>OX454525.1:191947877-193147877 GCA_949715645.1 Portevinia maculata
GTAAATTTCAGAAATACACTTTTACCTGTAACTTTTATATACAAAGACTAAATTATGATGTATAAACTGAATTATATGAATAAAACAATAAGATTCCAGATTTTCTAAAAGAAAATAATTAAAAACGTTTAATTGACATAAATAATCGACTTTTTTCATTTATTTTTAAGAAACAATACAAAAATTACAATGCTATAGGGTGATAAGTCGAATTATCGCCATGCTGCATCAAAATAACTAAACAGTAGGAGAGAATTATTTTGGTTTGTATCTCTGTTGTACTAAAACAAATAAAGTTTTTTTCATTTTGTTTCTCTGTTGTATTAGAACAAAATAAAATTGTAAGTGTTTTATTTCGCGATGTTTCCGTTTGTCAGGTTTTTTGCACAAAACTTTGAAAAACTTGTTATTTGGGATGATTTTGGATTATATATTGCATTAAAAATGTCTAAGAATTTTAGTGAAAAAAGGAAATATTTTGAGAAAGCTATGTATAGCATTGGAGCGTTTTTAATATTTATTTTAATTTACTGTTAAATCGATTTTTTAGAGATAGTGAGATACGAGTGATAGATACGAGTTATACTCGTCTATTTTTCTTACTCCAAGAACGCCAAGCCCCTTAAAAAAATCATAATTTTATAGCAAACAATTCCTCATCATTAACTCAAATGTAAGCATTGTGTTTTTCATTCATTTTTTTTATTTGTCACTGAACACATTCCTTTGACGAACGCCATCTACGTTCTATAAATTGTATCCAGTTTAAGTTTAAGAAGAACTGATACACTCACTGCAACCAACTTCAGGGAGAATCCCACTTTTTTCTGTCACTTGAATTGTAAAAACCGACAGCGACGAGTGTACGCAGAAGACGAAAAATAAGGATAAGAAAAATTATCAGAGTCATCGGTATTGCTTTGCGACAAATTCTAGGTTAAAACTCAGATGTGGGGTCAGAACAAAACTGGCCAACGTTTGATAAAATAATTTCTGCCACAAATAAAGAAAATAAGGTCTAATTTCCTCTTTCGAGAAAATGTCACGTGCGACACGACGAACTAGCTGACGATGAGTTGGAGATAGACATTGCCGCTGATGCTGTTCCTGATGCCGACAATGCGATAGTGCCGACTACGACGATGGTGCTGAAAACGCCGTAAATGTTGACGAGTTGCAAGGTGCCGCTCTAGACGAGGAACTTAGCAACCTCCAGAAACGCGTGGAGATCCTGAAACTTCGGAAACAAATCCGTGAACTGGAGGGGAACGTGCCGTCAACCAGCCAATGCCGGACGGATTTTGGTGACATCGACCTAGGCCATTCTGTGCAGCACTTTCTCCGTGACTTTGAGGAGGTAATGGCCATGATCAAGGCAGACGATCGCTTTAAGCTGCTGAGCCTGCGCCGTTCGCGTTGGGACCGCGAGAGTATTTCTCTCATCAACTGTCGCCCTTAGCTATAGCGAACTGAAGACTGCACTCACCAAAGAGTTTGATGTTGCCGTTCCTCGCTAAGATGTATACGGAATGCTGAGCCGCCGACGATGGAAGAAGCAGAAGGAATCATTACACTGCTATAGCCTCACCATGCAAGCAGTAACCAAGCGTTCCGACATTAGCGAGCTCGAGGCGATAGATTTCATCGTCGATGGAATGAGATAAGTGCTGAATGTTAATTTGCTGCTGGGAGCTCGTACCATCGAGGAGCTAAAGCGCCTTATAAACCGGTACCAACAACGATACCTTTGCCAGAGCGCTGTAAGTCGCAACCACAATGCCGTTGCCGGAAAACCTGCCGTTACGATGAAGCATGCCAATACACCAAAGGTGAATGCCGAAAAGAAGGAACCGTTGTGCTTTAACTGTTCACAAATAGGCCATATCAAGCCGCATTGCCCACATTCGCTGCGCCCGGACGGGTCGTACTTTCGGTGCTGGAAAATGGGACATGACCACCGGTCGTGCCCGAACCCCAAGAAGTTGCTGTCTAGAGCTGCTGCCGTTAACGCCGAGAAACTAGTTGCTGCTGCTGCCGTACATACACCAGATGACGCTGACGAAGATGAGCAAGACGTAATTGGTGCCGTAAATTGGGTGAGTGCTGCTTTTAGGACTGGTCTCTTAGGGGGCGCTGAATTTACTGACTTTCTTTCCCTTTTTGATACGGGCAGTCCGATTAGCTTTATGAAAACGTCGTGCGTGCCGATTAATTTGCCGAGCGAGCCGAAGAAAGCCGAATCGTCATATCGCGGGATAGGCGGACATATTATAAAAGTTTTAGGCGAAATTATATGCCCTGTAAAGTTTGACAATACAGAAAATTTAATTCGAATTGTTGTTTTGCCTGACGAGGCTATGTTAATGCCGTTAATTTTGGGATGAAACTTCTTAGAAGCTTTTAACATTCATTTAACTAGAGTAAAGTTGAAATATCGCAAAGAAAAATTGCTTGCCCTAAATAGAAACAGTGAATTTTGTGCCCTGCCAGATGAATCCTATACGGTTCTCAATAGATACAGCCTTTTGAAAAATGACCATTTACTTGCCGCTAGTAATGTACGTAAAATGACGAAATCCGCCGTGGAAGCTGGGTCAACTTGGGTTAATAATGAATCTAATTCGTTGCCGGATATATTTAATATAGATATTGCCACTAATAAAATTGACCTGAATATTGATCTTAAGTTAGATAAATCTTGCCGTGCCAGACTAAATGATTTGATTATAGATTCTTATATTTTGCCGAAAAACGTGAAGATAGAGCCGTTAGATTATGAAATGAAAATTCATTTAGTAGACGATATCCCGTTTCACTGTGCTCCTCGATGACTCTATCATTTTGAGCGTGCGAAGGTTCAGTCAATAGTTGATCAGTTAGAAAAAGACGGAATAGTTAGGCCAAGTAGCTCTCCTTATGCTTCCGCTATCGTGTTGGTAAAAAAGAAAAATGGAGAGACCCGAATGTGTGTCGACTATCGAGGCCTGAATAAAAAGACCGTCCGAGATAACCAGCCTTTGCCGCTTATTGAGGATTGTATAGAATACCTTGAGGGAAAGAAATACTTTTCACTGCTAGACTTGAAGAGCGGATTTCACCAAGTTAGAGTTTCTGAGGAATCCATACCTCTCACTGCGTTTGTGAACCCTAATGGGATGTGGGAGTATTTAAGAATGCCATTTGGATTAAAGAATGCACCGGCTGTATTCCAGCGGTTCATTAATGTTATTTTCCGTGACCTAATCCATTCAGGTAAAATAGTCGCCTATATGGACGACATATTGATTGCTACTGCCGATTTTGATGAACACTTGCTTTTATTACGAACTGTGCTGAGACGAGTTACTCAACGAAACTTTAAGTTAAATCTTGACAAGAGGATATGCCGTTACGCCGCGGGGGATTGCCCTGAGTGAATCTCATATTGCCGCTATAAAAAGATATCCAGTCCCGACGAACCAGAAGCAACTGCACTCGTGTCTCGGGTTGTTTTCATACTTTAGGCGATTTGTGCCCTCGTTTTCCTGAATTGCAAAGCCGTTGCAAAATTTATTAAAAAGAAATGCCGATTTTGACTTTGACGAACAATGCCGTAATGCATTTATAGAACTTAAATCGAGACTGGTTGAGGCCCCTGTGCTGGCTATTTATAATCCTGCGAAAGAGACAGAATTACACTGCGACGCCAGTTCAGTCAGGTTTGGATCTGTCCTGCTGCAAAGACAAAACGACGGGAAGCTCCATCCGATATCATATTTTTCGAAAACTTCCTCTGATGCCGAATCTAGGTATCACAGTTTTGAGCTTGAGACGCTCGCTATCATTTGTGCATTAAGATGTTTCCGCGTTTATTTAGAAGGGATACCTTTCAAGATTATAACCGACTGTAGCTCTTTTACAATGACGTTAGAAAAGAAGCAAGTTAATCCACGGATTGCCCGTTGGGCTTTAGAGCTTGAAAATTACAATTATAAGATTCAGCATCGTAGTGGTGCCTCCATGGGGCACGTAGATGCTCTGAGCCGATGTCAGATTGCTTCCGTTTGGGATGTAGATGACGTTGATTTTCAAATCCAGGTCGCCCAAGGACGGGACGACGTAGTTAAGGCTTTGCGGGATCGTATGGAGGTTGAAGAGATTGCAAATTTTGAGCTGACGGATGGGCTTGTGTTCAAAGTAAGGAACGACGGCCGTAAAGTCAAATATGTCCCGAATGAAATGGAGGATAATGTCATCTGGTTAATTCACGTAAAATACGGACATCAGGCAGTTGATAAGTCTTACGATAAAATTGCCAGTTTTTATTGGTTCCCAAGTATGCGAAGAAAAGTCGAGAGGTTCATTCAAAATTGCCTCAAGTGCCTCATGTACACCGCCCCTGTTCGTTCCAATGAAGGGAGTCTGTTTAATATCCCCAAGAAGCCAGTACCATTTGATACTATTCACTTGGACAATTTCGGTCCGCTGCCGTCGATAAATTCAAAAAGGAAGCATATTTCGATCATAGTAGACGCTTTTACGAAATTTGTTAAGTTGTACCCGACGAAATCCACAAGTACGAAATAAGTGGTGGCGGCACTAGGAAAATACTTTCAATATTATAGCCGGCCTAGAAGAGTTATTACCGACAGGGGTACGTGTTTCACATCTACCGAATTTGAGGACTTTTTGCTGAATCGGAACATAGGGCATGTTAAAGTAGCAGTGGCTTCTCCCCAGGCGAATGGACAAGTGGAGCGAGTCAACAGAGTGATTAAAGCTATGCTGGAAAAATTTTGTGAACCTGTTAATCATGCCGATTAATCATCTAAGCTACTTCAGGTAGAGCTTGCCGTTAATAATTCCATCCACAAGGCGACGAAAAATGCTCCTAGTATGTTGCTGTTCGGCGTAGAGCAGCGAGGGGAAGTAATAGACGAAATTACAGAGCATATAGCCGATAAATTGAGTTTAGACAATCCTCGAGATCTCCTGCAAGTTAGGGCAGAAGCTTCAAAAGAAATTGATAGGTATCAGGAGTATAATTTGAGTTATTTCCTCAGGCACGGTAAGAAGTCTAACGATTATGGGGTTGGCGACTTTGTGGTTATGGCAAACGTTGATACTACCGTGGGGACAAATAAAAAGTTTTTGGCGAAATTCCGTGGACCTTAAGTTGTACATAAAGTTCTAGGAAATGATCGATATGTGTTACGCGACGTCGAAAATTGCCAGTTGACTCAGCTGCCTTACGATGGGGTTGTTGAAGCAAAAAGAATGCGGAAGTGGCTTGCTAGACCTATTGACGAGGCTGTAATTGTTGAGGACCGGAGTAACACTCCAGATGTAGGTTTAAGTTGTAATCAATAACTTTGTTTAATTATTATTGTAAATTTATTTGTTTTGCTCGCGGTCGACCAAATGTCAAGTTGGCCGAGTTGTAAACATTGTGTTTTCATTCAATTTTTTTATTTGTCACTGAACACATTCCTTTGACGAACGCCATCTGCGTTCTATAAATTGTAACCAGTTTAAGTTTAAGAAGAACTGCTACACTCACTGCAACCAACTCAGGGAGAATCCCACTTTTTTCTGTCACTTGAATTGTAAAAACCGACAGCGACGAGTGTACGCAGAAGACGAAAAATAAAGATAAGGAAAATTAAAAAAAAAATTATCCAGAGTCAAAAATGAAATTTTTTGACTTATCGCTCTATTGTATTGAGGGTGCGATATATATAATTGATAACAAAAATGTAAATATGTAAAAATGCAAATATATATGTGATTTCACAATGGACCTCGCACCTATCCCAAAGCGAACAGCGAACCCAAGCAGGGGGGTTGCAGGGGGCAGCATGCCAGATTGAGGTTAAAAAAGAATACTTTAAACATTTTTTTCGGATTTTTACGCGATTTTTTAAAATATAATTGCTGCAAACGTACAAAAAAAAAAATTCAGTTAGAAAAGCGAAATCCTATTTGGGAAATCAGTTCCCTATATTTTTCCTTCACTTTATAACCTACAAACATTTAAAACCAACGTGCATCGGCATCTCTCCTTTTCTTCTCATCCTAATTTCCTTAATACATGATAATGGTGGATTTACACCATCACGCACGCGCATTTTTGCAACAAAACCGAAAAGAGAGATCCGTTTATCCGCAGTCAATGCTAATAAGGTGTAAGAGTGAGATCACTTACTTTAACTTGCTATAACATTATTATGGAGATTTGACAGATCACATGTAAACAAACAAATTTATTTTCATCGGTTTTGTTGTAGTAGAATTAAAAAATAAATAAAAACATGGATCTCGTAAAGGCTGCCGTATTAATAGTGTTTTCCATCTTGAGTAGGTACAATCGGCGATGTGAAGCAGAGAAATGTCAAAAATGTATTATGGCAATTAAAACATATGATAGCAGTGCCCATTTTGTTTTATAGGAAATCGAAATTTCGTAAGCCATCGCTATAAAAATATCAACATGCATAGCTTTCCCATAATTCCTACCACTTAAACAAGATGGCCGACCTGAATACGTGTCACGTTTTTTTGCATGTTAGGTAATGCTGTCCCTTTCAGTCACACGGATATTTAATATTTAGCATCCCTTTAATCTTACATGTTAGGAATGTGTGACCGTGTAAATCCACCATAAGGGTACTAAAAAAAATCCCTTTAGTGTGTGCACATTATAAAAAAAAAAACATATTCGCAAACTTTCTCCAGCACATATTGATTCGCGCAAGTTTTGCTTTGCATAATTCTTTCAAGAACCAAATGAATATCATCGACAGGCATTCAGTTAATCTCAATATTTTTTTAAAATAAATTACGCGAACGATTTTGCGTAAAAAGATGAAAAACGTCAAAGAAGAAGCTGTTTTTTTTAATAGGATTTCATCATTTGACCCCTCTATTTTTTTTTTGAGCTGAAATTCTGTGTGAAGAAAAATGAACGAAAGTAAATTTTTCATTCGTTCATCTATTTACCATTTTCTCAGTACGCGAACAGATTTTTGAAGTCTCGCACGAAAGTTTATATAAATTTACGTTTGCATATTAGAACGCGAATGAACCTACAGCAAGGAAACTGCTTCCTTCTGAAAACAATGGACGGATTCCCTGATATCGTCTCTCGCTCGGTCGGTGATATATGCAGCATGCCAGGCTTCTTTTTCTATCTCCCTCCTCTAATATTAGGGCAACAGCCAAATAAACAGGCAGCTACATTTTTGAGCTCCTCCATTTTCACTACACTGCACAAAATTGAGGCAAACCAATAATAAATATCGACCGAAGTTAGGTCAACGTCAACTACGCCTTAAATTTTACCTCACTGAGAACTGAGAAATGAGAGCAGACCGAAACAAAATTCTTATATCATATTGAAAAACTGTGTATAACAGTTCAGACAAAACTAATGTTTTAAATCACCACCTCTTCAACGGTGTGCACTTACCCCAGTACAAAAACACTAAATTTACAACTGTTCCCAGCGCTACCTATCCGTCACTAGCCTAAAATTTCTGAATTACCATTTCATGAATATGCCGCTCCAGCTGATTGTCAAAAAAAATCATGAAAAAAATAGTCTGTGGTACAAAACTTTTCGAATAAATTTCGTAACATTTTCTGGCAACGAACTGTTCCATCCAAAATGACTACCGTTTTCCGGCAAATACTCAAACAATCCGTTTTGCGAAGGAATTTCCAACTTCCCGCTAAAGGCTATAGCACTGGAAAAGATTTGAAATTCGACAAGGAAACGCTGGATAAACTGGTAAAGACGAACAAAGTAGTTGTCTTCATGAAGGGCGATCCGGAACAACCACGATGTGGATTCAGTAATGCTGTCGTGCAGATAATGAGAATGCATGGAGTGTCTTATGACGCACACGATGTCCTACAGAACGACGATTTGCGTCAGGGTAAATTTGATTTTTATCAGTGGACATTTCTATTCGGTTGATTTCTGTCCCATTACAGGAGTGAAAGACTTTACAAATTGGCCAACAATCCCTCAAATTTTTATCAACGGCGAATTCATCGGTGGCTGCGATATTGTTATGCAAATGCACCAAAGCGGGGACCTGATTGAAGAACTTAAAAAAGTCGGAATCAAAAGTCTGCTGTTGGAGGAAGCTGAAAAGAAGTCTGATGCCGATAAATAGAAATGTGAAGAATAAGTTGTTTTAGCCTTTATTAGTAAGAGGAATAAATTCTTTAACTTGTTAAGATGGAGTGATGCTGGAATCACTTTTCTTGTTCTCGGCCATCAGTTGTAATAGGCGTTCCTCGACTTCGGTCACGTTGTCGATGTTAAGAATCGATTCACATTTCTTTCGAAACACTTTGTTGTTTGATGAATTAATTATTTTGCCAATTGAAACCGCGATGTACTTGTAATACTTCTGTGGGTCTTTGTTGCGCTCCGTGTGAGTGATTTTTCGCTTTCCCATTTTTTTTTTAGTTCGGCGTAGTGGCGGTATGATAGAAATGCAAGTAACTAAGGATGGAATCAGCTTTTTTCCTTCCGTTGGCCATTTTTCATTACATTTCGCGATTACCGTTTGCTTTTGCTATTTTTTTTTTAGGAAAGGCAATGATAACCTAAAATATGCTTGTTATGTATACAGTGCGGTTCAATTGAATAGTCGCACCTGAGTTATGTTTTAGTACTTAATTTTTTGCAGTATTATTTGCAATAATGGGAATGAGAAAAGAAAATGCATTCAGCAGAAAGGTTTTTTTTTAAAGGAAATCCAAATCCCAGAGCACTCAGAAGTAGTAACGGTCCATTGTACTACCAGAAAGAAATCCTCTTTTGGTGTAGGGTTGGAGAAAACAAGGTGTTATTGGTTTCTTTCAATAATGGGTGGTGTATGTTGTTCCCCATAGCGATGAAAGGTACATTAATACTGGAAAAAGTAAGCAAAATTTCAATTTGATAAGAGGCAAATAACGGTAGTCTTACTCTCTTTTTTCCTAATCCATGCAAAAATATACGCATTTTTTCGATTCATTAGCACGGGTTAAATTGTTTAGCAAGCAACATGTCCGGACAAAGGTCAGTGACATTTTAATTTCGAAGTGTGAGAAGTATTTTTTTAAAGATTTTTATTAAAATGGGCAGAAAAAAAGGGCTGAATTTGGAAGAAAGGGCTAAAGTTGAAGCTTACCTGTTGGAGAGCTTTTCAAATCGTGAACTTGCCCGTAAAATTAGTCGAAATGAACACATAACAACAAATTTTGCGAAAAATCGTACATACTGTGGAAACAAATGCAAAAGAAGGTTCGCAAAAGTTTTAACGACACAAGGCAAGTGGAAAATTTAAAGACTAGCTTCTAATTAAGCTCAATCCACAAACAAAAGAAAGCTATTTCCTGGGGTTTCTTGTAGCAAATCCACTACCCGTCGCTTAATCGAGCACGCAAGCAACAGCGTCTTGAGTTTCAAGGGGTAAAATGACATGAGAAGCAGTAAAGCTAAGTTTTTCTAAAAACTATTCATGGAAATCACTTTTATTAATAACTAGATGATAGAACCGACTTTTATCTTTAAAAAAATGTGCAATACTTAATTGTAAGTAGTACGGGTATTTTTACACATCTTTTTTCCATTTGAAGTGTTTTTTTTTTTTTTTTTAAATAACTGTTCTACACAAATCTGTAGTTAAACTTTGTCGCCCGAGTTATCGAACTCTCCCCAGGAGGAAAGCAGTATCAAGAGAATCAAGAGCTAATTGCGGCAATTAAAGCTTCTTGGGCCAACATTTCTTTGAATTAACTTAACAGCTTATATGACTATAAAGAATAGAATTTTTGAGGTTATATCCAATGATGGAGGCAGCCCACATTATTTAAATGACACATAATTGATTGATACAAAATAAAAATATGGTGCTTTGCGGTTTTTTTTTTTTTTACTTTTTTGCAGATGCGACTATTCAAATGAACCGAACAAAATGCATAGATTTTAGCATGGTATAAAAGGAGAGTAAACTTCGGTTATGGGCCAATTATCAAACTGAAGATTTGCTTATTTTATTCAGTATTAATGTACCTTTCTGCTGAATGCGTTTTCTTTTTCCATTGGTGCCACTAATACAACAAACAATTAAGTTCTAAAACATAACTCAGGTGCTCATATTCAATAGAACCGCACTGTACATTAATAAAATGAAAAGTGGACAGAGCCCCTCGACATGTGTAATGTCTCAGGTCGCAGCATAGAACTGGATTTATTTCTGCAGCTGGGGATGACAATCATATTTAAGGATTTTTTAATGTCTTACTTTTAAATTAGTCTACTCCTTTGCCGATCAAAATAAACTAAGTAATTTATTTTGTTTTCCTAATTGTACCATATTTCAGGGGTCTGTCTCACAATAAATTTAAAAGCAAGTTAAGCTACTTCCAATATAATTAACAAATAACATCCAGTTGTGCACTATACGCTAATCGAAGGATTAAACTGGAGAGTAATTTGAGTGTTGAGATATTAATCAGATCGTTACTTTTATATTGGGAGATAGACCCGAAGGGTATATTGATTTTGACCTATAGTTTATAACATAATGTACCTTTATATTGCCATACACAACTATACTTACTACAGGGTCTTTCATTAGCGACTTGACAATTTCAAACTTTCAGTGTAAACGCACACTTTAACCGATTACCGAACTGTCAATGTCAAAATGAAAATATTCAGTAAAATCAACATTTTGATCATGGTGATGTCAATGAATAAAGAGACAAGGAAGCGCTGTTCTGGGAGAAAAGTGAAGCATCTGTTTAAGTGGTGGAAGTGTTTACTAATCCAAGAGCGTTTTCCTCAATCCGACCAGATATGGCATGAGGTAATCTTGAATGAGTTTTGAATGAGGACCCATATGAAAGTGTTAAACATTTCACTTACCTTTTTAACATTATTTGCAGCATCTTTCAAAGATTCGAACATTTATTTATTATTCGAATATAATTTATTTATTTATATTTTATCGATTTCCATGAAGTGTATGGAATTGTTTACAGAATTCATATACTTACTCAAATGTCTACCTACACCTCTTTATCCATTGCAGCCTATCTTGTGAAAAAAGTCTACCTTTCCGAGTAGCTACGCCTGTCTAATTTAAACGAGACATTTTTTTTATCATTTTGTCCATAACTTTTGTTTCCTGGGTATTTTTGAAAATTATTGCTGAATTCATATTCTTTTGCCATTGGTCCATTTTATTGATAACCAAATGATTTCGCATATTTTTATTTAAGATTTCTATAAACCCGGAACAATCCTTTCCCATTGCAAATTAACATTAATGAAACACGAAATTTTTTCAATTAGAATTTTTTTATTTTATAAATGTTTTCAAAAACAAAAAAAGATCACAGCCCCTTAAAATGAACAATCTTATTTAATTTGGATCTTACTGAATTATTTTCATTTTCTTAAACTCAAACTTTTTCGATTTTCCATTCCCTTTCCTTTTTTCATTTTTCTTTCAAAAAGATCTGCATTCATGGCACCAATTCCTTCCAACATTTCAGAAGTTTCTTCATTGGTTAGATTATACTGATTTATTTTAAGCGAAACTTCTTTTAATGAAGCTATTTTATTTGATTTGCGGCGAACTTTTTGATTAAGTACTTTCATTTTTCTGTCTTTATCTTTAATCAACTTTCGTAAAATACTTATTTTTGTTTTCATCTTTTTTGCTTCTTGGTGAAGTGTTTAGTATTTAAAGATGATGCCCCATCAGAAGAGACCATTGCTCTTTTTAAAGTTATTCTCCGATTCTTCGTAAATTTTAAATACATAAGTTAATAAATTTTAAATAATACATTAGCACTTGAGTTACAACCAGAGCTGGATCATGAGTTGTTCCAGCTGTTGGTGGGAAAATAGAAACGCACTCTGGGACTATTTGTTCTACTATAAGATTAGCGGTATCTTCCACAGGTTAGGTTAGGTTTATGTGGCTGTCGGCAGAAGCCGACACACTTAGACCAATTTAGGTCCATTGTGATACCACGTATGTATTATCTACCTCAACTCTGTAGAAGGTACTGGCCAACGACACGCGGTTGTTCTCAAACGGTCCCCCATCTATGTACTAACCGAGCCCAACGTCGTTATTAATTACGGTGATCTGACGAGAACCGATTAACTCGACGTGGTATGGTCGTTGGTTGATATCTTCTACAGCAATGTACTACTCTCGGCGCAGTAATCGAAACTTCCTCCACACCATGGTGGTCCATATTACTGCAGCTTGAAATGTCTTGGCTAATAAAAAAAAGGTAAACAAGTAATGGCACACCATGTTTTAAGCACAAAGCATTTACCTGGTTTTGCACTTTGAAGATTTTGAACGAGGGAATCCACCACAACAACAAACAGAAAAAGGTACACACGAAGTGGAATAAGACATGACACAATCACTCAATCACTTTACTGTCACGAGGATCAACCAACAAGGAAGTTGACGCGAAAAGATCCAAACGCATAACACAAATTTTGATGTACATAACATTAGCAATAATAACTTTCATAGGCCGAGGTTCCATCGAGAGATGATACTGCAGACGGCATTAGTCTTTTCCTCTTCACATTGAAAATAAAATCGCTGGCATTAAAGTGTTTCGAACACACAACACTACGAATCGTTATGTCTTCATTTTTAAGGTTCAGCTCAGATATCCAAAGATTTCTTTTGAATGCACACTGAGGAAACCTTAAACACTAACGGAAAAGTAAAAGCCATAAATTACTGAATAACTAGATAATTACTTGCGTCCCCTTTGCCATACAACACCCATTTGTTTACGTTTTTTAAAGAATTTTAAAAATTTCTGGTGAATAAAACCTTTAGCAAGAACACTACATTAAAAATTTTAAAATCCTCAGGTTACATCCCTGCCAATTATAACATTACTGTAAATTTGCATTACTGTTTATAACATATCTGAATGTCACTGGTTAAAGTGACATTAGTCCCCCATTATTGTTTTGGCGCGATTTTCTACACATAGTTTTTTAGCATAGTTTTCTTAGGATTCCCTGCTTAGGTTGGACTACGACCACATGTCTGCTCAACATAACGAGAATTTAAAATGTTAAAATTTATATTGAAAAGTAGTAAAAAAAAGTTCGTGTAACAAATCAAAAGTGATTAATTGCAATTGTCTCAATAACTAGTAGAATTGACGTTTTAACTGATTTCCAATTGCAAAAACTTGTGTATAACTAAATAATAGATCGTCGACGCCATTTTTAATTCACGGCATCACGCTGGACTTGGAAACGTCGAGACTTGCCATCCACACACAGGTGCTACGCGTACTAAGAAGTCATAAAAAATTCTTCTTATTTTTCACAAAGGTTTTTTTCAAAACCACGTCACACCAGCGACGTTAAACAGGTCCAAACTTTGTGCGCAATGCGGAAAAAACCAATAATGGCATAAAACTACAAAACGAAAAACAACGAATCAACGAGCAGTGATTCAGCATTCATCTTAAATAGCCCCAGTGGAATCCGAGCGGCACAAATCCTCGCAAAGTTGAAAACAAAAAATCAAAATCAAGACGAGTCGGTGCCAATTCTGAGCGCGACAAACAAAATGGTGTCGGCACGAGTCCTTGACCAAGGGCACCAAGCTGAAAAACAAAATGGCGAACCCATGGATAGCCAAAGTGAAGCCCAACAATGGACCACAGTGAAACGTGGAAGGCGGTCCCCAAACAATGACCAAACCAACATAAACACCAATAAGGGAACAAACGACACAAATAGATTCGTAACTCTGGGAGAGTTCTATTTGAATGGAGGTGGCAACAATCCAGACAGACAGTCCAAGTATGCGAGACTGATTCCGGAACAAACAACAGAAGCAGAGATAGCGGCGTCATCAAGGGGAAGCGGTAGTAACTCCAACACCAGCAACAAAGCGACATCAGACAACAACAGTAACACAGAAGGAGGCACGGGAACTAACATGTCAGGGAGAAATGGTAAGTTTTGTCCTCTGATTATATTGATTAATACGAACGTAAGAGATCTGGTCACGGACCTTAGATCAAAAAACTTAGACTTTAGATTTAAAATTGTGAATCTGAGAGGTGGGAAGAGCAAACTGTTCGTAGACAACGCGGGGATCCACAGGGAGCTGATGGAGATTGCCCGGAAAAGTGATGTGGTGCAGGGGTACTCATTTCCTCTAAAAGAGAACAGAACGCAGAACCTAATCCTGAGGGGGTTAACAAGTGACTTCTCAGCGGAGGAGATACAGCAGGAGATGGAGTCATTGACTCCAAATACAATCGAAAAAGTGTCGCCCTTCGAGACAATAAGGTCTAAGAGAGAAGGGCTCAAGTACGGCCTCTTCTTAGTACGCCTGAAACCTGGCCAACAGGCCATTGACACCGCAAAAATCAAATAAATTTTTAACACAAAAGTGAGCTGGGAGAAGCCAAGGGGAAATTTAGGTGACCTGCAATGCAGAAGGTGCCAACAATGTGGCCATTTGGCAAAAAAATGCGCAAACAACTACAAATGCGTTAAATGCGATAATGCCCACACCGCAGGAGAATGCCAGCTAGTTAAGAGCGACAACACAAAGGCGGTTTGTGTCAATTGTGGCAAAGACCACCCCGCCAATTACAGGGGGTGTGAAGCATACCTTAGATACATAGAAGCAAAAAATAGGCAAATAAGAGAGGCCAAAAATAAGAGAGAAAGTGCAAGAGCAATCTCAAAAAGTATCGCGCTAGGCGGGTTGGTTTCCCCAAAGGTCACCTACGCAAGTCACTTCCAAACTCAAAAACAAACGCCAATGCCCAATCCCACCATGGGTATACAAAACAACTATATCAGTCAATTCTGGGACCTCTCCAAAGATCTCTTTGGAGTAGAGATATCGGAGCTGTTAAATAAGGTGGAGTCATTCGTCAAAAACATTAAAAACGCGGGGTCCATACAACAAAAGAGGTTGGCGTATCTGGACCTGCTCAACCAAATAATGCTATCCAAATAATGGAATTAAAAATCCTCAAAAGCAACCTCGTATCAACACCCACCACTCAAATCACAGATTTTGAATCCAAAGAGATTTTTTTTATATAATTAAAAAGAAAAAAAAAACAATCAATTTAACAAAAATTTCAATAAAAACAAACATAATCGGTTGACAAAATTCACTATTTTATTAGTATCTATGTATAATATCAATATTATAATACTAACATACACATAATACTCATTCTTCATTAAGTAAAAAGTAGGGGAACCCGGGGCATAACAGGCACCCGGGGTAAAATGGGCCCCCTCTTTATTTCTCTGTTGAGTAAAGTGTCAACTCCGAAACTAAATATGTCTTCCTTAAATCATCGGTGGCAATTCGGGGAAAACCTGTCTCTGAACAAAATTGCCACGTGTTCTCTGTTTTGGCTAAAAGAAGATTTTTCATTGAGTTGAAGTTATTTTCAAGTGAAATAAAGTGTGTTTTTTTGTAACAAATATCTATTTTATACTAGATTTTCATCCTTTAATATCAAAGTAAGTAAATAAAGCTGGTGTTAATTAAATTATTTCCGTTTTAGAGTTAAATTGAAAACAATTTTTACAGATTTTTTTGTAGAATATGATATGGGGCAGAATGGACGAGGCATAATGGACATGGATGCCCATTATGCCCCATCTGTTTTTGCACATGTTATTTATTTGTATAATTCTTTACAATTCTCTCCTTACAAGGCGCAGCTATAGGCTGAGTCCACGAAGTCCAAGCCTCTTGTTATGCAAAAGAAAAAAGCCTCAACAAAAAAGAAAACTACCAGGAAGGAAGAATCTTCAGAAAGCGAGGAGGACGAAGAGTGTCTTTATTGTGGGCATTTATACTCCCAGTCTACAGAAGGATGGGTTTCCTGCAGATCATGTGGTAAGTGGGCACATTGTTCTTGTGCTGGAGAGGATGATGTTGACGATGAATGTAGCCACATTTGCTCCCGTTGCAACCCAGTTTAGCTTTGCGCCCGTCATGCCCCACATATGTCCATTGTGCCCCAGTACCGGGGTAGAATGGGCAAATTCTATCATTTACTAAAATTAATTTAACATACTGAATTATTTTTTTTTATTTATTTTTCTTTTGTGTACTAACGTATTTATCAATTTTCTATCTAATAAAATTGTTTTGGAGATAATAAACACATTTTTGCAGTTTTTATAACAAGAAATCCTTAAGGGGCCCGCTATGCCCCGGCTTCCCCTATTCAATAAGTAAAAACCATCAATAAACTTTGCTTTCGCAAAACTAAAAATGAAAAGACCAAACAAACAGGTCAACAAATGATAATTAAAAAATCAAAATCATATCGATTAAACAACCAGAACATCTAACTTGCAATATGTCTAGGTTATCAAATATCTACCAAACAGTCACAAGAGAACTTTCGTTCGCATTGGTATACCCGTATACCTATAAATTGTAAATAGTAGAATGTATATAGTTAGGGTAGTTCATAAGAAAACGATGACACTGTAGTCAGATGAAACAAATATATAGCTCCGAGAGCAAGAGCTAATAACAAATGTAAATCAAAGCCAAGGGGCATTTAATATGTAACAAGAAACTGAAAGAGATGGCAATACTTGAAAGCCTCCAGACATAAAGAAAAACGAAACAAAATGTGAATAGAATTAAGTACATAAATGTGTAAGAAACGGAGATATAAGACTGAATAAAAATTCATTCATTCATTCATTCATTCATAGTCTTCTTAGACCCTGGGGGGGATTGATGTCAAAAAGTTTTAAGAAAAATGCTTCACTCTCACATACTGTGTGTGTGAAAAAGAGCTGTTCCTTGTCTCTTTATTCAATGGGTGATGTTCACGAAGGAATAACGTTTACAATTAATGGCTTTAACGCCAATTTTCGGCTGTAATTCTCGTCCCAGTAGACAAGCCACTTAATCATATGAAGCGACGCGACGTACATACGTTCTCGAATTGGGCTCTGGGAATGATGGAAGAAAATGATGAACTTCATCGCAAAATCATCTTCAGCGATGAAGCGCATTTTTGGTAAAACGGCTTCGGCAATAAGTAAAATACGCGTTAGTGGGCAGGTGAGAACCCTCATGTGCTTCATGAATTGGACATCAGTGATATGTGGTTCCAACAAGACTGTGCCACAAGCCAAATAGCGGGTGCAACAATCGAGTTATTAAAATCTCAGTTCGGTGAACGTGTTATCAAACGGACCTGTCTATTGGCCGCCGAGATCGTGTGATTTAACGCCTCTACACTTTTTCGTGTGGGGCTACATTAAATCACATTAGATTATTGGTCTATGCCAACAAGCCGGCGACTTAAGAGGAGCTCAGAGCCAATATTGAACGAGAAATAGCGGCCGAATCGGTCGAAATGTGCGACCGAGTCATCGAAAATTGGGTTCAAAGTATCGACTGTTGCATACGTTCCAATGGTGGACATATGAACGAAGTCGAATTCAATTCATAAAAGTTTTGATAGTAATTCAATTTTTTTTGAGATATCTACATATATATATAGTTTGCATTTTATTTAAAAAAAAAGTTGTCAAGTCCTTAATGAAAGACCCTTTATAACCCAGCTGTTTTTTTTTATCTTTTTTAAAATCCAAATCCAAAGTCAGACTCGGTAACGGTCCATTGTACTACCAGGCAGAAATTCTCTTTTTGGTGTAGAGGTTGGAGAAACAAAGTGTTATTCGTTTTTGTCTTTAAAAGGGTTTAACATGGGGAATGACCCTGCACCGCACGGGTAACAAGCCAACACACTACCCTCTACACCATCGCCACCCAGCTCACGATTAATAAATTAACACAAATTAAAATTAGCTGTATTTAGTTGTTTAATTTTCTTGTTTTATATGATAAGAGCTCAAAAATTTATAAAATTCTTAAATGTCTACTAAACAGCACTGGTGTACGAGACCTGCTTGCGCACTCCAATCGGCTGCAGATTGTTCCTGATGGACTCTAAAATTCCAATAGGAATCTGAAAATAATTTTTAAATACGATAATTAGCCACATTACTCCAAAATACAGACACAACTTACATTCAAAAATTGGTTTAATGCTCCCGGTCCTATTTGTACGTTTTTGTCAACAGTTTGGTATCCATTCTGACCTTGTGGGATTGTTGCCGAACTATCCAGTAGAGGTTGGTCGCTTATCCTGTTTAAAGTTTTATAGGTGGTCTTAACAGTATTATCCTGTTCCTTTTGCGTGTTGTATTTCTGTAATTGGGGTAATGGAACTCTTTCAAATATTGTGGAACTAGTCGCCTTGTTATATAAAATTATGCTTGTTATTTTAACAAAAAATGTGTGTAGATATTTTATATGTTGGAAAACGTGAAGAAATGCATGAGAATAGGAGGAAAGCGACCGGAGAACAATATTCACTGAAATTTTGACAACGCAAAGAGCCCAATTCCGCGACTTCAATGTCAAAAGAACTACTGTTTTTTTGTGCAGTAAGAAGGACAAGTAGATGATGCTAGGTTTGGGAAACTTCTAAGAATATAATTGTCAGCATCGTCTCAAATTTGCCGTTCTAAATTGACGTCAGACTGTAGGTCCATTCCAGTTGTGCTAAAAATAAAACTCTCCACATGTGAATAGGTGAAGAGACTAGCCCCTAGGCCTTGTGTAGACTGTTGGCCTTGGCCGAACATATGCACATTTATGTTTAAAGCAATCCGTAGGTGGTTTTCTATCTAGTTTTCGTTTCCTACCCAGGATCACCCGAATTTCTACTAGCGTTAAAAAGTACCGTAACCGAGCTATGACGCGTTAAGAAATCCCTTTGTGGCTTATCCTGATGTGTTAGTGCATAGCTTGTGTTAAATCGTAGAAGCGTGAATTAATATTAGGTAAAGTATGCAGTTTTTTTCGGAGCTTTGCATTTGGTGAAAGAATTGAAAAGCGTTTCAAGCTAATTTTAAACGAACCTGAATCGGTAAGGGTGTGTATAAAATGTGTGGATGAACGTGTTTGTAACGGCGCAAGCCATGTCGGTGATGACTTTTTACAATGGGAATAAGTATTACGTCACTTCGTTGTTCGGCTGATGCAGACAGGCTTTTCTGTACACCAATTTCAATCGGCTTTTGGAAAATACAAAATTATTCAATAAAAAAGAATCGGGATAAGGAGGTACGTACGTTTTCGACGATGCCGGTGTATTTTTTCACTGTTTTGATTTTTTGAATGCCATTATCCTTCGCTATGTCAGTGCGAACAATTAGATCGGGTGAACTGTTTGGAATTTGTGCGTTTCTATTCGCATCATTAGAAATGGTTTTAGTGACAGATTTGCCATTCGAGTGAGCTTCAGCACCAATTAAACCACCTTGTTGCGGGCCAGTATTACCACCAAGTACAGCACTAGCACCGATTGAATCTGTTGCTTGAGCTCCAGCATAAGCCCTGCCAGCGGCGTCACCTAGAATAAAAATAGAATGAGCGATTTTTGGGAATGCATTTTTATAATTTACTCGGCTTATTATTTTAGATTTAACTCTTATAGCGACTATAGATGTCCTGCTCTGCCTTTCAAGTTTATGTCTATTTTTTTTTGAGCGAAGCCTAATTTGGGTCCTTTCTGCCGCATCGGCCATTATGGAGGAGTTCATTATGTGTTTAAGCCACCTGAACCTGACTTTCAGTCAGTTTCCGCATTGATTGTTTTTCTGAAGCCGATTTTTTCATTAAACAATCCGCAGTCTTAGGTAGTAGAGGGTGAGAGGTCGATCTCCGAGACAACTTGTAACGATAATCTTTTAAATTGTTAAGGAGACTCTAGTTAGCTGCCAGGTTTGTGCAATGTCTGTGAAGCTGATCGGGCTATTCAAGGAAAGCAAACCATTGAAACGTTTGCCAGGAAAAACTAAACAGTTCCATAATCTACTATATATTAATCGGTTTATAACCATGAAACTACTGAGCTTCGTCTCTAATGCTTTGTATACTGATCTAACATTGGGAAATTCTGATAGAGGGGACATATTTGACTGGAGTACTTCGTTTATTCAACGACGACGTTATGATCTGGACTAAAGGGATCATAACCCTTCTACTTCACTGCAACCCTATTGGTACACCTGTTGTGTTCGCCGATTTGAGTCCCCCCCCGATTTCGAATCATTGAGGCCAATCAAATGCTGGCTTCGGTGCATTTGCGTGATTCAGAAGCTTATGGACTGCCTCACTTTCGCGATTGTACGGGACATTGATTGATATTGCCTTTTCGATAGCGTTCGTAGAGTCTCTTCTTTGAACATGACGGTACCAAATGAGACAATCGAGCTCCATTTTCTTTGAGATAGGTTCTTTGACGTGAAGACCGGATCCAACAAGCGACCTTTAAGTATCTCGTCACTTTTATAAGACTCAGTGGTTAATGTGTATTGTGCGAGTGAGTGACATTCAGTTATTTAAAAGATATAATATTTCCACCCCTCGCGAATATCGATTAGACGTCTCAATTTCCGTTCGGATTAAGTGTTTTTTTTTGTATATAATTAGCGTGCTCTAAAGGGGTTTCTTTTCTGTAGTGTGTATACACAGCGCAGACATTTGTCAATTTAACACCTATAAATATAATGTCACTGTGTGCATATTTCATTGCCTACTATTAGGTGGTAGAACGGTAGAACTAAGAAGAAGTAGAAAAATAGGAAAGAAAGGTTTGTGCATTGGGTAGGTGTTTTTTATTTTTCCCACGGGTGGCGTCTAAATAACTTAGGGAGCATTATGTTGAAGTTTTATATTCAAGTTTAATCCGCAGAAACTTATGCACTAAATTAAAGTGTACATATGAGCAAACATTCGCTGCACTTATATAACTTATATGTCGGACTGTGGTTCGTTTTTACTCTTTAAAAATATCATTTTATTTTAAAGAAAGCTTGACCAGGTAGGGCTCAGATCATAGGACTTTAACATGTGGAATCTTTAAATATCGATTCGTAATAACCGACTCTGATTTCAGTGTTCAATAGAACTTGGCTACTGCTGTCTATGTGAGGTAGAGCTCGACTGTCCACCGCTACGAGAAGAAGCCGCGAACTGTACAAAAATGAAATTCACCATTGGCAGTCTTAACATAATATCAGTACCCAGTGTCCACAGAGATCGCCTGATTCTCCACCGTGCAGTCGAGAGAGGGAAACAGCGCCTATATGTGTTTATACGGCGAAGTGTCTAAGTTAAAAAAGACAAGACTAAGTAAATATCAACAAACAAATTAATGAACAGGCAGGAACTGGCAGACCACACAAATGTCATGCCTTAAATTATTCAACTATCGAACATCTGTTTGCTGCCTAAGACAAAACGTCAATGTTGATAGCAATAACTTTGAGGTATAGTTAAGGAGTTCATCTACCTCGGAGTAAACATCAATTCAACGAATGACACCATAGTGGAGTTTCTTTACCCGAAGAACCACTGCAAGGAGCTTTTGTTTTGAAATTTAATTTACGAACTCTGTCCAGACCATAAGCAAAAGTATTAAATCCATTGGCTAAAATAACTCGAATGGATTGATTAAATCGCCTTCCAAATCTATCTCAAGTTTTACTCCATTGTCACACGATGCTGGTTGGCTTCGATATGATAAATGTGACTAAGCTGTCTGGTTTTGACTGAGTACCATACAAGCCGCACTTCATTTAGCTTTATTCTTATTATTTAGTGATAACATACTGCACTTGATCGCATAGCATAGATCAAAGGTAGTTTCAAAATAAAAATAAACATAATTTTGGAAGGAAGAAAGGTAGCTTATTATTTAAGTGCTCGAACTCGAACTCAGTCGACAATGATTGTACTCAACTTCGAGAGCTTTTCAAAAACTGAAAGTGGCTTAGGTATCTTATTATTATAACTATAGCTTTTCAGAAACTGAAAGTGGCTTAGGTATTTTATTACTTTTCTAATTCGTTTTCATATTTTTTGGGTATTTAACTCTCTATTTAGTATCTCACCATTAACAAGACCACCAATTCCAGCAGCTGCTCGTTGTCCAAATGGTGTTCCCGCTGATGCACTTAGTCCACCATGGGCAGCATTTCCTGTCAACAAGCCTCCAAGTCCTGCTTCAGCTGTATATCCGGCGAAATTGACTCCGACTTTTCCATCTTTAAATGTGACAAACTGAAAAATAATGAACATTTTAAATAGCTTCATAAAAATCACGCGATTTCAAAATATCATTTTTCCCTATGCTCAAAAATTCAAAATCTTGCTCCTAAAAATCTAAAGTGCACACAATTTTAGAATCAGTTAAAAATTTGCAACAGAAAATGATCTAGTTTATTGAGAGCTTTTATTTGTATACCCCTTTTTAAAGGTACGCATTTTTATTTTAATTCATAATTTGTAACAAAGCTTTATGCTGTTCGTAGACCCCTAAAAGTGACCATTTTTTCTAAGGACTTTTTAGAAAAATACCCTTTTCGGGTTTTGAGGACCATTTTTGAGGTTACAAGGACCTGTTGGCTAAATAACATTGGACACAGAAATACTTCTCGGTTTCTGAAGATATTTTGGAAAAAATATTTTCTTTCGGGTTTTAAGGGTGTTTTGCTAAAATAACCTTGAACAGAGAAATAGTGCGCGGTTTCTTAGGGGCACTTTGGAAGCCAAGTTTTTTTTTCAGATTTTAAGGACTTTTTCTCAGTTCATAGCCTTTTTCGATGATGATCAATGCATGTTTGCAACATGACGATTGCAGTTTATCTTTCATAAAATGATGATCATTTGACGATCGAATTGAACTGTTCGAAAACGGCCCAACAGATATATATAATATTAAATTAAATATCCATAAATACCTTTCCTGGTATATCATTCAATACTCCTGTGAAACAAAATCAATAAGATGATTTTCATAGCATACAATTAAAACAAGCACATTATGAATATTCCTGTTTTATTCCCTTGATATGGTGCAAAAAACAAGCAGAGCACGCTTTTTCTTGTAAGATCACTGCAAGTACACTTACTTAAGGGGCTCCTGACCCGTAGAGAGTCTCTGTCTGGGATACTGCGATCCCGGTATGCTACTTCCAGTTGTCCAGATCGAAGCTCTGGCGTCCGAGATGGCTTGGTCTATAGAACGGATGTTCGGTCTTCATTGTCGTTTCGAACCTGGGGGCTGCGAGTCAAAGATCCTCTTCACTGGATCATTATTGGCCATTCGCCATTTGTCGAAGTATTTTAATTTTTTGGACTACATCCAGATATAAGTACAGCTTATAGAAATCGCGGTTGTATCTCCTCCTCCTGGCAGTATCAGTGTTTTGTGGAGCTTACATTTGGTCTTCCGAGTTAGGAGTTTTGAGCCCATTTGTTTTGCCAAACGGTATCCTAGGGTAATTTTTCGTCGGATCTCCAATTAGGTGCCATTTGTATAGTTGATGGTGGTTAACCCGAGGTAGGTACACTCCGTTACTACCTCGAAGTTACTGCTATCAACAGCACCGTTTTGCCCTAGTCAGTGGACAGATGTTTGTTTGTTTGTTGAAAGCAAGTACATACTTCGTGTTATCCTCCTTGATATCACGGCCAACCAATTTTGCCTGTTCTTCAATCGCCATGAAAGCCTCTAACACGGCACGCTGAGATAGGCCGATAATGTCGATATCGTCCGCGTATCCCACTAGTTGGACGGATCTGTTGAAGATAGTACTTTCCGTGTTGATACCTGCCATAACATAACCGCCGCATTTGAAAAGCTCAGCTAGTAAAGAGCCGGCAGCCTTCTTGTTTTTTTTAGCTTTTTCACAGCTATGCTAACCTCTTCAATAAAAGGTGGTAGAACCGGCTCTTCGCTGACTGGACGTGGGTGCTTTTCTTGCACTATCACTCTCTCTACATGATGCCCAGTTAACAGATGCTGGAAATGCTGCTTAAACACATCTACTATTTCCTGTACTGCGGAGACTGGGTTTCCTTCTCTCTCGCGTAGAGCCTGCGTTCCGGTTTAAAGCCAGCAGTCACTTGTTTGGTCTTTTTATAAAATCTTCGGATGTTGCTTCGATCGTGAGACTCTCACTAGTCTTGCTCAAATATGTGTTATGAACTGAGTATGCTGAAGTAGTGCACTCCTATGATTCTATCAAATGAATAGATTCAACTTTAGGTTAGGTTAGGTTTTTTTTTTTTTTTTTTTCCCCTCCGATTGATCACCTACCTTGTCGTGGTGGTGGGGCTTAAGTACTCCCCTCTCTGTTGTTAATCGATAAAGAGGGGGTGGAAAACTGAAAGGGATCAAATCCAAGGTAAGGTACGACGCGCCGAGACCTGCATGGCTGAGGGAGTGCTCAGTCGCTAGCGCAAACTCTGGATACCTGGGGACCTCCAGTTTTAACCCTAATTCCCCTTACAGGGGGTGAGTGCAGATGGACCTTACTTCCCCCTTACTCGTGGGACCTACAATGAACAATTCAAACAAAACAAACAAACAAAACAAAACAAAAGAGACTAAGGTGCAAGGATCGGGCACCACTGACTCTAGAAAAACCGATCCCCGAACAGAACAACAACAACTGACGGAGGAAGAAGAAAACCTTCTTCTGAATTCATTTGCCAATCTTGGAGTATGGGATGGAGAAAGCGTTGGAACAGATGCTGCCATGGAGGGCATGAACCTTGATGTCAGCGACAGCTGTTCCGTCGCTAGCTCTAACCTCTCTTTATTGTCCACCTCCTAAAGACGGGAAAAAACTAACAAACTGCAGGACAACAGTAAAGAGACTAGGGACGAAAAGATGGGAAGAACTGACAGAGACTGACCGCAAACGGCTTCATAACGCACGTGCGTATCTGCAGGAACAGCGCCTAACGGAGAATGAGCCTACTGCTCGTACACCGGCGGAAGCTAATCCTGGGGATAACACTAGCGATAGTAAATTGATGGGGCCACCTTCATCCCAGATTGGCAAAGTCCATCCAGGGGAAAGGTCGACCACACCAATCACTCTGCCAAAGGATGCCACCGAGGAGCCACCAAACCTTTCGATCAGACATTGCATCGAGCCTCTTGCTCGTACGGGTCTAGAGAAGGGGGAGGTGCTCCCTGCTCCTAACATTAACAACAAAACGGACACGGAGACTGATCGGGTACAGGAACCGACCCCGGGACCACCAGACTCAATGGCCAGGCGTTGCATTGAGCCTCTTGCTCGTACGGGCCTGGAAGGAGAGAAGATGGTCACTGGGGAGGTAGGGGAGAGGAAACTGCATCTGGAGAACATCCAGAGCCTCAGCTCCACTTGCAATCTGGATGCAGGTTCCCCTCACCAACCAGGCAACTGCAGCCGTGACGTCTCGGGAAATAACTCGACAATGGACAGTTGCCAAACAGTTATGGAGGCACAGCCCTCCAATCCCGGACGGGACACTCAAGGAGCCTTAGACTCTAAAGTTCCCAGCAAACCCAAGCCAAAGAAGCCTCTAGGGGAGCATGAGATCCTGCGCAGGCAAAGGCGTAACGCGCTCAGGATCGTCCGAAGGATGGGTAGAAAAATTCCGGAAGCCTTAACGGAGAAGGAAAAGCTATCCCTCGACAAGGCTAAAGAACGACTGAAGACCATACCCGACAACCCAACGGAGTAGAGCAAACGTTTGCCCAGCTCTAGGACAATTCCCAAAAGACCGGCTGGGAAGGGGAAATAAAGCCCTTTGCTCTCCACCCCAATCGCAGCCAGACTTAGGAACCCTGTAATTGGCACGAGAGAGGATACTCAATCCAAGCTCGACCCGATTGCGAGCACGTCCAAAAGAGCTAGGCAAAACGACACGCTTTCCCCAATCTCTCAAACTAACGTTAGGAAGAAAGCCAAGGTCTCTTTACCAACCGCAGTTGGCCAACAAGTAGCCGAAGTAGACTACGGAAATCCTGCACGGAAGTTGACAGAGGACCAATGGTGACTCATCGAACTTCGAATCCTAGATGAGGTGAACGAGGCCATCCTAAAAAACAAGGAACCCCTCCCGCTTTTTGGCACCCTCAATACCATCCAAGGATTCAAACTCATGACCTGTGAGGAAGAACACACCCTCACATGGCTCAATGAGT
Organism: Portevinia maculata; assembly: GCA_949715645.1. Lineage (NCBI taxonomy): Eukaryota > Metazoa > Arthropoda > Insecta > Diptera > Syrphidae > Portevinia > Portevinia maculata. The sequence goes on from OX454525.1 coordinate 191,974,008, forward strand.
TTATTGCCAGGACGAAAGCTCCATGGCCAAACGCCGACCTTCGTCTGATTGACAAAAAAGAGATCGTACGGATAACAAGACCTAAAGCCAAACTTGTTGTACGAGGGCCTCATATCCCTAAGGACCGTATCGAGAGATACTTACAATCCCTAAATACCGATCAGCTGAGCCACGCTTGGGAAGTGATCGAGATGGGAGAATACCATGAATCAGGCACGGAAGTGATAGTGTTGCTTAGTCACAAATCCATTCCGTTGTTGAAGAAGATCGACTTTAAAGTACGCGTCGGCATAAACCGATGCAAGCTTAGGCTTATCGCGAACAAAGTCAACAAAACCAACAAGGATGGGGAGCCAAAAAAAACCGTGATGAAGGTAATACAAATAAACCTTCATCACAGTAAGGCGGCCAGCGCCAACCTAATCTACCTCATGGAGGATAGAAAAATAGACCTAGCCCTTATTCAAGAACCCTGGGTAGCAGGAGGCAGAATAAGGGGTTTAAACTCGAAGGGACTTGTCCTGTTTAAAACAGTGCAGATAGATCCAAATAGTAAGATCAGAACAGAACAGATCAGATCAGAACAGAAACAGATTAACCTCTTTCTTCTATCTACCTACAGTGATAACGACCACGTGACGGTAAAACTTGAGCGCAACGGGCTCCCTCCGCTGATTCTAACATCATGCTATATGCCCTATGATGCAACGGAAGGACCACCGTCAGATCTGACCCACCTTCTTGTTCAACGTGCTACACGGGAAAAATGGGACCTGGTGATGGGATGTGATGCTAACTCCCACCATGCCCTATGGGGTAGCTCAAATACAAATACAAGGGGTGAGTCACTTTTTGAATTTCTTATAGAGCATAACTTATTTATAGCTAATAGGGGTTCAGAACCAACTTTTGTTATTAGAAATAGGCAAGAAGTAATCGATGTTACAATATTAAGTAACTCGAATACAATCACAATAGATCAGTGGAAGGTATTAAAGGAGGAAACATTCTCTGACCACAAAATCATTGAATTACTGATACCAGACACGAACGATCCCCCAAAATCATATAGGAACCATAGAAAAACTAACTGGGACCTTTTCAATATGGAAGTGGGAAATAACTTAAGAACTCTCCAGACAGATACTGCGTATGCACCAGAGAGTACAGACACGATTGCCGAGAATCTAGGAAAAATCCTAGGTAAAGCGCTCGAAAAATCATGTCCCCTACAAACTAGGAGTAAAAGAAAATCGACTCCTCCATGGTGGACAAAAGAACTGTACGACATTAAGAAAGAAACTAGAAAACTTTTTAATGTAGCAAAACGTACAAGATCCGACCATGACTGGGAAACCTACAAATCCAGTCAAAGAAAATTCAAAGCAGTAACGCAACAAGCAAAGCGATCTTCGTGGAAATCCTTCTGTAGTAAAATGGAAAGCACCGCGGAATCAGCTAGGCTCAGGAAACTACTTGCTAAGGAACCAGTAGCCTTGGGATCTCTCAAGGGCCCCAACGGCAACTGGACAGAATCCTGCAATGAAACACTCAAGCTCCTCCTTGAGACTCACTTTCCGGGATGCATTAATGAGCATAACAATCCGGAAGAAGAGCACTACACGGAGCACATAACAACAGCGGAGATTATAACGGAAGAAAGGATAAAATGGGCCATTAATTCCTTCTCTCCATATAAATCTCCGGGTATTGACGGCATTTTCCCTATGATGCTACAAAGATGTGAAGAACATATAACCCCACATCTGAGGAACCTCTTCCTAAGTAGCCTAAAATGGGGATATGTACCCAAAGTTTGGCGAGAAGTTAAAGTGGTTTTCATACCCAAAGCTGGGAAACCTAGTCACACTACCGCCAAAGACTTTAGGCCAATCAGTTTAACATCTTTTGTTTTAAAAACTTTTGAGAGACTGATGGACATTTATATTTGTAGCAAACTGAGTCCAGAGGTCTTATCCCCAGCTCAGCATGCATATACGAAAGGCAAAGGTGTAGAGACAGCACTCCACAGTGTCGTCAGCACCATAGAAAAGACACTAAGGGACAAGGAATATACTCTAGCCGCCTTCTTGGACATTGAAGGTGCCTTCAACAACGTCCAAGGGGAAGCGGTAGAAAGAGCCCTAGTAAACCTAAATGTGGAGAATACCATAATTAAATGGATAATGTGCATGCTTAAAAGAAGATGCATCTACTCAGAGTTAGGTGGTGAAATAATTAAGGTGTCAGCATCTAGAGGAACCCCTCAAGGCGGAGTCCTATCACCCCTTCTTTGGGTACTCGTTTTAAACGAGATTCTGATTGAACTTAGACTTAGTGAAGTCAAGGCAGTAGCATATGCTGACGACTTAGCACTGCTAGCGACAGGAAAATTCCCATCCACTCTAAGTGAACAAATACAGAACGCCTTATCTATGGTTGGTAACTGGACCATAAGCTGCGGACTTGCGGTTAACCCACAAAAAACAGAACTGGTCCTCTTCACCAATAAAAGGATTATACCGCAATTTAATCCGCCAACTATTGAGGGTACTCCACTACAAACATTAGAATACGCAAAGTATCTTGGCGTGATTCTGGATAGAAAATTAAACTGCAGCCTCAATATAAAAGAACGAGCAAAGAAGGCAACGATAGCCTTATACGCCTGCAATAGAATCTTCGGCAAAACCTGGGGACCTAGTCGCAAAATTATCATGTGGTTGTATACGGCGGTAGTTAGACCGATACTCACATACGGTAATTTAGTCTGGTGGCAGGGGTTGTGTAAGGCCACCAACCTTAAGACTATGACTAGAGTCCAAAGAATTGCCTGTATTGGCACTACTGGGGCTATGAGAACCACCCCTACAGCGGGGTTGGAGGTAATTCTCAATCTTAAACCCCTAGATCTTTTCGTATAAGAATCTGCAGCAAACAGTGCCTTGCGGCTAAGCCAAACAAAAAACTGGAAACCCAGTACAACAGGGCATGCACAGATTCTAGAGAAATTTACGGGTAGAAATGTATGCACAGACTACATTACTCCCAAACTAGATTTTATAAGACCATTTACTGTCTCTTTTCCCTGTAGGGAAGAATGGCAGGATAATCAAGTACCAATCCATGCAATAACGATCCCCATCTATACAGATGGCTCCAAGATGGATACCGGCGTTGGTGCAGGTTTCTACTCAGAAACGCTCGGAATATCTGGCTCGATCAGCCTCCCCGACTACAGCAGCGTCTTGCAAGCTGAGGTTCTGGCGGTGACAACAGCCGCTAAGCAGGCTGCAATGACGGCAATACCACAGGCTGATATTACCTTCTTCATTGACAGCCAAGCGGCAATAAAATCGATTTCCGCCACAGAAATAAAATCGAGGCTTGTAAGAAGCTGTCGCGAAGAGCTGCGGGCTCTTGGCGCGCAGCACACTGTAAGACTCTGCTGGGTCCCCGGACACAGTGGTGTCCCAGGAAATGAAAGAGCCGATGAACTGGCAAGAAAAGGATCTTCCCTTGAATCAAGGGATGCTGACACCACAGTAAAAACCCCACCCTGTTACCTTAAACAGGTGATTGGAAATAAAACACTGATGACAGCAAACGAAAGATGGAGTGCCCTTAATTCCTGTGTTATTACAAGGAAAATGTGGCCACTATATGACAAACAAAAGACCAAGAGAATCCTCCAAATGAACAAGAATTCTTTGTCCTCTCTCACAGATGTTATCACCGGACACAACATGCTGGGCTACCATGCAAAGAAATTAAAACTCAGCACAGATGAACTCTGCAGAAGATGTGGGGACAAGGAGGTGAATGAGGATACCCCGCATTTCCTCTGTCATTGCCCTGCACTCTGTCATATCAGAAACAATATCCTGGACAGATATTTCTTCCAGGATTTAGAAGAACTCTCCGGCAAGTCTGTGGATGACTTGCGCAATTTCATCAACGCATCGCGATGGTTTGTAACCCCGCTAAGTTTTTCATAGGTTTTTCATTGGTTCCAGATAAGGGAAGCATAACCTCCAGGGTATCACAAAGGGTCTACATTGACCTAAGTGTGACGGGCGCAGGATTCTCTTGCCCCGTCAGCCCAGTAACCTAACCTAACCTAACCTAGGTTAGGTTTAGGTGGCTGTCGGCACAAGCCGACACACTTAGACCAATTTCAACTCTGTAGATGGGACTGGCCAATGACACGCGGTTGTTGTCAAACGGTCTACGTACTTCAACTTTAGTCGGCGTTGTTTCTATTATTTTGTGAAACAGCTGATTTTCGGTGAAATTAAAATTTTTTTTAGGCGTATATTCACAAAGGCAAGTCCCGAATTTTTGTCGATAGTAATGAAATGACGATCCGTCGTCAGTTTTTATCCGCCCACTGACACGCCTAATATACAAAAAGAAAGTTTTATTGAAGAATTCATTAGAAATGAAGTTCCTATTCAGCGCAAAGTATATAAATAAAGGCGTTTTTAACAATTCCTCAATATAAGTTTTTTTGCAATGCACACTTTAAACGGGTGTTTTATGACAAAATATTGTTTTTTTTTTTTTGATAAAGTCCTTAAAAAACGTACGAAACAATTGCGTGTTTAATGTGCTTCTTAACTGAAACCATTTTGCCATTCTACTTTTTGGAGGATAAGTATAGGAATAGGGTATCCAATTGTTCGGCCAGCGGGACTGCAATTCAGTTTATAATAATTTTCAACAATATTCTCAGTTTCACAGTCGTAGTTTAAATTTAATGTATGGTTTAATCTAAAGTTTATATTCTTTTTCAATTTCAAACTTTGTGTTAAACCTTAAATAGTTCCAGTAAAACGAAACCTATCCTCCGTTTAAACTTTGTTTTTCAAAAAATGGGGATTTGTGGACTCAGTTATTAGCTTTTACAGTTTTTTTTATTTTGTTCTGTGTAAACATATTTTTTGGGATGACTTGGAGTTAAATAACAGCTTAAGCATGTCTAAATATTCTACGTTAACACTTTTGAAACAAATTCTTTCAAAAATTCGAACAAAATCAATTCATTTTTATTACATCACAAAATAATTTTGAATTTGACAATCAAAACATAGGGACGGGCTACAGTCCGCTTGGGCGAACTGTTGGATACCCTATTCTTATTCCTATCCCTCATAAGTGGGCGTGACAAAGGTCTAAGTATGGTTGAATTGTTAAGAATGCTCTACATATTTTGTTATATAACATTTAAAGGATTTTATAAAAAAAACGCTCCCTAGCTCAAACTTGGGTGTTTCAATAAAATTGTTTTATTTAATTGTGGGCGTGTCAGTAGGCGGATTTAAAAAAAATTAACACATGAGAATAAAGGGCCCCTAGAGAGTATATATTATCCTAGCTCAAATTTTGAATTTTCAAAAAAAAAAAAATTAATTGTGGGCGTGTCAGAGGGCGGATTTTGCAAATATTTACACATGAGCATAAAGGGCCCATAGAGAGTATATATTATAAATTTCAGCTCCCTAGCCCAAACTTTGGATTTTCCAAAATTAATATACCCTTAGAATAGGGTATAAAAAAATTATTTTATTTATTTGTGGGCGTGTCAGTGGGCGGATTTTGAAAATTTTTTATCCCGAGCAGTTTTAGGAGTCATAGATCACATATAAAAAATTTCAGCTTTCTAGCTCAAAATTCGATTTTTTCCAAAATTTTGTTTTTTTGAGTTTGTGGGGGTGTCTGTGGGCGGATTTCAAAAATTCGTAAACTTGATTATTTCAGGACCCTAGAGAGTATATGGTTAAAATTTCAGCTCTCTAGGTCCAGTTTAAAGGCCTAATTTTTGCCGACAGACGGACGGACGGACGGACATGGCTAGATCGACATTACTATCGATGCTGATCATAAATATAGTAACTTTTTGGGCTCTACGGGCAATATTAAGGTATGTTACAAACTATGCGTCAAAATTAATATACCCTTAGAATAGGGTATAAAAACGGAGTTCTATCAAAGTCAGTACGTTAAATTAATTGACTAGCGTTAAAATGTTCATTGTGAAGCCGAACGAATAAAGTTTATAAACAATTAAAACTTTGAAATTGGGTTAGCTTCACTTAACTAATAACTGTTACACAGTATAACCTAAAAAAAATTTGATTCCGACGAATTTTAAGCTATTATTCAATCTATATATATAAAATTCCCGTGTCACAGTGTTTGTAACCAAACTCCTCCGAAACGGCTTGACCGATTTTTATGAAACCTTTTGTGTTTTTATGATTTGCCATTCAAAAATACATATAAACCTTTTCAAAGTTCTACCACCAAACCCCATTTTTTAATAGCGATATTAGTACTGTAATAATCTTCAACTCTCAGTGATCGATAACTGATTTATCATTTATTAGTTTGTTTATTATTAAACGACAATTAATAATACTATTACGAATAGAACGACAGACATACGAAATAGAAGAGCCCAAAGAACAGACGAACGAATCCAACAAGATAATGCAGATGCACGTGTGAGCATAGCGCAATTGCGTGAATCACAATCACAAGAGGCACGACCTGAACGAAATCAACAAAGACGATTGGAACAAAGATCAGCGCGCCGGTTCGTAGTTAACGCACGCAGAGCAAATGACCAACAACGCCAACAGGTACATCGAGTATCTACATACGACTCATTCCTTCGTCTAGCATTCGAGTATGAGCCCGATATTCAATATTACGCTTATTCGAAAGTGGGGATTGGTGCTATGGACAAGGAATGTCCGCATTGCAATGCGCTAAATTCAAAAATGTGTTGTGCTTCAGGAAAAGTTCAACTACTGGAAATTGAAACACCACCTGAACCTTTGAACGGCTTACTTATCGGGACGGATCCAGATTCTAACCTGTTCCTGAAGTCAATTCGAACATTCAATTCATATTTCCAAATGACATCGTTCGGAGCAACAGAAATAATTAAAAATAATGCTGCCAATGGTCAACAATTCCATTCAACATTCAAAATCAAAACCCAAGTTTATCACAAAGTGGGCTCATTGCTGCCAATGCCCAATGAACCACTTACATTTTTACAAATTTATTTTATGGGCGGTGAGGACTCCGAACGCGCACTCGCCAATCGCGTGGATGCACGTTGCGGCTACAATAACCTCAATTCACCATATGCCAAGATGCATCGTCGGCGAGCTGGACGCTCTATTAACATTTTTACCAATCAATGTCTTTCTGAAGTGCGAAATTCCTGTCTTAAACAGAAACAAATTGAATTATAAAATTGCAGAAATTTGCAAAAATCGTATGGAATAATCATTGTGATTGTTAATGAACTGAATATGTACTCGTAAGTGCAAACAGAAGCTATTGAAGGGTAAAAAGTAAAAAATTATAGAGAAAAAACGTGAGAAAGTATGTTAAAGCAAAACAAACAATAAACATAGGGACGGGCTACAGTCCGCTTGTTTATATTGTTTTTTGTTTTTTGTTTGTTTGATTTTGATATTTATTTCTCTTAAATTACTTATAAATATAATATAATACAAATCCATATAAAAATTCAATATGTAAGGAATTACAAAGTAAAATATAAAACAACTACGCGATTCTCACTTATTCAGTTTTATTTTTTGTACACAATCATATTATAATGTTAACTTTTTAGTATTCCAAAACGTGGTTTGGATACTCCTTCTTAGTTCCGCAACTTTTTTTTTTGTTAAAATTGGATTTGTTATACATTTTTTTGGTAATATTCTCGAAGAACGTATTTCCCGCCATGCAAAATCGTCATTGTTTTCCTTCATTTCATTCAGCTGTTGGTTTTTTGTGTGTTCATTTACCACTGACGTTGTCGTGAGGTACTCTATTGAAGGAGCACAATGAATTGTTGAAATTATTCAAATCACACATCCACAAATTACAAACTGATAATCGCGCTATTGTCATCAATCCTGATAAAACACCAGCTGGAGAACACCGTTAATACGACGCTCTCCACAGCGCACAATTCCTCTTTCAGTCATAGACCACATCGCCACACACTTACAATAAGTTAGTTATTTTTTATTTCCCTACCAAAACATTCACTAGAAATAATTTATATGGCAAAACAACGTTTGGTGGGTCAGCTAGTAGTATCATATAATAGGATGGCCAATTTCGGTTATTCCCTATCTGCCCAAAGTTTTAGAAAAAATAGTTGCAGGAGCCTTCTCTGGTTTTTCGAAACCAACAAACTCATTAATTGAAACCAAGTTACCTTCAAACCCAATCTTAGTTGTACCAATGCCTTACTGATGCACATTGACATTGATATGGTGCTATTGCATTTATGGGACCCGGTGGTCGAAATTGTAAAAAGAGGCAATCCGAGTTTCTTTCTACGATTTCTACACGGGCATGCTCCTGCTATCTATTATTGTTTGATCGTCCTTTTACGATACCGATGATCTTTATTCGTATCAACCCTTGGATTTGTGGGCACACTTGAGCGAGAACAACAGAACTTTTAAATTGCCTAGATGTGATTTCTAACCTTAGTCGCCTTTTACGACTAGCACCATTTTTGGGGCGCTAAAGTGGCATTCCTAACCCTTCCGGCTAGAGGTGGCGACGATATGACCCGTGCGGTGAAGGTTCAATCCCCATGGGGAACGAAAAACACCTTGTTTCTCCGGCCTCTACACCAAAAAGAGTATTTCTGCCTGGTAATAGTACAATGGACAATTACCGAGTCTGAGTGTTCTGGGATTTGGATTTAATTTTTTTCTTTTAAAAAGAGAAACCCTTTCCGGCACCCAAATAAATATGAACCCCGTGCGTTATTGCATGTACCCAACAAAAAGTTATGGCTCATTAAACTCAATATTTTGAAAAATTGTCGTTTGATTTTTTCAGTTAAAATACATTTTTCTGGAAACGTTTACATACTCGTATTTAAGAAAAAAGTCTTTCTATCAAGGGTAAGCAAAACATGAACAACAAGAATATGCCAAAAATGTACCCTAAAAATCGGCATATTTTAAATAATATATATCTCACTATGTATTAATATATTTAAAATAGATTGAATAACACTGTTCTGTCATTTTAGTTTTATAAAATCGACAGAACTTTGTTGCTGAATGATAAGCTTTATAGATGTAGGAAGACAATGTTCTAATTAGCTGAAAGAACGCTGTATCTTTATATAAACGTTGTTCAGCAGGCAAATCTACTGGAATGATGCTACTCGATATCGAAAAGGCTTTTGATATCGTTTGGCTTGACGGACTTATATCCAAAATGATAAATTTAAAGTCTCCCGCTTATATCTGTAAAATTATCCGCAGTTTCTTGTCAAATCGTTGTTTTAAAGTCCACGTCAATAGTGGTGTCTCCAACCTAGTGTACTTTTATTCAGGAGTTACCCAAGGCTCAGTTCTTGGGCCTATTTTATATAACCTGTATACATTGGATTTTCCGCGTCTTCCAAATTGTCAGGCAGCTATTTTCGCTGATGATACTGCAATATTCTCATATCATGAATTCGCCCTCGACATTGAGGGGAATCTAAACAATGCGATGGAAATACTACTAGGATATTACAATAAATGGAAAGTAAAATTAAATGAGGAGAAAACAAAAGCTATCCTTTTCACTAGAAAGAGAAAAACTTGCTTTCTCCCCAGTGCCCGCTTACAAGTAAATGCAAAAGACATTAATTGGGAACCTTCTGTGAAATATTTAGGAGTATATTTAGATACCAAGTTGACATTTGGTACTCATATTAAAAATACGCCGAAAAAAATTGCGATTGGGATTAAAATGTTGTACCCTCCTATCAATAGAAAGTCAATGCTCTCAATTAGAAATAAAATAATTATCCAAAAGGTATTTTTTCAGGCAATTCTGTTATATGGATGCCAAGCATGGGGAAATTGTGAAATGTGCCATATTAAAAAACTACAGACATCACAAAATAAGTTGTTGAAAATGATGCTTAATTTACCGTGGTATCACTCAACGTTGGACATTCACGTGGAAATGACGTTAGATAGAATTCAAAGACTTAACTTACGTTTCCTAGACCGCTGTGAATTTGCTGACAATCCTCTTGTAAATAATTAAAATACTTAATAGTGGACGTCTTTTCGTTGCTTATATAACTATATTTACTTATTGTTTTGATGAACTTGCGCAACGGTTGTCCTTCGACTCCTGTATTATGGATATGCCGTCTGATGCGGTGACACCGGAACTTCGGCTGAAGCACAACTATGAAGTCGACTCTCCTCGTATTCAGGACTGGCTCTGGACAGACTCTGAACCTGGAAGGGAATGCAGTCGAATCTTCACGGATGCGAGCGAAAACGTTAGACTTTTCTTGCCGTTAGGCAAATATGCGTAAGTCTTCCGAACAGAGACTTATGCTATCCTAATGGCCATGGACTATGTTACGAGGATCAGGTGGAGGGGCGAATTATCTGCGTCTGTAGCGACAGACAGGCTGCGATTAAGGCATTACTCAAATCCTTAACTACCTTCAAAATAGTACGTGAATGCAAGATATCTCTGAATTCGGTCGGGAGGATGAATTCACTTAAACTTGTCTATGTCCCGGGTCATAACGGGATCACGGGAAATGAGATCTCCGATGAACTTGCTAGACAAGGCTCAGTGGGTGACTTCTCAGGACCTGAACCAGCGATCTGTCTGCCTGCGTCCTCGGTGAGGGCTTCCATTGACGGTTGGGTTTCCTATGAACACAATCGTCGTTGGCATGACTCTCCAGGGTGCAGACAGACTAAGGTAATTCTCCCCGACGTCTGTGGGAAATCCGCGGCATTCTTGTTGTCTCTCAACAGAAAAGACTGCAGACAGACCACTGGCGTTCTTACGGGACACTACGTTTTTGCCAAACACATTAAGGTGCTAGGCCTAAGCGATACCACCAACTGCGAAGCCTGTGGAGAAAGCGACGACACTGCGGAACATTTCCTCTGTGATTATCAGGCTTTTGTTCGTATCAGGTGGCGGGTATTTGGTGCGGATATGGTGAGTGCTGTAAACCTAAGCTCCTTGTCATTTAATTCCCACAGTTAAATGTGGTGTGTCTGCCTGGTAGTACAATGGACCGCTATTGAGTCTGAGTGCTCCAGTGCAGAAAGTCTCACACACCCCGATAAAAAAAAATATTTAGTTATTTGTATATTAAATCATTAATGATTGATTGATTTATTTATTTGTTTAACTATTTATTTATGTATTTACCTATTTATTCATTTTTTTACCAAATTATTTATTTATTATTTTTTCTTATTATTTATTAATTACAGTTGAAACTCGATTATCCGGGATTCGATTAACCGGGACGCTCTATTAACCGTGATGAAAATATTTAACATAAAAAAGTCTTATATCCGTAAAGAACTCTATTATCCCTAAAAAAACAAAAACATTTTCTTTATCGACAATAAAGACAATTTTTTATTTAAACTCTATTATCCGTAATAAACTCTACTATCCGTAACAAGAGAACAAGACCGAACAAGTTTTTTTCACATCTAAAAACCAACGGAATTTTGTATCTGTTGCATTGCATTTAAAAGACACGCAAGAAGGAGTAACGGGATAATACATTCTTCGGGTTGCGTTTTATTTTGTTTCTTATGTTTGTATGGATTTTGTTCAGTTTTGGTTGGAAAATCTGAAGTTACGCGTCGTGATAATGGCTTCTTCTTTGTTAAGTGAAAATAAAAGATCGCGTAAAGTTTTGTCAATTAAGGAAAAAGTTGATTTGATTAATGAACATTGTAAAAATAGTGTGCCTGTGAAAATGTTGGCTAAAAGATATAAAATCGGCACCCAAACAGTGTATGATATTCTAAAAAATAAAGACAAGATTTTCAAATTTTTCGCAGACAGCTTCACTATAAAAGGATTGGAGAGGCGCAAAACTCTCAAAAAAGCTGAAAATCCCAAAGTGGACGCAGCAACGTATGAATGGTTTCGACAGGAACGATTTCGAGGAGTTCCAATTTCAGGGCAAATGATAATGGAGAAAGCAAAATTTTTTCATGAAAATCTTAAAATAGCCTCTGACTGTGTATACTCTGAAGGATGGCTGGGAAAATTCAAAAACCGCCATGGAATTCATGGATTGAAAGCGATAGGGGAAAAAGAATCTGCTGACTACGAAGCTGCTACGCTTTTTGTAGAAGAATTGTCTGATCTCATTCAAACAGAGAATTTAAGCAATGAGCATATTTACAATGCTGATGAAACCAGCCTTTTTTGGAAATGTTTGCCCCAAAATACTTTGGCAAGCAACGACGAGCGTTCAGTTGAAGGATATAAGGAATCGAAGGAACGACTCACTGTACTGGTTTGTTCTAATGCTTCAGGAACTCATAAATGCAAGTTGATGGTTATTGGCAAAAGCGCTCGTCCAAGAGCTTTAAAAAATACTGGAGAGCTTCCAGTTATCTACAAAGCCAACAAGCGGGCTTGGGTATCCCAAAAATTGTTCCTTGATTGGTTTAATAAAAACTTTGTCCCGGAAGTTAAGGAGCACCGGGAAAAAAACCATCTTGACAGGAACTCCAAAATTGTATTGCTCTTGGATAATTGTCCAGCCCACCCACACGTTAATGATTTTAAAGCCGCAAATATACTAGTGAGGTACTTTCCACCAAACTGCACTTCTCTGATCCAGCCAATGGACCAAGGCGTGATTCGAAGCCTAAAGTGCCATTATCGCAAAGAGATTATTCGAAAGCTAGTAAGCTCAGAAAACAGGATCAACTTTTTTAAGTCATTTAACATCAAGAATGCTTTATGGGGTGTTTCTAAGTCCTGGAATTTCGTTACCACCGAGGTTTTGAAAAATGTTTGGCACAATTTACTCTGTCCCGAAAATGAGGAAGAAGGTAAGTTTTATCGAAATCAAAAAGTTTTGCATAGTTTTTACATCATCGACATTTCTAAACTTCCTCAGAACAAGATGCCATTGACGAGGTTTCAACAATTATGGAAGTCGCAGAGGATTTGTATGTCAATGCAATAAGAAATTGGGTGGACTCAGATGCGAATGCTTCACCATTTGCTGTTTTATCAGAGAACGAAATTATGGAGATGATAAATAACCATCTTGACAACGAGCCGGAAGTCCTTACTGATGAATCCGATGATGGAGAAATTTCAAAAATTCCAATTGTTGATGCGATTAAGGCAAGTTCTACACTTTTGAGCTTTTTAGAAGAGTCGAATTGTCCTGGAATAGCACAACAGGATATAATGCAAGTTCACCGCATTAACGTTAATTTACTCAAAGAAAAACAACGAGTAAAATCACAACGGCAAACAACAATACAACAATTTTTTTAACTTTTTTAAAAAAGTTTTTCTTGAAGTTCCTAATAATCAATCTTGTGATTTTGTAATGTATGTACAAATAAAAATATGTACTGAATGAATTATTAAGTTTTATGAATTAATTTTATGTTTGTTTTCGTTTTTTTTAAATAAAAATAAAAAATAAAAAATTAAAATATCAATTTCTGTTTTATTTTATTTGAGAAAAAAAAAGTTCTATTATCCGGGATTTTCGATTATCCGTGATGGGCTCGGTCCCGACCATCCCGGTTAATCGAGTTTCAACTGTAAATAACTTAATCAATTATTTATTTATTTATTTATTTATAATATTGATTTACTTATCTATTTATTTATATCTGTAATAATCTTCTTCTTTATTTATTAACTTAATCGATTATTTATTTACTTATTAATTTACATATATATTTTTTCATTTATTAGTATATTGATTTACTTATTTATTTATTTATCTATTTAAATTTCTTTACATCTGTAATAAGTTTGTTGCAATATGCAATTTTTGTTAAATTTTCATTTTAAATCTAATAAATAAATCTATCTATCTGTATATTATTCTTTAGATAGAACTTTGTATATTGTATCTGAATTCCAAAAGAAAAATCAAACTCTTTTTATTTATTGAATCTTACCGGCAATTATGTTGGAAAGAATTGTTTCATCATATCTAAATTCATTCATTTTAAGCATAATAAGTAATAATATGAGAGTACATTTGTATACCCTATTCTAAGGGTATATTAATTTTGACGCATAGTTTGTAACATACCTTAATATTGCCCGTAGACACCTAAAAGTTACTATATTTATGATCAGCATCGATAGTAATGTCGTTCTAGCCATGTCCGTCCGTCGGCAAAAATTAGGCCTTTAAACTGGGCCTAGAGAGCTGAAATTTTAACCATATACTCTCTTGGGTCCCGAAATAATAAAGTTTACGAATTTTTGAAATCCGCCCACAAACTCGAAAAAACAAAATTTAAAAAAAATCGAATTTTGAGCTAGAAAGCTGAATTTTTTTTTATATGATCTATGACTCCTAAAACTGCTCAGGATATAAAATTATCAAAATCCGCCCACTCACACGCCCACAAATAAATAGACAATTTTATTGAAAAACCAAAATTTGACCTAGGGAGCTGAAATTTTTAATATATACTCTCTAGGGGAACTCTAAGCTCATGTGTAAATATTTTCAAAATCCGCCTACTGACACGCCCACAATTAATTTTTTTTTTTTGAAAATCCAAAGTTTGAGCTAGGCAGCTGAAAATTTTAATATATACTCTCTACGGGCACTCTATGCTCATGTGTTAATTTTTTTAAATCCGCCTGCTGACACGCCGACAATTAAATAAAACAATTTTATTGAAACACCTAAGATGGAGCTAGGGAGCGTTTTTTTTCGATAAAATCCTTTAAATGTTATATAACAAAATATGTAGAGCGTTCTTAACAATTCAACCATACTTAGACTTTTGTCACGCCCACTTATGAGGGATAGGAATAAGAATAGGGTATCCAGCAGTTCGCCCAAGCGGACTGTAGCCCGTCCCTATGTTTAAACGTATTTTTGTAAGGCTACGAGCGCAAGGCCGATTTTACGATTGGCCGATAACAAAATCAGGTAGTTACGCGCCTGACCTACTCACGAATCGCCCCATGTGAAAATCTGTGTCCAAACAGAAATTTTGCTCTTGATTGTAAAAGAAGTTTTGGCCGGAGATATGTGAAACCAGCTTGGAATGCACTGATATCCACGCAGATTCGTTGGTGATATATGGGTAAAAATGTTTCTTATCGAAATTGTCGCGCTTTTTGCTTTTTTTTCTCAATCATGTACAACAAAATTTGGATAACGCAACGATAATCTCACAAAAATCTATATTTATGTCTAGAGGTCGGTGTAATATCCTCCACTTATTAGCGAGAATGCCCAATGCGCACTCTACCATTCTGTGTGCTCTACAAATGCGATAATTAAAAATTAGCTTCAGAATAATGCTAAAACATATTCCGATATCCCAAATGCGTCGTCGCCAACAAACACATTATGGCATTGGTGTTCCATTTCCGTTAACCTGTAATTTACATTTTTCCGTAATGGTAAAATATTGTAAGTGAAAGCCGCTTCCAATTTTACGCAACGCGGCTCTTTTTGGCAATAAGTGTGCGTGTGATTGTAGCCTTGGCAACGCTTACACTGAGGAATCTGACGAGTCCTTTGACGCATCGGTTCAATTTTAACCACTTTATTTAGGATAGTTTTAATGTTGTATATTTTCAGACTTTTCGAAACTAAGCATGAATAGCGGAAGTCCGCGCTTGACAACAATTTCCTCGTCTTGTTCCGTTTTTTGCTTTTCATTTTTAAGTATATTAACCGCGTCGATAATTTTGAAACCTTTAGTTTTAATATCTTGCAAAACATCTTCTTTGCGGCACGAAGAGTGGAGCCCTCTGGCTACAACTCGGTGTGGCCTTTCAGACTTGTTTTCATAAGTGTACCATTGTACCTTCTCAGTATTAAGTTTTTGAGAAACTGCGCGATAGCTCTCAGGATCGCTTACATTTATTTTCCACACATTATTATTCATAGATGTTATATTGAATGTGGACTTTGCTATTTCCTTAAGAAGGCTACTTAGCTTGCTGAAGTCTGAAACTCCGCCAACGTTAATTGGAGGTGGAAGGTATATATTATTTTGAGGTTTTTTTCTTAGCGTTTCTATTTCGTTGGCATTTGCCTTTTTGGATTTTCTATCTTTTAGCACAACGATTTCTGGTGCGGAGCCGGCTTTCCGTTATTTGTTCGGTCTCCTCTTAGTGATCCAATCCGTTTCGCGCACCAGCTCTTCTTCGTCCGTATGATAATCGCGGCTAGATGAGCTTTATGATTTGTCTTCGGGCTGTTTTTTTAAGTTGAGATTCAACAAGTGCTTTGTTCTCAGCTTTCAGCTGATCTAGCTCTTTCTTTAGCTCTTGATAAAGCTGTTCAATTTAGTTAAGCTTAGTTCCTTGTTTTCGTCCTCGAAACTTTTGCATTTCGTTGAGTCCCGCGAAATTCGTCCAAATTCTTTTGGCGTCGTAGGACTTCGTTTGGTTTTTGCTTTTGGCACAGAGCCCGTTGGTGGTGATCTAGGCACCCTTTAACTATTTTTAAAAGGGTCGGATGATTGCAATAAATGGCTCTCCTCAGAATCCGTAGAGCCTGCCTCCGAAGAGTGTGGATTTTCCAGTAGAACTGGGCTGCCACCTGGGGTATTATATCTTTTTGTTTTAATCATTGCATTTTTTGTATACTCTTTGCACTCGGTATACTGAGAGTAGATTTTATTCGCTTCTTACGATCGGCATGCCTACCTCGGGTAAATTCTGACCCCTATCCCGAAGGGGGACCAAATCAGTCCTGCTGTGGATATTATCATCAGATTTCAACATTATTGCTATCGATAAAATGTTGTTTTTGTTTAACGTGTGATTTCGAGTACTTCTATGGAAATATTTCTCAAAGAAAGGCGCCTGTTATCGACGGCTTTCAACAGTTTTGCTGGCGATAGTATGTTTTTGTTGTTCAACGTGTAAATTCGAGCACTCCTGTGCTAAATTTATTGCAGAATCCCCAGCCAAAAACCTACTTAAATTTTACTTCCGGACAACTCGACAGAATATCCAAATGTGAAGCTCCGACGAGAAGAGAGCGACTTATATGTATTTCTAGTTGTTTCAGTCTTTGTTATCGATTTTAGTATGAAGTTCAGTTTTCCTTCTCGCTCAATGGAATAAAAGTTCCTTGAGCTCTAATGTCATCACGTTGTTTTCACAGTGCAACTTGCAGTGCCAAAAACAGTTCTTTGTGGACTTAATATTTTTTTTTGGTACTGCCTTTTCCAGTTTTTACTTTAATCAATCGGTTGCGTGTTTTGGTTGCTTTGGTTGTGTTCAGATCACTTGCCACCCCATCTTCAATTATTCACACACCAGTTATTTTCCTCTTCTTTAATGGTGGGGCTCTCCAGACCAAGCGCTCTGGCATCAACGATTGCTTGGTCTTTAAAACGGACGTTCGGTCTTCCTGAACTTAGGTGCTGGTAGTCGAAGATCTTCTTGGCTGTAGCATTATTGTCCATTCGCTTAATATGGCCGAGACAATGTAGTCGAAGTGATTAAAGCTTTTTGGACTACATCGACATCTTGGTACAGCTCATAGAGTTTGCGGTTGTATCTTCTTCTCCATTCGCCCTATTCGCACACAGGACAAAATATCCCACGGACTATTTTTCTTTCAAAAGAACAACCCAACATTAACTCCTCTTTTCTACTTATCGTAAAGTAGGTTCGATAGAGCATACATTTTGTCCTTCGAGTTAGAAGTTTGGAACCCATTTGTTTCGCGAAGCCGAAGTAGCAGCGGTTTCTTAAGGTAATTCTCCGCCGGATCTCCATTAAGGTGTCATTTGTAGAGTTGATGTTTACTCGTAGGTACTTAGCTACCTCGAAGTTATTGCTATCAACAGTGAGGTTTTGTCCTAGGCGGTGGACAGATGTTGATCTATAGCCCTTTCAGTTTCTGCATCCCTAATGGTCCGCTTGTTGGGTTCGCCGTTTTGACATCAAATGCGGTGTTGTTGCATTTGTGTGATTCTCTCATTTTTAGGGCTGCCTCTTTTTTGACAGCACTCGCATGCTCACAGTAACCCACGAATTTGCATGCACACGTGCAAGAAAGTTTCAAGATGTTAAACGTGTCGCTATGTGAGCCATAAATGCTAAAATTGCTTAGATGTGATTTCTCGCCCTTAGTCGCGTTTTACGACAAGATCTTTTTTTGGGGGGCTAACAAGGCGTGCAAAGTTGTGACATCTAAACGAACGCCAATTTCTTAGT
This sequence comes from Portevinia maculata, assembly GCA_949715645.1. NCBI lineage: Eukaryota > Metazoa > Arthropoda > Insecta > Diptera > Syrphidae > Portevinia > Portevinia maculata. The sequence goes on from OX454525.1 coordinate 191,992,263, forward strand.
TTTTGTGAACTTATTAAATATTATAAGTATAGCAAAATGGAAACAACGTTTTTTAATGAAAGCACTGTCATTACAAATTTGACACATTGCAATTAAATGGTATACGTATATACTTGCCAATTAGGTCCTTAATAACTTAATAATTGTGGGTGAAAACAATCAAATAAATATTAGGCATTGACAGGGAAACCATTTTTTTTTATTTTTATTTATTTAATGTGTGCGAAGTTATATTTTTAGCATGAATTGTTTTATTTTTTAATTTTTATAATTCGCTTACGCTAAAGGGGCTTTCTTTTTTCTGTATGTGTACAGTACCCTTAAAGTGTTAAACACAGCGTATGCATTTTTTATTGAACGGTAAGCAGCACCTAGCAATGAAGTATTGTATTGCATGATATTAGGTGCTACTTACTATTCGAAAGAATAGGAGGATAGGAAATAAGTTTTGGTGCTTAGTATTTTTTCTTCTCCACGGATGGCGCCTTAATTGGCGCATAAAAATGGCACTGGCCGGGATTCGAACGCACGACCTGCCAATCAGTTAGTGAATACACTACCATCGCACCAATGCCACCCGGAAGGGAACGACAATTGATACTCTTGGTAGGGCTGGTGACGGAGGTGTGCAATGGAAAAAAAACCTTAGGCGTTACTGGACCCCGCCGTAATTATAATCTGAGACCCCTAACTCAGTAATCCAACTCATAACCAATGATCCACCGCGCGTAGGTGTGGATAACGAAAGTAAAACTTGACAGGCATGCCATTCAAATAACAATATGTGAAATTTTCAATAACGGAATTATTGTTTTAATTTGGCTGCACTTAAAATATTTAATAAGTCTACGGAAAATAAGAACATGGCGTTCTTTTAGATCTCATCCCTTTTCGCGACTGATTTGTGTTAGGCATAAGCAGTTTTTGTATAGAATAAGATGGTTCTTTTTTAACATCAATGTTTATATAGATCACAAACATTGATATCTTTTCAACCCAACGTCTACATTTTCCTATCCTACTTTACTCCCTTAGAGCTCCCTTTTTTAACTAGTGCTCGTCTTTCATACCATAATAATTTATTTTTATGTTAAATAAATCTAATTTTTGTCTTCTTTTTCTTTAACGACGATATAATGGACTAAAGGGATCTTAACCCTCACACTTTGCTGCATAATAATAATAATTAAAAGTTTCTTAGTAGATTTATTCCAATAATAGTTTTTTTTTTTCAATAAAACTATACGAGAGTAGAATATAAAACAAAATCCATGGAAAAGTTTGTACCTATTACAACTTGATTCTGCTGTAAATAGAACGATAAGGAAATGATAGTTTAAAATTCATAACGTACGTTGTACCCACCCAGATGCAGGTATGCACATAAATGACCACAAATAGCAATAGGAAGCAATTCAGTTGCGTTGTAAGTTGTTTTTGTAGAAAAAAAAGAATGCGATTTGAATGTTCAGTACCATATTATTATGCATTTAGATACAATTTCTAACTCCCCTTATTGTATAGCGTATGTTGGGTTAGTCATGAGTAGTTTTCGGGCTGTTAGATATAAGTAGCTACGATGCACGTACACACATAATTTAAAGAAGTTGCTCTGCTCCATTTATTGATGACAAACCTAAAAAATTGCAATTTTATCCTACTTTTTTTTATGGCTTTTCTCAGGAAGGTTAGGTTAGGTTAAAAAAGGGTAATGCAATTTCATACAGCACTAGGCACCAAGAAAAAAGCGCCCTGGGTTGTCTCACGAAAGTCGAACCTATAACGCTAAGCAAGCGCCCCCTCTTAAATTGTTGTAAATTGTATTCTTCCGGAAAGATAATTTAGCTTCTATCCTTATTTTTTCTTCTAGTTGAAAGTTATAACTTAACTCATCATCAATGCTTTTGTCTTAGATCCCGAACTGTTGTTGATTCCTGGCATCACGGTTTCCACAGTAACTGATCCACTGGTGATTTGATGGCATATCATATATACGCGAAATGTGAAATAAATTTTTTCACCACAGTGGTGACAGTAAGGTCGTTGCGTGCGCTTGATATTTCAAAGCCATTTGACATAATCTACATTTCGGCCCGTTTAATTCAAGTAGTTTTGGAAGATTTTAAGTCTGCAACTCACCAAATTAATGCTGGTATTCCTTATGGATCTGTTTTGTCTATCTTCGACTCTCTTTCTCATTTTAAGAAATGAGCTCCTGTCTTTTACTTCTAATCCAGTCCATTTCTAAGCTGATGACAGTACCCTCAGTTTCTCATATTCGTTCGGGTGTCACGTCCTTATCATCAGGTGTGGAACTGGAACGGCCACGTATGTTAAGCACATGTCGTCAAGGTCGCTGCCAAATTTCTAGGGTTCCTTAAGCAAGAAATATTTCACTTCATCCGATCTGGCTACAATTTATAAAATGTTTATTCGCTGCAAACTTGGGTACAACGCTGATATCAGGGAAGGTGCGCCAATAACATATTTGGAGCAATTTGACAGAACACAAAAACGCGCGAAAATAATAAAATAATTAAATAAAAAATGCTTTTGTCTTGCATAAACTTTGAGTGAGTTTTGTCTTTAGTATACATAGTTTCATAACGAAAGCGGTGTTTAAAGGAAACTCAAGGTTGTCTATTCAGTTTCATTTTGCTTCCAGAAATTGCACTTGACTGTCATGTATTTCTTTTATGATTTAAAATGAAATGGGGCTCAGCTACAGGCAAACAACGCACCGCACCGTGAAACCGTGAAGTGATGAAACAAATCTGGTTAAGCATGATTTATACTCTTCGAAAGGTTTTTTTTTATTTTTTTCACCACAACAAGAAAGTACAATTAAAATATTGTTAATATGACATTATTTATTAATCGATTACTCATGGGTGACAACTAGAAGTAATTAGTTTATTATATGCGCTAATGTCTAATAATGACTGCAGTCTTGCTACCCGATCATTGATGTAATGGTTTTTTTATTGGAGTGATAAGAGTTAAAGTTCATTGTTTGTTTGGTTTTATGTTCAAAATGCGTTTAAACAGAAGAGCCTTGAATTGAGGTTCAAATTCCAGAAAACACGAATATCAGGCAAACATTTAAAAGTACAAGTGCTATTGAAAATGTTATTTTCTGTTGGCTGCATTAACCATGAGAAACTTTGGTATGCTTAATCACTCAGATTGTTGATCAAGGTACTGTACAGAATACTTTTTGAGAAGAGTAATTAAATATATTTACGTCTGACCTATAGGATCTAGGTTAATACATATTCTCCGTCAATTGCATAAATTAAGTAAATACAGACCTCACTTGTTTATTATAAATTTGTTTTTGATATGAATATACATCACAATGTATTCAGATAATTATAATAAGGAGTTACGGTATAGTATTTGTTATTCCTAACAGAAATATAGCACTTTGATTATGGCTTAATGGAATAATACCAAATTGCATAAGAAACCAAGTTCTGATAAAAACAAGTTTTTCGATTTGAAGTGGGGTTTATTTTTTCTTTTAAACCTGCCGAGACCGGTTGGGTTTTTGTTTATACTTACAATAGTTGCGAAAAAATTTAATTAATTAGGCTTTCTTAGTTCTGTTTTATGTTTTTAGGACAATACCATTTCAATATCATAAGCAACGTCACTTTAAAGTTGAAGTTTATAGAAATCCAATAGGCATTTGAGATTGTACGAGTAAATAGATGTATTTATTTTGCTTTGTACAAAAAACTTTAGTCACCGATGGAAACCAGATATTACCCTAAACCTTTTTTTGTCGGGGTTCGAGATTTTCTACACTCAGACTCAATACTGCCAGGAAGAAACTTCCTCGTTTTTCTAAGAAGATCGAATAGGCGCTTCTGTAATGAGGAGTTTAAATTTTCAGCACTACCTGCCGCGTGATACGAGCAAAAGCAAGGCAATCATAGAGGAAGTGTTCCGGAGTGTTGTCTTCTTTTCCACAGGCTTCGCAGTTGGTGATTTCACTTAAACCTAGCATCTTAGACGCAAAGCGTAGTGGCTCGCCATGAGTTTGTCTGCAGTCTTTTCTGCACTCTGGAGGGTGATGACATTAACCATAAAAATATAGATACTCGCAATATATCCGATTTTCATAAAATTGAAGAGTATATGTTGTTTTTAAGCCCAAACAAATTTTAAAATGGTTATCCCTTATGGCTGCAACTGAGCAAAATGTGTGAAGGAAACTCCGGGTAACCTCATATACTCGTATATAAATCCCTACACTTTGCAAAGTATCATATGTTTGAACATCAAACAGAATCCGATCATTATCCCGGATTCCTTAAAAGCAAGATTAAGATACTCATGGCGAAAGGGTCGAGTCAATTAGGATGGACCAGACGAGGGATGATATCCCGATATTGTACTACCGACATCGCAGCGTACATGACCGATGCTTCTGAGCTCATTCTATTCCGCTTTTACGGACAAAGACAACACGGATACTGAAACATAGGGACGGGCTACAGTCCGCTTGGGTGAACTGTTTCATACCCTATTCTTATTCCTACCCCTCATAAGTGGGCGTGACAAAAGTCTAAGTATGGTTGAATTTTTAAGAACGCTCTAGATAACGTTTTTCAATAAAATTGATTTATTTAATTGTGGGCGTGTCAGTGGACGGATTTTTAAAAAAATTATCTCCTGAGCAGTTGTAGGAGTCTAAGATCATATATCTTCAGCTGTCTAGCTAAAAATTTGATTTTTTCGATAATTTCGTTTTTTTGAGTTTGTGGGCGTGTCTGTACTCGGATTTCAAAAATTATATCTTAAACTTGATTATTTCGGGCCCCTAGAGAGTATATGGTTAAAATTTCAGCTCTCTAGGTTCAGTTTAAAGGCCTAATTTTTGCCGACAGACAGACGGATGGACGGACGGACATGACTAGATCAACATTACTATCGATGCTGATCATAAATATATTAACTTTTAGGGGTCTACGGGCAATATTAAGGTATGTTACAAACTTCTCGTCAAAATTAATACGTATACCCTTATTTTGCCCTAACAATATTCTGGCACTGCGCGAACTCGACCGAGCGCCCTTAACCGCCGATATGGAATGCGATATGAGCTCATCCACAAACATCACTCGATCGAGCTGCATGTGCAGAGCTACACTACTACGAACCTATGAGTGGTAGGATTTCGGCACTCAATACAAATAAGGCTTCTAAGATAACCGTCGGTTAACACTTAGAATAGGGTATAAAAACTGCTCACGACATACCTGTTAATGGCTGTTCGATTAGGAGGTTAAGGACAATTATGTAGGTAGGAATATGTTTGAATTTTTTAGATTTTATATGTTAGACATAAAATAGAAATAAATAATACACAAAGTATCGTTTTGATGTTACTCGTCGGTTCACAACGAATTTGGGACGACAGTTTCAAAGCAACATATTTAAAGAACTCACATACATAGGTATCAAACACCAGAAGCCAACCCTCTACCATCTCCAACCAAATGTGTTTGTTGAGAGGTACCGCGGCAGAGACCACTGGTAACTAGTGCCGTACACATAAGATTAGTTGTGTAACTTATTACCTGTTAATAAAGTAATAATAATAATTATAATAATAATAAAAATAATAAAAACAATAATAATAATAATAACAATATTGAGGTGGCATCGAACGTTAAAAAGGCTATTCGGTGTTACGAAACGGGTGTTGTTTGGTAAAAAGGTATTAACGTTACGATCTAGACTAGATAAATCTTTATTCCGCAACAAGTAATGTAGGAGGATCAAAACAGTGTCCTATGTTTTCTGGATGGTAGTGTCCCAATCATCTTGTAAGGCAATTTAATAAAACATATCTTCTAAATTATTTAATACACTTTACAGAATGGGACTTTATTCGCTTTATAATAAGTCTACATAACATCTAAATTCATTTATTTGCACAATGCGTTCACTCATTGATTTTTTTTAATCCGAGTTGAGCCATGGATTTTTCTTTATTTTGCACAAAATACCTTTTTACACTCGACTGTGGTACTTTCACACTGTTGCGCTGTCAGTTATTATCAACAGTGTAAATGCAAAAATTAAAGCGTTTAACTGAAACTGAAACTAAGAATGAAACTGATAAAATGTCCATAAAGTTCAAAATAGAATGGAACTGAACTAATAACTGATAATGTAAAAGCGCATTAAGTTCAAAATTTAACTGACAACTGAACTGGTAATTGATCATCTACGAGGCCCTTAAGAAGTTCAAAATTGATCTGACAACTGAACTGATAACTGATCATCTAAATGCCTTTACAATTTATTATGTGATATACAGAAACAAAATAAAGCAGGCGGTGCGGTGTTGAGAAAAATCTACTGTTCTATCCTCTGTCTCTTTTTTTTTTTTATTAAAAAGAAATCCACCTCTACACCGTCGCCACCCCTCTCTTGTATGTTATAATTTACATATCCATTCTTCCCTAAATAAGAACTACAAAATGATCAATGTGTCAATATTAGTTACTTGACGAGAACCAGAGATTGGGAGCGTTCCATTTGCAAAGCAACTACTAGTCCCTACTATTTTACCATGCCTCATTGATCAAATAATTCACGAGACCATCGTTTGGCAAGTGATAGAAATTAAATTGCCTTGCAAATAGAACACGTCAATTGTTGAATGACTAATAATAATATGTGAAGAGCATATAAACGATCAATGTTACTTGCAGTTAATTGAAAGTTATTACACCTTATTGACCGCAAAAATCGTAATAAAAAGAAGTAAAAACTAAAAACAAAACCGAAAAACTTTTATGTTTGAAATTTTAAAATTCTTTTTTATTAGCACGTATGCATTTCGGTTCTCAGCTGCGGAACCATCATCAGCGAGCGACAATTAAACAATCGCAGTATGACTCATTCAGATTCAAGTAACATTGACAAGTAACATAGATCGCGTGTACGGCTCTTGTCTAAGATCACAAGATATGTACATGGGCAGGTCGTTGACTACCGACCTGGAAAGAGCACTATAGGGTGGGCCAAAAGCGACTCCCTAATTTGAAAAAAATCATAACTCTTTTGTTTTAAATTTTTTGTTTTTTTCTTTTTTGAGGTACTTATAAAACAAACTTGGGAGATTTACTAAAATGAACTACAACGCTTTAGAGAGGACCAAACTAATTGAATCTATTTTGAAAATAATCACTCGATTTAGGAAGTCACGTAGTACCTCTGGGAATGGCGAGTGTGGGGGTATCTTTTCAACTGGTTCATTATGTTTGCAGTGAAATGAAGGAATTTTCAAAATCTTGACGACAAATCGAAATGGTTTTTGGGGATTTTTTAAATATCACTCGTATATCCAGCATACAATTAAAATTAATTGAATTTAGTTCGACTATCAACGTACGTCAACTTAAAACTGAAAAATTCAAAAACCTTTCTATTGCGACGATTTCACATGCTAGATTAATGAGTATGAAAAATAGTTTGTTATTTGAAACAAAGCATTAAGTGCCCAAAAATGAGATTATATCCGAAAATGCACGCAAATTGCACAAAGTGGCGAAGTTTTCAGAGACGTCGTTTTCGGCATCGAAAGGCTTCATATGACCTTCATCAACTAAGTTTTGAGGTATGTGATAGTAAAATGGCGTTACCGAATCTCTTTTTTATGGGTGCATGAAATTACACGACATTTTCAACATTGCCTTACGCTATTAAATAAGCTTTTTAACTACTATTTTTCCAGCTGCAATAAAGCAAGAGCTCTTGCGTTATAATCAGCTTTACCTATAAATTGGAGGTAACCCACATCAACACGGGGTATAATTTGAAAGGAATATTAAATACCCCCATCTCGTACAATTAATTGTTTACCGCAAATTAGGGCGTGTCCGCATATCGGGGTGAACTCAACTGGGACATCCTGTATCAATCACTTTGTCGATTATGTAGGTACTTCTTATTTTTCGAAATATTTATTTTAAAATCTTGATATAAAATATTTCAGTAATGTTATCTTAAAATGTTTACATTAGAAAAACAAAGTTGCAGTATATACATTTTTGGTGTGTTACTTAACCATATAAAAGTAACTATTTATAGTTTTCCAATACAATTGCGTTTAACCCTAGAAAGATAATCTTATTTTTTAGTACTGAAAAGATAAACATGCGCCTGGGAGGCGTACAATTAAAAAACGTTTTTTTTACAAAATTAAATAAATATTTTTTTTTATTGTTTCATTTTATTGTTACATTATTAGCAATAAAGTAAAACATAAACATATAATCTTAATTTTTCTGTTTTTTAAAGAGAAGTAGGATTTTATAAATCCATAACAAAAAGGAACACAAAATTAGAGATCTTCGGTATTTAATTTTCATATGCTGATAATAGCGCATTACCATAACTGCATTACCATAACTGAAAAACGGTGGTACTTACCGAACCGGAACGACCGTCAATCGCAAGTATAAATCGACGACTGAGTTGGCTTTAAAAAACAAGTTTGTTCGACCGTCGGTTAAAAGAAGAAAGCAATATATATATTTCGCGGGCGCCTCCGAGGCGCAGTTTATCTTTCTAGGGTTAAGGAAAAGTTTCTGAGAGCTTTTTTATCGAGATAAATTAATTAATAAATATTAGGCATTAACGGCCCATATAGGGCCTAAAACCTAGCTTCTCCAACCACTTTCTTGTGTGAAGTGGAAGGGACCTACAATTTTACGCCGAATGCGAGCGGCAAATTTGAGAAGCTTCTTATGACAATTGACACTCTTGGATGTTTGTCAGACGTTCGCATGAGGTGGTGCAGTGGAAAAAATCTCAAGATGTTACATGGCCCTGGCGGAAATTGAACCAGGGAATTTTCGATTAGTAGTCCGGCACACTAACCATTGAGCTACTGCGCCTAACATATTATATATATTGAATTTTTAAAATAGTTTTTAATCATTGTTTCAGTCAGAGAGGAGAAACAAAAGTGGGCGGTCGACATTTCCGAACCATTCAAATCGCCGGGGAGGAGATGTTGTCTTTCCCGCTCAGCTACAGATGGCATTCGGAACGATACGATAGAACCTATCGTGCATTCTGAAAGGCTGCCTATGACACTTCTAAGGTGGTCTTACTTATTTGGGCATTCTTTATTGAGTTGCAAATTCCAAATAACTCGTGAGGCAATGATAAACTGAGACCACCGCTCCATTTTAAGAACATATGATGAACGTGTAAGAGCGTATATGTATCCATGATTGGGTGCATTTATGTGTAAATGTTAATGATAATTAATATTGTAAACAGGTATTTGTACATCAAAGGATTCAGTCAATACTACATTGCTATCCAAATCACAACACGCGTATCAAGAAGGCAAATCGGTTGAGACAGCCCTCCACTTGATAATATACCCCATCGAAAAATTTCTCTGTACAAAAAAAAAAATCATTTCAGTGACATTCCTTGATGAAGTCTTCAACAACGTTGAAACAAACTCTATTTTCCGTGTCCATGACCTTCAAAAGGTCAACATCTTCGAATCAGCCGTGTTAAACAAATACTTAAAACCAGAGTGATAAATACTTCACTTAAGAGAAATATCGAGCTTCAAGGAAAAGCACAACGGGGAACATCCTAAAGAGAAGGTAGTTCCATCTAACTCTGGAACTTTGTTCTCAATGAAATCCCCGTGTAAATAGAGAACACCGGCTACAGGGTTGTAGCTTACGCGTACGATGTAACTATCTCTTTACCTTTTGCTACTCGTAGTTAGCTTGGCAAAAACCTGTGGTCTCATTGTCAATCCGATAAAGAATGAGTTTATTCTCTTTACTAGGAAAAACCAAACGGCAAGCTCGTCGCTTCGCACTAGGGATGGCGCGGGTTTAAACCGCTCCAAATAACCAGTTTCTTTGGAACAACAAAAGGTTTTTTTTTTATTTTATTATCATTTCAAGTTACAAATTAAATAACCGCAATTAAATAACCACCACCCTGTTGTTGGATTAAAAAAATCAGTATATTAAGCAAAATATAAAAAAACAACCGAAAAAATTGGTTAACCGAAACGAAATAACCGGCCGGTTTTTCCCATCCCTACTTCTTACCTTAAGCCTATTTACTCATAATGTCACATACAGTGCTTGCTATCTAGGACTAAAGTTTGACTGGAAAAAACGTCAACGAACGTATCACGGAAGCAATGGTTGCACTATACGCCTGCAAAAGGGCGATAGGCACAGCATGGGGCTTACAACCGCATAGTATGCAATGCCTGCACACGTCGGTAGTTAGACCGGTTCTCTTATATGGAGTAATGGCTTGGGAGACCTATATCGAGAATCAAGGCAGGGAAGGTTTGACACGTATGTCTTAACGAGATAACCACACAGATTAACATCATCCTTTGCTGGGAACCAGATCATGTCGATGTCCCACGAAACTGTGAAGCTGACGAATTGGATAGACGAAGCTCCTCTGGTAGAAATAGCATAACTACAACATTGATGCACCAATACCTCATCCACGCTGATGCGCTAAAAACGCAAGCCTTAGATGGGGACAGCTTACCTTTTTACAGCACCGGACCAAAGCAGACCCAACGAACTTCTAAAACATAAGGGAGGAGACTTCTTCAGCCTTACAAACATAATCACTGGACACTCTGCGATACGACTGTACTTCCTGTACATGTGTCCCGCACTCGCCAACATTAGGCTACTTTTGGTCAGTACCTTTACCTCTATCTGAACAATGCCTATACATGGCCGACATTAACAATTTCATAAGGAAAAGCAATTGCTTCTAGGAGCATCCTAATAGATCAATTTTTCATCTAAGTCAACCCCATCGAGGACCATTCCAAACCGACCAACCAAACTAATTATTACTTATTTCAGAAACTACTATTTGACACTTGATCTTCTACCAGTCAACGGAAATTTTGTAAATATGTATAAAATAACGCTTAATGTTAAATACACACCTGCGGAGCCGCTGTTATTGAACTAAAAGCCAATGCACATACTAAAAACACTCGAATCATTATAAACGCTCAGGACCTGATTCAATTTGCAGACACCAAAATATGTCACTGCGAATTCCGCACAACTCAATAAATAGATACTGATGGAAAAATTAATTCGCAAAATATTTAAAATATCATTCAAAGCACGTCTTGATTGTGGAAAAAATAAACTTCGTTTCACGCGAGTAGATTTCTCAATTATTTCTTATTAAATTTTCGCAATAATAAATTCAAACTGAAATTGAAAATAGAATAAGAATCGATGCGATTAGTACGAATGATTGTTTCTCACTGACCGCTGTTAAAGTATTGTAATTGAATAAAAGGCCGATTTCGACTTATTTTGCAAGAAGTCCGTGCTACTGATTCTCAATGATTGAAGTTGTTTTGTTTTTCCCAACCAAACTCGTACTTTACCTACTGCTACGCTAACGCTATTAAAAAGTTAAGATTAAGATGTAATAGAGTCGAAGGGGCAAACTGGTTATAATGTGCGATAAAATAATAACTTGGATGGTGGAAGCGTAAACAAGTATTATTTGGTGGTTTATACAGATGTAGAAGTTTGTTTGTTGCTCTATGAGGATGTTTGTTGATTGCAATTGTTTTTGATTTAATTTATAATTGTATTGTTGAAATACAGACAACCAAACATGAGCTTTTAAGAGGCATTAAAACAAAGTGTTTGTTTTGGTGTTAGTCCGAATAGTATAATCATGATTTTTTGTGTAGTTAAATTTATCCTCATATTGAGCTGTAACCTCCTAACGGGCAAAATAGAACCATATAACGAACATTAAGTTATCCAAGGTAGCGATTAATCAAGCTTAATTACACAGATACAACAATTTGTTTAATAAAGGTTTATACAAATTACGGTCGTTGTTGTGTCATCGGATTCTGTCGCCATTAATAGTAATGCACTTATATTATGATTCTTTGCTTTCTCCTTAATACGAATAAAGGAAGTTTGATGAACAACAAATGTTCTTTGATAAAACTAAAAAACAATAATTATTATTTTTTCAATAAAGAAATCTGATACACTGTTGCTTACAAGCCTTCAAGGGCTTTGGCACGAAGATTTGATTTTCTTTGTCCTTTCGGATTTGTGATCTGGAACTGGTTCCAAAAGAGAATCGTATCTTGCGCAGTGTTGCTCATTCGCTCAATTCATGTTCAATTCATGTAAAAGATATATTTTTGGTATGTATTTTCGCGTATGACAGATGTAATTTGTAGATACCTTAAAACAATGCTGCAGATTAAGCTTTTGAGATTTTGTACGATTTATTTGTCTCAGTAACCCAAAAGTGGTATTATCTTCTTTCTCTTCTTCTTAAATTAAGAGATAATGATTTAGACTAGAGGGATCATAGATAATGACTTGAAAAAACTCTAATAAGGCTCTCCTAACAGCCTTGAACACTATCACAGCGTAACGCCAAACAACTGTTTAAGAACCTTTACAAATGCGGTTACAAGTCTTAAAATTCGAAGATTTTTTTAATGAGATTACCACTCATTAAAAAGAACCATATGTCACTTCAGAATTTATAACATTTTTGCGGTCGGCTTAAAAGCGTCCTTTAATGTGGAAGCGTATATACAGGCCCTGGCTAAATTATTAGACGCACTTTAAGGTTCTATGTTAAATCTTAAATATCAGGTGACCTTATTCAGCTTTAATTTTATTACTAGATACAATGTATATTTTTTCATTATTTACCTTATTATCTAATTCTTGAAACAAATAAAACATCATAGTAATAGAAAAAATATGTATTTATGAACATAAAAATATTATAAAACTACAGTGCGTCTAATAATTTGGCCAAGGACTGTATTTTAAAACTACAAAGTCGGCCAAAAGAGATCACCCTATTGGAACATGCTCTTATTTTTGCAAATGGCCGCCAATGTCAAATCTGTTTTGACATTTGTGGACTAGACAGATGTAGAATACAAGTGAACAAGCCATGGAGCGATACACTCCCCAAGAACGCGGAATAATCGTGTCTATTTTGTTGCGTAACAATTCATAACGGAGCGCCCGTTGTGCCTAGAATATCACCGCTGTTGACGAGGATGTCGAGCTGTCGCCGGAAACCTCGACCAGACGCCGTGCCTCGCAATTAGCCATCAGCCGGTCGTCCTTGGTCAAAGACTTGCGCATGTTCCCATACAAAGTCCAGTCCGTGCATCAGCTGCTGCCTATCGACCGCCAAACGCGTGTAACCTGCCATCCTCAATCTCGAGGACGAAGTGGATGATTTTTTGACCAAAATCATAATGAGCGATGAGGCTCATTTCCACCTCAGCGGGTATGTGAACAAGCAAAACTATCGCTTCTGGGGCATTGAAAATCCACGAGTAATGCACGAGGAGCCATTCTCAAAGTTACTCCATGGTGCACTTTCACGCTGGAGGAGTCATCGGGCCATTTTTTTTCGAGAACGCCGCTGGTCAAACGACAACAGTGGCCGGTGCGCGCTATAAGGCCATGTTAACCGAGTTTTTTCTGCCGCAATTGGACGAATTAGGACTGGAGGACATGTGGTTCTAACAGGACGGAGCTACGGCACACACTGCGCAAGCCACAACCGATATTCTGAAGGCGGCGTTCCCGGGTCGCCTCATCTCTCGTTTTGGCGATTTGCACTGGCCCGCAAGATCGCCCAATTTAACCTTTCCAGACTTTTTTTCTGGGGTTTTTTGAAGTCTTGTGTTTACGTGAATAAGCCCGAGACCCTAGAAGCCCTCAAGGACAACATTCGACACGAGTGCGAGAATCTGTCACCCGAAGTTCTCGCCGAAGTGATGAAAAATGCCATAAAACGAGCCTGTATGGCAATCAATTGTGACGGCGCCCATTTGGCCGATATCATCTTCTCGACTTGACCAATAAAATTCTAAAGGTTCAAATAAACATAATAAAAAAACAGAATCGAAGATTTCATTTAGAATGAGAGCCAAATAACATCGGATGACTTCTTGTGGCCCACCTTATATAAAGCTGTGCGTACGGCGGCGCCGCACAGTCTGCAATGTTGGCAATAATTAAGGTGGGCGAAATTAAATTTTCGAAATATTGAATATGTGTACATACAGTTGATATTTCACTGAAAAAAATAACAACGTGTGCAAGCAAACGGAATGCTATCTAAAAGTTGCGATAACAGCTTTGCACAATTATATCAGCGATAAATGCTAATCTCTCGCTTCATTTGTCGTGAGCAGTTGAATTGATTTGGTTCCTCTAGTGCTATCAATTTTGTCTTATTTTTTAATTCAGTCCACCAACATTGAGCACCGGGTTAAACCTCTTATAAATAATACTCGGTGAGTTAACGTTATCCTATTGAATCTGTGAGTAGTTTAATAAAGAGATAAATTCCAGTTTCGAAATTGCAACAAGAGTTTTATTTTATTATATCGCAGAATATCGTTACCAGCACAGTTAACACAGTGTACTTGGACATTAACAGTTAACTTAAGTAAACAAATATTCTGCGAAAGTTTGCGAAAGAATAAGTAATGTATATCATTGCAAATGAGTTTCGAAGTTTCTTATGCAACCAACTTTTTGTTGCATGAATTCCATCTCCAATAGATGCGATGCCATCATCGGTCATGTTTTTACGAGTTTTTGATAACATAGCACTTACTGATAAAGCACTTGAAGGAATAAAAGTCACAATAAGAGGTTTGAGTCACAAATTTTTTTTCAGATTGGGTTGAACATCGTCAGAAACCTGCAAAATTATCTGCGGATCCACTATATTTGATATTTATCTTTCAACAACAGAAAATACAATCTAGTCTGGAAGCCACTGCTTAAAATGCATCTACTATTCTTCCGATTGACTAACTCTCCGAAGTAAGCTCGAATCAAACATAATTTAAAAATCATAATAGAAGACTTGTAACAAGGATATGAAGATTTGCTTCAAAGACTGCTATATCACAATGGATCTGCTTTTTACATCGAACCCACTCATTACAAATTTGCGAGCTTCTCCGCAGATAAAAACATAGGGACGGGCTACAGTCCGCTTGGGCGAACTGTTGGATACCCTATTCTTATTCCTATCCCTCATAAGTGGGCGTGACAAAAGCCTAAGCATGGTTGAATTGTTAACAACGCTCTACATATTTTGTTATATAACATTTAAAGGATTTTGTCGAAAAAAAACCAAGCTTTTGCCAAAAAAAGCTCCCTAGCTCAAACTTTGGATTTTAAAAAAAAGTTTTTTTTAAATTGCGGGCGTGTCAATAAGCGGTGTTTTGTGTCGTGTGGAGTCTAATTCCCCTTTTTCTATCCGCTCAGCTAAACTTTAAATTCAAACTTCTTAGAGAAATGGAAAATGAAAACGCACGTCTAAACGTTATAAAGTATTCGGTTTTAATTCCTTGTTGTTGGCTTATACACAGTTTATATAGTAATGTTTTCTGTACATAAGATCTAAGCGTAACGTAGTGTGACGTAACTCATAGTAAAATTGGACTAGAACACAAGTTAGGCGTGTGTCTTTAATAGTTTAATAATGAAATATAAAATCACAGTTTACATAATATTAAAAAAATGCATAACAATCGCCAACATTCTCCCCGGCCGCAACAAATTGGTTATGGTGCACCCTGTAGTGTACTTTGCTTTCCTTCATTCCACTCTTCTTTGTTGTCCCATCATCAGAACTGCTTGATTGCGTACTTGCTTCATCTCATAGCTGAATTGGGTAAAATATCGCCTTGATCTATGAATGAATCACAATTGCATTAAGGGACTGACAAGAACAATGATAACGTAAACAAACACACAACATATATATGGACAAACAGTAGTGAGCAGTGTAGTGGCTGAGCTGAATTATGCTATGCTGGCTTAATTAAGAGAAATTGGTGGAATCTCTTTCGTTTGTTCATGAGAGATCGATTCAGTTTATTTATTGCCGTTGTTATGATATGATTATGATGCATTTTTTTTTTTTTTTTTTTGGTTTTGTTGTCTTGTAGTTTTGTTATCAGTAGCGTTTGTTGCCGGTGCATTTTAATTCGTTTGCTAATGTGTGATCGTAGGATTAATCGGGATAGTTGTTAATTATGTCGGTTAATCGTTTGACGTGTTGGGTTTGTTTTGATTTATTTATTTTTTGTTATATTTTAATTGTGAGAAATGTGCGTATGTTTCGCGAATACAAATGATAATAAATGAAATGCGGTGATCATTTATTTTTTTTTTTTGTGGTGCGCATTGTTTATTGATGAATACAGTTTGTGTACGGAAATTAATTTCGGGAATTTTGTTGTCAATGGATCGAGCCGTAGTAACCGTATCATTGATAATTAGGTGATTTGTGCGCGGTATATTTGCTTTTGAAGCGGGTGCTAGGAGTGAGTAGCATGGCATGAGTGCCAATATAAATAAATACTTTGGCTTAATTGGTGTAAGTGTAGTGTCGGGTAATTCATTTTATATGAGTTATATAAGCGAGATTGCGTTGCGTTACGCGATTTTCTAGCTTCGTATTGTATTGGTGATGTGTTTGCTTTGAGTAAAAAAATGTAAACAAAGCAATTTAATTTAGAATTTAGTTATGAGTTTTGCTTATTATTTTTGAATTATGGAATTCTTTTCAAGTGTAGATTTGCAGTAATTTTGTGGTGAAACTAAATGTTTTTTTTTTTTTTTTTTTTTTTTTTTTTTTTTTTTTTTTTTTTAAATTGTTGTATGTTCCGGTAGCGAGTTGCTTGGTAGTGGACATACCTTTGTGATCGGTGTTTTAGCTTCCCGTCGGTTCGGCAATATTACGGTGACGATTCGCGATAAGTTGTCCATTCCCAAGTGTATTTTTCGAATACGTGCTAGGCTCCATTTCGTCGGTGGTAATCTCTCATCCTTGAGCAGTACCAAGTCTCCTTCCTTGAGTGTTTGAGACTCTGTTTGTGTCCATTTCGGTCGCTGCTGTAGACGTGTGAGATATTCGGAGCTCCATCTCTTCCAGAATGACTGCAGCAAACCTTGGACTCTCCTCCATCTATCAAGGTAAGTGATTTTTTCTATTTCATATTCGGGTTGTGGTGGTGTTATTATTGATTCACCAATTAAAAAATGGCCTGGTGTTAGAAATTGCAGGTCATCTACGTCATCTGAGATCGGGCACAGAGGTCTCGAGTTTAGACACGCTTCCACTTGCGTAAGAAGTGTGCTGAGCTCCTCGTATGTGAGTGCCTGACTTCCAACGACTCTCTTTAAATGGAATTTTATCGATTTTACGCCGGCTTCCCATAATCCTCCAAAGTGAGGAGAAGCAGGTGGATTAAAGTTCCATTTCGTACCTTCATTGGCCAACGATTCCGCGCAAGATTGAAAATCGAACTGTGCTGTCTTCAAAAGTTTTTTAAGCTCGGCATTTGCACCAACAAAATTAGTGCCACAGTCGCTATAAATCTCTGTGCATATACCTCTTCTCGACGTAAATCGTCGAAAGGCTCCCAAAAATGCTTGCGTTGTGAGATCGCTTACCGTTTCGATGTGCACAGCTTTGGTGACCATACACACGAAAATCGCGAAATACCCTTTGAGTGTTTTGGCGTTTCTACCTTTCCACGACTTAATCTCAATGGGGCCAGCATAATCCACTCCCGCATGCTTAAAGGGCCTTGAGATTCTTACCCGCGATGCAGGTAAATTTCCCATAAGCTGTCTCATGGGTTTTGCCCTGAATTTGAAGCAAATGTTACAGCTATGTATGTGTTTTTTAACCGCGCTCTTAACATTAAAAATCCAGTAGTTGTGTCGTAGATAAGCTACCATCTTTTGAACTCCTCCATGAAACGTCTTTTCGTGAGCATCTCTTATTAACAATTTCGTGAAGTGATGTGTAGGTGTTAATATTATAGGGTGTTGCTGCTCAAAGTGTAGTGTTGAGTGTTGAAGTCTTCCTCCAACTCTTAGTATCCCTTGCTCGTCCAAAGTAGGATTTAGACCTTTCAAGCCCTTGACTTTTCCAATGTTCTTCTTTAGATCGGCAGCGAAAATCTCCCTCTGAACATTTTGGATTATTGTATGTGTGGCCGATCGAAGTTCGAATGGTGAAAGTGAACCCTTTTCTCTGAACCGAGGTAAGTTTTGAGCATTATAAATAAAACGCTTGCAGTAAGCAAGTACTCGGGTGAGTTTGGACAAACTTGAGTATTTGTGAATGGCAATATTCACAGCATTCTCCTCGCTTATTGCGCAGTGCACTTTCTTTGTGTGTCTTCCTTCCTGAATGTCGAAAGTGGTGGGTTGACTTGGAAAGGTAAACTCCCAGGTGTCAAGTAGAAACTGTGGTCCATTCCACCAAAGAGTGTTTTCTAGCAATAGCGAAGGGATTACGCCCCGTGAAGCTAAATCAGCTGGATTATGTTCCGATGGAACATGTCTCCAGTTATCGGCGATTGTGTGTTTTTGTATTTCCGCCACGCGGTTGCAAATGAAGGTCTCCCATCTTGAAGGAGGTGCCTTTATCCAACACAAAGCAATTTCAGAGTCCGTCCAAGCATATGTTATGATTTTGTGTAATTTCAGGGCTCGTATGGTCTCGGTAAGTAGCCTTGCCAATAAAACAGCGCCACAAAGCTCTAACCGAGGAAGAGTGATAGACTTTAGTGGTGCCACTTTGGTCTTGGACATAAGCAGGTTGACTCTGACGTTGTTTTGGTGGTCAAGTAATCGGAGATATGTGGCGGCTGCATATGCTTTCTCCGATGCATCGCAAAATCCATGCAGTTCCCAATGGTTGTCGTCGGTACTCGTGTGGATCCACCGTGAAATGCGAAGCTTCTCAATCGCTGGTAATTGTTGGCGAAACAAGATCCATTCTTGTTGAAGCTCCGCTGGGATCGGCTTGTCCCATTCCAATCCTTTCTCCCACAGCTTCTGCATCATCATTTTAGCTTTCACGATGCAAGGTGAAATCCAACCCATCGGGTCAAACAATTTCGCAATCGAGGATAATATTGTTCTCTTGGTTGTCTCCAAATCATCAGTCTGGGTTACCTGGAATGAAAAGGAATCGAGAACTGGGAGCCATTTCATGCCTAGCGTTTTGAATTGATTTGATTCTTCAAATGGTAAGGAAAAATCAATTTCACGATCCTCAACTGGAATTTGGTGCAGAAGTTCCTCGGTATTACTAATCCATTTCCTTAAGTTGAAACCTGCTGAAGATAACAGTTGTTTTATCTCGTTTCTCTTTTCTAGCGCTTCTTCTAGAGTGTCGGCCCCTGTTATAACGTCATCAACATAAGTGTCATCGCGAAGAATCGACGCAGCCAACGGAAACCTCTCTTCTTCATCAGCGGCCAATTTTTGGAGAACTCGAATGGCGAGATATGGTGCTGACGCTGTGCCGAAGGTTACAGTTTCGAGGCGATATGTTTTCACTGGTTGATCTATGCCATTTCTCCAAAAGATGAGCTGGTAGTTCGAGTCTGGTTCATTCATGCGAATCTGGCGGTACATTTTTTCCATATCGGCGGTAAATGTAAACCGATGCTTTCTCCACCTAAGTATAACGTCAATAACGTTGTTTTGCGTTTTAGGTCCCACCATCAATTGGTCGTTCAGGGAAGAGCCAAAAGATGTTTTGAAGGTTGCGTCGAAAACGACTCGCAACTTCGTTGTGGTAGAGGATTCTTTTACGACCGCATGATGGGGGATAAAATAATGGTGAGATAACATTGTTCTTTGTAAATTGTTGACTTCGCTCATATGACCGAGCTGAATGTATTCGTCCATACATTTTGTATATTCTCTGTGTAGTGTGCTGTCAGTTTTGAACTTCCTTTCTAGCGAATAAAATCTTTTTAACGCACCATGGTAAGACGACCCAAGATCAGGATACGGTTCATACTTGAAAGGAAGTGAAACTTGGAATCGACCATTGGCTAGACGCTTGGTGTTTGCGAAAAAGTGTTTCTCACATGCCTTGTCTTCCTCGGTCACGTATTTTTCGAAGGGTTCTTCTTCAATCTCCCAGAATTTTCGGAGCTGACCATCGAGGTTGGAAGATTGGACGAAGCTTCGAATACTTTGTGGAGTTTCTATAGGCGCATTGCCCATTAGAATCCACCCAAGTTGCGTCTTTTGTGCTACTGGTGCCGTGAACCTGTCCTCTTTAACTAGTCCCGGTAGAAGAATATCGGCGTAAACGTCACTTCCCAGCAGCAAATCCACCGCCGCGGGAGTGTGGTATAAAGGATCAGCTAAGTCTAGCCCATGTATGTGCGTCCATTTGCTGAAGTTGATCTTTTGGGCCGGAAGAAGCCCAGTCAGGGATTTGAAGACTAGGGCTTTTGTGCTACTGGTGCCGTGAACCTGTCCTCTTTAACTAGTCCCGGTAGAAGAATATCGGCGTAAACGTCACTTCCCAGCAGCAAATCCACCGCCGCGGGAGTGTGGTATAAAGGATCAGCTAAGTCTAGCCCATGTATGTGCGTCCATTTGCTGAAGTTGATCTTTTGGGCCGGAAGAAGCCCAGTCAGGGATTTGAAGACTAGGGCTTTGGTATGCCCTTCGTATGCAGAATGCAGCGATCCTAAGGATAATTCCACATAGCTGTGGCTTGTTCCACTGCTAACCTTCCCCAACCCAGAAACTTCAACAAATGTCCTCTTGCTGCGGAGACCTAAGAGCTGTACCGCCGAGCCCGTAATAAAAGTGGCTTCGGAGCCAGGGTCAATTAATGCTCTCAGCTGTATTGAGTTTCCTGAAGCTGCTTTTACCTTGACCATAGCAGTTGCTAAAAGTACCTGTGTGTTTGTGTCGTGTTGTGTGTGGTGCGAATTGACAGCGGAAGAAGTAGAAGCTTGTGGGTTTTGGGGGTAAAATTCGGTTGCGTTGGGGTTATTTATTGCTGTTTTTGTTGTGTAGTGTGTAGCCTGATGGGCTTGATTATATGTGTTGGGTAGCTGAGCGGGTGTGTATGGGTATTGAGAGGTGCTGGGGTTATTTATTGCTGTTTTTGTTGTGTAGTGTGTAGCCTGATGGGCTTGATTATATGTGTTGGGTTGCTGAGCGGGTGTGTATGGGTGTTGAGAGGTGCTGGGGTTATAGTTTGTGTTTGTGTTATTGTAATTGTGTGGGGTCGAATTAAAATTAGTATCATAAAATTGTGAATCCTGTTGGTTGTGTTGGTATACATGTAAAAGCGAGTGGTGTCGTTGCTTACAAAAATGGCAGCAAACTTGGCTTGGACATTGTGGTGTATTATGGCTGTACGCCAAACAGTTTTCACACATACCAAATTTTCTAACCACATTATAGCGATCTGTTGGCTGCATTCCCAAGAACTTGTTGCAGTTTCTCAACGAGTGCTGTCCTTTATTGCAAACTTTACAGCTATACTGTTGCTTTTGCTTTGGATGAGTGTGAAGAGATTGCCTTGTTTGTTTATTTTGTAATTCGGGTTTAAAATTGGGTTTTTGTTTTTGCTGATCAACAGCCTCGAGCGTACGGAATCTGGCTTCCAAAAACTCTTTAAAATCTCCAAACGTTGGTAACTCTTTTCCTGACCCTAACCTTTCTTCCCATAACTGCTGAGTCAAGACCGGTAGTTTCTGCACTAGAATGAATATCACCATTACATCCCAATCATCAACCTTCACGCCGAGATTTTTGAGACCATGGAGGCACTCGGTGGAAGTGTCTAATAATCTCTTCAAGTTGTTTGAGCACTCAACGTTCACAGATGGCTGACCGAAGAACAATTTTAATTGGGTATTTACCAAAACCCTTTTATGGTCGTAACGATTTTTTAAAATTGTCCAAGCCTCCTCATAATTCCCAACATCGATCGACAAATGTTGAAGAAGACGATCGGCTTCTCCTGCTATGCTTGATTTCAGGTAGTGAAATTTCTGGATTTCGGACAATGATACGTTGTTATGAATTAGTGACAAAAAGGTGTCATGAAACGATCTCCAGTTCTCATAACTACCTGAGAAGGTGGGTAAAGTGATGACTGGAAGTCGGACATCGGGTTTTTCGTTGTTTATTCGCTCTTTTTCGGTGTTTGATGAAGATTTTACAAACTTATCGAGATGGTTTAATAGCTTTGACTTGTACGAAACGTATGCTTCCCTTATATTGTCAAACAAATCGTTTATGTCGCGGGTATCATCATCGTCTTGTAATGCTTCGATGGCTGCCCTATTTGCATCTACGCTGCTTTGAAATGTCGCCTCTAACATCGAGAGCCTTCCCTGCACGTAATTCCTTCCGCATTTTTCCTCCTTTTTTGTTTTGATATAGTTGGCTTCATCCGTAGTGATTTGCCCCAACAAATTTTTCAAAACCTTGACGCTCATTATCAAATTGTATTATGTATATTTAATTATACGATAATCAATTAAAAGGGTAATAAAAATCGAGAAAAAAAAAAAAAAAAAAAATGCTCAAAAAAAACCAGCCAACTACTACTGACTCACCTGGATTTTGTCGACGATCAGCAACAGAGTAATTTTTCGCGACGCGGGAATCCGTTTTGCACAAAAAACTCACAATTTATTGTCCGTATTAATTTTTTTTTTTTTTTTATGTAAAAATACCGATTTCACTCTTATAAACTGTTTCTATGTTTTTTCTTTGTTCTTTATTATATTTGTATGGCTTTTAAATCTTGCCTTTGTTCCTTATGTATATATTAATATAAATGTACATATGTATATGGCTTTTGATTTGAGCCTTTGTACTTTATATTTTTTTTTTTTCACAAATCACAATTTAATTTTTTCCAAACTATTACCGCTTCGAAGGACCAATGTTTTGTGTCGTGTGGAGTCTAATTCCCCTTTTTCTATCCGCTCAGCTAAACTTTAAATTCAAACTTCTTAGAGAAATGGAAAATGAAAACGCACGTCTAAACGTTATAAAGTATTCGGTTTTAATTCCTTGTTGTTGGCTTATACACAGTTTATATAGTAATGTTTTCTGTACATAAGATCTAAGCGTAACGTAGTGTGACGTAACTCATAGTAAAATTGGACTAGAACACAAGTTAGGCGTGTGTCTTTAATAGTTTAATAATGAAATATAAAATCACAGTTTACATAATATTAAAAAAATGCATAACAATCGCCAACAGCGGATTTTGAAAATATTTACACATAACATAAAGGACCCCTAGAAAGTATATATTTCAGTTCCCTAGCTCAAACTTTGACTTTTCAATAAAATTGTTTTACTTAATTGTGGGCGTGCGAGGGGGCGGATTTCAAAAATGTTGTCTTCCGAGCAGTTTTAGGAGTCATAGATCTTATATAAAAAATTTCAGCTTTCTAGCTCAAAAGTTGATTTTTTCGATAAATTTGTTTTTTTGAGTTTGTGGGCGTGTCTGTGGGCCGGATTCCAAAAATTCCTAAACTTGATTATTTCGGGACCAGAACCTTGTGGTACCCCATAATGTACGACCTTTTTATTGCTGCAGCAGCCATTTATTTTAACACTGAAGGTCCTTTGGGCAAGATAGTCCTTCATCCAATCCGATATTTTTCCTCTTAATACATAAAAACATAATATGTATATGAGTTTCTTTACAGCTAGTCGAAATTCAGAAAATTAGCAAAGAATTGTAATTCTTATATATTAAATAACTATTCATAAAGTAATTTAAATTTGGTGTTTTAGTTCCGGTTTAATTTTTTCGAAGTAAAATGTTAATTTAAGTAGATACATTTTGATTCGCAATTAATTTGTTAGCTTCATTGCGAGGAAAAACTACCTACAAAATCCATTATTATTATCTCCATTGCACTTGCGTCCTTTAAATCTTGTTGACAACATGTTCTGGTAAAAGTACCCTTTGCTACGAAATAAATATCTGTGTGAAAACATAATTATTCTACTGATAAAACTCTCATAGATAAGCCATTAAACGCTCCTAAGGCTGTCTACAGATACTCAAAGAACTCTGAGAGAGTGAAATTACTTTTTGAATTTACTGCCATAAGAATCTTTGAGAGCCATGTAAGATCAAAAATGTTAGTTGGAGACTTCTCTGCATCTCTACTGGTCCGCCTGTAGGGTTCGCCGGCTTGACCTCAAAACGTATAAGTCAGTCCTCACGGTTTCGAATCACTTCATAACTGAGGCCTATGAAATGCTGGGGTTTGGCTTCGGGGATTTAAAGGCCTGCCTCTCCTTCGCGATTGTATAGGGTGCTTTTGTGTTCCATGTCGATTTTATTGGACCGCTATGTCTGTTTGGATGACATTTACTAGTTGGCATTAGACAGTCGTAGAGAGTCGTCGATAACAACTTATTATAGAGCAGCTAACAACGGCGTTATTGAACCACTACACCCTTGTCTATATTAAGTTTATGGTGCGTCATTTGGTCCGGCGGCATCATTGGTCTATATTTCTTTTAGGAAGCTAGATGCAATGCTGCAACAGTAACTCGTGACCATAGTTGTTCAAAAATTAACCATTTTCAAGGCCCGAATTGGATCAATTAGGTCTACACAACATGTAGTTCTAACCAGATGTCGCCGCTACCGAATGTCTAAAAGTGGTAGTATCTACTGGCAACTGGCACCCACGTTCCCCTGATTGAAAGGAAAGGTGTATACCAACAAACCAACCACAATACTGACGTTTAAGGACAACATTGGAATCAAAATTAATGAAATAACACTTGAAGTCTGCGAAATTGTTCTGAAAAATGTGCTTAAAAGAGCTCGCCTTTTCGCCATGGTAAGCGGCCACTTGACCAATATCATATTCTATACCTTCAAAGTGTTAAGGAACGTATATTAGATCAATAAAATATTAATTTTAAAAATTACTTTTCATTTAAATGTTATTTAAAAAAAACATAAAATAATATTGACTTTTTGACGTGGTTTGGAGATCCTTTGAAAATGATGCACCAAATTAGTCAGCCGCGTCCCATTTTCTCTGAAAATAGTGCAACCAAAATCTGTTGACGCAGCTATCCATGTAAAAGACTTGTTCAAGCTTTCTGTCAAGTTATGCTGGATGGTATATACCAAACTCTGTCAAGTTATACTTGAAGCTGATAGTGCTATAACCCGCCACTTAGTCACAAAAGAACTGCTTTTCCATCACATAAGATGTACGCAGGTATCCATGTAAATATATTCGATTTAATATCCATCTCATCAATAACAAAAATGTATGTAACCATGCGATGTAAGTTAGCAACAGTAACTTGTTTACATTCCATAAAAGAAAAAACTTACTTGGCTTTGTTTTGCTGACAGTCAATAAAAATAAATATTCGAGGGACAATTCATTGAAGCAAATAATATTAAATCTAAAACGCAATCGTCTCACACAAAGTACATCAGTTTACATTTAAATTAAGATCATCGTTTAATAACTCAATTTAATTGCAGAATGGAAGATTATCGATTGCTATGGCTGAAGTACACCATATCAAATGTTCTGGGAGTTTTCGACGCAAAACACGTTAATCACCTAATGGAGCAAAACCATAAAAATTTCCACAATTTCGTTAATGAAAAATATAATAAATCAAATGTTGACAGCATCATTTTGTTAGTTTGGAGGACATTTTATGACAAACTAATCGAAGAAGAGATCACCGTGCTAGAAGAGGGTAAGCTTTAATATTTAGTAAGATTTCAGTAATTATGCACAAATATTCATGGAGAAACACTCATGAAATATAGGTACATACATGGTTTGGGAAAAACATTCATTATGCAAATGATTCACGATTGATATTCCCATCTTACGCACGTGAAAATAGTTCCTGAGTATGCTAATATCGTTTTTTGTTGTCAAACGCAAATATTTTGTAGCGTGGGTATGCCTATACGACACTCGTAGGTCGTTGACTTCTATATTATTTTTTTAAAATGGAGATTCATCGATTGTAGATACTTGTTTTTATTTGTTTACAGTACAACTACGAGGAACAAGTAGATAATCAATCGTTACTGGGTTATGCCACAAATAATGCTATCTGCATATTAGGTCCGTTCGCGTACTTTATGTGTAGAAAAATGAAAAGTGTCAAATGTCAAAAATCGAGAGAGAATCCTCTCATTTCTAAGAAAAGTACGCGAACGCTTTTGTGTAAAAAGGTGAAAAACGTCTTAGTTTGGCTTGAGAAGAAGCAACAGCTGTTTTTTTTGCTGGCAAACTCATAGGATTTCATCATTTGACAGTTTTCATTTTCTTACCAGCTGAAATTAGATCCGTTCGCGAACTAATATGCAAACGTAAATTTATATAAACTTTCGTGCAAAACTACACAAACGCGTTCGCGTACTGAGAAAATGGTAAAAAGATGAACGAAAGAAAAATGTACTTTCGTTCATTTTTCTTCACAGAGAATTTCAGCTGGTAAGAAAATGAAAACTGTCAAATGATGAAATCCTATGAGTTTGCCAGTAAAAAAAAACAGCTGTTGCTTCTTTTCAAGCCAAACTAAGACGTTTTTCATCTTTTTACACAAAAGCGTTCGCGTACTTTTCTTTGAAATGGGAGGATTCTCTCTCGATTTTGGAGATTTGACACTTTTCATTTTTCTACACATAAAGTACGCGAACGGACCTAATATTTTAACATTTGACAGTTTTAATTTGTTTAGCAGCTGAAATTCTTTCGTTCATCTTTTACTCTTTTCTCACTACGCGAACGCGTTTCGCATGAAAGTTTGTATACATTTTCGTTTGGATATTAGAACGCGAACGGACCTAGTGTGTTTCAACTTAAACAGGTGAACGAATTTGTTTTCAGACTTCTTATTTCAGCTATTTGGGCTAACATCTCATTGCAATTGTTTGCTTGTTTTATCATTTTAAATAATGGTATCTAACAATCATGGAATACTGCTTAAGAAACTGAACGAAATCGGTTTTCATTCCAAGATTTTATATAGGTTTCGTTCTTACCTTACTGGACGAACTCAATATGTAAATATATCTTAATGACATTTTGTCTGATCTTATTAACGTATCATCTAGCGTACGCCAATGTAGTCACTTGGGCCCATTGTTTATACCCTATTCTAAGGGTATATTAATTTTGACGCATAGTTTGTAAAATACCTTAATATTGCCCGTAGACCCCTAAAAGTTACTATATTTATGATCAGCATCGATAGTAATGTCGATCTAGCCATGTCCGTCCGTCCGTCCGTCCGTCCGTCGGCAAAAATTAGGCCTTTAAACTGGGCCTAGAGAGCTGAAATTTTAACCATATACTCTCTAGGGTCCCGAAATAATCAAGTTTACGAATTTTTTAAATCCGCCCACAGACACGCCCACAAACTCAAAAAAACAAAATGTTCGAAAAACAAAAAATCGAATTTTGAGCTAGAAAGCTGAAATTTTTTTATATGATTTATGACTCCTAAAACTGCTCGGGATATAAAATTTTCAAAATCCGCCCACTGACACACCCACAAATAAATAAAACAATTTTATTGAAAAACCAAAATTTGAGCTAGGGAGCTGAAATTTATAATATATACTCTCTAGGGGGCCCTTTAAGCTCATGTGTAAATATTTTCAAAACACGGCCACAATTTAAAAAAAAACTTTTTTTGAAAAATCAAATTTTGAGCTAGGGAGC
Organism: Portevinia maculata; assembly: GCA_949715645.1. Classification (NCBI taxonomy): domain Eukaryota; kingdom Metazoa; phylum Arthropoda; class Insecta; order Diptera; family Syrphidae; genus Portevinia; species Portevinia maculata. Next base: position 192,019,912 of record OX454525.1, read on the forward strand.
TAAAATTTATAATATATACTCTCTAGTGGGCCCTTTATGCTCAGGTGTAAATATTTTCAAAATCCGCCAACTGACACGCCCACAATTAAAAAAAAACTTTTTTTGAAAATTCAAAGTTTGAGCTAGGGAGCTGAAATTTATAATATATACTCTCTAGGGGGCCCTTTATGCTCATGTGTAAATATTTTCAAAATCCGCCCACTGACACGCCCACAATTTAAGAAAAAACTTGTTTTGAAAATTCAAAGTTTGAGCTAGGGAGCGGAAATTTATAATATATACTCTGTAGGGGCCCTTTATGCTTATGTGTTATTTTTTTTTTAAATCCGCCTACTGACACGCCCACAATTAAATAAAACAATTTTATTGAAACACCCAAGTTTCAGCTAGGGAGCGTTTTTTTCGATAAAATTCTTTAAATGTTATATAACAAAATATGTAGAGCGTTCTTAACAATTCAACTATACTTAGACTTTTGTCACGCCCACTTATGAGGGATAGGAATAAGAATAGGGTATCCAACAGTTCGCCCAAGCGGACTGTAGCCCGTCCCTATGTTTTTCCTTATATTTATAAATGATATACGATACCGAATATCATAAAAAATTCTCAATGTCTCATGTATGCCGATTACATACATTTTTTTTAAGGAAATAAAGTCTGATGAAGATTGTATCCAGCTATTTAAACGTTCCTAAGTGTCAGTGCTTTTCATTTTTTCGTGTTCTATCTTATGTTAATATTCGAAGAATATTTGAAAAAAAAGACTTGGGTCTCATTTTTGACTCTCAACTTTCTTTCTCTAGTCACATTGAGTACGTTGTAGCTAAATCAAATTCTATATTAGGTTTTATACAGCGTATACTTGCGCGCGCAAGTGGAAGGGGATCTCAACCAACTTGGTGTGCGCAACTGGAGGCAGTTAGCCAAAGATCGTGCTAACTGGAGAGGCCTATTGGTTGAGGCGAGGGTCCACCCCGGACTGTAGCGCCACCTAATTAAGTAAGTAAGTAATGCCAACGATTTTAGAGATCCTTGCACGCTTAAATGTCGGGCGCAGCGGCTCAATGGTTAGTGTGTCGGACTACTAATCGAAAGGTCCCCGGTTCAATTTCCGCCGGGGCCAAGTAACATCTTGAGTTTTTTTCCACTGCCCCACCTCTTGCGAACGTCTGACAAACATCCAAGAGTATCAATTGTCATGAGAAGCTTCTCAAATTTGCCGTTCGGATTCGGCGTAAAATTGTAGGTCCCTTCCACTTCTCAAAGAAAGTGTTTGGAGAAGCTAGGTTTTAGGCCCTCTATGAGACGTTAATGCCTAATATATAATATATTGCACGCTTAAATCGTTATTTATATCTGGTTAATAAAATTTGCCGTGCTCCACCGGGGCATTTATAACGTAGTGAAAAAAAAAACGGTTTTTTTATTTGTTTTCAAGTTGCGGGAAGCGGTTTCCATTGGTCGAAATTTTCCGACTTTTTTTCAAGGTTTTCCATTTTTTTCAGTTTAGCACGGTTTCACAATTTTCCAATTGTCCAATCAACAAAAAAAAATTGTGTGGCGCCCATTTTTTTCTTATTGCCCTCGGGGAAAAATATTTTCCTCGACGACAGTAAGCCCGTAACTACCTTTCACGTCATTTCCTAACTTAGCTAAGGTTAGGTTAGGTTGGAAGGGAAGTGCACAGCAGAGCTGCTGTGCTTGCACGGGGGCCCATTGGTCCATTGTGATCCCTTATTGTTTTATGTGGTAAACCTACATTTACAATAAAACACTTACCATACTCAGTTTAGGTTAATCTTGCCGGTTGGCCTGTTGGAACCAACCTGTGTTCTTGACAAACCTGATAGGGTCCGTCAGTGGTACCTGCGCTACGTCCTCTAAGTCTTCGAAGAATCTGTTGCCCAGATAGCGAAGTCGAGATGTCTGAAGGTTTGGACATTCGCAGAGCAGGTGTTTGATGGTCTCGGTTTCTTCAATATCTTGACAGCTCCTGCAGTAGTCTGGTGAGCTGATGCCCAGCCTGCTTGCCATTACACCTATGGTGCAGTGGCCTGTCAGTACGCCAGTTAAGATACGTATTTCTAGCTTATTCATTTCCAGAATGCTTTTTGTTCTTTTTTCGTTAATTCTTGGCCATAGACTGCGAGATATAACACAGTCGTGCCTTTGGGACCAGGTGGTGTTAATTTGTTCCCTCAGTTTTTGGTCAATGTTTCTTTTTGCTGCACTAATTGGGATGTCTATTGACGTAATGGCGTCTATTGCGTCAAGTTCTGACCCGATTCTTGCTAGCTCGTCTGCCTTTTCATTCCCAACAATGTCGCTATGACCGGGGACCCAGCAGAGAGTGATCCTGTGTCGTTCGCCTATTTTGTTGAGGGATTTTTGGCAGTTTCTGACTGTTTTTGACTTTATAGTTTCGCTGTCTAGTGCTTTGATAGCCGCCTGACTGTCTACGAAGATTGTGATCGTGGAAGGATCCAGATTCTTCGCGGAGATAGTTTCTGCTGCCTTGTCGATGGCGACAATCTCAGCTTGAAAGACGCTGCATTCATTGGGAAGTCTGTACGAGTCCTTTATGTCTAGGGGCTCGCAAAAAACTCCCGCTCCTGTCTCCACGTCCATTTTCGACCCGTCCGTATAGATGTGGATTTCTTGCACGTTGACGTGCGTGTTCCAGTCCGAACCGTCCTTGAATATTGCTGTGTAATTTGGAACCCATTTTATAATGTTCATTCCAAAAGAAATTGAAGGCGTCTGTTTGGGAAAACTGCAAGATTATGTATCTACTTACCATGTATTTCATATTTAAAATCAACCTACTACGTTTTTCTACCAATTTCATAATTTAAATCTGGCGCCAAGTAAAATAGGCCACCATATTTTTTTGTAATTCCATTTGTTCTAAAAACTTATTCTAATGTACTAAACCGATGTAACATGAAAACTCATCAATAAGAATAAATCATTGTCATTGTTAACTCCAATGGAGAAACACCTCCTCTTTTATTTTCGTCGTGGGTCTCTATTTCGCTGTCGAAATTTAGTTGTTGATTTCTTTGCGCTATTTACTCGAACTTCGCTATCTGATCTTTTTCAGAAATTCATCCAAGGGAATTTTTATTGTTAAGTTTCCTAAGGAGCAGTCGGAAAAAGCTCCGAGTGTACATTTTGGCGACCGTGACAGGACGTATCCTGAAAAAACAATTATTAACAAAAAAGAAGTGCAGTTCGCTTTAAAACAAATAAAACATTAAAACAAAAAGTATTATAAACGTGAGAACAAAATTTTGCGAACTACTCAAACGGTGACGGTAACGGTGTCGGTGTCGGTTATTTTCGCGCGCGTACAAGTGCCAGGCAAAATCCAGCAAACCAAGAGGAAGATCCATTTAAGCAGAAGTGCTCACCAACTACCGAAAGGAAAGGGAAAGGGAGATAGGTATACATCTTCCTGAAGGGTATGTAGAGAAAGAAAAATCTTATTCGAACGTGTGTTCCAAAATTGCTCACTAACATCAAGTACATACATACGTACTTCCCTGCATATGGAAAAGTACACACTGGAAAAAAAGACCATTTCGATCGTACGCAAACGCACATTCGACATAAGAATTATTGCATGAAATATCAATCACATCTTAATACATACAGTGGCCGAAATAAGTATAAAGACAGTAATTCTCAAACTCTTCAATTTGGCTTGTAGGCTTAGCGCCTAAATATATGCAACAAAATTGTTCAATAAATGTTTGGAGAATTAATTTTCTCTTAACTCCAAAAAAAAATTGTACCGTTATCGGTCATATCGTGTTAGAAAGAGACTGATTTGTCTTTTCTAATAAAAAAATTGTGAAAAAGTTGCGAAATAAGTATAAAGACACTTCGGTTATCCAAAAGTATTCCAATTTTATAGCAATTTTTTTTAAATAAAAAGAGTGAAAAACAATAAAAGGTAAATTGTTTCGCTTGTTGGCACAAAAATTGTTATCAATAAATTGTTATCATTAAACTATTAAGCCATGCCTCGCGGAACTCATTTGACGACAGTAGAAAGGGCAATTATTACGACTCATAAGGAGCACGGCTTATCCAACCGATCCATTGCCAGGAAAATTGGACGATCTCTTTCCGTCGTATGTAATTTTTTAAATTTGGGCCAAAATTATAGCACTGCAAGAAGATCTGGTCGACCAAGCCTCTTGACCTCACGCAACAAAAAAACGATTTACCACGAAGCAAGGCGTAATAAGCTGAATGCTGGCCAGATAAAGCGCAAGTTGGATCTCCCAGTGACGGTAAGAAGAGTGGAGCAAGTGTTGAAGGCAAATCATAACCTTCGTTACACGAAAATGACGAAAAAACCCAACCTGCAACAGCATCATAAAGAAGCAAGGTTAAGATTTGCAAGAAGTCACATGGCTTGGACCAGGGAGTGGGAATCCGTTATTTTTAGTGATGAAAAGAAATTTAATTTGGATGGTCCGGACGGTTTTAGCTTTTATTGGCGTGATTTGAGGGACGAAAAAGCAATAAAAATGAGTCGGCACTCTGGAGGCGGAAGTTTGATGGTTTGGGGTGCCTTTGGTTTTCATGGTAAAATCCCCTTGATGTTCGTTCAACCTAGAATGAATGGTGAAAAATACAGGGAGATGTTGGAATATGCTTTGGATGCATTTGGAGACATTCCAGCGGGTGAAAATTTTATTTTTCAACAGGACAATGCTCCTATTCATAATGCCAGTACGGTCCGCGAATGGTTTGAAAGGAGTCAAATTCAGTGTTTACCATGGCCTTCGTGTAGTCCTGACCTTAACCCAATCGAAAATTTGTGGGGTATTATGGCAAGAAACCTTTATTCAAATGGGAAGCAGTACAGAAATCTGGAAGAGCTTAAAAGAGGAATAACACAGACATGGTCTGAGATCACCGAAGAAGTCCTACAAAACTTGATAAATTCTATGCCTAATAGAATTTTCCAAGTTATTGAAAATCAAGGAGGTTGTACAAAGTACTAACTTTCAGGTTGATAGGTACAACCAAAAAATTCGGTGTTTAAATGCTTTTAAATATTGACTGTCTTTATACTTATTTCGCAGGAAAATTAAACGTTTTTGGAATTCCCTAAAGGTGAACCTCAAAAACTAGCCTTTGTGGTGATAAATATTTTCTTTTTTCGTTTCATTATTTACTGAATAAAATAAACTTACTATCTACGATAAAATAAACTTATAATTTCTATTATTTTTGTACTTAAATCCAACCGAGCATTGAAGTTGAGTGTGTCTTTATACTTATTTCGGTCACTGTATGTACATAAATACAGAACATTTAAAAAAAAAAAAAAAAAAAAAACTGAAACAACATGCCGTTTTAAATCTGATTAGAGACCGTACACACATAAATAAATATATATATGAATTCGGGTTGCATAGGAAAATAACCTACAACTTTCTCACTATAGCAAAAATACCTTCCAAACAATAATTACAACCCAATTAATGCCAATAGTCGCGGTTTCACATTGGCATTCGTTCGTCGAGCTTTCACCCACACCCCTTCATAGTTGCTGCATTGGCCAAACTTGCGCTTTCGGTTGTTCGCTGTTAATCATCGTCGTATACATTTCATCAATCACTGTCAACCGTTGATCAAACGAAACTTCGCTCACAACTGATCAAGTTTAGTAGCTGTTAGAGGTGGAATTATTCCGATATTTCTATCATACGTAGACGCTTCTGCTGCGCATATGTGGACTGTTGCTAATTGTTGTTGCTGAGTTAAGGTTCTCTTGTTACACCATCCTCTTACATCTCGTTGCTTGAAATTGAATAAAAAATATTCAAACGTCAATCCTTGAACATCTATTCAGAAACAAAAGTCAGTTAGTTCGGGTCTTCGCTCTTTGCAATAAAGCTAGCTATCCTGGTCATGGCCCCTCAAGGCATAGATACTCTAAGAACATCTCGCGCCTCAACCAAGGGAAGCATTACGCGCATCAAAACTTTGGTTGAAACAAGGACACTATCTGCTACGGAATTGGAGTGCCGACTGGGAATCCTAGAATCATACTTTAAGCAGGGATTATCTTACCAAACAAAAATTGAGGAAATAGTACCTATAGATACTGGTCGCGCCGAATTAGAAGATCTCTTGGTTTCGATAAAGGCAAAAATCTTGTTGCTTATGGGAAGCGAGAGAAGAACAAGCTCGTTTGAAACTACTCTATTGAACTCTCAACACGTGAATCATTTGCCTTACGTTAAATTACCTCGGTTCAATGGAAAATACTCAGACTACACAAATTTCATAAACACATTCACTAAACGTGTCGACAGCGATCCTACGCTTTCGAAAATCGAGAAATTTAACCATCTTCTAAGCTGTTTAACAGATCAAGCTCTTGGTACGATGAAAACGTTTCAAGTTACGGAAGAAAATTATGAAAAGGCCCTCGAAAGGTTAAAGGAACGTTACGACAATAATTGTCTCATTTTCCTAGAACACATCTCCCAACTGTTTGAACTACCAAGGCTACAAAAAGCTTCTGCGACACAGTTGAGAGACCTGGTGGACAATATTACAGCGCTGTTTAACTCTCTACAGTCATTAGGTTCCGTAACTGAACTTTGCAACGCAATTATTATTCATATAGCTATTTTACAATTACAATTACAATTAGTTTTTATTGAGACTTATTTCTTTGATCAATACATTGTTTGTGTAAAGTAAATGTTTTTTTTTTGTAGCTATGACTAATATAATGTCTGGCTAAGAAAATATAAAAATTGATTTTTCAACAATTTAATCTATTTTAAGCAAAGTATGAGTAAGAAATTACGTTCTACGTACGCTTGCTCCCGGCGTAACTTCAACATTGCTTCAAGGAGCACTTAAAACTAAAGTATAATTATGACTAGATTACAAAAAATAAAAAAATAATATAAGGTATTATATATTTTTTAAGTACTTTTTAGGTCTTTATAAGACATATTAGGTCAATAGTTCTTAACAAATTGTGCAAGTTATTAACAATTGTAAATGTATGAGTGTATCTATAGTAATTCACTTTAGCTTGTGATCCGCTTAACGAATACCATATTAAAGCCATAATATGTCCAAAAGCAGAGCAGAAGCTGAAGTGGTTAGAAAAAAAATTCTGTAAGCTACCGGAAAAAAGAGGAAAAAGTTATCGCCGCAAATTGGACGGGGATGCTTTTTCGTAAAAGGGAACGGAAAAGTTTTGATTTTCGTTTGGTCTAAGCGTGTGTAAAGATCTTGGATTTAACAGGTTAAATGGTGAAAGGTAATAATGTTCCTCTGCACTATCGGTAATATTTGAGTCCATTAAACATTTAACAAGCGGGTTAGGATGTTCACGTACACTCTCTAATTTTTTAACAAGTAGTTCGGTTTGGTATGTCATTAAAGGTTTGATTTTGTTTTCAAAATAAAGCGTTTTGTTCGAAAACCATTTTTTGTTTGGTCTCCTGAATTTACCGCAACAGAATCTTAAGATTTTCCTTTCAAAAGTCTGAAGCTCTTCGGCTACAGTGGGCGAGATTGTAAACCAGGTACAAAATCCATAAGTCAATATTGGTCTCACCAAAGTCTTATACATTAAAATCTTAGTGTTTGGCGAAACTTGTGTGGAATTAAGCATTGGCTTAAGCATTGCTGTGACCATTTTAGCTTTTTTCAACGTTTCTCGGGCATGCATATTGAAGCTAAGTCTTTTATGGAAGGTAATACCAAGGTATTTTACATCGTCTCGAAGGGGAATTTCACTTCCATTTATTTGTAGTCTTAGAGACTTACTATCTTTGACTGCAAGATGATGTCCTTTCCCGCTTGCATTTCTGAAGCATGTTATGCCACATTTATTAGTATTCATTTTTAATTTCCACGTTTTAAGGTAAGTTAAAAGAGTTGGTATATTTTCCTGAAACTTTAGTGCAACCTGTGGTCTTGTGTCGCTTGTTAATATCATAGAGTCATTTGCGTACAGGATAACACTAGGATTATCTTGCATTGTATTTTGAAAAGGAAAGTCATGAATATAGATATTAAAAAGGAGTGGTCCTAGAATTGATCCTTGGGCCACACCTGACAGGATTGGGAAACAGTTCGAGTACTCAGAGCCTACGATAACAGAGCTAAATCTATCTCTGAGGAAGCTTAGAATTATAAAAATTAAGTACCTTGGCGAATTAAGCCTAATTAGCTTAAAGAGCAAGCCCTTGTGCCAAACTGAGTCAAAGGCTTTTTCCAGATCTATATCAAAACCTACAGTACATTTCCTGTTTCTTAGGTTCTGAACAATTTTGTTATGCAGCACCAATGATGCATGCTCCGTCGAATGGCCCTTTTTAAAGCCAAATTGGTTATTTGGAATTATTTGAGACTCCTCGCAAAAGTTATTTAACTTCTCTGCTATACACCTCTCAAATAGCTTTCCTATATTGGATAGCATGGATATTGGACGAAAGTCTTTTATATCCCTTGCCCTCTTTGATTTAGCTATTGGAAGTATTTTTCCCTTCTTCCAAATTGTTGGAAAATAGCCATTGTTTAGACAGTGGTTGAAGATAGCAGATAGCGTCATGTCGAGAGAGGTGGGACATTTTCGAAGAATGTAATTTGATACATTATCTATACCAGCAGACTTTTTGTTGTTCAGAGCTGCTCTCAGCATGCTGACCGTATTTGGAGATGCAAAAACCTCAACGTTGTTTGGGCTTATTGCGGTGTTTGAAGGCGAAAAATTAGTAAGGGTTGAATTATCCTCAGCATTACAAAATGAATCTACTGTCGAGTGGATGTTATGCTCTTCTGTTTGATCTGGAGGTGTTTCTAGACCCGAGTACACGTTGGAGTACAAATCTTTGAACGCTCTCAGCTTACTTTCAACATCTTTTAAATTCTCTCCGTTGTGGGTCAAAATATCTTTCCCAATATTGGTTCCGAAGAATTTTCTTCCTGTTATCCTATCAATTTCCTTAAACGCTTGCGGCGAGGGCCTGATTTTATTTAATCTTTCTTTAAAAGCATTATTGTTATCAATCTGCACCCTATCTTTAATGATTTTACTCAAGCACTGTATCCTAGCATGAAGTTGACGATATTCATCATTAATACTGTTTAGGTGTCGGTGGTACAGTCTTTTCAGTTGAGTAAGCCAGGCACCTCGCAGCTTTATTAATTTATTTGTATTATCTGATATATTGTGATATCTCAGATTTTTCACTTCGCGGACGGAAGAGTACAATTCAACGCTGGCGTTGATTTGATCATTAAGTTTCGTTATAAAATTATCTATTTCCTCGTTTTCTATATTTCTTTCAGCAGGGATATTCAGAGAGCAAATACGATGATGAAGTCCCAATCTAAAAGCTAGCCAGTGAGTGTTCTTAAAACATCTATACGTAGCCGGTGGCACTAAAATTGGAAGAAAATCGACTATGTTTAGATGTATTTTAATACCAAAATGATCCGAATTCGTTGGAAAAGTTGAGCAAACTAGAGGACTCAGGTTATTGCTGGTAAGGGATGTGGATATCAGGAAGAAATCAAGAACGGAGGACGATCTGGGAAAAGTGGGACTGTTGGGCGCGATTAGATCTATACCCAAATACGGCCCGTTGTAAAACCAATTATAGATTTGGTTACCATTTTGATTGTGAAGCGTGTCACCCCATTCTGAGTGGCGTGCATTGAAGTCTCCTCCAAGTATAACTGCATCAAACGAATTGATAACAGTATAAAGTCTGTCAAGCTCGTTGGGTAATCTTCGACCGGCATTGGAGGGAATGTAAATGCTTCCTATTAAAATATTTTTGTGTGACCCAGAACTACTACGTGTTGTAATGTTTACAAGGCAAACTGAAAAGATGTCGCTCTGGAAAGGAACTTCAGTGTACTTATACCTTTGGTCTAAGACAACTGCTGTTCCTCTACCTGAGTAGCCTGGGATAAAGTTAAAGCCATCGAATGAGGGCTTATGTTTCGGGGATAGCCTTGTTTCCGAAAGGAGACATATTTGGGGCTTTTGGGTTTTTAGTGTGTTGAACAAATCTAGTCTTCTTTCATGGGAAATTATAGAGTTACAATTTATCGACATAATTTGTAATCTTGTTGTCTGCATTATACCACTATAGAGGTCACAAACTCAAGGTATGCGAACATTTTATCTTCTGTAGACTGTAACTGTTGATAAGTGGGCCAAAATTGTCTAATTTTTGTTATCAGCTCTTTAAAAGGTATGTTGAAAAGATTTTTCGCCTCATTCAAGAAACTGTTGAGATCACCAGACTGATTGTTTGTCGTAATGGGCTGTGTGTTTTTCTGGATAGCTATTTTGCTAAACGAATTTTTTGTATTATTCACCATAGCAGCGTGACTATCCTTGACTCTGTCGGCAAAAGATACATTTTGATCAGTAAACATACTTATAGCGCTCTGCACTACCGATCTATTTTGGTTCGCAACCTGTCTTGCTCTTTGGGTCAGTTGATCCCGTTTTTCCCTATATTTAAGATAAGCTGGACAGCCTTGGTAACTAGCAGCATGCCCAGTTTCGTTGCAGTTGACACATTTTAAAGCAGGGGTATCCTGTTTTGTCTCTTTAAGCGTTTTAAAGGATGCGATACATGCTTCTGAATCATGAGACTCGCCACACAGAACGCATCTACTATTATAGGCGCAACATTCGCCAGAATGCCCAAACCTTTGACACCTGTAACACCGAATTACTGTTTTATTGATTTTTTTTCCCAGTATACCCGTTGGTTAAGCAAATATCTTATACTAATTAAATCTTTAATGGACTCACCAAGTTCTAATTGGACAATGAACATATTAAGTTTTACACCCATTTCTTTTGATTTAGCTGTGGAAAAAGGTGTAATTTTACCAATTTTGGTGCCAGGAGATATAGCTTTTAGAGCTTGTTCAATAACCCTGACAGGCGTGTCACCATCGATGCCCTTTAGCATTACCGAAACCCGTTTCGTTTCCTTAGGTGAAAAAGAGAAAGCACCTATACCCGTCCCGCGTAATTTATCAATAATAATTGAGTGAATTTTAGCGTTATTTACAAATACTTTAGTTTTCCGGTAGCTCAGATTTACAAATTTATGCTTTATATCTGTAATTTTACACTCAACTGCAGCGAGTCTAATAACTTCACTGATAAGTTCGCAATTGGCACCAAATATAAATATTGGTGGACAGAAAGATACGTTACTAATGTTTTTAGTTGCATTGGCAGTGGGTTTATTATTCATTTCAACGTTGGAATGATGATCTGCAGGGGTGAGGTTGATTGGTTCACTTGTGTTTGGCTCAGGTTCTTGACGCTCCATATCAGCGAGTGCCGAAAATCGATTTTGCGAAGCAATTCGCTTAGGCGATGATTCATCGTCACGCACATTTCTCCTCCGTTTCCATACATTAGATTGGTAGCTGCTTGCGGCGTGTTTAAGATTTCCGATAACAGTTGTCCACTTATTCGATGTGGAGTGATCGGTGCTTACGTCCATACTGGTAGTGTTGTTATTGCAATTTGGCTCGCTCTCACGGTGTGTATTTATTATTTTAACAGCAGTGGGTCCATCGACTGCTCTTTCGTGATGCAGTTTCTCTATTGAGAGAGTGTTTTTTGCAATACTGCAGTGATGACTCGTGTCATCCGAGGTATTTGTTTTTGCATAAGCGTGTGCTTTGCTAGAATTTTCACTATTTTTATCTTCCAGCATATGAGCTGGAGGATCACTTTTGGATATTTCACAGTATGCCACTTTTAAGAGTCACTATCTCACAAAGTAAAGGATTGATGGATAAGGGTATTACGGCCTAGGCCGGTTTACGAATCGTAGATCTTCTCCTAAAGAGTTTTCTATTCGGGTTCGAGAGCACACGTCTGTTCGCCACAGTAGATCGAACCGAACTCCATTCATATAGCTATGTCGAAGGTTGACCCAGATTCGCAAGCAAAATGGGATGAACAGTTGCAGTATAAAACTCTTCCTACTTGGAAGCAATGCTCAGGGGTATTGAGTAGACGCTGCCAATATTTAGAGGCTCGCGAAAGTAAATCCGTTCGCTCTGAAATCAATAGAAAACCCTTGACCAAATCCAAACCACTTCACTATGATCATTATCCACAAACTTCGCTCGCTATGACGCAACAACCTAGCACTTTCTGTAACGAAAACACTCACGCGATTGGTGGGTGTTCTGCATTTGCCCAACTCTCTGTAGCTGACCGGTTTGCCAGCGTAAAAAAGCTTGGGCTTTGCATCAACTGTCTGCGAAAAGGACACAATGTTTCCAGATGTACGTCGACATACAAATGTAGAACGTGCAAGCAATTGCATCATACATTGCTTCATCGGCAAAACAAGACAGCAACAACAACAGCCTCGCCGGAGACTTCTTCAACAGCTGCTGCAAACTCAGCAATAGAAACGAACGTGGGAGCTTCAAGGGCACAAGTCATATTAGCGACAGCCCTTGTACTCGTTAGGGATGCTTTAGGAGGTTTCCAACTGGGGAGAGTTTTGTTGGATTCTGGGTCGCAGGTCAATTTTATCAAGAACCAATTTGCTAAAACTTTGAAACTTCGGACTCAACGAAAAAATGTGGATATTCTAGGCATTGGTACAACTGATACTAGGGTCAGTTCGATTACCCAAACTACTGTTAGGTCACGATATACAAATTATGAAATTTCGTTGGAATTCCTGATTGCACCGTGCATTACCGGGTATCAGCCAGGCTCGTCGATAAATGTGAATGCTTGGAATTTACCCCGAAACCTGGAACTCGCAGATGAGCAATTTAATCGATCTGCTCCTTAGGAGCGGAAGCATTTTTCGATCTTCTCCTGGTCGGCCAAATAAAAATTGGAGCAGAGTTGCCATCACTCCAAAATACTCGCCTGGGCTGGATCGTGTCTGGAAGATATAAGTCTCTCACAAATACCACGCAAAAAACATGCAGTTTGGGCTCTACAGCATCCAACCTCGATAAATTGGTCGAAACATTTTGGGAGCTCGAAGCAGTCACGGGTAGAAAATTGGAATGGACGAAGGAACACATGGAATGTGAGGATCAATTTACAAGTTCGTTGGAAATACTATCTAGTGGAAGAATTATGTTAAGACTGCCCTTCAAAAAAAACCCTTCAATACTTGGTTGCTCTTATGATATTGCCCTCCGTCGATTCCTTGCACTTGAGCGCCGATTAGGAAAAGACTTGAACCTAAAATCATCTTACGTCCGTTTCCTTCAAGAGTATCAGGCTTTAGGGCACATGTCATTGGTAAGACATCCAGATCTTAGTCAACCTCATTATTACATTCCGCATCAATGTGTGCTACGGCCAAATAGTACTTCGACCAAGTTAAGAGTAGTATTTGATGCATCTTGCCGAACGTCCTCAAATATATCGTTAAACGATACTTTAATGGCAGGGCCTACGATTCAGGATGATCTATTTCTGATCCTTCTTAGGTTTAGACATCATCGATTTGCTTTAACGGCTGACATTGTCAAGATGTACAGGCAAGTGTTAGTACATCCCGAACACCGTAGATATCAGTACATTCTGTGGAGGGATGTTGACAAACAACCCATTAAAACCTACGCACTAAATAAAGTCACTTACGGAACAACATCTGCACCATTTATGGCTATCCGCTATCTGAAATATCTGGGGGATAAGTGGGAGTCTAAGTACAAGCTCGGGGCCAGAATCATGCTACAACAATTGTGGATAGCAAAAGTCGATTGGGACGCAGCGATTCCACAGTCTCTGGATACGGAATGGAGGCAATTTATGATTGGTCTGCAATCGATCCAAAATTTAGCCGTGCCACGATTCGCGTTCGCTCCCAATAAGGAAGAGTTTCAGATCCATGGATTTTGTGACGCATCCGCAAACGCATATGGATGCTGCATTTATCTTCGTACGGTCACCTCTACTGGTTCAACAATGATCAAATTATTAGTAGGAAAGTCAAGAGTGGCACCGACTAAGAAAAAACAGATTCCTCGGCTTGAGCTGTGCGCTGCGCATCTACTTGCAAAATTATGGTCGAAGATCCAATCTATATTTAAAGACAGATGTCAGGAGATATATTTCTGGATAGATTCTTCAGTGGTATTACATTGGCTTTCTACACATTCATCGCAGTTAAGCAAATTTGTTGGAAATCGAGTTGCGGAAATCCAGGAAAGGACAGAAAACATAACGTGGAGACATGTACCTACCGACTCGAACCCAGCGGACATAGTATCCCGCGGATGCACAGCCAACGAGCTCAAAACGTCTATTTGGTTTACAGGACGCTCATTTTTAGACGAACCACCTGACAAATGGCCTCCAAATCCACAGATTTTACTTTCAGCTACAGAACTTAAACTCGAGAAGAGGAAAACAATACTCGTTTGCAGTCAGGTCGTTCATGATGACCTTCTTAACAAAATTAATACTCGTAGCTGTAGCTCCTATACGAAAATCTTACACATATTTGTTACAAAATGCGTCGATGCCAGATGAACAGAAACACCCTGTTTTGTTGGCGAAAGATTCACAATTTGCCAATTGCTTCGCTCAGTACCTACATAAGAAAAACTTCCATGCTGGACCGAAGTGCCTCGTCTCGTTGATACGCCAAACGATGTGGATTGTTAATGCTAGGGACATTGCGCGCAAGGTTGTTCGTAACTGTATACACTGCATTCGTTACAAGCCCAAACTACTACAACAAGTAATGGGCAATCTACCTGCTGAAAGGATCAGCGCATGTCGTCCATTCTTACGTTGTGGCGTCGACTTCTGCGGTCCCATTTATACCTACCACAGGGTTCGTGGTAAAATACCCTATAAATCGTATATAGCCGTCTTCGTATGCTTTACATCGAAGGCAGTTCATTTAGAACCCGTTTCCGACCTTACGTCTGATGCCTTCATTGCTGCACTCAAGCGCATGATAAGTCGACGAGGACTTCTGCAAACCATATTCTGTGATAATGCTACAAACTTCGTCGGAGCCAGTTCCAAACTTTCGGAGTTACACAGCATGTTGTTTCGCAAATTCACCCAAAATACGATTCTAAGCTTTTGCAGTAATGAAAATATTAAATTTAACTTTATTCCCCCTAGGGCTCCTCATTTTGGTGGAATCTGGGAGGCCGCCGTGAAGGTGGCAAAAGGGCACCTCTATCGCACGCTACACAACTCAAAATTATCGTTTGAAGAACTCACGACAGCCCTTTGTGAAATAGAATCAGTGATGAACTCCAGGCCCATCACACCACACACGAGTGACCCGAACGATTATGAAGCCCTAACACCAGGTCACTTGCTAATTGGTTCTTCACTGAAGGCGATTCCTGAACCAGCAGATGATGCACCGAATACAAGTTGCTTGCAATATTGGCGTCGCATCAATAACATAAAGACGCATTTCTGGAAACGTTGGACCGATGAGTATCTGCAAGTACTTCAACAGCGTACAAAATGGTCGTCTAAAACGCCGAATCTTCTAACTGAGTCCATGGTCATAGTTCATGAGGACAACACGCCCCCCAAAAATGGTTGCTGGGAAGAATTCAGCAAACGTTTCCTGGCAAGGATGGACACGTCCGAGTAGCTGAAATCCGAACACCCAAAGGCATAATCAAACGACCGATTCATAAACTGGCCTTGCTTCCTTGTTGAAATCAGGTGATTTCAAAGGGCGAGGAATGTTTGGGAAAACTGCAAGATTATGGATCTACTTACAATGTATATCGTATTTAAAATCAACCTACTACATTTTTCTACCAATTTCATAATTTAAATCTGGCGCCAAGTAAAATAGGCCACCATATTTTTTTGTAATTCCATTTGTTCTAAAAACTTATTCTAATGTACTAAACCGATGTAACATGAAAACTCATCAATAAGAATAAATCATTGTCATTGTTAACTCCAATGGAGAAACACCTCCTCTTTTATTTTCGTCGTGGGTCTCTATTTCGCTGTCGAAATTTAGTTGTTGATTTCTTCGCGCTATTTACTCGAACTTCGCTATCTGATCTTTTTCAGAAATTCATCCAAGGGAATTTTTATTGTTAAGTTTCCTAAGGAGCAGTCGGAAAAAGCTCCGAGTGTACAGCGTCCAAATGTAATTTAGGCGGTTTGTTATAATATCAGCTGCAATGGAATATCGATATGCCTTCTTACAAAGCCCGTTGTCAACTTATTGACTTACAAACGTTAGCTATACACTATCCAACAAAAATTGTCAGTACAGGCGTTATGGAGGAGCTTTTTTTCTACCAGTGGTGCCTGTAGATACTGTCACGGCACTCAAACGCAAGAATTGCCACTGAAATAAAAACCAAACCACTGTCATACCAAGGAATTGTTGTTGCAATTTTCCTAAAATTCGCATACAACCCACCACAACCAGTCTCCCACACAGCCGAATGGGAATGAGCATGATCGTCTTGTGTTCGCTTGCTATTATCATCCACCAAAATAAGCAGTGTGTGTGACTGAAGCACATCAGAAGAGTATTACCATCTCTACAATGAAGCATATCATTAAGGGTTTTTCATTTTTGGACAGCTGCAGAAGTGCAGTTTTTTGTACCATCTGTTTAGGTATATGACATTGCGTCGTGGTTATATAATTTTGTATTCTAATTGCGTGATTGTGTCTACCTTTCACAATATACATATAGCGGAAAGGACTGGGAAATGGTTTTAGAAAATCTTGCTGATTGAGTTTATGTCGCAAACTGTTCAAAAAAAAAACCCTTTGTTTTTCCGATGAATTACGCCTGTTTTGCCAATGAATACGGGAATTCCAAAAAGGAAGATCTCAAGTTAGGTAGGGATGTAATCATACAATGGGTTGCTTGAAATCGTTAAACGTTACAAAACCAAGTATGAAACATACGTCGTGGATGAAATGGCTCAAAATGCGGGACATAAAGTGCTTCGCTTGCCGCCTTATCACTGTGACCTTAATCCAATAGAATTGGTTTGGGCTCATGTGAAAGTGTTTGTAGCAAGCCAAAACAAGTCATTTAAAATGGCTAAAATAAGAGACTTACTAACGACAGCACTTACAAGGGTTGTCAAGGAAAAATGGCATCGATGTGTCCAACACGTTAAACAGGTTGTTGAGCCAAATATGTTGGAAATGGACGTTTTTGCCGAGGAAGCAGTTGAAAGGTTAATAAAAGACCTAAATAACGACAGCAGTAGCAGTAATTACTCATCGGATTAGTTGAGTAGTGATATAAGAAATTAGTATTTTATGTTTTACAATATTTATAATGAATAAATTGGATTACAGTGTTATATTTTTCGTTTTGATTTTTGTTTTGTGTTACGAAATTTATATATTTTGTTGGTGTACTGGAGATACCCTTAAAAAAATGCGCCTTTTATTATCTTACCAGAAAAGGAAAAAGATAAACGGAATTTATTTCGTTCCGGAATATTTTTATTTTAAATTGGAAGATGGTAACCCTAATAGAATTGCTCTCTGAGTTATGGCGAATTATCATACTTACTACGGCAACCCTGTGAGAGCTTTAAAGAGGGACCGATTTATGTAAGTCATTGCAACCAGACTGAGAGACAAACATCCTATCTTCCCTGTACTGACAATTTTTGTTGGAACGAGTATAGTCGTCGTAAATATTGTTCTTTTATGTTCAATAGAGATATTTTGACGTCCCATATAGATCGTTCCATTCGTTTGTCCTTAATTGATACATATGCCCCTACAAGGGAACTACGAGTACGTAATTTATTTTATGAATAATTGCATAGAGCTAACTATGGAAAGTCTCAAACTATTACTCGATGCATAAGAGAGATACATGCGTTATCTAACTCGATAGATTTAAACTTTTATCTGAATAGAGAATCTTTTAAAAATATGTGTTTGATGTATTAAATATTCAATTTATTTTATAATTATTTTATGTTGTACTTATGTTAACTTAATGTTATTATGTCTGTACGAATTGGTATGCTCCGTTTGATGAAACAATAATAAAACTAAAACTTAAATTAAAACTAAAACTAAAACAAACAATGGTACGAACGATTCGGATCTGTTTTCAATCTTTGGATAGTTGGGGTCTTCGTCATCTTAACGACTGCATCTCTGCGGGTCCGCCTGTGATATTAGTTTGACCTCAGTATCGGTAGGAATCCCTATTTCGAATCACTTCTGGTTGCATTTGTGTGGAGTTTTGCATTGGAACTTTGTTATACATCGCCTTTTTGATGACAGTCGTATAATCTCTCTTTGAACATGACGGAACCAACTGTGTCGGGTGCGCTGTATTTTCTTTGAGATATTTTCTTTGACGTGAAGGCTTCATCGGATCTTGAAATTTCTTATATGAACAAAATTGTTACATCTGCTGTCATGCAAAGCATCTTCATTTCAGCTACCATTAATTTTTCCCAATACTTATGCGATGATTGATGCCGTCATCACAGGTTGCTTTGCTGTTGATCATTGATCCCAGATATTTCAACGTTTCGCACTTGGGAATGCCTTTTTCATTAAAATAATTGTTTGGAATAGGTGGGAGTAGTTCCGATAACGGGCAGCATAAGCATTCTGTCTTTTTTGGAATAATACGCTACACATTCCCCTCCAAAATATCCACCCATACATCAAGTGCTCGTTGAAGGGACGTTTGATCCTCGGTGGTGTGGTGTGCATATGGTTGCCAGACTACCAGGACTCGCCGGGTCTCTTAATTTGTTTTTACTTCAACCTAATCAATATTAAACCATATTGAAAAAACTTAAATAAGACAGAAAATCCAGAACCGAGCCTTAATTTTCCTAATTCGAGCCCTACCTAGTCCAAAAACGAGCCCTCTGTATATAAGACCGTTTTAACAAGTGCATTGTTATTTTTAACATGTAATAATGTTTTGGAAAGTATCAATAATTCCTACTACTGAAATACATTGTTGATCCAGTAGCTGAAACAATATTTCATTGTTAATAGTTTAGGAATAAATTCTTACAATTGATGTATTCCACCTAAGTATAGTTAATTTAAAAATTATAAAAATTTAATTTGTTATTTGAAAAAAAATAATAAAAATAATTAATTAATATGGAAAATTTAAATAAAATATAAGAAAAATCTTCAAAATATTCTTTTAAACAAAGCAGAGTTATGTCTGAGTTGTTACCCAGACCATTACCCCGAGCACCTCCCACACTCCAGTTGCCTAACGGTACATTATTTTTATAACAATGGAGATCATCCAAACCGTTACCCCGAATACCGCCCACATTCCCCTCTTGCCTAACGGTACATTACTTTTGCAACAACGCGTTCCCAAGCCATTGTGCATACCTAGCACAATCCAATCCTAATCGGATACACACCCTTTCCCTTCCAAATACCTATTAGAATATATCATACCCAAATGAAATATGAATATTTCATAAACAACTATGAAATATGAATATTTCACAAATAACTTAATTTTGTTACCCCAATATATTTTTGTATTGCAATTGTAACCATAATTCAAATCAAGCTTGAGTATATTTTTCAGTCTTTAACTCACCAAGCTACCGAGAAGTGCAGCCTCGCTTAGGACAGCGGCTTCTCCTATAAATAAATAAAAATGTGAAATAAAAATAAACGAATAAATAAAATAAAGAGAACAAAATTTAAAAGAAAACGTTTAAGTTTTTTTTATGAAAAACCGGGGCACAAAAACCGTAATTGCAGCACAAAACCTTTTGCTCTAGACTCTAGAGAATCTAAGCTTCTACCCCTTGGTTGGAGTTGGCGGTTTAATAGTGTAAACCTTTTCCGGACTATAACTAGTTTGTAATCGTATGTTGAATTAACTCGAAGTATAGCTGCTTTCAAGAGGCTAGGCTAGGTTAGGTTGGGAGAGACATTGACACCTTCTCCTCTGCTTCTTGTGAATCGAAGTAGGCCTTTGAGGACAGCGTTGAAGAATTCCAGTTCTGTCAGTTGAATATAAGGCTTTTTGTCAAAGCGAAGTATTATTATGTAAAACGGACCTCTGATTAAAGATGTCTAGGCTGTGGTAAGTGCCCGAAAGACCTCCTATAAATTGTATTCTCTCTTAGTCAGAAAACTCCTTTAACAACTACATTCCTCGCTAGGATCATTGCAAAAGAACCATCTGACTAAATCGAGGATTTCTGAAATGTGAAATGTCCAGGCGAGATTCAAAATGTTGTCTAGATATATTCTATTCGCATACTGGCTACCCAAACTCATAAAAAACATAGCGAAAGGTTACAGTCCGCTTGGGCGGACTGTTGTATAACCTATTCACATTCCTATCCCTCATAAAGTAGGCGTAACATAAATCGAAGTTTGGGTGAATGCTTAAGAACGATCTAGATAATTTGTTTTACAACAGCTAAAGGATTTGATCAAAAATCCCAAATTTAAAAAAAAAACGCGCTTACAATGGTTTCTTCAATAAAACGATTTTTTTTTTGAAATAGGCGTCAGTGGGCGGATTATAAAAATATTTGCACAAAAGCATTAAGGACCCCTAGAGTGTATATATTTCAAAATTCAGCTTTCTGGTTCAAGCTCAGATTTTTCGTCTGCATTTTGTCGACTAACGGACGGACGGACGGACTGACGAAAATGGCTAGATGGACATTGCTATTGATGCTATTCACGAATATAGTAACATTTAGGGGTCTACAGGCAATATTAAGGTGTGTTTCAAATTATGATACAAAATTAATATACCCTTAGAATAAGGTATAAAAAGAGCGCTACAATTTTCTTTTCATTTTCTAGGTTTATTTATGGTCATTCAGCCAATATAAAGAAGTTTTTTTTTATTTATTTATGCGGGTAAAGCAAAATGTAGAAGATTTTTCAAACGAGGGTTTGGCGAAGTTAAGCCAAGTTTTTGCTTCGATTCATACCCGTAGATGAAATGGGTCCATTACCTCACACCCGAGATGAAGGAAAAGTCAAAACAGTGGAGTGGTAGGGCTTTAAAGAAGGTGAAGCCCTTTTTTTATAATTAGCGTGCACTAAAGAGTTTTCTTTTTCTGTAATTAATAAAGTTTCCTTATACTCGTAATGTATGTACACAGCGTAGGTTTTTTTTTTGTTAATTCTGCACCTACAATTGCAATGCCATTGCTGACGTTTTTAATTGCCTACTATTAGCTGCTAGAACTGCGAAGAAGTAGAACGGTAGGAAAAATTGGTTTGTGCATTGGGCACGGTTTCTTCTCCACGCAAGGAAAGGCTTAGGAGAGGCCGTTGGGGAGAGCTGTTGGATACCCTATTCATAATCCTTTCCTCCAAAGAGTGTACATGTGGTCTTTGACATGTTGTGTACTCGTAGCATAGGTAACAATTATAAATACCTAATTAACACTACTCCCAGTGAATCTTTCGAATCGTCGTCAGACAACGAAAGCAGTAATAACGATGGAGATCCTTAAAACGATGGTGCTGGTGGCAAAGCTAAATTTCGTTGGACACAACGAAGAATCGAATTTCGAAATCTTGAATGTACTCGGGAAAAGTATCTCCTTAGAACGATAAAACCTTACTCCGACATGAACACCAGGACATGGAAGTGGGAGTGAATCAGAAATTGCTTCACTGCGACATTTCGGTGCGTGAAGCGGCTGTCGATTTAGTGGGCAAAATTCGTACCAAGCATTGAGGAGTTGATCGATCAATATTATGATGATATGTTATCCACTAGAATCATGGAAAGTACTGACGATGAGAAGGTAGATGCAAATGACGAATGTGTATTACTTCAAAGCTGGAAATTGAAGCATACCACCTCCACCATGCATGCTGAAACCGGATGGAAGCATGGAAGGCATGACTCTCCCTATCATATCTTTACATATTAGAGGACCACCAAAATGGCTTAAAACTAGGTTAGACTCATAACTTACAAACGCGAATGAGTTGAATAACGACGTCCTAGCTTACATGGAGCTTTATAAATTTAACCCCATTGCATTGTGTAAGATTTTTTTTTTACTATAGGTTCCCCGGAATTTATTAACCCCATTATAAAAAAAACTCATATATGCAATAGCATTTTAATTTAAAACAAAAACAAAGTTGTAGGCATTGTAAAATTTTGGAAATAACCTTCACTCATCAAATCTCTTCCGCACCGTTAATGTTCTCTTGAATCCTCTCTCTACAAAAGCAAACGTTGGCCAAGCCAAGTGGTTTGGGTCGACCTATACGAATTGAGTATGCTGAAGTTGTGTACACTGCACACGTATGAATGTAATACACATTCGTTGAACAAGTGCACTTGTGATGTTTGGGTAGGGGAAGCATCGGGCGAATAGCGGGTCATGTCAGTGTAGATTTTGTTAGTAGAGCAAATTAAGTTATCGCATGGGCATGGCACCTGCGGTGATTTGATTTGGAAAACTAATGTATGATCTCCACTTCACGGCTCTGCTTAGGTTAAAGTAAGATCGCTGCGCTTGATATTTCGAAGGCATTTGGCAGAGTTTGATATCAAGCTCTTTTGCCGAAAATGCGTGCATTTGGAATCGATGATACTCTTTTTCAATGGATTAGAAATTACATTTAATTCAAGTTGTTTTGGACGGCCTAAGTCTGCAACCCACCAAATAAATGCTGGTGTTCCCCAAGGCTCTGTTTTGTCTCCGACTCTCTTTCTCATTTTTATAAATGATCTCCTGTCTGTTAATTCTATTACAATTCAATCCTTCACTGATGACAGTAAGCTCAGCTTTTCATATGCTCTTCCAGATTCACGTCCCTCATCTTCGGGCGTGGAACAGGAACGGCAACGTATGCTAAGCTCATTGAACTCCGACCTTGATAATATATTTAAGTAGGGTACAACCAATAGAGTGGAATTCAATGGCTCCAAAACGCAATGCTGTTTCCTGTCACTAAATTAAGGCCCGAATATTCTTCAATTATGCACGGTATTTGCATCGCTGAAACCGAAAGACTTTCCATTGTGGCTATGTATCTAGGTATAAACTTGGAAAAGAAACTTTCTTCCAGCAAGGGATATAACGAAAAATAGCTTAATAATAGATGTAGTAAATACCAAAAGTATAAACCAAATCGCAGCGCTCAAGAGGCTGCGAAAAAGAATATCGAACTAGCGCCTGAAATAGTGTTGACATGCCAGCAACTTGCCCTTGGCTGAGTGGAGCGATTAATTGAGTTAGACACCGATGGTACTCGTATGTGAGGTGTGGTGGGAAGGGGCATTCTACGACCTATGCGTGAGCATGGGTCAGATAGGATACAGGACATGATGATTGGAGTCCTTGCTATAGCAGCGGTTGGCACGCTTGCGGTGCACGGCATCAGCTCGTCGGAGGGGTGGGTTGTTGCTGCTTTTCCTTTGCGCACAAAATATCGTGCCAAAATAATAAAAAAAACATAGGGATGGGCTACAGTCCGCTTGGGCGAACTGTTGGATACCCTATTCTTATTCCTATCCCTCATAAGTGGGCGTGACAAAAGTCTAAGTATGATTAAATTGTTAAGAACGCTCTACATATTTTGTTATATAACATTTAAAGGATTTTATCAAAAAAAACGCTCCCTAGCTCAAACTTGGGTGTTTCAATAAAATTGTTTTATTTAATTGTGGGCGTGTCAGTAGGCGGATTTAAAAAAAAAATAACACATGAGCATAAAGGGCCCCTAGAGAGTATATATTATAAATTTCAGCTCCCTAGCTCAAACTTTGGATTTTCAAAAAAATTGTTTTATTTATTTGTGGGCGTGTCAGTGGGCGGATTTTGAAAATATTTATACATGAGCTTAAAGGGCCCCTAGAGAGTATATATTAAAAATTTCAGCTCCCTAGCTCAAATTTTGGTTTTTCAATAAAATTGTTTTATTTTTTTGTGGGCGTGGCAGTGGGCGGATTTTGAAAATTTTATATCCCGAGCAGTTTTAGGAGTCATAGATCATATATAAAAAATTTCAGCTTCCTAGCTCAAAATTCGATTTTTTCCAAAATTTTGTTTTTTTGAGTTTGTGGGCGTGTCTGTGGGCGGATTTCAAAAATTCGTAAACTTGATTATTTCGGGACCCTAGAGAGTATATGGTTAAAATTTCAGCTCTCTAGGTCCAGTTTAAAGGCCTAATTTTTGCCGACGGACGGACGGACGGACGGACGGACATGGCTAGATCGACATTACTATCGATGCTGATCATAAATATAGTAACTTTTAGGGGTCTACGGGCAATATTAAGGTATGTTACAAACTATGCGTCAAAATTAATATACCCCTAGAATAGGGTATAAACAGGAGAAATGGAATGGGTAAGGGGACTTATGACCTCGCGCATCAGAGGATATCAATGATCACAACCATTGATGCTATTGCAGAAAAAAAAATGTTGGTATGAAATGAAGCAAAGGGGGTAGTATATGAACTTTATCAGCGGTTGCGTCGTGGGTGGTTGGACGCCTGGAGGGACCATCCCCTTGCAACTGGCAAGTGCAATTGCTCCGTGACTATTCTCTCGTCGATATTTTGAGAATAATCCCTTTTTCACGATCGCATGCACATCACTATGAACTAACACATCTCAACAACTTTAAGTTAAACTAGCACATATTTATTTTTGGAAATTCAGGGTTTCAAAGACATATTTGTTGTACTTCATAGCAAAAGTATTTAAAAAGGTAAGGTAAGATGCATATATATAATGTTTATTTAAGGTAATATTAAGATATATCAAGTAAGAGAAATATTCAGAAAAAGAAGGTGGTAGGTATAAGCAAAAGATTACGTTAAAATAGTTAAGAAAAAAATATAAATAAAAATGCAAGCCAATGAAAAGTTATGTATATATAGGTATGTTTGTGTATATAGTATGTACTCACTTTGATCTCCATGCCGCGCCGAAATTTGTGCACAAAGTTCCCGCTGAATGACTGGATGTTTAGGTACACTTTATGTTATGAAAAAAAACTTTTCTGTGGCTTTCTAGTATTAAGGTATAAGCATTAAGCATGTATGTATCATGCAAAAGAAAATTAAATGATAAATATTATGCATATATGCATGTAGCGAGATATCACTTTTTTATATATATTATGCAGGTATTCCTTGATAATTTTGTTTTTGGTTTGGCGATGATGCACACAAAGATGGCTTGAAAAGTATTTTGATGAAGGGATAGCTTTGATTGATGATTTCTTGATTGATGGGTGGTTATGTTTGATGGCTTGGCACGTTTTTTTTTTCAGGTTACAGCTCTGCACATGCTTTTCGGGGTTCGGGACCACGTTTGGATAGCTTGGCGTCGCAGGTTTTACAGATTCCTCTTGGTCTGGAGCGAAAATAGCTCTACAGATTGGGAGTTTTTGTAGGCGTCAGTAAAATGCAGGTTGCGGACGCTTTTGGCGCTAGTTGGTTGGTCGAGTTTTGCCCAAGGATGTGCCTTTCAGTGCTTATATATATATATTATTTATATATCTGTTATGCACACTAAGCACGCTGGAACGCTCTTCAACTGCCCAAAAAATGTCCGCGCTATTAAGAAAACTAAATGAGTTCAGCGGACAATAATTGGTTTGCACAGCCTTACCTCAATTAAAAGCAAAGTACATTTACTATGCCACGTGCCTTGTGAAAGCACGAGTATTCAACCCAAAATTCCAATAACCAAGAAAATTTTAATGCGCTTTTTTTTTCTTGGATATTGTAGGCAAAATCTTCACTGTTCCTGACAATAAAAACTTAAAATTTGTTGGAAACTAAGAAAAATTATAAGCACACGCACAGTGGTTGTTTAAAAAAATATCCAACTGATATGTTTTTCGCACGAAGCGATCAGTATAAAGTGCAGCCAAGAAAAAGGGCGCGCTATGCTTTTGCCACTAGTATAAGTACTAAGCAATCTTCTTTGTATTAGGCAAAAATATAAGTCTTGTGTGGATGGCGAAGAATAAAAAAAAAATACTGGTTTTTTGAAATGCTTATTGCACAGCTAGTCCGAATGTTCGAAAAGCAGTGTTCGTCGAAAGTATCCGGTTTGTGTCCGGAAATGTGTTGTTTGCAGTTATAAATTTGAATATTTTCCTTTTATTATTTTTATTTTTATTTGTTGAGTATGCCACAAAATCATGAACTAGCAAAATATTGAATGTTTTGTTAAGACATGAAGAACGGAATCAAACACACAAGGAAAATGTTCGCTCTTCATTTTCGACCCATGACCCTGAAAATAACATAATAGTACATAATGGTGTTTATTTATGTACGAAGATCTTTGGCGTGATACACACCGACTTTCTTTCCATCGAAGTTTTCAACTTCATACATTGACTTCCCAATCGCTTTACTTATCCGGCATTTCACAAATTTCGCACTGAGCTTCGAGTTAAAGTTTTTGGATGCATCACTCAAAACAAAATTTCGTCTGAAAACGATCTGACCTGGACAAAAGGATCTCGCTGAACTTCTCAAGTTATAGGATTTCTCATACTTGCTGAACGCTAATTTTATATTTTCCTTGACCTGTTTACGTATGAGGTCGAGCTTATTGTTTGCCGGCAAGCAATTTATTTCGCTGTCATCCAGAGCTTTTAAACTACGAAGTAATTTATATATGCTTCCATGTGTAGTCATGTGCTGACCGAACAAGCAAAAGTAAGGCGAGATGCCAGTGGATTGGTGCACCGAAGTACACAAAGCTTGTTGGATTTCACAGAGATGTTTTTCCCAATCTCTTTGCTCGTTCTTTATGTAGCTCCTTATTGCTGACAGGATGCTCTGATTCACTCTTTCAGAAGCATTTGCCTGCGGTGAGTAGACCGCGTTTCTGATATGAGTACAGCTGTACTTTTGTAAGAAACACTGAAATTCTTTTGACACAAACTGTTTGCCGTTGTCGCTGTGGATGAATTCAGGCACGCCGAATTGGTGAAATATGCTTTGTTCGAGATATTCTATTACTGCGCTGGTGTTGGCTTTGCGCATTGCTTTCAGCCATACATACCTGGAGAAGCCATCCAATACGACAAAAATGAATGCATTGCCTCTCTTACTTCTCGGATACGGTCCCATGAAATCGATATACATCTTTTGAAATGGACGGTCAATTTCATGATGCGATCCCATTGGAGGTCTAAGGGTCGTATTGGAAGGTTTATTCTCCTTACATGTGGAGCAACCTCTAACAAAGTCACGGACTTCAATTGTCATGTTTGGCCAATAAAACAATTCTCTTATTTTATTCAGCGTCTTCAACATACCGCCATGCGCACAGTTCGGTGGTTTATGGAAATCTTCAATGACAGAATTGGTGAGTTCTGAAGGGATCCATAGTTTCCAATTGAATTCCGAATTGGTGTCATTGTCATCTCTCATACACAATTTCTTGTATACGAAATTATTTACGACTTTTAAGTCAGGAAAACGTTCTGGTGTTTTTAAAATTGTCATCATCAGGTTTTTATACTCAGTTGATTGGAAATGCGATGAAGAAAGATCTATACAAGGATGAGGGGTCACGTCAGCACTAAGTTCGTCATTGAATGCACGAGAAAGGGCATCTGGCACCGTGTTCTGTGAACCTTTCTTATGTTCTATATTAAAGGTAAAGGCTTGAAGTTTAAGCGACCATCGTGCCAATCTGCCGCTCAAGTCTTTAAGGCTCATAAGCCATTTTAAACTGGCATGATCGGTCACGATGGTGAATTCTGAACCTTCAACATAGGGACGAAACTTCTTCACGGCTTGTATGGCCGCATAGCATTCTTGCTCTGTCACACTGTAATTGCGCTGACATGCGTTTAGCTTTTCAGAGAAGAATGCTATTGGTTTCTCGTTCTTATTTTCATCGTATTGGTAGAGGACACCACCAATACCATAGCTGGACGCATCACACTGAATGGTGAAAGGTTTTGAAAAATCTGGGTTGGAAAGAAGTGGGGCAGAAACAAGTGCTGTTTTCAAAGATTCAAAAGATATTAATGCCTCTCTAGTAATGGTGAATTGTTTGTTCTTTTTGAGTGTATCTGTCAAAGGCGTGGCAATCGATGCAAAGTTTCGGATAAATCTCCGATACCAACCGCATAAGCCAAGGAATCTCCTCACCTGCTTCTGTGAATTAGGTACTGGAAAATCCTTGATTGCAGATACTTTGCTGGGATCAGGCTTAATATGACCTTCTCCGACAATGTAGCCTAGGTACTTCAATTCTCTAAAGCAAAAATGGGATTTTTCAACATTGATAGTTAGGTTTGCCTTCGTCAAACATTCTGCGACTTTTCGTAATGTCTCGAGATGACTTTTGAAATCCTTGGAGATGACCAGCAAATCATCCAGGTAAACAAAAACATGTTCCCTAAGTGCACTGGGGATCACTCTATCCATTAACCGACACATCCTTTGGGCAGCATTGCACAACCCAAAAGGCATGACGGTGAATTGATAGAGTGGTCGTCCTGGCACAGTGAAGGCAGTTTTTTCCCTGGACTCTTTCTCTAGCGGAATTTGCCAGAACGCATCTTTAAGATCCACACTACTAATGTAATGTGTATCTTGCAGACGGCTCAGCAGTCCCTCTATGTGAGGAAGAGGATACGCATCTTTCTTTGTAAGTGAGTTCACTTTCCGAGAGTCTAAGCAAAGCCGATTCTTGCCAGGCTTCCTGATAAGAACGATGGGTGAACTCCATGAACTTGTACTCTCTTCAATCACTCCCAAAGAAAGCATGCGATTTAATTCGCTGAAAATCATCTCCTGAATAGCTGGTGAGACAGGATAATGCCGCTGTTTGACCGGTTCTGCACTACCCGTGTCAATAACATGCATTTCTATAGTCGTCTTACCTAAACCACGTTCAGAAAACGAGGGAAACAACTTAATGACATCCTGCAATTTTCTGTTTTGTAAAATATTTAATTCGGATTTTAATCGCTCACTCTTATGCGTTTCTGTGTCACAGATGTTATCAGCAGAAATCTCGGTCACAACATTTGGGGCAATATTAAATTTCTGCCAGAAATCAATACCAAGATAGAGAGACTGGGATAAGGATGGTATCAGATAGAAGTCCAAGCATTCTCGCTGGTCTTTGAAAGTTACTTCGACATTTATTCGACCGACGATAGATTGAGGTCTTCCATCCGCCGTTTTAACGAATGATGAAAATTCAACTACTGGGATATTTAAGTCCATTAGTGTTTTCAAGCAATCTTTACCAAGACAAGAAATACTGGCACCACTATCCAACAAGCCAACCATCTCTTTACCATGAATTTGAATTTTGGCATATGGCCGAGAATCTATGTTGGAATTCAAGATACTGCTGCTTAACAATTGTTTATAGGTTTTCCGCTATTTGTATCGCAGGCGCGTTTTAAAAAAAGAATTGGTGTTGTGACTTAACTTCACTTCATTAAGATGGAATATTTTAGATCTAAGCTCGTTATAACATTTCAGTCTTTCTTCGTAAGGTTTCATCCGGAATTCAAGTCTTTTAATTTTGTTTGCGTAGAGACTATTGTTTGTGGTGTTCGTAGAGTTGTCACCCTCATAGTCTACCACTGTTTGTGTTGATATGTCTGATTTATTTATTCGGGGAGTGTCTGTGTCGAACGAGATTCCCCGTTTTTCATCCCGCTCGATTTCCCGTTTTCCATTTCAGGATTGCATTTTCCACAACTTACCACAGTGACTCCATCCAAACCACAACGGTAACAGAAAAGTCTATTAATTGGTGAAGGACAGTTAATAAAAATGTGACCTTGAGCTTTGCAATTAAAGCATGTAGGCACTTTATGTTGCTTGCCGTGTGTATTTGGATGTAATCTTTGAAAGTTTGAAAAGGCTGAGATATTAATATCTTCGTGTTCAAATGCATTGCCTTCATGTATACCATCGAGCTCATGAATCGAACGATACTGCATATTTCTGTTTTGCAGAAATCTTGCTTGCAGCATTCGCTCGGTTCTTTTGCATTCGTCTTTAAAATGGTCAAGTGAGTGAATCTTCATTGGGTAAATGAAAGTTAATAATTTCGGGCTGATGTTTGTCCGAAGTATTTGGATCAGGTCTTGCTCCCTGATAGGCTGTCTCATTTGACTTTTCAAATGCATGACAGTATTGAAAAACTCTTCGAAGTTTTCCTGAGGTGACTGCTTTCTGTCCATTAATTGCTTTATGATTTCGAAGTCATTTTCGTGACTTCTAAACTGCTTAACTAAAGCGCGTCGCAAATTTAGCCAATCACCTCGAGGATTACTTCTCAAAAACTGCCAGTACCAGTCCTGAGCAGCTCCAGACAACAGGTGATGGAAGTCTACGAGTACGTCGTTCCAAGTACAATTGTAATTGGACTTGAGCATTTCTACTCGGAAAACGAAATCTTCAACCGACATTCCTTTTGAAGTGCCATCGAATTTCAAACCCCAACGATCTAATCGGAAAGATTGCACATCGATTGATCGAGGGTGGCTGTATCTGTCAACTGGTGGTCTGTTGAACTCAGAACTAAATCTAGAATCAAAATTGAATTCATCATCAACATTATGAAAATAGTCTTGTTGGACGTTCCTTGAACCCAAAGTAGGTATTGTGTTTTGTTGATACTGCATATTAACAATAGGCTTTAAAATGTTTTCCATATTGTCTTTTATTAGATTAGGAATTAAAGTACCTAAGGCATCGTTCACTACCTGCCTTATGTGCTCATCAAGCTGCTTCATCTTCGGAGCACTGCTTGAAATGAACTGCTGTTGAGGTAGGTAAGTGCAATGATCAGCTTGCAAGATGTTGCTAGCGGAATTTGTTATATTTGCGTGTGCAGCATTGAGGAAATTGTCAACCTGCTGATTACCCGTTGGCACTTTTTGCGTCATATTGCTTTGTTTTTCTCTTTCTCCAATTAGAGAAGTGACAACTGGACCAGAAACGCACGTGGTAGTTGTTGTGGATGTTTGTGTTTGTGTTACTGCACTTGTTGTACAGACAGCGGTGGGTAGATAAAGAGGAAGGGTGACAGAACAATTGAGCGTGTCGTTATCAAAATTGATATTGGCATCGCTGAGAGAAACATTGGGGGTCAATGATGTTCTGTTAGGAGAATGTCTTATCGGACGAAATTTATTTCGCAAAGAATAGGTGGGTGTGTCATCATCCCGTAAGTTAAGAGAACTTGTTGGTATGCCCTTTTGTGGTTTGGGGACAGTTCCACTATTTGGTTTGTTTTTGTTCATGTTTTATTTTGGTTATTGTTTCTAGGTTTTGGATTATATGAAAGAGAATTCTTATTGGAAACCAACTGAATATATATATGATATTGGTATTAAGAGGTTACGGTATAAGTTTGTTTGTAAACAAAATTCATAAATTTATTGTTGAGATATGTGTGTTAAATCGCAGTTTGTGTGCATGGAATTTACGTGCTAATAAGAGGTTCATGTAATTTGAAAAGGATGGATTTAATCAAAATGATGCGTATTTGATTGGTTGGAAATTGTTATTTTCAATGTTCTGGACAATCAAGCGAATTCATTGACGACTCAGAACAAAAGATAACTATTGATTAGAAGGCAACTATCTAAGGTAACTCAAGCGCATTAACTTAAACTAAAACAAACTAAACTAAGCTTGGACTCTTAGATGTCACTCCTTACTTAAATCAATTGGCTCCAACCAAAACGAAATAAATTTTCGGATGCCTTCCTTAGTGCTACGAAGCATTTGCAGCATCTTCTGACTTCTAAGACATCTGAAAATTAAAATTTATTCTCAAGCTTCCGCAAGAAAACTTGGAGTGGTAAAGTTGTGTTATAAAGGTAGCTTGGCAAACGAAGTTTGAAATTCAAGCTAGTCTTCATCGGTACCACGTTGCGGGCGCCATTGTGGTGGGAAGGGGCATTCTACGACCTATGCGTGAGCATGGGTCAGATAGGATACAGGACATGATGATTGGAGTCCTTGCTATAGCAGCGGTTGGCACGCTTGCGGTGCACGGCATCAGCTCGTCGGAGGGGTGGGTTGTTGCTGCTTTTCCCTTGCGCACAAAATATCGTGCCAAAATAATAAAAAAAACAGGAGAAATGGAATGGGTAAGGGGACTTATGACCTCGCGCATCAGAGGATATCAATGATCACAACCATTGATGCTATTGCAGAAAAAAAAATGTTGGTATGAAATGAAGCAAAGGGGGTAGTATATGAACTTTATCAGCGGTTGCGTCGTGGGTGGTTGGACGCCTGGAGGGACCATCCCCTTGCAACTGGCAAGTGCAATTGCTCCGTGACTATTCTCTCGTCGATATTTTGAGAATAATCCCTTTTTCACGATCACATGCACATCACTATGAACATATTTGTTGTACTTCATAGCAAAAGTATTTAAAAAGGTAAGGTAAGATGCATATATATAATGTTTATTTAAGGTAATATTAAGATATATCAAGTAAGAGAAATATTCAGAAAAAGAAGGTGGTAGGTATAAGCAAAAGATTACGTTAAAATAGTTAAGAAAAAAATATAAATAAAAATGCAAGCCAATGAAAAGTTATGTATATATAGGTATGTTTGTGTATATAGTATGTACTCACTTTGATCTCCATGCCGCGCCGAAATTTGTGCACAAAGTTCCCGCTGAATGACTGGATGTTTAGGTACACTTTATGTTATGAAAAAAAACTTTTCTGTGGCTTTCTAGTATTAAGGTATAAGCATTAAGCATGTATGTATCATGCAAAAGAAAATTAAATGATAAATATTATGCATATATGCATGTAGCGAGATATCACTTTTTTATATATATTATGCAGGTATTCCTTGATAATTTTGTTTTTGGTTTGGCGATGATGCACACAAAGATGGCTTGAAAAGTATTTTGATGAAGGGATAGCTTTGATTGATGATTTCTTGATTGATGGGTGGTTATGTTTGATGGCTTGGCACGTTTTTTTTTCAGGTTACAGCTCTGCACATGCTTTTCGGGGTTCGGGACCACGTTTGGATAGCTTGGCGTCGCAGGTTTTACAGATTCCTCTTGGTCTGGAGCGAAAATAGCTCTACAGATTGGGAGTTTTTGTAGGCGTCAGTAAAATGCAGGTTGCGGACGCTTTTGGCGCTAGTTGGTTGGTCGAGTTTTGCCCAAGGATGTGCCTTTCAGTGCTTATATATATATATTATTTATATATCTGTTATGCACACTAAGCACGCTGGAACGCTCTTCAACTGCCCAAAAAATGTCCGCGCTATTAAGAAAACTAAATGAGTTCAGGGGACAATAATTGGTTTGCACAGCCTTACCTCAATTAAAAGCAAAGTACATTTACTATGCCACGTGCCTTGTGAAAGCACGAGTATTCAACCCAAAATTCCAATAACCAAGAAAATTTTAATGCGCTTTTTTTTTCTTGGATATTGTAGGCAAAATCTTCACTGTTCCTGACAATAAAAACTTAAAATTTGTTGGAAACTAAGAAAAATTATAAGCACACGCACAGTGGTTGTTTAAAAAAATATCCAACTGATATGTTTTTCGCACGAAGCGATCAGTATAAAGTGCAGCCAAGAAAAAGGGCGCGCTATGCTTTTGCCACTAGTATAAGTACTAAGCAATCTTCTTTGTATTAGGCAAAAATATAAGTCTTGTGTGGATGGCGAAGAATAAAAAAAAAATACTGGTTTTTTGAAATGCTTATTGCACAGCTGGTCCGAATGTTCGAAAAGCAGTGTTCGTCGAAAGTATCCGGTTTGTGTCCGGAAATGTGTTGTTTGCAGTTATAAATTTGAATATTTTCCTTTTATTATTTTTATTTTTATTTGTTGAGTATGCCACAGAGGTTTTATAACAGCATTGCATCAGCTGGCCAAAGTGCGGCTGCAGCTACTGGTGCGATAAGCCAACACGATTGAACCATGGGTCAACCAAATTAAGACTGAATTGTAAGATTTTTGTTGTTTTTATTGTTTTGAATTAAGTATTTTTGTACAAATTTCAATATGTACTTTTTATTTTATAACGTCAACGACGGATATAAGAAACATTTAAAATGCGCAAACATTTTTTTTTGTGTGTTGTATTCAAGTTGTCTTATATCCGAACTACTTGTATAAAAAACAAAGTTTCTTATTTGAAAACAACTAGGAAACAAAGATTCTTATATGAAAAAAACGGATATAAGAAAAAATGAGTTATAAGGAACCCCATTTAATCCATAATAATGGATATAGTTTGTGTTCCAATGCCTTTACGGTTTCGGTTAGAATTCCGAAAGGGTGCTTTCCCCCACAGCCAAAGTCGTTACCCGATAGCCATTCGCGTTCGCTGGTAGCACTTATAGTCTCAAAAATTAGAGAAATTTATGTTACTCGGAGACCGTACATATTTTCTCAACAGTAAGTCATAAAATTAAAGGGCAAATAAGAAACGACCGCTGGAATTTCCCAAGATCAAACAATGGACTACTTAAAAAGCGTATAAAAAGATGCGCCACTAGGATGAGGCCATTGCAAATATTTCGTTGCAGGAGTTCACATCAGCGATTTTTTTCAAAGTTTTGTATGGAATATTTAAAAAAGCATTGAAAAGAACTGTTTTTATTTAGAATATGTGTTCCGGAAAGACTTTGACAGCGACAGAAAGAAGAGAAATAGATGCTTTCAAGGAGTTAGGACTCTTAGGCCGAGAAATTGCAAGGAGGCTAAATAGAAGTAATACTATTGTGAACAGTTATCTTGCGGATCCACAACACTATGGGAAAAATCAAGGACGTACGGCAGAAGCAACAACATTGCGAGAAAAACGGGTTTTTTCACGGCTTGCCTCAAATTGTACTCTACCAGTGATTAAAATGAGGGCCAACTGCGGAGTATCAGCCAGCATAGCAACGGTCCGAAGGATAATATGAAAAAGTGGTACTATACAGAGAAGAAAACTTTAAAAGAAACCTGTTTTGAGGCAAGTACACAAGCAGCATCGAATGAATTTTACAAGAGAATAAGTCGCTTGGTGCAGTGAATGGAAACGCGTTGCCTTTTGGGATGAAAAAAAAAGTTTCACCTTGACGGCCCCGATGGCTACAAGTTTTATTTCCATGATCTAAGAAATGGGGAGCTTATTTTGGCAAGACATCACACCCGTACATCAGGTGTAATGGTGTGGGAAGCTAATACCCACTATGGAACGGTCATTTCCTAAAGTGAAAAACATTTTCGGACCCCTGTCTTGGATATTCCAACAAGACAATGCACCTATCCACACTTCCAGGGTTGTTAGAAGTTTGATTCAATCAGCAGACTTGGAACTTTTGCCATGGCCGCACTATTTACCGGACTTAAACATAATCGGAAATGTTTGGGCATGGTTATCTCGTAATGTGTATTAAGGCGGCAGCCAGCGCGCACTAAAGGGATTTGTTACGACCCTTATAATGTATTAGCTACACAGCGCGGGCGTTAAGGTAATTAGGGTCAGCTATTCGTGATGCCTGACCCAAATTGCTCTTAATTATATAAAAAAAACTGTATGATTCTACTTCAAACCGTCTTATAGAGGTCATATCGAAAAATGGCGGGCATACTCATTATTAATATAGAAAAACATAATAAATAAATGTTTTAAAACCAAAAAAGTAAACATTTTATTAATTTTTTCACATCTCGCATTATGCGAACTTATTGCAGAGTTTGAGTGATGAAATCCAGATATAACGGCAGCATTTGGCGAAAATAAAGTTTTGTTTCATTAAGACTAGGCATCAGTTCACTCATAAGTCATCGCGATGTCCTAAATCAATTAGTTATTGGTCGAATTGCTTCCATATTTAGACCCCTCGGATTATTTTCTGTTTCTAAACTTAAGTTAAAAGATTTGCCAACAATGAAGAGTCTTAGTCTGCGGGTGATGACTATGTTGGGGAGCTCGACGATTTTCACAGGGTTCAAAGCTATTAACGCTGGAAAAATGAATCGAGCTCAAGGGTCACTGTTGAAAAATAAAGATATTTGTTCCCATTTTTTTGTCTTTACTTTATTTTGTCGGGTACTTCTGCCACTACCCTCCTATTTAAGTTCAACATAAACACTAATGGGCTTCTTTAAGTGCTTTTGTTGAAGTTATATATTAATGTTTTGTTTCATCAAACGCCCCTTAGCTGTAGGTTAGATTAATGGATGGAGGGGTACCACATAGGTCAATCTAGACCCATTGCTGTAAGTAATTAAGGTTAAGTTAATTCTTTAAAGCTTCACAAATTTCGCTTAAGCTACTATTATTAAATAAATAACTGGAAACCATTTTTCTTTCTTTCTCTTTGTTTTTTACGGAAACAGTTGCACCATCATCATTAATTGAACCAGAGAAAAAAGACAAAAAGTCAAAGAAAAAGGATGCAAAAGGTGAGCTTGAATATTGGCATATAATTTAAGTAAATTTCTAGATATTTGCTTAATTGAGCTATCTAATATTTAGTTCAACAAAGATTTAATATTGTAATTGCACAATGCAAACAAATGCTTATGATATTTCAATAAGTAAAAGGAGTTTATAATATAAAAAAAATAAAATAAATAGTTATAGTTAAGTTTTAAAGTCATAAGTGTAACTAATAGTTCATACAATAATTCCCAGGCAAACTAAAAACATCTGCAAGAACTTCAGAAGGACTCCCTAATCCTACAATTGATGAATCTTTGAATACGAAACCTGAACTGGAAAGTCCCAAGAGTTCGATTATATCGGGTAAGATGTATTTTCCAAATGTTCCTCACATTAAATCGCACCTCCGGTGCAACAACGACGTAAATGCTATTCTTCTTAATCTTGAGGAAACACTTTCAAATTTATATCTCTTATACAAAACAAACTACGCACTTTAGCAGGCAGAAAAAAATTGCTTCTTGAGCCCTGAAAATGATTTATCTACCTATTTATCTTAAGAAAAAGATTTACCTATTTTGTTTTGTACCTTCCACTTTCCTAGGCCTATGAAGGGACCCTTCATTATGTCATTCATGCTATAAAGTTAATTTTTTTACACTTGCTGCAATTGATTATTTTGGAATTAAAGCATTGGAAAGGCTACCGTCCGCTTGGGCGAATTCTCAAAAAGTCAGCGTGGCAAAAATCTCCGTTTGGGTGAATTATTGTAAGATGGACATGCTATACACATTTTGTTATTCTTAGCTTTCTTTGAACTTGAGCATTTCGCGCAACTAGAGAGTAAACAAACTAAAAAAAAATGAATATTTGCCATTAACCGCCCAGACAAGGCCTTAAACCTAGCTTCTCCAACCATTTGCTTGCGTGAAGTGGAAGGGACCTACATCCTACAATTTAAGCCGAATCCGAACGGCAAATTTGAGAAGCTTCTGATGACAATTGATATTCTTGGATGTGTGTCCGGGCGTCTGACAAGGTGGGGTAGTATTATATGTTACTTACTGATACATTTTGATTAGTAGTTCAACACACGAACCTCTGCGCTTCTGCCGCAGAGTATAATGTTCCAGATTTCAGCTTTCTATATCGAATGTGGACTTTTTTCGAGAAAAAAAAATTCAATATTGTGGACATAGAGAGTATATGTTCTAAATTTAATATTTCTAGCTCGAGTTTTAGGGCCCAAAAATTGCCGAGCGTAGACATTGCTAGGTCGACATTACTATCGATGCTGACAACAAATATAGTAACTTTTAGGGGTTACGACCAATACTAATGTATGTTACAAACTATTAAACAAAACAAAATTAAAATACCTTAGAATAGGAAATGAAAAGGCTTTGTTTTTAAATAGTCCGTAGTCCTTGGGAACAATTTTCGGTTTTAATAAATGCTGTATCCTATCAAAAACCTATGGGAGCGGGTCGAAATTCTGCTTTCAAAATTCTGACTTTTAACACAAAAATTCTGCTTTTCAAAATTCTGCATTTTTTCTGTTCTGTCTTACATAATTCTGCTTTTCAAAATTCTGTTTTTTAAAATTCTGACAGGCGATATTTTAAACAAATAAATTCTGCTAATTCTGTTTTTTTCCAATTTACGAATTTGAAGAAAACAAATATTTTTCAACTTTGTCAACAAACTACAATATACACACAGGTGGGTACTAGGAACATACAAAAAACAGCCAAAAATAACATATTATTTCATAATTAAAATTACCAAGAAAAAAAGAAGAAACAACAGAATTAAGAAACTAAACAAAGCACACGTTCACTCACAAAGGTATACTAACAGAATATTTGTCCAAACCAAGAGAGCAATCTTAAAACCAATAAAAAAACTACTTTTACCTCTTCTTCTATAATAATTGAAAGGTGGAATGTTTTACAAAATTCTGTAAATACGAATAATAAAAAAAGGTTTGGAAAATGCTTAAAAGCGCGCGCTTTTTAACATTTTCCAAAGCTTTTTTTATTATTTGCAGAATTTTGTAAAGCAGAATTTTGAAAAAAAGAATTCTGAAAAGCAGAATTTTGGAAGCAGAATTTTGAAAAAAGAATTTCGACCCCAACCCCTGGCAGCTATGTCTGCTTCTTCAAGGAAGAATTTACCTAGATAACGATGACGCGTTTTGATTAAGCAGTTGCATTCACACAGTATGTGTTCTGCTGTTTCAATGTCTTCGCTGCACAATCTGCAGGTATTATCCTGTGATATGCCCATAGTCATCAGGTGTTTTTTAACACGGCAATGCCCTGTGTGGAAGCCTGTGACTAGTCGAATCTGACTTCTACTAAATTGTAGTAGTTGTTTCGTTTTTTTGTGGGAACTGTTTGGCATAAAGTTTTTAGCTTGTCTGTTTCCTTCGGTTTCCCTCCAGAATTGGAGCTTCTTTTCCTCAAGCCATGTTTTGATACAGCTTTTAATAGTGCTTCTTGATAGCCCACAGAATGGTCTTGGCATCATGAATGGGGATGCAGATCCTGTTCTGGCTAGTTCGTCTGCTTTTTCTTTGCCTTCGTATCCACTGTGTCCAGGTACCCAAATCAATTGAACCTTATTTGTGGTGCCCAGTAGTTGTAG
This sequence comes from Portevinia maculata, assembly GCA_949715645.1. NCBI lineage: Eukaryota > Metazoa > Arthropoda > Insecta > Diptera > Syrphidae > Portevinia > Portevinia maculata. The sequence continues at coordinate 192,058,982 of OX454525.1, forward strand.
AAGTTGGAGACAATCCCAGACCAGTTTTGATGTTATTTCTTTCGGAGAGAATGTAGATGTTTTTGTTTTTTAGGAGCCTGTTTATATCCTCTCTATCCCGTAGATTTCCGCTTGGAATACGGTGCTGCTTGTGTCCATACTAGCGTATAGGCACGTTTGAGTGCGAGGGCCGTATACTCCTGCTACAACCCCTTCATTTGTTTTCGATCCATCTGAGTACCATACATTAGAGTTTTTGGCAAATGTAGGTTTATTCTGTTCCCAGTTTAGACGGTCTGGGAATGTAACCTTGAAGTTGTGTCGGAAGTTGTATCTTGGTACACATTTGTCTGTTAGGTGTATTCCAAGTAGTTCGTGTTCTCTGAGTTCCCGTAGGATTACAGAGTGAGCTATGTTGGAATTTGATTCATCTTCTGAGATGAGCGTATAGGTGTTTACCATTGCTTCTTTCATGAGTTCTAGGTGAAGTGGAGGGATGTTTAGTATAATTTCAAGTGCAGCTGTTGGTGCAGTTTTCATTGCACCTGTTGCACAGACACAGGCTAGTCACTGAATTTTATTAAGCTTAGCCTGTGCTGACCTCTGCGTTGCTTTGTGCCACCAAACAGTAGCTGCATATGTGATATTAGCTCTTGTAATTGCCATATACATCCATAGTGTCATTTTGGGGTTAAGTCCCCAGTTTTTAGCAAGTAGGCTTTTGCTGGTCCATAATGAGGTCTTGGCCTTATCAATAGTTTTGGTAAGGTGAGAATTCCATGTAAGTTTTTCGTATAGTGTGATTCCTAGATATTTAACTTCCGTTGAGAACTCTATTGTTTCACCAAAGAGTGTAGCGTTTCTGAGCAGTCCTCGCCTTCTTCTCTTGGTGAATGCAACTATGGTGCTTTTCTTGGGGTTGACTTTAAGTCCAACCTTTGTGCACCACTCAGCTACCAGGTTCAGAGCCCTCTGGAGGCTATCCGAGATTGTGTCTTCGAATTTTCCTCTGATTAGGATAGCTATGTCGTCTGCATATCCTTGGACATAGAAACCATCATTACTGAGAATGATCAGTAGCTCGTTTACTACGATGGACCATAGCAGGGGTGATAGTACTCCTCCCTGGGGGCATCCTTTCGTAGCTGTTACACTGAGTTTATTTTTGCCTAATGAGGTTTTTATTGTTTTTTCCTCTAGCATGCATTTTATCCACTTGCATGTAGTGTTGTCAACTCCCATGTGTTGGATACCTCTATATATCTGGGAGAATTCTGTGTTATCAAATGCTCCTTCTATATCTAGGAAACAACCGATCGCTATCTCTTTGTCTTTGAGGGATTTCTCAATTCAATTCATATTTTGTAAGGCGTGTGTGGTTGATTTTCCGGGTTGGTAGGCATATTGGTACTTATGAAGGGGGTTCGTTTGAAGTGCCCCGTCTCTGATATGTCTATCAAGTATTTTTTCCATAGTTTTAAGGAAAAAGGAGGTGAGGCTTATTGGTCTATATGATTTTTGTAGAGCAGACGGTCTGCGTCCTACATTGGGTATATATTTGACAATGACCTCTTTCCATTTTGTTGGTATATATCCCCATGCGTAGCTAGCCCTGAACAGGTTGATAAGTATAGGTAGCAGTTACGGGATGCCCTTTTGTAGTAAAGATGGAAATATTCCATCTTCTCCAGGGGTTTTGAAGGGTTGAAAGGAGTTGATTGCCCAGCTTATTTTGCCTTCATAAAAGATTTCTTTTGACCGTTTTCATTCCTCTCTGAGCGGTCTATGCAACCTTCTCTGGGGAGGGGTTTCTTGATATTCTGGAATTATCAAGGAGTCTGGGAAGTGTGTTTCGGCTAAGAGCTGGAGCGTCTGTAGCTCGTTTTCGGCATATGTACCATCAGGTTTTTTCATAGTACCAATAGGATTAGTGTGCTGCTTAGAGAGTACTTTATGAATGCGGGCACAGCTTCTGGTGTCATTGATGGTATGACAGAAGTTTCCCCACGATTCTCTCTTGGCCCTTCTAATTTCTTGGTTATACATGGTGAGTGTGTTTCTATATATTTCCTATTCACCATGGTTGAAGAGCTTTCTCGTCTCTGTTCTGAGCGTGGCTAGTTTTTTGTTCCACCAGGGGGTAAGTCGGTTACCTGTTTTTTCCTTTTCTGGGCAGGCTTGGTGGAAGGCAGTTATGATTGCCGTATTGAGATTTTCACACGTTAGATCAATGTTGTCAGTGTCTCTGATGTGTGTTACATCTTCTCAGGTTGTCTCTAAGTTCTTGACGGTATGTGTCCCAATCTGTAGACTTGTAGGATGTGGCGATGGCCAGACATTGAGGTCTCTGTTGACATGTGCGAGTTCCTAATATTTTTTTTTATAAATGTAGTACAAAGGGTGAGATCTAATACCTCGTCCTGATTCTATTTATAAAGATAGGGTTGCTTTCCTGATTGATAATTTCTAACTTGGTGGAATTTATAAATTCTAATAGAGACTCACCCCGTTTGTTTATGTTTGAGCTGCCCCAGATCGTATGATGGGCGTTTGCGTCGCAGCCTACAATAAGTTGCAGGCTCTTCCTGCCGCAGTAGTCTACGAGTCCTTTTAGTGGCAGGAAGTCCATGTCCCTGGAGTCACCTGGCAGGTAAGCTGAGCATAGGACAGCTTCTATTTTACCTGCATTGGTGTGCAGCTCAGCTTTAGCAGCTACCAGATCTTTGTTGATGTATTCTGGAATTGGAAAGAGTTTAGTATTTTTATTAGTTAAGATACATGCTCTGGGTTTTCCAGGGTTAGTGGAATCGTATAATAGCTCACCTGAGAGTCCCTTTACCTATTCCTTTAGGACATACGGCTCCTGGATAAAGGTCACGTCTAGGTGATGCATGCTAAATCTAGGGCTGAGGACTGCCGAGGCAGCCTTAGCATGCTGTAGATTAACCTGGATGCACCTTAGTCCCATGGTGGTGGTTATTGGGTAGTATCTTGAAACTGCTCAGGTCTTGGGATGGCGTCTAATGGTCTGGGCATAGAGATAATGTCATCTGATGTTCCAGCTTTAGAGCTTTTATTCTCATCCCCTGTGCTGTCTGTGCCAATGTTTGTTGTCGGCTGGCATTCTAATTGGGCTTTTTGTGCTCCAGTAGGATTTGACGTTTTTGCATCAAGCATTCCTTGTCCGAGATTGAGGTGGGTTGTTCTTCGGAGCGGCAGTTTGTTTTCCTGCTTGTGGTAGTCCATTGATACGGACCTGTATCTGCAAAAAGTTCAGAAATAGTTTGCATCTGCTTGCTAGCAAGAATTTCTTAGATTTTTCGTCAACCTTGGATCTTCCTTGGAGATCCTTAGGATGCGCCATCCTGTTGTGCAAATGCCTGGATTTTGCTTGGCAATTCTAGACAGGAAGACTTGCTTGGACATTTTCTCGTCATCCGGGAGGAAAACTATGCATGTATATAGTTTGGGGATTTCTTCCCTGGATTACACGAAGTTTGGCTTCTGGCCATGGCTTGATTTTCTCTGCCGTCGACATGAGCCATTGTTTTGTCTCTGAGTCGTGGCAGGTAATGGATAGCCATTCATCCCACTGTGTAAAGGCAACACATTTTAGGGGACAGTTGTTGTCGGCTTTATCCACCTCAGTCAGTAGGCATTGTTCTACCTGTCTTATTTGTTGCGTTGAGAGGGATTCTTCTAAATTGCTGGTCGAATTGAGAGCTGAGGAGCCAGAACTGTATCGCAATTTTTTGCGTATGGATTCCAAACAATTCGATAATCTTCTACCTTTGGTGACTCCACATATCAAAAAGCAAAAAACGAATATGCGCGCAACAATTTCAGAGGCTGAGCGGCTTGTGTTGACTCTACGATACCTAGCTACCGGCGAGCATTTTCGGTCTATGCAATATCTGTTCCGCATTCCAGTGTCAACGATCTCATCTATCATTCCAGAAGTTCTGGATGCAATCTACAAAGTGCTGGTGGATAGATATCTTCAGGTAAATTGATTTCATTCTCTTATACACAATTGCACAGAAAATTGTGTTTAATTCTAGACGTCGAGAACACCCGAGGCCTGGGATTCTGTTGCCAGCAAATTCAGTGAACTGTGGCAATTTCCAAACTGCATTGGAGCAGTCGATGGAAAACATGTAGTAATGATAGCACCACCAAATGCTGGCAGCATATTCTACAATTATAAAGGCACACATAGCATTGTTTTGATGGGCATTGCCGATCCGGAATATAAACTGCTGTACATCGACGTCGGCCGCAATGGGCGATTTTCCGATGGTGGTGTGTTCAACCGATGCACATTTGGCCAAGCGCTGGATACTAGTCAGCTGGGCTTGCCAGAAGACAAAGCACTACCCGGTAGAGAATTGCCTGTTCCGTATGTTCTTGTTGCAGACGATGCGTTCGCTTTACGGCCAAACATATTGAAACCATACAGCCAACGTGGTCTCTCAATGGTGCAACGAGTATTTAACTATCGATTAAGTCGTGCCCGTCGTATTATTGAAAATGTTTTCGGTATTGTGTCGGCACGTTTCCGAGTGCTGCGAAAGCCCATACATTTGGATGCCGAGAAGTCAAAGAAAGTTACGCTTGCGTGTTGCGTGCTCCGCAACTACTTGATAACAACAAATAAAAAGTGGTATGCTCCGAGCAATTCATTCGACCATTATAGTGACGTCGGCGAACTTATCTTGGGTGATTGGCGACGTGATTTGGATGTGGAAAGTAGAACATTGTATCCATTAGAAGGAACACGTACTGAAACTCCACTCGAAGCCAAAGATGTACTCACTAGCGATTTCGGCACTGTCAATAGCTTCTGTTGGATGCTGCCTAGTAATGAACAGCAGGTCATACTGTTCCAATGGTTGTTGCTGCGGCTGCTCCTTCCCAGACGAAGGCTATGATATGTAAAAAATAATGAAAATATATAAAAGTTAATTATCTTGAAAAAATGCACTCACTATCAGAGCAGCTTCATCCATTATATCGTTGAATGCACGTCTCAGTTTAGACCTTGCGAACGCACCTTGTTCCGGTGTTAAACTTTGCAACTCGGAGGACATATAGTCGCATAAGGCAGTGGATGCATTTTTTGGTTGCGAACGAATGGACTGCAGTGCCTCTACTGCCATCTGTTTTAAACGGCTGCTATCTGATGGAGATGCCGATGGTGATGACGTGGTAATCCTGCGATTGCGTCGTTGCCCAGATGTCACTGGTGACGGTGACACAAATTCCAGCTTATTACGCTCGCTAACATCCAGCAAAAATGTTTCGTCGTCGGCAGCAGAGTTCTGAAAAAGGAACACAAAGAAGGAATAATTCTGAAACATTAAACCACCAAAGGCGAAGAAATAATTACCAATTCCATAGACGAAGTCGATTGGGTGAACTGCAGAACTTTATTTGCTTCCAAGAACAGCATTGGTTTAAAATACTTCCAGGTAATAGGAACTGATTCGCTAGTACCTTGACCTGATTTTTTTTTCGATACTTGTCAAGGTTGCTGTTAAAAGTGATGCGGAGATTCGACCATTTGCCCTTACAGTCGTTGAGGCTCATATGCATGCCGTCAGCGACTTCCTTCCATAAGGCTTCCTTCGGCATTTTGTATTCTGCGCATCCAGCATCCCACAAACTGCGCCGCGGCTCGATTTCTTGAATGAGTTGCAAAATTTGTTCCTGGTACCATTCACTCTCAACTTTCTTCCGATACGATTTTTGAATCTTGGGCTTTTTTACATTTTTAGACTTCATCGGGGACTGCGAAAGTGGTGGAACATCAATCGGCCGAAATGTTGGATCGTCTTCGACATTGACGTATTTGCAATTAATTTCACTCATCGTATAAATAAATCAAAACCGACAACGTAAAAAAATAGCACCGAAACTTCGTTATGTTCGTTCAAATATGAAAAATATTTATCGGTCAATAAAAAAATTGTCAGACGTCATAAGCATAGCACATCTGACAATAGCAAATGAGTCTGCAAATGTCCTAAACGCCTGACAATGGTCTGACAATGGTACAATTGTGTGTTCAGACGATTGCCAGATACCTGACAATTTCATTGCCAGATGAGGATCTGACAATGACCTGACAATGTGTTTTCTGCAAATATTGTCAGACAAAATTGTAAGTTCAGACGGTTGTAAGGCATTTGGGACAATTTTTACAGTGACAAATCTGACAATATTTGCAGATCTGGCAATCGTCTGAACATAGCTTAAGGCTACTTAGTACCAGAGGGCGCCCGGTATCTGGACTGGATGGATATAGTAACATCCTTTGCGTATACTACAACACTTCAGGATTCAATAGAGAACAAGGATCCAGAGTAAGGCGGAGAGAACTCTCCCTTAGGGGATTCCCCGCTGTGCTTGGCTCTTGATAGAACTACTCCCACATGAAGCATTTATCACTCTGGTTTTAAGTATCTGTTCCGCAAGAGAGCAGATTGATTCGCTGATGTTGACCCGTCGAAGGGCATGGATAATCGAATTTTTCAAAGTTGTTGAAGGCTCCTTCTAAATCAAGGAAGGCCACCAGTGTGAATTCTTTTACGCATAGATATTTTTCGATTTTTCGGGGTGTATTAACGAATGGAGCGCTGTCTCAACTGATTTGCTTTTTTGATAGGCGTGTTGTGACTTGCATAGCAGGTTTCTATCCACTGACTCCATGATCAAGAGATCTAGTATTCTCTCGAGAGTTTTTAGTAGGAAAGACGTTAAGCTGATTGGCTTTAGATCTTTGGGAGTTGTATGTGAGGTCTTGTCGGCCTTTGGTATGAATACCACTTTTACCTCGGTCTAGGTTTCGGGTATGGTACCCAGTGACAGGCAGCCTTTCAGAATATACGACAGGTTCTGTTGTATTGTTCCGAATGTCATCTGTAGCTGAGCGGGAGAAATCCGATCTGGTCCCGGGGACTTATATGGTTTGAAACTGTCGACCGCCCACTTAAGTTTCTCATCACTGACAAGGTTAGGCGAGGTCTGCGAGCGAACAGTGAACTCTGCGGAAGGTCTTTGATCGATGATGGGCGTACAGCCAAGGAAATGAGTGTTCAATAATAGTTTAAGCGAATCTTAATCGGATTCCGCCCATGTTCCATTTGGATTCATTAGGACACTGGGTGTAGAGTGTGTTTTTCAAAAGAAAGTTCTTTCTGCTATTGCAGCGAAGGTTGTTGAGTTCTGTACTCCACCACAATGTCGTGAAGATTTCCTATTCCCGTTTCTTTACATGATTCGCTGACTGCTGTATTGAGAGGGGAGGTAAGAACATTTTAGAGCTTATCCAGTTCTTGCTGTGTGCTCAGTGCTGTGTTAAGCAGGCATATGTGGATAATTCAGCTGAAAGAATGAAGTTGTGTTTTTCCTAGTTTGTCTTACGACGGTTGCGAAAGACTTACTATGGTATGTGAGAGCGATTTTCCAAATTCGACGAGATAACGATGGTCTGAGAATGAGTGGCTGCTAGTAGGCTCTTCACGTATGGGCGGTCTTAGAAGTAGCTCCGTAAAGTGCATCTTCTCTGATCCCCTTACTGGAAGATCTTGGCACCGAAATTCGAACTATTGAAATGAAATTTGAAATTTATACTCTCTAGGGACCCGAAATGCTTATGTGAAAAGATTTTTAAAATCCTCCCACTGTGTCAGCCCACAATTTAACAAAAACAGATTTATCGAAAAATCTCAATTTGTACTAGGAAGCTGAAATTAAGAATAGAATATCTACACTCTAGACGGCCTAATTGCTCAAGTTCAAAAACATGTAAAATCTTTTTCTTCGCAAAGTGTGAAGATCGATCAGACTTCTATACTTTATCCAACAAAAATTGTCAGTACAGGCAAGATAGGATGTTTGTCTCTCAGTCTGGTTGCAATGATTTACATAAATCGGTCCCTGTTTAAAGCTCTCACAGGGTTACCGTAGTGTGATTGATAATTCGCCATAACTCAGAGAGCAATTCTATTAGGGTAACCAACTTCCAATTAAAATAAAAATATTGCGGAACGAAATAAATTTCGTTTATCTTTTTCTTTTCTGGTAAGATAATTATAAGCGCGTTTTTTTAAGGGTACCTCCAGTAGACCAACAAAATATATAAATTTCGTAACACAAAAAAAAAAATCAAAACGAAAAATATATCACTGTAATCCAAATTATTCATTATAAATATTGTAAAACATAAAATACTAATTTCTAATATCACTACTCAACTAATCCGATGAGTAATTACTGCTACTGCTCTCGTTATTTAGGTCTATTATTAACCTTTCAACTGCTTCCTCGGCAAAAACGTCCATTTACCACATATTTGGCTCAACAACCTGTTCAACATGTTGGACACATCGAGGCCATTTTTTCTTGTTAACCCTTGTAAGTGCTGTCGTTAGTAAGTCTCTTATTTCAGTCATTTTAAATGACTTGTTTTGGCTTGCTACAAAACCTTTCACTTGAGCCCAAACCAATTCTATTGGATTAAGGTCACGGTGATAAGGCGGCAAGCGAAGCACTTTATGTCCCGCATTTTGAGCCACTTCATCCACGACGTATATTTCATACTTGGCTTTGTAACGTTTAACGATTTCAAGCAACGCATTGCATCCCTACCTTTTTTTTTGTTTTTTTTATTTAAGCAGTTTGCGACATAAACTCAATCAGCAAGATTTTCTTAAAACATTTCCCAGTCCTTTCCGCTATATGTATATTGTGAAATGTAGACACAATCAGGCAATTTGAATACAAAATTATATAACCACGACGCAATGTCATATACCTAAACAGATGGTAAAAAAACTGCACTTGTGCAGATGTACAATACAAATCCAATCAAATTAAAACCGAATGGCAACACCCCACGTAATAATTCGTTCTCAAAAGCACCAAAATCGAAAGTTCATTGACAAAATCCATAGAAAAACCCCTAATGATATGCTTCATTGTGGAGATGGTAAAACTCTTCTGATGTGCTTCAGTCACACACACTGCTTATTTTGGTGGATGATAATAGCAAGCGAATACAAGACGACCATGCTCATTCCCATTCGGGCTGTGTGGGAGACTGGTTGTGCGAATTTTAGACAAATTACAACAACGATTCCTTGTTATGACAGTGGTTTGGTTTTTATTTTAGTGGCAATTCTTGCGTTTGAGTGAGAGAAAAAAAGCTCCTCCATAAGGCCTGTACTGACAATTTTTGTTAGATAAAGTATAGAGTCCAGTGCCTGTAATACCATTGGCCTAGTTAGTGCCAATATTTTTGCAAAACAATACTCCGTAACCATAGCTTCCGGGGGAAAAAACTTGTTAAGTATGTAGCTAAAGTCGTTTTTAACAATTCTTTCATACAAAGTTTTCTGCCATACCCACTTTTTTTCTTACAATAACATTGATTTGTCAATAAAATTCTTAAAAAGTTACAAAACGGAGACCATATTCATCCATCTTAACAGCACCCGCACTTAGATTTTTTCTACGCCCCCTATTTGGGGGACAGGATTAGGTATAAAGTATCCAAAAGTTCGCAGAGTATTGAACTGACCAATTGGAATTTACGGCGCTTAAGAACTCTAAGGCGTGCAATTTTCTTGAAGTACCACTGACTAATCTGACATTATTGGATTGCAAAGCTTTGCCTTCTGAGTATTTACTCGGCAAACGATAAACTGTCCTCTTTTGGAAACTAGAAAAAATACAATCATATCGTTCTTACACCAAATAGAACCGGACGTTTAGAAAATTATTGCGTTCTTAACTCAGTTTCGGAAAAAATTGCACATACGTCGACATTGTACCGGCTGTGCGATAAAAATATAAATACATAATATTTATAATCAGTTGACTCATTTAAATTACTTACTCATATTTTAAAAAGGAAGTGACGGTGAGGATGACGTTGGTAAGTAGTGATTCATTTAACATTACACTGGTTCAAACCCCAAATGATTGACTCTGATAATAAATAAATATATAGTAGGTAATATTTATGTACTCGTATCTACTTCTTGCTTCAATTCAGCCAAAACTACACCAAAAGGCAAGAAAAAGGGTAAAAAAGTCAAAGTACGTGAAACTCCCGTCCAGCCTACCTACGTGAAAGTTAAGGTAAACTACATTTAAAAAACCGAAATCAAAATGCGCCTGCAAATTGGATTATTTGCAGAAAATCATTCAAAGTTTTGTGAAAACTCCAATACTGCACTGTCATTTTGGATATATTAATCCGTCGCAATTAGATCTAAATATGAAATATGTTTATATAATAAGGAATTCCTCAGAGCCAATAAGTGAGTTGTTTGTTTGATTTCTAAGTCCAAGGAACATTTTTTTTCTTCAAATTTTCACTTTCCCAGTGAAATATTCCGATTGTGATGAGTGCTTTGTCGACATGCCGAAGTATTTTTACTTCGGCTCATTGAAAGGAAATTTGATAGAGAATTTTAAATTGACAATAAACGAGGTAATTTATTTTTTGTATATTTGTGGAGTTCTATTAGATATTAGGAAACAACACACAATACGGCTGAAATTACGCCATAGGAATTAACGCCAAAATCATGTTTAAAAATAGGAAACAAAATTGCAAGGAAATAATTTTTGAAAAAAACGCCAAAAACTGAAAAGGAAAAATCGCCAGAATTGTAATGAGTTACGCCAAATTTCCCGACCGAAAAATATATTTTTTTTGCCTTATTTTCTAAAAGGTGTTTTGCTGGCTTAATTTCCAGATTTAATGTGGAAAAAAGCAAATAAAGATGCGCAAGCGGGTTAAACCACGCGGAGCATAGTTTAAAATCCGTTTAACCCGCGAAGTGGTTCACTTAACAAAATCCCACACACCGCGGCGAAGCGGATGAACTGAGCACCTGCATGTGAGACCAAAGGATGCCCACTTAATGAGATATCTTTTTCCCCCATAAAATTGATTCTTCTTCCTCCTTTTCGGTGAGGTTATGATTAGGAGTAAGGGGATCATAACCCTCCCAATTTTGTGCATACCTCCTGCAGCATTTGTGTGATCCAGGAGTGGCTTGCCTCTTTTTTACAATTTCGGTACGTGCATGCTTCCATTATTGATTATTGTTTGATCGATCTTTTAGGACACCGGTGATATCCAGTAGTGTCAACCCAGGGATTTCCATGCATACTTGCGAGACAGCTTCAAGATTGATTACATTTTTTAATCAAACAGTGTTTTTTGCATTTGCCTTAAATGAAAAAATCATCATATAAAGATGGAAAAAATCGCCAAAATAGCACACCTAGGAAAGATTTTTGATTTTTCCCAATTTTTTTTGGCGTTGTTGTCCTATTGCGTAATTTTAAGGAGCCTATAATACTCGTACATATCATGATCGCAGAGAAGTTCCGCTCTGGCGCTCCTAAGAATTTGGCACAACTTTTACGTCAACAAAAATATGTTTACAGATTTTCATCAATATTATAAAGTTTCACTTTCGAGAGCCACCGGTTATGTCGAGTAAACAAGTGTCGGAAGTGGTTGAAGAGAAGGCCACGACAGATAATGCTCCTGCATTATTAGACTTAGCCAAGCCATCGGAATTGCGTGCCTTGGCTTTAATGAAACAAGAAAAGTGATAACTTATTTATTTTATATTCATCCTCAAGCTAAGATAATTTTTTCTCAGCGAAATCAAGAAAATGTCACAGGAACAAGCCCAAGAGGAGCCAACGTTTGTTGAGGAGAACCAAAGTGGGGATGAAAAGGAACCAGCGATGATGTTTGACAGCCCATCGGAGGAGATCGCCGGTAAGTTTCTATTCCGTAAAAAGTTTAAAAGAATTGCGTTATTTTTTAAGTACGATCTCCATTTTCATTCTATTTTCTAATAAAAGAAACATCACTTGAAAAACTATCAATTACCGAGCGATGGGAAAATCTGCTCGCCGTCACACATGAAAAAGCTCACCAATTTCGCCAACAAAAAGACAGTGCCTTTAAAGAGAAATCCTTGTACAATAATAATCTTTTACATTGGGTGAAGGAGCTAAGTGCAGAGGTTGATTGGACTATTGAGCACATTGTTTGGGCATTTAATCTTCCGACTGCGTATAATGCTCCAGGCCAAGAAGACGTCGAGTTCGAGGAATCCAAAAAGAAAATCGTTATTGATACAAAGAAAGTCGATATCAGTTCATTCACCAATGAACAGCTTGAAGACATTGTTAATGGTTGGATGTATCATATACAAAAATTGCTTAAGGATCTAAAGGAGAAGGTATACCATAAGCATAACCAATATAGTATTCTTATTGTCATTGCTCACTTTTTTCTCAGCAACTAGATGAATTCACTCCAATGGCTGAGTACAAACTCTGGTACCAGAGAGAGTTAGAAATATATTCCGTTTTGGAGGAACTTAAAACTGACTTTGTTTCCTCGACAATAAGTACGTATTTATGTATACTTGGTTTAATTTGATGCTAGATATTTTATGTTTCTAGACGCTCTTCAAAAAACAGGATCTGCTGTTGCAGAAACTTGGAAGAAATTTAAAGAAGATCTGGAAATAAATTTTAAATTGGCGAAAGAAAACTCAGATTACCTTTCGACTATAAAAGATTACTTGGAGGTACCAAAAGCAGAAACATTTCAGAAAACGTTGTCATACAATTTCTCATTGCAGAAAATCCGGTCTTACAATAACTTCAAATTTATGACTATGCTCTTGCCCGACCTAATGGTGGGTCTAAATCATATTTGGACTATGTCGAGCTACTTTTGCCGAGACGAAAAAATGCAGATTCTGTTGAATCAAATTTCCAATGTTTTTACGGAGAAAATAAAACGGATTGTTAACCTGGATGATATATTCAAGTAAGTCTTGGGTTTGAAGCGATAAATATTAGTTCGCTATGCAGCTGTGCGGTAATACCGTTTCTACCATTGAGAAAAAAGCACACAAACATAGTTTTCATTTCTGGAAGAGAGCAGGGCATGTACAGAGAAGTTGCAGAATACTATTCTCCCTCCTTGTTCATGCTGCTGCTGCAAAAATCCTTTGTATATACGAAAAGCGTTTTTGTATGCTTGCCTATGAGAAATTTTCCTGTATAATGACACCTAAAGTGGCGCTAATATGCAGTGCTTTTAGAGCGTCAAGTTTTACTGTACATGTCCATTGCGTCGCCCTAAATTTGTTTTGCCATATATGCCATACCCATGTTTTTGGGAAATCACATTTAAATAAGGTTTGGCAGTCTACTGTATAACCAACGGCTGATATTTTTTTACTTTGAATTTTTAGACACGATATCTATTTGGGAATTCTATTTTTATAAGAGTAAGCAGATATTTAAATTTTTGCCAAAAATGAGTGTTTTTTTTTTAATAAAAAAAGGAAATCCAAATCCCACTCAGACTCGGTTGGGGTCGAAATTCTGCCGAGGTCAAAATTCTGTTTTCAAAATTCTGCTTTCAAAATTCTGTTTTACAAAATTCTGCTTTCAAAATTCTGCTTTTCAGAATTCTTATTTTCAAAATTCTGCTTTTCAAAATTCTGCTTTACAAAATTCTGCTTTACAAAATTCTGCAAATAATAAAAAAAAAGGATTGGAAAATGTTAAAAAGCGCGCGCTTTTAAACATTTTCCAATCCTTTTTTTTTATTATTTGCAGAATTTTGTAAAACATTCTACCTACCTACTCACTTGTTATAGAAGAAGAGGTAAAAGTAGTTTTTTATTGGTTTTAAGATTGCTCTCTTGGTTTCTATATTGCTATTAGTTGTCTGTTAATTGTTAACAACAACAACAAATTCATTGAATTTGATGTGCAGGTCAAACGATAAAAACTAATTACCCACCTGTGTACCTTCTTTATATGAAATATATTGTAATTTGTTCTAACAGTTGAAAAATATTTGTTTGCCTAAAATTCGTAAATTGGAAAAAAGCAGAATTAGCAGAATTTATTTGTTTAAAATATTGCCTGTCAGAATTTTGAAAAGCAGAATTTTGAAAAGCAGAACAGAAAAAAAGCAGAACTTTGAAAAGCAGATTTTTTGTGTTAAAAGTCAGAATTTTGCAAAGCAGAATTTTGAAAGCAGAATTTCGACCCGCTCCCGGTCCATTGTACTACCAGGCAGAAATCCTCCTTTTGGTGTAGAGGCATGTGAATGGGTGGCGTATGTTGTTGTTCCCCATAGGGATTGAACCTGCACCGCACGGGTCACAAGGCAACACACTAACCTCTACACCGTCGCCACCCTAAAATGAGTGCTGTTTACGCTATCAAAATCAAAAGTTTCTTTCTTCACACAAACTTTTCCTGGTGAATTTTGGCGTATACGCATTTTGCAAAAGTGTGCTGCACACCACTGTGCATATATCAAAAGGAAAATCAACCCTTTACATTTCTTTCATATTTTTTCATTGCCACAGCAAAACTAGTAGACGTACTTACGTCAAAACAATTCTTTAAAAAAAATTGCCAAAATTGTATGGAAAATTTGCAGTATATGCCAAAATTTGGCGTTTACGTCAAAATAATACGTGAACTTGATAATTTTGATCGATTTACTTGAGGTAAGCCATTCTGTATATCTCAGCAATGGAAAAAGATAGAACAAAACTGGTAACTAATTTGAAAAGAACATCCCCGAAAACACAAGTCTGCATACCCAGTTCAAAAAAAGAATTTTGGCGTATACGGCAAATCAATTTTGGGGCAAAGATTGTTTCATCTTAGGTTTGTTCTTTCGATTGCATTTAGCTTTAATAAAAGGTCGCATGTAGCAATATACTAAGGGAACCTTTTTCAGGTAACATATGTAATGCTGTTCCGAATTTGGCGAGTTCATCAGCTTTGCAGTTACCTAGAATATCTCTATGGCCCGGCACCCAGCAGAGGTGAATGTTGCGATGATCGGGAGTATAATCTCCTATAGAGTTTATAGAGACTGATTTCAAGGAGTTGGTACCTACAATATAAATGGTTTTTACAATAGCGATTTTTCTCAAAAACGATTTACGATTTTGATCGCTTTTGAACCATAAAATATTTCAGGGAAGTGTAAGAAAATAGCGTACTCAATTTTTGCAAAAATGGTCGAATAACAGTATCTTACAAAAATAGTTATATGTATCTCACAAACGATTCAAGTTATTTTTATAAAAACTAACACATCAACTTATAATAGTATTTTGAACAAATTTGCATAGTATTTTTTTAAATATTTCTTTATAATTTTTTTATTCATATAACATTTAAAGAAATTTCATATGTTACCTGTTATTAACGTTTAGGAAAAAAATTTGGTTGGGGTCGAAATTCTGGCGAGGTCAAAATTCTTTTTTCAAAAATCTGCTTTCAAAATTCTGTTTTACAAAATTCTGCTTTCAAAGTTCTGCTTTTCAGAATTCTTTTTTTCAAAATTCTGGTTTTCAAAATTCTGCTTTACAAAATTCTGCTTTACAAAATTTTGATTTACAAAATTCTGCAAATAATAAAAAAAGGTTTGGAAAATGTTTAAAAGCGCGCGCTTTTTTTATTATTTGCAGAATTTTGTAAAACATTCCGCCACTCAATTGTTATAGAAGAAGAGGTAAAAGTAGTTTTTTTATTGGTTTTAAGATTGCTCTCTTGGTTTAGACATATATTCTGTCTGTATATCTTAGTGAGTGAACGTGTGCTTCGTTGAGTTTCTTAATGCTGTTGTTTCTTTTTTTTTTGATAATTTCAATTATGAAATAATTTGTTATTTGTGTGTTCCTGGTACCCACCTGTGTACCTTCGTTATAAGAAATATATTGTAGTTTGTTGACAAAGTTGAAAAATATTTGTTTTCTTTAAATTCGTAAATTAGAAAAAAAAAACAGAATTAGCAGAATTCATTTGTTTAAAATATTGCCTGTCAGAATTTTAAAACATAGGGACGGGCTACAGTCCGCTTGGGCGAACTGTTGGATACCCTATTCTTATTCCTATCCCTCATAAGTGGGCGTGACAAAAGTCTAAGTATGGTTAAATTGTTAAGAACGCTCTACATATTTTGTTATATAACATTTAAAGGATTTTATCAAAAAAAAACGCTCCCTAGCTCAAACTTGGGTGTTTCAATAAAATTGTTTTATTTAATTGTGGGCGTGTCAGTGGGCGGATTTTGAAAATATTTATACATGAGCTTAAAGGGCCCCTAGAGAGTATATATTATAAATTTCAGATCCCTAGCTCAAACTTTGGATTTTCAAAAAAATTTTTTTTATTTATTTGTGGGCGTGTCAGTCGGCGAATTTTGAAAATATTTATACATGAGCTTAAAGGCCCCCTAGAGAGTATATATTATAAATTTCAGATCCCTAGCTCAAACTTTGGATTTTCAAAAAAAATGTTTTATTTATTTGTGGGCGTGTCAGTGGGCGGATTTTGAAAATATTTATACATGAGCTTAAAGGGCCCCTAGAGAGTATATATTAAAAATTTCAGCTCCCTAGCTCAAATTTTGGTTTTTCAATAAAATTGTTTTATTTTTTTGTGGGCGTGGCAGTGGGCGGATTTTGAAAATTTTATGTCCCGAGCAGTTTTAGGAGTCATAGATCATATATAAAAAATTTCAGCTTCCTAGCTCAAAATTCGATTTTTTCCAAAATTTTCTTTTTTTGAGTTTGTGGGCGTGTCTGTGGGCGGATTTCAAAAATTCGTAAACTTGATTATTTCGGGACCCTAGAGAGTATATGGTTAAAATTTCAGCTCTCTAGGTCCAGTTTAAAGGCCTAATTTTTGCCGACGGACGGACGGACATGGCTAGATCGACATTACTATCGATGCTGATCATAAATATAGTAACTTTTAGGGGTCTACGGGCAATATTAAGGTATGTTACAAACTATGCGTCAAAATTAATATACCCCTAGAATAGGGTATAAAAAACAGAATTTTGAAAAGCAGAATTATGTAAGACAGAACAGAAAAAAAACAGAATTTTGAAAAGCACGACATGACGTCAATCTGCACGCTATGCACACTTTTTTGATCATATTCACCGTTTGGGTAAAAAGAGATTCCTTGAAATCCAGCCCGAAAAAGGTTATTCGAAGGGTTATAACTCGCCACACAAAGATTTACGATCAAAACAAATTCTTGTTGTACCCAGAGCCAGGATATACCGTACGTACGTATACAGTATTAAATGTACATTATATATACACAATTAAGTCTTTTTGTGTACATTATGTTGCACCTGCGAGAAAGTACATGTATCTTTCAAATGCAAAGACAAATAAAGTGCATGACTGTATCATACGAAAACTTTCTCGCTTTTATAAATATAAGAATCGATGGGAATCACATTTTCTCATTATCTAGCCATTTTCTATACTTCGTCGGTTGAAAAGCAAACTGTAAGACAAAATTGATACATTTTCAGAAAAGCCATTTGAAGTTTTTCATAACTTAAAAAAATTATTTTAGTTTTGATTTTAAATGAATACCAGAAAGTTGTAAAGTAAAAAAGTATTATTTTTTTTTCTTCGTTCAAGTGGTATATTTAAGTTATTAAAAAAAGCCGTTTTTCAAAAAAAAAATTTCGACTTATGTCGTTTTACATCCAAATTGCTACTAATTTAAGAAAAAAGTGTGAAAAAGTGTCGTTTTGTTTTGAAATAAAACCATTTGTATTTTTTTGCGTATTTTGTAGAAACAACCCCACTTTAAATAGTATTAAGTTATAATAAAAAAAATGTAGGAACTTTTAATGAAAAAATCGATTATAATAAAATTATATAAAATAAATCCTAGCTCAATGGTAAAACAACACTTCTTAAAGTAATCAAAATAACTTCGAAATTCATCAACTAGTTTTGTTCCAAGGTAAAATGACACAACACTAAAAATGTCTCTTTTCAAGAAACTTATATATCACGAATTCATAATTTTTTTTAGCAGCAAAGTGTTACAAATGAAGAAAAGTCATTTAGCTGGGAAAACAACAGGGATTTTCCCTTAAATTCAAAACGACACTTGTGCCTTCATGCTGTCAGTTTAAGAGTTATAGTTATGTCGGTTTGATAGAAAAATTGTATTTTTTTTTTGCGATTCGTTCTGTTTAGTTAACTCAAAACCGTCAAGCGATGACTTTTAAAATCAAAAAAAAAAAAAAAAATCAGATATAGCAGTCTCATTTAAATCTACATTGTGATTATATGCAGACAGCTACATTTGATTTCTCTTAATTACATTAATTACATAAAAAAAAACGCAATTTGAATAAAAAAGTATTTTTATTTACACTTTCAAATGCGCATTTTTTTTATATGTACAATTGTACAAAAACCCTATAGTGCCGGAACACAGCGCAGGCATTTCTTGTTGAAGAGTAAGCAGCACCTAGCAATGATATGGTTTTGCACTGCATGATTTTAGGTGGTACTTACTCGTACATTCGAAAGTTTAGTGCTTTTGTAGGGTTTTTTCTCCACGGGTGGCGCCTAGATTGCTTAGGGAGATCTGTATTTATGTGAGTATTCATTTTAAAATCTTGGCCCTAGCCGGGATTCGAACGCACGACTTGCCAATCAGTTAGTGAATACTCTACCATTGCACCAATGCCACCCGCCACATGGTGAATATCTGTGTTGTCAATTGGTTTAAATAAATTAGGAATGCCAATTTCTTGAAAAATTTCTTGAAGTTTTTGAAAATTTTAAAAACTGTTATGGTAATTAAAAAATTAAAATAAACTCTTGTAAGAATCTCAGTAAGCAAATTTGTTTAAGATATAGCATTATTAGCATTAGGATTTCTTTATATTTTCAGAACTCAATAATTGTTCCCTGAAGAATATCATCGTTTAGGGCTGGAATGTGTTCAGCGAAGGATTCGAGACCTTTGAAGGAAGTTTCTGAGCCCTTTCTTGCTAGTTCCTCGGCCTTTTCATTACCTTCAAAACTTTCATGGCCGTAACACACCACAGTTTGGTCTTGTTCCTTGAGCCGAGTATTTGAAGTGTCTTAAGAACAGTGTAAGACTCATTTGGATTCAATGGTATGCGAGCTTAGGGTATTTATAGCTGCTTAACTATCCGTGAATATATGGAAGGTGACGCCTTTAATATAAGATGTATTGATGTGGCTGGCGCCTTCTTGAATGGCGTGGAGCTCTGCTTGAAATACGCTGGGACTTTTTCCCATATGTATCGTAATGCAAGCATTTGGTCCGTAAATTCCGGCTCCTACCCCCGATTCCGTTTTAGAACCGCCTGTATACCACCTTAAGCCGTTATGGCTATTTGGTGGGTTATTACTAGCGCATGCTTCTCTCTTGGGAATCGCAGTTGAAGAACGTTTATTGAAGCATAGTGTTTTGTGAATGTGGTCTGTGGTCTGTGGTCAGTTTATATCAACGTCCGGAAGTTCATCGAGAACGGTCGGGTGATCGTTAAGCCCCTTATCTCATTTAACTGTATGGAACTGCGTATGGCCACTTTGTGAATGTATTGTGCAGATGCGGTCGTCCTGTTATTGCCTCTATGGCAGCTGTTGGGTAGGTTCGCATGTTCCAACCAGAGTGGGTGCGTTATTACGTTCTCCTTTGGAGATAGGTCGGTTGTAATCTTTTGACATGTGGACTTCATATTGAGGTGTGACGTCTTGGACAAGTTTTGAAGTATATTTATAATGCGTTGTAAAAAGTACTCATAAAAATAAAGCTACTGAGAAAATATTAAAAAAAATCACACAATTTCAATCTGCAGGTACCCCGCAAAGACAGTCCACGAAATGGCAACGAATTGCGCGAATTTTCTCTTCTCCTGGAAAAGCGCTTACATGGCTACTCGAGCTAAAATTGAAAACTCCGGAGTTGGATCTCGATGGGAGTTTGACAGAAATATTTTATTCAGTGAAGTGGACCACATATGCCGTATTAGTCAAGATATTGCTTACATCGCCAAAGTGTTTGTACAATTTGAAAATCTCTTCGGATACCGACTGAAATCAATTGTCATCGATCCATCAATTGTTGACGGAATGATGGAAAAAGTTTACTGTCTCTTGGGAGATATAATGCGAGTGGACTACGATATATTTCGTCCAGCAAACTGGGAAAACTGGGAAGACACTCTAGATGGTTTCAATCGGAAACTAAACAATGTTGAATCCGATGCCAAAATAGTGATTGACCAATGCATTACTTCGCTCAGATCGTCACATTTGGGACTGGCTTTATTAACTGATATTCAATCGATTGACGCAAGAGAAAAGCTGACTGACTTTTTGTCCACAAAACATGAAAATATTCTTCGGTTTTTTGTTTCCGAAATCAATACAGTGGAATATGAGTTCATGGTAGGTTGATCTCTATCTTATTTTTGCAGCGAATCCAAAAAAAGTTTTTGTTTTTTTTAGAATAATAAAAAGAAACCTCCGTTTGCTAAACATCAGCCGGCAAACATCGCAATGATCCGATGGACTCGTCTATTGAGTAATAAATTGAAAAAGTCTGTGCTGGCTTTTAAAAAAGTAATTCAATTTTCACGTAATATAAAAATACCAACTTATCTTTAATATAAATGCAGCTGGAAGACTTGCCTAATTTAAGGAATAGTTACTTGAAGCGTAGCACCTTTAAGCAATATTACGAACTTGTTAATCAAATGTATTTGTACGAAAAGGACATTTTCGATAAGTTTAACAAAATGTCAACATACTGTGTGAATGCAATTATGCGAAACCATATATTGTCAATCGATATTTGCAACAAGGATGCTAGTGAGTATTTAATAGTCTTTATTTTTTTCAGAGGCTCTGTTTAAATTTGCAGCCTGAGCATTTTAATGTTTTTTTTAATGTATCTTTTAGTGACATTCATCGCAACAGATGGAACAACTACCCTAAAAGTAAGTAATCAATGTGCAAAGGTAACTCTGAATTAAAATTCAGTGATCAATTCCCAAATCGCACAAAATCTATTAAACAATCAAACGATTCCATAAATAAATATTTAAATTCTTTATTCCTATTGTAAGTTTGACAAAACTAAAGATGATGCTGGTGCTGTATCTGGAGGTGGATTCATACGGAACATAACAAAATTTACTGTCTATGCCACACTCGTTCAATGGCTTGTTAGTCGGCCACAGCACACAGATGACTTAATACAAAAATCAACTGCATATGTAAATATGATGCGCTCAAGACCAGCAACAGCTTTAGAGAAATTCCGACTAAAACAATGCGAACGTAAATGTTCAATTCATCTTAAGTTCCTATTAGTTAATATATTTATTATTTATATATAGTAATAGTCCAAGCTAACAACCATCAATATATGCCAACATGGAGAGAGCTAGTCGGAGAGCAAGTGCTGATTGAGATCGAAATGCAGTTTCAAGTTAATATATCCAGAGGTAAGCACTATTTTTTTGACGAAGAATTTGTGCAGAGATTGAATTAACGAAAAAGAAGGCAAAATGCTGATCTAACCATATCCGTCCATTCGTCTGTCACCAACTTTGAGCACTCAAACAGTTAGGTTCCACATTTCACTTTCACTCGAAATGGAATTGAAATCGATCGAAAGTAAAATTTGGTGTTCTACATTTCACTTTTATCGATATGAATTTCATTTTTTCGAAGGCAATACCAGTGCATTTGTGTGTATTTAAGAATAATCCGTCAAGTCAAAAGAATTGTATAATATCTAAAATGACAGTATACTCGTAGATATCCATTTTTAATTTCGGTTCAAGTGATTTCGAAAATGTTTTAATGTAATGAAATCGGTCAAAATGTGGAACATTTAAAACAAATCCAAGCTATATTTATGGTCAATTCTGATTTGATGAATCCATACATGTTTTATGCAACATAGCTAGGTGAAAATCCAAGCTAGAAATCTGAAATTTAGAATACATACTCTCTATGGGGTCGAAATGCCCATATGTGGAAAGATTTTTCAAATAGGCCAACTGACAGCTTACAAAAAAAAACTTTCCATTGAAGATATCATTGAAAATAGAAGTCTTATTCTTCGTAAAGTATGCAGATAAAGCCGTTATTAACAATTTCACCATGCAAAGTAGTCTGCCATGCCCACTTTTTTGGGGCTTTATTTTTTAAAAAAACATTTGTTTTTTTGATAAAATCCTTTGAAACGCAGAAAACAGTTATGTATAACAAAATATATACAGCATATCTTTCTTAAAATTTGACCCATACTTAGATTTTTACCAAGCTCACTTTTTCGGTGATAGGAATATGAATATGGTATCCAAAAGTTCGCCCAAGTGGACTGCAGCCTTTCCTTATGTTTTTAATTCACATAGTCAGTCTAGGCACAAAATCGTCAAAAACAAGAATACTGCATTAAGGCATTTTGCACAAATGTCATTTTTAGAGTTTAAAGGACCTCTTGACAAAAAATCCCACACGAATACTCCGTTGTTTTGTGACGACATTTTGGAGATAAATACTTTATTTGGGGTTCCAATGACAGTTCTATAGGTTTCAAGGGTCTCTCGATAAAAAAATCCTTGTAAACGTACAATCTTGTGAGATGTCTGCGATAAGTCATGAATAGTCATTCTATCAAATAATGCCTTAATTTAGGAAAATATCCAGAGTTCCAGTCCAATGTAACCAAGAGGTCCCCAATAATCCGAACAATTTGACCCACACTTAATTACTTACTTTACTTAACGGGCTCCCAACCCGTGGAGAGTCTGCCTGAGACATTACAGCCTTGCATCCTGCACGATCCCGGGCACACAGCTTCCAGTTATCCAGACCAGGTTCTCTGGCATCCGCGATTTCATGGTCTTTAAAACGGAGGTTCGGTCTTCCTTGTCGTCTCGAAACTGGGGGCTGAGAGTCGAAGATAAAGGGCCGAGCCCATGAAGGCAACATGTTGTTCCTTTTTGGACTACGTCCACATCTTGGTATAGTTCACCGAGTTCGTGGTTATAACCTTCTCGCACACAAGACCAACTATCCGACGGAGTATTTTGCTTTCGAAATAACCCAATACTAGCTCTTCTTTCCTGCTTAACGTCTAGCTCTCCGGCACCTTAACACATAACTGCAGTAATTACTCGTAATTTGTTAGCTTTTATTGGACAAACTAGAATTGAAACTACGAGTTGCATCTACCATTGCAACAACATATTTCACTTCAACCAAAACGAATTAATTTTTATTGAATCAGTTGCTTCAACTAAATTGATCACATTTTCAATCGCAACTAAACTCATCGCTTTTATTTATAAAGTTACTGATTTAGTTAATTAATGCCCAGCTCTGATGCAGACCTCCAATCTGAAAGATACCTAACTCAATTGGGACAATGAATTAGACAGTCGGTGCACTCGCTTTATTTTCGCAGTTGGATATTTGTTTGAAACAAGTGCACTCGATTCGTTATAAGGCGATCAAGTATTGTGCAGTTCTTATGCGTTTAATGAAGTAGCAATCAATGAGATGCACTAAAGTACTTATACTCGTTTGAAGAAAGCAAAAGAATGCAGTTACACCCTATACAAGATAAAGTCTTTCTTATAGCAATTGGCCCGCACAAAGATTTTACTTCACCCACTTATTGGGAGCGTTTTGACAACAATTTTGGTTTTTCGATTAATTCCAAAACTAAAACAACCACTGTCATCTGCTTCAAAAACTATTTTGCAAAATATTATTAAATGCAAACTGCAAAAAAGTGTTCAAAACGCAAACACTAAACAAAAACAGTATTTTAACTGCAATGGCGTTACTTTTATAATCGAGTTTGCAAGTCATATCGTTGTACTTCCTCGACAGCGACGTGGCTGCTGCTGCCGATATGATACCAAACATAACTTTACTGGGTATGAAATGCTTTATCCCTAACCGGATTGTTTAAAAAATGCAGTTATGCATTATCTTAAGTATCTGTTTGAATTGTCCATTAGTACTGGCAAATTCCGCGATCTATGGAAAAGTGCTTTTATCACACCTGTATTTAAAAAAGGCGAACGTGGTTATATCACTAATTACAGGCCCATTTCAAAGCTTTCGTGTATCCCTAAGCTTTTTGAACAAATTGTTTGTGAAAAGTTAATATTCCTTTGTCGCAATATAATGTGTATGGAACAGCATGGATTTGTAAGAAACAGATACACTGGCACTAATCTATTAAGTTTCTTGCATGATTGTTCTAATGCCTTAGAGAATAAGGACGAAATGGATTGCATATACACTGACTTCTCTAAGGCTTTCGACCAGCTGTCCCATGAAATAATCGAATTTAAGCTCATGGCTTTTGGTTTCCCACCATGTTTCATAAAATGGGTTAATTCATACCTTAGATCAAGGTTTATCAAGTGAAATTTAGAGGATCGCTATCTGTATCTTTCACAGCTCAGTCTGAAGTTCCCCAAGGAAGTCACCTCAGACCAATTCTATTTATACTTGCCATTAATGATGTTAAGGCATGTATAAATCACAGTATAATCCTGATCTACGCTGATGATATGAAAATATATAAATCTATCACTAGTCAGCAAGATAGAATTTTTCTTCAATCTGACATTAATAGCTTCGCCAATTGGTGTGATAAAAACGGTTTATCCCCGAACCCAACTAAATGTCAACATATGTCATTCTCTAGAAAGAATATCACTTCCACCTTTCAATATTCTCTGTCTCAACATATTCTTTGTAATGTTGATAATTTTAAGGGTCTTGGGGTTTATTTCGACCCCAAACTGGTTTTTGCTAAACATATTAATTCTATTATTAATAAATCTAATTCTATGCTGGGCTTCGTAAAAAGGTGGGCCAAAGAATTTAATGACCTTTACGTTTCTATGTCATTGTACAATTGTTTTGTCCGTCCGATTCTAGAGTATGCCTCTCAAGTTTGGACACCGTTCTATAACATTCATTCAAATCGAATAGAGGCCATTCAACGTAAATTTATTCGATTTGCACTTAGAGGACTTCCATGGGATGATCAATTTAACCTTCCTCCTTACAGTCAGCGTATCAAGCTTCTTCAAATGTTACCCCTTTCTCAACGAAGGCTTAATAGCGATAGCATTTTTTTACAGCAGCTTATATCCGGTCAAATAGATGCACCTGACTTGCTGTCGTCTATTGGCTTTAATTTTCGTGGTGGTGCCCATAATTTACGTAGTGTTGAATTATTGTTTAGCCCCCATCATAGAACGAATTATTGGATGCATGCGCCTATTAGTCGCATGAGTAGAATCTATAATCTAAATGATCATGTGATTGACTTGCATGTTAGTAAAATTAAGCTGAAAAATATTTTGCGTAATAATGCTTTAATGTCTTAAATTGTTTGCATGATTTGTGTCTGTGTTAGTATTTTATTGGTACATAATTATTGTATTTGTAATTGTTTTGTCCTTACTAACACCTGCACTAAATGATGAGCCTGTGAGAACACTTTTAGTGCCGGCAAATTTCTGCTCGTGATAGTTGCTTGCTTTAAGCACTCCACGGCACGGAGCTGATAGTGTAATATAAAAAAAAATAAAAAAAAAGTAGTTACCAAACCCTAGGTAAACGCATGGTGTGACTCGAGCTGCATAGAGGCTATCAGGTTGGAAGAGGCTAGCTTTCGGTCATATAAGGCCAACCCATCGAGAGGAAAATCGAAAAAAGTTTAAACGACCAAAAGTTGAGGCAGAAACTACTACTAAGTCCCACTGCTAGTAAAAACTTTTAGTCGTTTTTTAAAAAAATTCAAGAACTCAAGGTTCCCAGATTGTTCTTTATTTCCCCCTGAACTAGAGCGCATTGTATACACCATGGGACCCATCCATTTGCGCACTCGTATAGTGTAATTAGAGATCTTGACATACACAAATCCGCTGGTCCAGAGTTCTGAAGAGGTGTTCTTCAACACTGGCAAAACCACTGCGTAATCTTTTCAATCTGTCCTATTCTTCAGGGCTCTTTCCGAGAAGGTGGAAAACGGCATTTGTCCAGCCTATCCCAAAAGAGGCGAGTCTTATTCTCACTCCTCCTACCGACCAATTGCATTTTTTTTTTGTCGGGCTTTGTGAGACTTTCTGCACTGGAGCACTCAGACTCAATACTGGTCCATTGTACCAATTGCACTTACGTCCCTTCTTTCCAAGGTCATGGAAACGCTGATTAACCGTCAGCTTATGAAATAACTTGAATCCCGAAAACTCCTTAATGATCGGTAGTACGGGTTTCACAGCAACAGGCCCACTGGTGATTTGAAGACTCATCTAACCAAAAAGTAGAACCAATCTCTTCAGCTGGGTAATGAAAGTAAGATCGTTGCGCTTGATATTTCAAAGGCATTTGACAGAGTTTGGCATAAAACTCTCATGTCGAAAATGCGTGCATTTGAATCTGATGACACTCTTCTTCAACTACATTTCAGGCCGTTCAAGTCTGTTTTGGACGGTTACAAACTTGCAACTCATCAAATGAATGCTAATGTTTCCCAAGGCTCTGATTTAACTCCGACTTTCTTTCTCATTTAAATAATTGATTGACGGTACCCTCAGCTTCTCATATTCGTTTCCTGGTTCACGCCCATCAACTTCGGGTGTGGAACTGGATGAAACGCCAGAACCGATTTCCGGGGCTTCTTACAAAGCGATGGTCTCTTTGTGCGGCCAATGGCAGAGCAGCATCCTAATTTGTGGTTAAAAACAAGATGGAACGACTAATTACACTACTAGGCAAACTATGCAACTACTGCGTGAGGTTTTTGGCGAATGTCTGTTTTCAAAAAATTCAGATTTCCCTTAGCCAACTCGTTCACCAGATTTAACTGCGCACTGATGTCGTATTTTTTACATAGCGCCTTAATTTTCATAAATTTTTTTTTTTTTTTTTTAATTCTGGCTCGCCAAGGCGATAAAATAGGAGAGCACTTCGACCTAAAAAGATCTTTTGTGCCGAATGGGCCAGAAAAGTTTAGACTAGTAGAGTTTCCACTTTCCGTGCAAAGCGGACAATTCTACTAGTCGAACAATTCTTTATATCCTCGGGGCACATTTGTTCCCTGAAAAAGATCTTCTTTCTAATTCCGTTTAGGGCCGGACATTCACATAAAATTTGTTCAGCTGACTCGTCCTCTTCAAGACAGAGTCGGCACTCAGGAGAGTCTACTATTTTCATTTTGTGTAGATGGTATCTTAAACCATGGTGGCCAGTAAGGTAACCTACTAAGTTTTTGATACGAGTATCATGTCTGCTTGGGTTTAGGCATTTGCCGGCATTTTTATTGAAAGTCCGAATGGCTTGTTTGGTATGTCTTAAACCTGGGATGCTTTCCCAAAGATGGATACATTTTCTGTATTCCCAGCTTTTTATTGCTGCCGTTGCTGCTGATCTAGGAGTGCAGCAGAAGGGTTCGGGATCTATGAAGGGTGTTTCCGAACCTTTTCTGGCCAGTTCGTCGGCCTTTTCGTTACCTTCCACCCCGACATAACCCGGAACCCACCATAGCTTGGTCTTGTTACTTGTTCCGAGTGCCTGTAGGGTGTTGAAGCAGTACATGACTGATTTGGAGTCAATCATATGCGAGCTAAGGGCGTTTATAGCTGCTTGACTATCCGTGAATATATAGATGGTTGCACCTTTTATACCAGATAAATTTATGTGGCTAGCGCATTCTTGAATGGCGTGGAGCTCTGCTTGAAATACGCTGGGACTTTTTCCCATGGGTATCGTAAAGCGTTTGTTTGGTCCGTATATTCCCGCTCCTACCCCCGCTTCCATTTTAGAACCATCCGTATACCACTTTATGCCGTTGTGGCTGTTAGGTGGGTTATGACTAACCCATGATTCTCTCTTGGGAATCTCCGTGGAGATTCGCTTATTGAAGCATAGTGTTTTATGGATGCGGTCTGTGACCGCGCAGTTCATGTTGAGTTCTGGCAGTTCATCGAGAAGGGTCTCAAGTTCCGGATGATCGTTAAGACTTATCTCGTTTAACTGTATTTGACTTATTGCACTGCGGATCGCCACTTTTTGAATGTATATGTTATGTGGAGAGGTGTAATTCCTGTTATTGCCTCTATGGCAGCCGTTAGACAGGTTCGCATGGCTCCGGAGATACCAATGCACGCGAGCCGTTGTACCTTTTTGAGCTTCTCTATTTCTACCTTTTGTGTGGATTTCGTCCACCATACAATGGAGGCGTATGTTATAATGGGTCTTATCATCACTGTGTAGATCCAGTGGACAATCTTTGGAGAGATTCCCCAGGTTCTGCCATATGTGCGCCGACAGGCCCATAAAGCTCTGTTAGCTTTAGTGATTTTGTTATTGATGTGAGAATTCCAGTTTAGTCTTTTGTCCAGGATTACTCCAAGATATTTGACATCGTCGGAATACTCAATGGTCGTGCTATTTAGTGAAATCTGGCTAAGCTGAGATTTCTTCTTTTTGTGAAAGGAACTATGATAGCTTTACTGTGGTTTATGGAGAGATTTTCCTTGACGCACCAGTCTATAGCTATCTTAAGGGCGTTTTGCATACGTGAAGTAACTACGTTTGATTCTTTGCCCCTAATAATTATGACCAAGTCATCGGCGTACCCTATTATGTCGTAGCCTAAGTTACTTAGTTTTTGAAGTAGGTCATCTATGACCAAAGACCACAGGAGGGGTGATAGAACTCCTCCTTGTGGACAGCCTTTTATAGCTGATACTGATACTGAAGTCTGTCCTGACGAAGCAGTAATTTTCCGACTTTCGAGCATCGCTTTTACCCAGTTTATGGTGGGAAGGTCTACCTTCCGGTGAATTAAAGCATTTGATATTGAATCATAACCAGTGTTATCAAAAGCACCCTCTATGTCAAGAAAAGCGCATAGTGCAATTTCTTTGCAACGGTAGGCGTTGTTTATGTGATTTGTTAGTTTTAACAGGGCGCCTTCCGTTGATTTGCCTTTTTGATACGCATATTGACAGGGGTGTAATAGTTACGCATTCTCTGATATGAACGTCAATTATTCTTTCCATTGTTTTCAGGAAAAACGATGTCAAGCTTATGGGACGATAGGATTTAGGTAGTTCACTAGGTTTGTTACCAGGTTTGGGGATAAATACTACATTGACCTCCCACCAAGTGCGTGGTATGTAGCCCCAGTTGAAACTGAACCTAAATAAGGCAATCATGTTAGGTAGGAAGAATTCCATACCCTTTTGAATGAGGGCTGGAAAAATTCCGTCATATCCTAGTGCCTTGAATGGTTTAAATAAGTTTATGGCCCATTTTACCTTATCTGGACTAAATAATTTACCAGATAAACTATTATTTCTGCTGTGGTTAGTTGGATATGAAACCTCAGTAGTGTGATCAGTTGTGTGATCGACAATTAGGGAACCAGGGAAGTGAACTTGCAGCAAGGTTGTGAGAGTTACTTCCCGGTCGCTTGTGATTGTTCCATCAGGTTTGATGAGCAATCCCATGCAGTTTGAAGGATCTTTTGAAAGTGCTCTCTGGAGCCGCGCCACTGCTGGGAGTTTTTCCAGCTTTTCGCAGTTTGCGCACCTTGAGGCCCTTTTAGATCTTCGCAACTCTTGGTTGTATTTTTTTAACAGGGATCGATATTGATCCCATACGCCGGTGCGTTTCGATTTATTGAATTGTTTTCTCACCTTCTTGCGGATAGTTTCCAGGTTTTCATTCCACCATGGTACGCTTCTTTTTGCCATGGTGCACTTTACCTTACAACTACTCCTAAAGGATGAGATAATGATATCGTTAAGCTGACATTGTGCAGCGTCCGCATCACTCGGTGTTAGTGGTGAGTCTGGTAGCAGATCAGTTCTGATTCCCAGATTTTCACTATATGTTCTCCAGTTTGTTAATTTATTATTGTATTTGACCGGCGCGCACTCGGTGTTGCATCGCAGCCTGAACATAATATGCATATGATCAGACAGAGAAGCTTCATCAGACACGTGCCAGTCCTCTACAATGTTTTGTATAAAAGGAGACGAGAGAGTAAGGTCTAAAACTTCTTCTCGTATACTGTTCCTAAAAGTGGGCTTATCTCCCTTATTTAGAATAACTAGGTCTTCATTATATAGGTAATCTAAAAGTAACTCACCTCTTTTGTTTGTGTCTCGGCTGCCCCAAATCTGGTGATGTGCATTCGCGTCGCAGCCGATAACAAGATGTACTTGCTGAGTTTGGCAGTACTGGACAATTTCCTGTACTGGTGTAGGTGGTACCTCCTCTATGTCCCCAGCAAAATACGCCGATGCGCATACGAACTTGTGTATCACATGGCCATTTTGGCGTTCAATTAAAACGGCCACTAGGTCCCTATTATTGAAACCTGGAATGAGAGAGAATTTTATATCTTTCGCAATGGAAAGAGCTGCCCTAGGTCTGAAATTACCTTTGGCAAAAATTAGCTCTCCATTTCTACTGTTAAGACCAAAGATCTTACCTGTAGTTGCCCATGGTTCCTGGATTAAACCAAGAGCGACGTTCCTTCGGCACATCTTTGGCTATAGGTGTCCGATGCACCCATAGCGCGGTGCAGGTTTGCCTGCAGCACAGTTAGAGACGTCATTCCTTCTTCACGTACTCTGGATTACGCACTGTATGAGGTTTGTTATCAGCCCTGCGTCGTACGTAACCCTGTTGAGAGAGACCACTTTGTCTCCCCCTTGGACTTCTGGCGTTCTGTCCATCTTTCCCGCTTGTATGTGCCTGTTCGGCCGCCAGTTTTGGCCTAAAGCGGTTATGGTGCGCGTTTGTGCTGTCCGTTTTTTTCGCCTTTGTATTAGCATCCAGCACCACAGTTGTTTCAGCAACTGAGTTACCCGTGGCAGCACTAATGCCAGCCACTGGTGGTGAGTCGCTACTGTTGGCGCTTATCATTTTCTGTAGCATTAGTGGCAGTACTAATACTAGCCCCTGATGTTGTAGCCTTTCTTTGGTTGTCTCTTGATGCCTGATTCGTCGATTTGTCCGCGCTCTTGAGGATTATTTTGATCTGTCCAAACCTGAACGAGACCATCGCCTTTAGCTCAACAAGTCGCTTCATCGTGCTTTCGTTGACAGCAAGGCCCATATGGGCGATATCTCTGTCGTCAGATCTCTGCAGAACTCTCCAAGTTCTGGTGTTGAGTTCTTTATTCTGGTCATCTAGAATTGCCAGTATTCTCTCATTCGCTACTCCGGTACTATGTGGGAAGAAGGCTCTGACGATATGTGGTTTCGGGAAAAGTTCTTCCTCCACAAGCGTCACTTCCATCCCGCATTTCTCTTTGAGCTTCGCGAAGTTTGTTTTCATCCACTCTGCAGTGGTAGCGTCCGCACATACGATCATAAGCCATCCGGCTTTGGAAGTTGTACCGCGGAAGGCTGGTTTAGTCCCCTCTTCACGTTGTTCGATGCTGATGTCCATAATCCTCTCCTGAATCTGAGCCATTTGCTCATTACTGAGAGGATTGCGATCCAGATCGACAGGTACTACACCCAGTCTTACAAAGCTCGCTATATATCTATAGGAGACTTTGTCGACGACTGTATTTCCTGTGCGAGCTCGTTTCGCTTCGGATTGGGCAGCGTATTGTCCTCTGACCTTGTACGCCTCACCTCGGAGCCTGTGTCGACCTCTGTCGACAGAGCAAGTATTTTCCCCTTTTTCAGCGCACGCTTAAAACGGCACTGTTCGGATGGTGTGAATTTGACGCGCTTAGACTCAGTGTGTGCAGTTATGCCAGAGGTCTCCGGCGCGCCAGTATTCATGGGATGCACTTCATCCGAGAGTATGCTTACATTGCATAGCGTGCTGGTTTCAGAGATATCGTCACTAAGAAGAGACAAGTTCTCTTCTAAGCTCATCATCTCCGTGGTTTGTGACCCTTCCCGATTGGCAGGTGTCACGTCATTTACGACAGGGTGTTCTAAAACATCCCCAGTTGGTAATGCAGGGTGTTCCCTAGTTGATGATGCAGTTGTAGAGGCATCATTCTCTATTTGGTTTTTGTTTTTTGGATCTATTTTGATTCCCACGAGTAAGCGGGATAGAAAGTAAGAGTGGGGTGGGAGCGGACGTGAAGTCCTGGTCAGTTCTTGGTTGACGCTCATCAGACGGCCTGGCCCTTACAAGCCCGATGACTCTTTGCGTCGTAAGCCTCCGCACCGGCACCATCGAGTTTGTTTGCGGTGATGGTACACACGTCAAGGTGACTAACCCCGCTAAGAGGCATATATTAAAAATATAAAACAAAATTAATTAAAACAAACGATTATTACAATAGTTATACGTGTTCAACATTGCTAGGTCTTATTTGGCCCTCCCTCTAACTAACAATTTCCCATGGATTGGCTTGGATTTACTTGAATAAATACTATTAGTATTTAGTGGTCGCAGTGGCGCAGAGGTTAGTGTGTTGAACTAATAATCTAGAAAAATAATAAAATAACTTTGCCGGGGCCAAGTAACATCTAAACGTTTTTTCCACTGCCACACCTCTTGGGAACGTCCGATAAACATCCAAGAGTATCAATTGTCATGAAAAGCTTCTTAAATTTGTGTTCGGATTCGGTTTTAAATTGTAGGTCACCTTTTACTTCAAGCAAATGGTTGGAGAAGCTAAGTTTAAGGCCCTGTATGGGCCGTTAATGTCTAATATTTTTTATTTATAGGAAAATAGGAAAGGGAGCCTAGCCAACTCATCCTCGATTATTTGATTCTGATAATATAATTCTGATTTAATTGGTATTCAAAAATATAGAGAACCATATTTTTAACTTTATAATAAAAAAACCGCTTCATTATTGCACAAAAACGGACTTCGCACAAAACGCGCCTACTCCTAAGACTTGACTTACCTATGTTGTTTCTGTTATAGATATTTTCAACATTTTGTATGAAGGACAAGAATTCGAGCATTTTGGATTTGAGCTGCCTAATGGTATTCGATCAGCTATAATGCGGAAGAATTTGCTATTTACTGACTATGAAGCCATTCAGGACGTTATTAACGAGTATAATTCGATAATTGGTGTATTGTCACTATCAGAGGTACGTATAACGATTTATCACTCATTGTGTTGTGGGTTGGATTTTCGATTCCCGATGTTTATAAATTTTAAAGAAACCGATCCATTGATGTTGATATATATAAAATAGGTCTTAGGTAGGTATGTAGTGTGGCGGTTATATGAATCTATTCATAATAAACTTTCAAAGGTGGATTTTATGGATAGAATGAATTTCGTGCTTCTTAATGATGCTTGGAAAAACTGAAAATATAAACTCAGACACTAACAGTTTTACCTTGAATGCGGCTTGTCCTAGTGACCCAACCAGCGTATCGAGTCAGCTGTGGTTTTTAATTAATTCTTTAAAAAATTGATGTTTTGGCCAATGCCAACTTTTAAGTCAATGTTTAAGTTGACATTGACCAAACCTTGCATTTTTTTAGAAGAATTTTTTTAAAATGCAAAAAAATAAACAACACAAAAACAAATACATATTCACTTTGAAACGATCAAGCAATAATGAATTAAGGAGCGTAAACAATCGGTATTGCAGATAATGAAAATAAATTCATCCCCAAGTCCAAGTTGGTTCCATGTTCATATGATTCCATGTCTGGCAATTGAGATACATTATCCAGTCTTTACACGGTAAACGTTCAGAGAATTCTTTTATACACATCTCACAGTAATGTTCCGGATGCAGTATATTTCAGGCGGAAGTCATGGCTATCCCCGATGCAGCATGCAGGCTCTATGTACCCGATAGACGGCAGATTTATAGTGATTTACATAAACAGTCAGGCTGCGATAAAAGCTGTAGAACCACCATCAATACGATCCAGGTTGGTAAAACAATGCCACGAATCTCTTAACGAGATGCCGGTACATATAACATTTCTCTGTTCTGGGACCTAGGTCACAGTGACATTCCAAGCAACTACAAGCGGGATGAGCTAGCCAGGCGGGGCACTGCACAAGACCTCTTTGGCAACAGAGAGACACCGCCAGTACCTACCCATTCAAACGTTAAAGTTCAAGCTATTAGACAACGTACTAATAGAAGCGAACAACAGGTTTATAAGCACCAGTACATACATGTGCGTCCTCAAAACAAATATGGACAAAATATGATGCAAAAAGAACATCCAAACTCCTCTTCATAAGCAGGAAAAATATGAGCTCGGTGGTCGGAGCAATCACTGGCACTGTTTGGGTAGGCACGCCACCAGAATAGAAGTACCCTCAAACGAATTTTGCAGAAGCTGTAAAGAGAAGGAAGCCATCACACACCTCCTGTGTAACTGCCCCGAATTAGCCAACAGAAGGATACAAATTGTTTGCAACTATTTCTTCGAAGATCTAAGCGATTTCAGTAAGACAGACGTTTGCTGCATGAGGAAATTCATCACAAAATCCGAATTGTTGACTCCCCTCCGGCGCTTGATTGTAGCAGACCAGTTTAAGCTAGTGGTTCGTTTTGAACCAATCACTCCAAGCATCACTCGCTCAGCGATGCGCGTAGCAATCAGGGTTCGCTTGCTTTAGTCATCGCCTCAAGCACAGTTTTCAACCAATAACTCGAAGGTGCGCCCGATGCATCCCGGCCCCCCTTCCATGGAATCTAATAACGTGTGATCGAGGCTTATTGCATCAGTCACTCGACTCGGAATTACCCACAAAGATTATAAAGAGCAGTTTGAGGTTTGATTGAAAAAGTGATCTCAAAAGGCGATTCATTCCGTGGATCAGGAGGCAGTAGCTCTCCCTCCGCTGAGCAGTGAATTGGGATCAGCCTACGGTTCGATTGCATCAATCACCTTACCCTGATCCTAAGCCATGGTTCTGGTATCGGGCCGAAATCTCTATTGCACTACTAACTCTCAACATATCGCAACCGCTATGCATATTATAGCCCTTCATGAGTAGCTTCCTCACAAATACTACCTTACGGCAGGTAGCCACAGGGCTCCCAGTAGGCCGAGCGATGACCGTTAAGACGAACCCCCCACACTCCGCACCATTGTGGTACCAAAATGGAAAGAAATTGAAGTCTAAGTGAAGCTGGGCTTCGTGCCCTGGCAACGACCTTATCTAACCTAACCTAACCTAACGTTCCATAACTTTTTTCTCTTCGATGCTAGATTTGTGCAGAATGGACCCCTCGGCACAACTTACTCCACACATAGTTTGATGAACATCTTGTGTTGTGTGTATCCCATTTTGCCCCGTGGCCCAAGTAGCCCCGGCCCGAAAAACCAAAGTCCAGAAAATCCGCAAACAAAACTCCTGAAAAAATTATTGAACGAATTAAACACAACAACAAAATTCAAATACAGTAAACACAGGTAACAAACAAATCGTTCCAGATAGTGAGTCAAAGATCCGTCCATAGGTTCTTCTACTATATTGTTTTGTTATTTTGGCGCCCAGCCCGTTACCACACGACTTAATATTTAATTATTTGTTGTCTATTGGAAATTTAAGCTGTTTGAGATATCGTTTTCAGAATTTTAGGTTTTTGGAATTTTTCTATCAAAAACTGGAAAATGTTCCTTTCGGAATGGATACCATTACTTGATTTACTTTGATCTTCCCTATTTGACATGACTCCTCTTCGACCAGTTGAACTGTTTATATAATTACTTAAGGGGCCCTTACATGGTCAATCGGACGACATCATGCATCGTGTATGTGTGGATTGACGCTACCCCTTACACAGTTCAATCGATTGACGTCAAATTTTTTTTTGCGAGTTTTAGTGGTGTACGGATGTGCGATGAAGGAAACGGACGAATGTATTGCATATATTGCTCTTGCAATATATTCTTGAATTGTACTGCGATTTACACACGGATATTCGATGTCTTTAATGAAACTAATTTCATTAAAATACCAAAGAGTTGGTTCACTGAAATTATCAACACCGGATCCGCTTTTGTTTAATACCTTTAAACGTTTTAGCTCGCGCCGAAAATTCGTTCGTGACATCCGCTTTTTGTGTATCAGGATACTTTTCTTTATACTTTTGCAGTAAAACTAAATATTGTTGCATTTTTTGTTTCGGTCGCTATAATCTTTCCCTTTGACATCCCATAAACTCGGTAATAACCGATACGTTTCAATTAAATCCGATACAAATGCTTGGTCTTCATCGTCCTTCAGTTTTTCGCACATGTTTTCGCTTCCGCGACGCAAAACACAATGAAGTAATTACGTCAATCCAACCCTTACACGTATCAATCGGCATGACGGTCATCATACAAAATCAAACTTGCTTTGATTTTTGTCAATCAGACTTCACCAAATGTGTGTGACTCATACATATACATTTTCACAAACACATGCTAGTGATTGATGACATTCCATTGACCATGTAAGGGCCCCTTTAGATTCAAATACTTGGTTTACATATGTTAACTAAGCCAATATCCCTTGAGAAGTATTCATTTTTTTTGCCACTTTATTGGGGTACACTTTAATATACGAAAATATAAAATGTTAATAATTAAATTATATGTTTTGACTTTATTTTTTATCTATTTCGATTTTTTTTGTCATAATTTTACTTTCTTTTGCGTACTTCAATTTTATAATTACGAAAACGGACCTTTACCCATTGCCCATTAAACATGAACAACGAGCTTCATCGACGATAAATTTAGGGTGCTGCCAAATACATTTCAACTGGTAGACTTTCTGTCGCCATTTTTGGGATAGGGTCCCAAGATAGAACGTTTTGATCCAACCTGTTTTGATAGGCCCTTTCTCCGATTTCCAGCAGTTGCCTTGCAGATTGAACGCGCCCAATGTAGCAAGGCTTGGGCAACATTTTGAGGCGCTTCGATGATAGACTTTTACCCCCCCCCCCCCCCCCCCCCCCACCCTCCCACCTACTCACAGATTGTCTATATTGTAGCTGCCTTTAAAGCTTGCTCTTTGTAAAATTTAAGTTTGGATTGATTTTCTTTATTTTCTATATTTTATCCTTTTTTGAAATTTATCAATAATTATATGCTGTTACTTAGTTTTGACTCACTTCATGTAATAGTTTTTAATACTGAAGCTTACACTACCTTAAAAGATATTGTATCTTACTGTGTATGTTAAATCGATATAAATAAATAAATATGAAATATGAAATGTTAATTATTTTTGAATGACAGACGTTTGCCGATCAAAAGGCACTTTTCAAAACAGCGGAGCGACGTAGGTACTGCTGTTTCTGAATTAAGCAGATTGTCTTGATTTGTTGAAAATTTAACGGGTTTTTATATTAAACTATTGTTTGTTATCATTCAATATAAAAGTTTAACCAGCATTAGTGCTTAATGCTTATTTACCCAACCCGCTTAAGTGCCAAAAAGTACTGATTTATAAATGTTTTACTCACTAAACGTACACGGATAAATACGAGTACTACAGGTACTAAAATAAAATAGGCCATAACGCCCCGTGTAGGACCTACAATTTAGCTTCTCCAACCATTTTTATGTGCGAAGCTATATTTTTGAAAAAAATGAAAGGAACATACATTTTAATATTTTTCATAACTGTTTCCAATCTTGGATGTTGTTTGTATTTCGCATGATGTGGGGTAGTGGGAAAAGTTCAAGGTGTTTCTGGGTGGGACTCCAACCTCGAACCCCACTACTAGTACTGCAGTAGTCCAACGCACTAACTTTACTCGGTTTAGTTACCTTTATTTGTTGGCGCAGGGAATTACCCTGCAGTAAGCAATAACTTTTGTCAACAAAGAGGAGATTTTTCCATGAACCGTTTTATTTCGCTGAGCTGCTGTGCATGAAACTCGCTTGATAACCTCATTCCGGCTCTTAAGCGGGTGGGATTAGTTGTCTTCAAACCTAAGTGTCAAAAAAGCAGCAACTCTGAAGAGGTATTCGGGTTTTACTGTATTTCCATTAAATGCATTTCAGGTGGACTTTCTTCGCGACCACCTGTACGAAACCGAGGTAATAATCCAAGCCGGCGTTGGTCGCTACACATGGCAGTCGTTTAATATTCAAAAATTCGCTGCCAGTATAAAAATGTTACTGCGAAAACTTGTATCGCTTGTATCCCAAATCAATAATATTCGAACTGAAATCAAAGCCAGAATCAACAAAATTGAATATTTTAATTTATTTAAAATTACTGAGCCAAATGAAAATGCATCGGAAGAGTTCGCAAATATATATAATGCAATCGATGAGGAGAATCTTCAACTGAATCGCGGAAAAATTCTTCATTGCGAGGAGTACTTGATGAAATTAAAGGACTCACGAAACGAACAAATTTCGCAAATGAAAAAAATTATTGATTCTATCGGTCCTGTTTTGGTAAAGCTGGAAAGTCTTGTTTTGGGAACTTTTACGGGGCGTTCAGAAAAAATGAGAGAGTACTATGTTTACTGGGAGAAGGAGACGTTTGACTGTATTTTAAGGTATGACAAGTTAAGGTAAGATTAGACTGGATGCCAATTGTGCATAAAAATGACAACTGGAAAATGGCATTGTCTGTCAAATGACCAAATGATCAGCGTTGTCAAGGTTGCGTTTGAGACAACATAACCAGTTTGTTTACTATTCATTTAAGTCATTTTTTATTTATTTTCAAAAGTGAGTTGTTGTTACACCTTACATATATGACACAGCAAAAATAGACAAGCAGTAGAATAAATTAACGGGAGCGGGTCGAAATTCTGCTTTCAAAATTCTGCTTTGCAAAATTCTGACTTTTAACACAAAAATTCTGCTTTTCAAAATTCTGACAGCTAATATTTTAAACAAATAAATTCTGCTAATTCTGTTTTTTTTCCAATTTACGAATTTTAGGCAAACAAATATTTTTCAACTGTTACAACAAATTACAATATATTTCTTATAAAGAAGGTACACAGGTGGGTAATTAGTTTTTATCGTTTGACCTGCACATCAAATTCAATGAATTTGTTGTTGTTGTTAACAATTAACAGACAACTAATAGCAATATAGAAACCAAGAGAGCAATCTTAAAACCAATAAAAAACTACTTTTACCTCTTCTTCTATAACAAGTGAGTAGGTAGATAGAATGTTTTACAAAATTCTGCAAAATTCTGCAAAATTCTGCAAGCGCGCGCTTTTAAACATTTTCCAATCCTTTTTTTTATTATTTGCAGAATTTTGTAAAGCAGAATTTTGAAAAGCAGAATTTTGAAAATAAGAATTCTGAAAAGCAGAATTTTGAAAGCAGAATTTTGTAAAACAGAATTTTGAAAGCAGAATTTTGAAAACAGAATTTTAACCTCGGCAGAATTTCGACCCCAACCCTAAATTAACATAAACGAATATCAGCAAAACACCAATTATTTACACAAAATAACTCGACAACAAACAAGGTCACAAACAAAATATCACACCATGGCGCTTATTGTCCGATTACACTATTTGCAATTTGTTCAAACTTATCTGTCAAAATCAGCAATGCCATGTGTGCTCATTGAGTCATTAGATCATTTGAGATTTGCCCATTACACTGCATGACCCTATTTTGACAGCGAGAACTGTCAGAAATGTTCATCACATATGCCCACCTGGCATACAGTCTAATCTTACCATTAAACACGGTGCCCGCTTTCAGCTTTTTTAATTCATTTTCAGATACACCCATAAAAACTTTGAAATATTTCTGCATTCCCTGATGGGTAATACACCAATCTTTGAAGTTAAGTGCCTTCTTCTAATGCCAGAAATTGCATTACATCCGAGCGCTACAGAGTTGCAAAATATTTTTGTTCAGTCGGCAAAGGATTTTCTGGAGCGGTGAGTATTAGGAGGGAATCCAAAAATTCAATAAAAACCAAAATAATGACCTTTCAGCCTTGGATTAAAATAAAGATTCTAAAAAAACTCATTACAACCTTCCCTTAATTTAATACATACAATTTTCCACAGGATTAAAGTTTTCAGACGTTGGATGAATGGAACTTGCTTAGCATGCCCACCGGTGGATAACGCAGGCGCCAAATATGTTTTTACTTTTTACGAAGACGTTCTTAAGGTGAGTTTAGCCAGAAGTAAACATATTTTATATTTTACAATTTTTTTTTTGTTTTTAGAAAGAAGAGATCGTTGCATTACTGAAAAATATACAGCATCTAGCTAACAGGGTAGTTGATGAAGCTCAGTCCTATGTTAAAAGGTACAACTATTGTGGAGTACCTACATAAATATTTTATTGTAAACAATTTAAAATATTTGTGTTTCTAGATTTAAAAAATTCTATGGCCTTTGGGCATACGATAAAGCTGCAGTTTGTGAAAAATTCGTAAACTCTGGTGTGCCACTTGTGGAGTTCGATGAAAAATTTACATTTTATGCAAATGTCATCCAGGAGCTCCGTCGCTGTCCAACATATTGTGACATACGATGCGTTCGCATTAATTTGATGTCTTTGCTAGACAGTTTATGTGAACACGCGTTTGAATGGAAAACTACTTTGGGGGATATTTTAGCCAACAAAATTCGAAGGCATATGATCATGTTGAGAGATGAAATCAAAGTGAGTAGAAATACATTATTTGGAGGCAGACATGTGTCGGTATTGCAGCCAAACATTTTGGAGGAAAAATCATATTTTTGACACAAATAGTTAGAATTTCAGAATTGTTTTACTCGCTAATCTTTTGTCAGACGTTCGCAGGAACTTTGAGCTTCTTCCTGAAATTTCACGTATAAGCTTCACTCACTGTACATAAAATAACGTTTGATTAAATGTTACACTTGAGTGTCGCATTCGGATATCATTGCTGCTTTCGCTTCAGATCAAATGCAGTCGTAATATTAAAAAATTGATCTTGTTTCGTTTTATTTCAGGAACTTCAACATAACTTAGATAAGAGTCCGAAGAATCTTGAAAACTTTAAGGTAGTGATGGCAGCAATAGTTACTATTCAATCGAAGACACTTACAGTTCAATCAAAAATAACAGAAATGCAGCTGACCTATACGGTTTTTAGTGAACACAATATAAAGGTGGGACTGTTGTTAGTCAGTTCTATTACATGGGCAATCTGTGGACTAAACAATTTTGTTTGTTTAATATTTTATTAAAATTTTTTAGTTTGATTATAACGACATGCTTATGGCACATCACCTAGAAAAAAGGTGGAAGAGACTCTTTCGGTCGTCATTGTACCGTTCAGTAAAATTGGGACCAATAAAGCAGAAATTCGTCCAAATCGTGACCGGAGAAATAAACAGTTTCTTGGAAGAGGTAAGTGTCTTGCAAGATGTTAGTGCTGTCGCGCAATAGTATTAAGGTATTATGCGCACAGCACCGTGTTAGACTATATTGGGTGCACTGCAAAAAAAGAGAGCAACGAATTCGCGGATAAACTGTCAAGAAAAGGGAGATAAATGCGGTTATGTAACTCGTGACCGGTGAAGCCACTAATTTTCAAAAAGCGAAGTGAAAAATTAAGTCAAATTCGAAAAAGTGACTATACAATAGATGCCGTGACAATGTATCCATAGTGAAAAATGGAAGATTGCGTTGAACACAAAACATAACAGTTGTAATCTCTTTTCGAATCGATTCGTATTTTTCACTTTGACTTTTTGAATGACACTGAAATATCTGTTGTAGTCGTTAGGAAGCCTTCTGATGTATTTCTTGCATATTCAGTATATCCTCTGTTGCATGTTTACTTACGTACGAAGATATACCGCTGCTGTTGTTCTTTTCAAACCAGACTTCAGACGTTACCTTGTTTGCAAATAGCACAATATTTTTTCCGATTTTTCATTTGAACGATACGATCCAGCTGAGATGGTATGATTATTATGCTATTAGACCTGTACTGTATTCAACAGTATAATAATCATACCATCTCTATAGCGCATAAAAAGTTATCTAAAATGAATTGAAATTTAAAATATTAAAATGGCAGTAGTGGACTGAGAATAAAGACTTTGGGATTCCGATTCGGTTTTTATTAAGTAAAGTGATTTGCTAAATTCCGAAGTGAGGTACTTATTAGATCAAAAAAGCGGCCAAGTGCGAGTCGAACTCGCCCATGAATAGTTCCGCGCGAATTATAGTTATTATTTACTTAGGAACCTATTACAGATTTATTATTAGATAATAATGGTTCACGGTTTACGCATAAGGTTTATGCTTATGAAATTAAATGTTTTTTTTTTTATATTTGAGTTGATTGAATGAAAGGTAAATTGCGGTTTACGATTTATGACGTATTAAAAAAAACTACTTACTAGAACTCATTCAAACCAATTTTTGGTGGAAGTTTGCATGGTAATGCACATCATATATTCTTTTTAGTTTTATCATTCCCTTATTTTAGAAGTTTAGGGGGGGGGGGGGCACATTTTACCACTTTGGAAGTGTCTCTCGCGCAAACTATTCAGTTTAGAAAGAAATGATTTTAGAAACCTCAACATTATTTTTGAAGACCTGCCCATAGATACCCCGCACGTAGGGGTTTGATGATATTTTTTTTTTAGTTTCAGTTCTAAGTATGGGGAACCCCCTAAAATTTATTGTTTTTTTCTATTTTTATGTGAAAATCTTAATGCGGTTCACAGATAACATCTACTTACCAAGTTTCAACAGTATAGCTCTTATGGTTTCGGAAAAAAGTGGCTGTGGCATTAACGGACAGACAGACAGACATGACGAATCTATAAGGGTTCCGTTTTTTGGCTTTTGGCTACGGAACCTTAAAAAGGGAAGTAGGATCACTTCGATACTAGTGAAAGTGGCTGCCTTGCTGTTGACTATGGCCCGATTGCAGTTGTAGATTTTTT
Organism: Portevinia maculata; assembly: GCA_949715645.1. Taxonomy (NCBI): domain Eukaryota; kingdom Metazoa; phylum Arthropoda; class Insecta; order Diptera; family Syrphidae; genus Portevinia; species Portevinia maculata. Next base: position 192,101,768 of record OX454525.1, read on the forward strand.
GATCGATGAACGACTTTTTTCGATCAGCTACCGTCAATTTCTCTATTTCGTATTGTGATTGTCGATTGTGGTCGACATTTTTCTATTTCATTAACGTTTGCGTTATGTATATAAATGTTCACAATATTCTGGTGATTTAGAATCATTAACATAAGTAGGCAACACTTTTTAGAATTAAATCTGAACAACTACAACTCACTTTGACACATACATTTTTCTGATCTTATAACACAATTTATTCAGTTTTAATTCTTAAAAGTGTTGCTTTCTTTTAGATGTTAATTCCTAGCGAGCCTTTCACAAAGGCACATTGCTCATTCGATTGACTACACAATACCAAACATTGGAAACAATCGATACAATCGAAAAATGTCGCTTCGAGTGGTAATCGACAACCGCAATCGGAGCCTTTGAGTGGAAATAAAACGTCCCCTTCGATTAGTAGTGCAACACACAAACCACTGAGTTTGGGATACGAAAAACTGGCCGGTTAAAACCAGTTTTGTTTCATCTCATTTTAAACCGGCTTGTTTTTTAAATCTTACAATCGGGTGGCGGCTATTTACTGCCAATTTCACACCAGCGGAAATTGAAGCTAACACTAAAGCCTCCTTTACATTAAAATATTCATTCTCTAATACAACCATTACATTTTCTTCTCGCTCGCATCATGTTAATTCGCAGCGTTGCTTCCACCTTCTCTGAAAGCCTACTTAGTACACTCCGTTCCACATGAAAAACCAAATCCAATTATGATAGAAGGCTATATTAGTTTATGTTGTAGAAACAAAATTGGGATAAGGTCATAAATTAGTCCTTTTTTCGTTCTTTCTGTTTACGAAGAGTAACTAAATATACCCTGCTTCGAAGGTAATAAAACAACACAATTTTTTGTGAATAAATTAATTTGCGTTTTATTAAGATTGTAAAAATATTTTTTACTAATGTGTACTACCTCCCGATCGCTGAATCACTTCAAGAATCCTGCTATGAAGAGATTTATACGTTCTTCCAAGTAATTTAGTAAAATTTTGACTACGCTTGATGTATGGCTTCAAATATTGAATTGGAGTATTGGTTTCCTTCTTCTTGGATCTTTTTGAAAGCCATCCCCACACGTTTTCCATGATGTTCCCGTCCGGTTAATATGGCGTCCATGCCAGTTGGTCTAGATTTTGACCCCGACCTGAAGTTTTGGCTGTTCTACTGTTCAAAAATCCATCGTTGTCTACCAAACAATTCGAAAAAATGAGGAAAAGCTCTTTGCAGTATAAATGTGTAGGTAATTACGGTCATTATTGAGCTTTGAAAATCAAGGTTTGCAGTTCCGTAAAAGCTTACTGCTCGTCATACTATTCGTACGCCCTTAATAATAATAATAATAATATTTAGTTAGGGTATATTACACTGCGACCTATTGGTCTATTGTGTCCCCTGCCTGTGCCGCGGAGAGGATCATGCCCTCCTTCAGAGCCCTCTCTAGATACTTCTTTCGTGAAGCATGTCGAGGTATTGCTCTGATTTGTCCTTGGCAGGTCACACTCCCTAGAGCACAGCGTCCAGTCCAGTTTCTTTGACGAATCTGAGAATGAGCTGTGGGTCCATGACTTGTATGTACTCCCTTCTTACTCCCTTGCTGTGTCTTCTATCCAAGGTTATTTCATCCTTCCTCAAACCACGGAAATAATAATTATGTCCATCAGGTCCATCCAAATCAAACCTTTCTTCATCTGAAAAGACCACAGTTGCGCGTTAGCTATCTTATTTGTTATCTAGCTAACGCCATAGCTAAATAACTAACGTAGTTAAATTAGCTGCGCTAAAAATGCAATCGATTTGGTGGTTGGCTATCATAGTGACAACTAATTTTAGCTATTAGCTATTAGTTGCAGTTTGGGTAACTAAGCTTGTTAGGTTGACAAAGTTAGTTGCGGATGACAACTAAAAGTTGGTTGATTTTTTAGTTTTAGCTTTTAAGCTGTCTAGGTAATATAATAACTAATAACTAAATATAATTTATTATATTGCTATAATGGTGATCATTTATTGGATGCATATTGCGTTTAAAATAAAAATTGATTGAATGCCTCTTTTATTTTGCATCAGGTTATTTTACAAAGCGGTCCCTGGAGCCACAATAAAAGTCCTTTAAACCCGAAAAAAATATTTTCCTAAAATGTCTGTCTACAACAAAAAAAGTCCTTAAATGTCGAAAATGGATATTTTTTCTAAAATGCCGTTAGTGTTTAATATTATTTGACTAAGAGGTCCTTGGAGCCTTTTTCGGGTTAAATTGTTGGAAAGAAAGTATTAGTTGTGTTTATTCGATAGCTAAAAAGCTAAAATTAAAGCTAATTATTGTTAGTTACACTCTGGGAACTAATTTTTCACAACTAATCACGCTTAGTTGTACTTCGCAGCTAATAACTAATTTAGTTCCGAAATTTGTGGCAACTACAACTAAAATTATGGTTTAGTTATGTACGTTTAAAGAAACTACAGCTAATTTAGTTGTAGCTTTTTAGTTATTAGTTAAACTAACTTTTGAGCAACTATGGTATGCTACTCTCGAATCCATCTGATGTGATTCTTCTTCCTGGTAAGATCAAATTTGTCCTTTTTCCTAATTGGTTAATGAATTTCTTTTACCTATAGTTGTTGTTTATATGAAATTACATTTTAAGCTAAGGTCCTGGTACTGTTAATGGGAGTGGATCGAAATTCTGCTTTGCAAAATTCTGACTTTTAACACAAAAATTATGCTTTTTTTCTGTTCTGTCTTACATAATTCTGCTTTTCAAACTTCTGTTTTTTAAAATTCTGACAGGCAATATTTAAAAAAAAAATTATGCTAATTCTTTAATTTTTCCAATTTACGAATTTAAAGAAAACAAATATTTTTCAACTTTGTCAACAAACTACAATATATTTCTTATAAAGAAGGTACACAGGTGGGTACCAGGAACACACAAAAAGACATAGGGACGGGCTACCTACAGTCCGCTTGGGCGAACTGTTGGATACCCTATTCTTATTCCTATCCCTTATGAGTGGGCTTGAAAAAAGTCCAAGTATGGTTGTTATTATTATTTTGTTAAATAACATTTAAAGGATTTTACCAAAAAAAACGAAGCTTTTGTAAAAAAAATGCTCCCTAGCTCAAACTTTGGTTTTTTAATAAAATTATTTGATTTAATTGTGTGCGTGTCAGTAAGCGGATTTAAAAAAATTAACACATTAGCATAAAGGGCCCCTAGAGAGTATATATTATAAATTTCAGCTCCCTACCTCAACTTTGGATTTTCGAAAAAAGTTTTTTTTTTTTAAATTGTGGGCGTGTCACTAGGCGGATTTTGAAAATATTTACACATGAGCATAAAGGGCCCCCTAGAGAGTATATATTATAAATTTCAGCTCCCTAGCTAAAACTTTGGATTTTCAAAAAAAGTTTTTTTTTAATTGTGGGCGTGTCAGTGGGCGGATTTCAAAAATTCGTAAACTTAATTATTTCGGGACCCTAGAAAGTATATGGTTAAAATTTCAGCTCTCTAGGTCCAGTTTAAAGGCCAAATTTTTGCCGACGGACGGACGGACGAACATGGCTAGATCGACATTACTATCGATTCTGATAATAAATATAGTAACTTTTAGGGATCTACGGGCAATATTAAGGTATGTTACGAACTATGCGTCAAAATTAATATACCCTTAGAATAGGGTATAAAAATAGCCAAAAATAACATAATTGAAATTACCAAAAAAAAGAAACAACAGCATTAAGAAACTAAACAAAGCACACGTTCACTCACAAAGGTATACTAACAGAATATTTGTCTAAACCAAGAGAACAACCTTAAAACCAATAAAAAAACTACTTTTACCTCTTCTTCTATAATAAGTGAGTGGTGGAATGTTTTACAAAATTCTGCAAATAATAAAAATAGGATTTTTAACATTTTCCAAACCTTTTTTTATCATTTGCAGAATTTTATAAAGCTGAATTTTGAAAAGCAGAATTTTGAAAAAAAGAATTCTGAGAAGCAGAATTTTGAAAGCAGAATTTTGTAAAGCAGAATTTTGAAAGCAGAATTTTGAAAAAAGAATTTTGACCTCGCCAGAATTTCGACCCCAACCCACTCCTAATGCCTTTGTATTTAATTTAAAATATGATAACTGGTAGATTTAGCTACTGTTCGTAAACACGTGGAACGGAATGTAAGTGTAGTGGTAAGAAGATGATACATATCACTAAAAAAACACACACACTTTCTAAAAATTGTTGCTTCTTAGAAGTCTAATACCCACACTTCCTTAATACAGGTTAGTTTTGAAGAATCCTTTTCCATTCCTTCACTAATAGGCTTTTTGTTCTTTGTTACTTTTTCACTATTGTTTTCTTCTCGGTGTTGTTTTCTGAGTTGAGTTGTTGGATCTCTTTACTTAAAATTTTTGTTAGTTTCACTTATATCTTATAAAACTTATTTAAAAAAATGTAGGTATTAAATTTATAACGTATGTAATGAAAAAGTATTAAAAAAATATGTTGTTTTGAAAAACGGAATACTACCGGTTAAATCGGAGGTGAGAAAAAACTGTTTATACAAAAGCGGTTATTGTGCAAAAACGGCCATCCCTACTGAGCGACTGTGCCGATGAAGGAAATACCTGGCCAATTACATCTTTGACAACCTTGAAGATAAAGCGTTAGTAGACTGCAACAAACTTTTGAGATTTTGGAGACAAATAAACGGCTTTGACGAAGAGATGGACGAGCAACGGAACACACCTTACCCATACATAAATTTTGGGGTTGATCCTTTTTATTGGTCGTGCTATAGAGTTTAGACAATGAGAATTTTGTTTCTGCACTGACTGTAAGAGAGAAACATCTGACTATCACCTAAGACAGCAACAACTTCGAGATAGTTCAAGACTTCATCTACGTTTAGCAGGTTTCAATGGTGCGAAGGTAGGGTATTCGTGCGTTCGAATCCTGATCAGGGCCATGATTTTTAAAAATTGAATACACACAACAAAACAGATCTCCCTAAAGCAATTTAGGCGCCACCTGTAGAGAAAAACCCTATCGCACCAAACTTCTTTCCTATCCTTCCATTCTTTCATACAGTAAGTAGCACCTAGAAACAGGCAATGAATCATTTGTTGGGTGCTGCTTGCTGCGACAACTTCTTCTTTCCTCTTCTTCTTCTTCTTCTTCTTATTCTTCTTCTTCTTCTTCGTCTTCTTCTGCTTCTTCTTCTTCTTCTTCTTCTTCTTCTTCTTCTTCCTTTTCTTCTTCTTCTTCTTCTTCTTCTAATTCATCTTTACCTTCATCTTCTTTACTCCAACTTCATGCCTCCCATCAAAAAATACCACAGGCCTTCCTATTCTGAATTACTTTGTCACTTAGGCTCCTACAATTACGAAAGAGATGTAGGCCTTAAGACTACTCGATCATTTGTGTGATCGCCGATTGATATTGCCTTTTAGACGTGGTTCGTAGGATCTCTACTTCGGATTTGAACATGAAAGTACCAACTGAGCCTGTCGCGCTGTTACTTACTTAATATGACCAGGAGCAGGACACGTATTGCCAACTGTATACCAGCACAGACATCGGGCGCTCTGCAACATACAACAATGTGCTCATGCAAATGTAGAGCAAACTGTATACCGACTCAGAGAAAACTACATTTGCTCTGATTGATTTTGCTCTACATTTACAAGAGCAAAGTCATTTGGCAATGGCAAAGTACCGGTTATTACAGACACCTCAGTGAGATTCGAGAGATTTTCACGTATCTACACACGCGTTTTATATTTATGTTTATACCCTATTCGAAGGGTATATTAATTTTGACGCACAGTTTGTAACATACCTTAATATTGACCGTAGACCCCTAAGACTATATTAACTACTGCAATTGGGCTTAATTACTATATTAACTACTACAATTCGGCCATTCTGACCACTTAAGATCACCTGATCTTTTACAACTTATTGGACGTTTTATGTTTGGTACCTCGACCTCCGAACCACGGTCTCATATTACTGACTGCCCATACACCTTGATATGGTAACCGTGTTTGTTGAAAATTGTTCACATCTTTGATAACATAGCTATCTTTTCGCAATACCTTTGTTATTTGATATGGTCCCTTGAATTTTGGTAACAATTTTTTAGATGTACCAGGATGTGAATCGAAGTTTTTGACTAATACATAATCTCTTGACTCATACTTTGTTGGCTGTTGTCGTTTCTTATCTACATACTTTTTATTATAAGCCTGAGCTTGTTCTTGTGTTAAAACTGCTTCTTGTCTTATCTGTTTGTGACTCTTCTGAACTATCTTTTGTTTAACTTCTACTAAGTTGTCTCTAAGTTCGTCTATCATTTTTCCGTTTTGATTTACCCCAAAAAGCATTACGCTTGGACGTTTTTCTATCAATTTTTGTTTAAGTATTTCGAATAACCTTAGTTCTTCTGCGCCAAAATGAAATAATTTGTTTTTTCTTGTAAGATCGTAAAGACGTTTAGCTAAAATTAAAAAGTTTTCGACGAACCTACGAAAATGTGAACATAAGCATAAAAAGCTTTGAACTGAATATACATTCTGTGGTAGGGGAAAATGTTTGATTGACTCGAACCTCTCATCGTCTGCTTGTATACCTTCACCAGTAATAGTATAACCCTGATTTTTTATTTTTGCTCGAAGAAATCCGCACTTGTCTAACCTTAGCTCTACTTTGTTTAAAACTCTACAGTCTATGCACATTCTAAGGTCTCTAGTTTTTTTCTTTACCAACACTATAGGAGAAACAAACTCTGACTCACTTGTTCTAATGTAGCCTTTTTCTAAACATTCGTCTAACAATTTATTTAATTCTGACTTCTCTGTGTATGACAACCTACGAAGCGGCCCATAAAAAGGTTTAGCAGAATTCAAATTCAATTTCATCTCTGTTTTTACTAATGGTTCTACCGGACGACGAGGCACCAAATAACAATTTTTGTAAACGACACGTAAATATTTTTGTGTTGCATAACTTATATTTTGTAAAATTGTTAAAGTTTCTTCCTCGCAAACGTTAGGATTACAATCGATCATTAGTAAAGATTTTTCAGAACTTTCGCCTTTTACTTTATCACATTTTACATTGTTTTTTGTCATACGACTTTTATTTACTATTAATTCGTTTACGTTTTGGCAATAAACTGACTTGTTAATATTTTCTTTATATTTGCCATAATTTTGTTTAACTTTATACATATCGTTGTTTTCACTGTCGTTGTTATAAATTGAAACTAACTTAAAATTACCAGCTTTCAAAAAACTTCTTCCCCGAACCACCTTACCCAATGTCCGAAGTGAATGCGACCGATCTTTGAAATTATTCATCACGTATTCCATAAATTTGTCTTCTTCGACGCCCATTCCATTTGACAGCACCACCTTCTCGTTGTAATAATCGTGGAACGTTTCGTTGTATCGCCATTTTCGTGCTTCGAATTTTCGCCTCATTTTTAGTTTGTTTTCTTTGTTGTCAAACATCTCCATCATCTCACGGAGCAAATCATCAAGATGTTGGTCAGCAAAATTCGGTTTTGAGAATAACCACTGTTGGCCCTTCCCCTTGAACTTGTTGACTAGTAATTTTTGCAGGATTTTTTTTTCGACGTTGTATACTTTTTCTGCGCTTCTGAGTTGTGCTAACCAAATTTCAAAGTTTATTCCACTATCGTAATCGGGCAGCATATCTTTGTAAGCGTTGTATTTTCTCTCTGCTTTGTCATCAGTGTCTTCGTTTCGTTGTTTATCATTGTCGTTCGTTTTTTCCTCTTCAATCGTTTGTGTTTTCTCCAAATCCATCTGTTGTTTTAAGAATTCTTTTTCTCTGGCTAGTAATTTTTTTCTTTTTTTATTAAATTTAACTCTCTCATTATGAGTTCATTTTCCTTCATTAACGTTGACTGCACACCACCACTATGACAACTCTCATCCTCCTCCTCATCGTTGTCGTCATTCTCGTTGTTGTCGTCATCATCGTTGTCGTCGCCGCCGTCTTTTTCATTTTCGTTGTTTTCGCCTTCTCCTTCATCTTCGTTGTTTTCATTGTTTTTCTTTTCGTTGTCTGAATTTTTTGCGATGTCGTTGTTTGCGTTGGGTTTTTCTCCATGGTCTTCTGTGGGTATGCCGTTAAGACGCAAAAGTAATTTCAATTTGGTCCCGTTGCTTGGCATTCCTAACCGTTGCAGCCACTCGCGCAGCTGGGTCATTGAAAATTCACTTGATTCAAACGAAGTGCTCATAGCGACTATGGTTTTATGAACTTTTTAGGGGGGAAACAAAAATCACAGCACCAGGTAACAGCCGGAGAAAAAAAAATATAGAGGGCAAGTAAGAGACGCGCACACGATTGTTCACGAACAGATACAGCGCTTTTTTTTTTTTTGCTGTTTATTCAGCTATTAGGACTGTATCCCACTTCTGAGGTTTTAGACGCTTAGTCTCAAAAGAAACACGACTCGTTCGTTTTGAGGTTGGTCAAAGACTAACTCTTTGCCTCTTTCTTTATTCTTTCTTTCTTTTACTTATTCTATTAGCACATATTATTGCATCAGTGTGGCCACTGTGCTTAATTACTATATTAACTACTACAATTGGGCTTAATTACTACATTAACTACTACAATAGTAATGTCGATCTAGCCATGTTCGTCCGTCCGTCCGTCCGTCCGTCCGTCCGTCTGTTGTCAAAAATTAGGCCTTTAAACTTTAATTTGTTAATTTTTTATATATGATCTATGACTCCTAAAACTGCTCGGGAGAATCTTTTTTCAAAATCCGCCCACTGACACGCCCACAATTAAATAAAACAATTTTATTGAAAAACCAAAATTTGAGCTAGGGAGCTGAAATTTATAATGTATACTCTCTAGGCGCCCTTTAAGCTCATGTGTAAATATTTTCAAAATCCGCCTACTGACACACCCACAATTTAAAAAAAAAACTTTTTTTGAAAATCCAAAGTTTGAGCTAGGGAGCTGAAATTTATAATATATACTCTCTAGGGGCCCTTTGTGCTCATGTGTTAATTTTTTTTAAAATCCGCTTACTGACACGCCTTCAATTAAATAAAAAAAATTTATTGAAAAACCAAAGTTTGAGCTAGGGAGCGTTTTTTTTACAAAAGCTTCGTTTTTTTTTTTGATAAAATCCTTTAAATGTTATATAACAAAGTATGTAGAGCGCTCTTAACAATTCAACCATACTTAGACTTTTGTCACGCCCACTTATGAGGGATAGGAATACGAATAGGGTATCCAACAGTTTTGGCTACCTTCCTAGACATAGAAGGAGCCTTCACCTTTAACAATGTACACACTGAAGCAATTCTAGAGTCCCTGAGGGAGCTGGGAATAGCAATCCATCTAAGTCAATGGATTGTTTCTATGCTCAGCACTAGAATCATTCAAGCAGCTTTAGGAAATAGCAGTATAACCAAATATGCCAGGATGGGAACACCTCAAGGAGGAGTCATCTCACCCCTACTCTGGCTCCTAGTAATGAACAAAATCCTCATAAGTTTAGACAGAGTAGGAATCAAAGTAGTCGGGTATGCGGACGATATGGTGATATTGGTGTCAGGAATGCTTCCCTCCGTGATTAGTGAAATCATGGAGAATGCTCTAAGCAAAGTTAGCACTTGGGCAAAAAAGTGCGGTCTGGGAGTCAACCCGGGGAAAACTGTGCTGATGCTCTTCACCACCAAAACCAACATACCTGACTTTACGCTTCCTCGCCTAAACGGCACACCCCTACCCCTTTCAAACCAGGTATTTAGGAGTTATCCTAGATCCTAAACTCAACTGGAAAATAAACATAGAACAACGGGTAAAGAAGGCATGTATAGCCTTTTATGCCTGCAGCAGAACCTTCGGAAAAAAGTGGGGCCTGCAACCAAAATTGACCCTGTGGATGTACACAGCCGTGGTACGACCAATCCTCACGTATGGGTCAATAGTATGGTGGCCGGCTCTAAAGAAAAAGTACAATATTACCAAACTTAATAAGGTACAAAGAACGGCATGCATAGGAACAACGGGAGCTCTACGGTCAACACCGTCAGACGGACTCACAGTCTTACTGCATCTTTTACCTCTTGATCTACATATAACAAACATCACAGCACACAGCGCGATCAGACTCAGAGAGTCTGGCTGCTGGACTGCAAAACCCTACGGCCACAGTAGTATTCTAGACTCTCTACCTAGAAAACTAGTTCCGCCTTCAACAGACTACATCATTCCCAGAATGTCTTTTACAAAACATTTCGTCGTTCAAATCCCTACTAGATCGGAATGGCAAAATGGAGAAGTGACAAGGGATTTCGATCAAACAATCTACACCGACGGTTCAAAAATGGACTGCGGCGTGGGTGCGGGAGTTTTTTCGGAATCCTTAAACATCGCAAAATCATACAGACTTCCGGATACTGCAAGCGTCTTCCAGGCGGAGCTACTGGCTATCCGTCAAGCCTGTCGCCAGATCAAATTTCACTCAAATATAACACCGAGGCAAAGGATCGCCATACTAATTGACAGCCAGGCTGCCATTAAAGCGATCGCTTCGGTCACTATATCCTCTAAGTTAGTACTAGAATGCCGTAATGAGCTGGCCCTGCTTGATAAGTTCAAGGTTACCCTGATCTGGGTTCCAGGGCACAGTAACGTTTATGGAAACGAACATGCCGACGAACCGGCCAGGCAAGGCTCAGCTCTCCACTGCTCTCTGGCAGAACTAGTCCACATTCCGCTCGGAGGAGTTAAGGCAAACATCACCACAGAATACCTTAAGAAAGCCAATCTCAGATGGAGCAGGCTGACTGCATGCGTCATATCCAGAAAAACGTGGCCAAACTACAACAAGGCAAAAACAACCGACCTTCTAGGTAGAACCCGAAAAGACATCGCAAGACTTACAGCGATCTTCACGGGACACTGGCCTATAGGTGACCATGCGGCCAAGCTGGGCATCCCATACAATACACACTGCCGCAGTTGCAAAGTGACAACTGAAAAAGAAACCCTAATTCACTTTTTATGTACCTGTCCGGCTTTAGCTAGGACCAGACTACGTACATTGGGAAGCCCTTTCTTCAATACACTTGAGGAAGTCTCCGAGAAAAGCATCAAGGAACTGATAACTTTCCTGAACTCCGCAGGTTGGATTTAGCCTCCCCCACCAATCGATAATACCCAGGTTTACGTAAGTTTGTGGTAACAAAACGGCACTCAGTGCTAATTGGGTTTGTCTTATCAAACCGCCACACCTACCTACCTACTCATCCAACAGTTCGCCCAAGCGGACTGTAGCCCGTCCCTATGTTTTCTATATGTATGCCTTTGTATTATTCCATTGCGTTTGTCGTTATTATACTTTTATTTTTGTATTTTGATCGCTGATATGTTGCAAACAGACAGCTCAGTTTCCACGATTGAACAAAACTTGTAACAACGTACAAAACATAGAACAAGCACGAAGTTTTGCGACTAGCACAGAGTTAAGTTTTGCTCATCGAAAAAAATATGTGGGGGCAACCAACAGCAATAGCAAGGACTAAGAAAGAACGTGCCGTAAGTGGAGGAAAACGCCACAACATTTTGGGCCATAGTTTCACAATATTGAAAGGAGGTAGGCCATAAGTCCACAACTATTTACCCAAAGTGCAATAAGGCCAAGCGATAAAATAAAACCTCGCACCTACTCCAAATCAAACAGTGGCCCCAAGCAGGGGGGTTGCGTGTGCACTGTTTATGGGATTAGTTGCGAACTATCTTCTCATTCGCTTATTTTCTTTCGTTTATTTTCATTCGGTTATTTATTTCATGTCCATTCCTTATTAATTTAATGTTGTTTATGTCATATATCAAACACAGAAATTAATATGAATTTAAAAAAATATTTAAATAATTTAATTTTTCATTACTAAACGCTATTTTCTTTCAATTCTATAGACGATTTCTATGACCACAAAACAGCCTGATAAACAACAAATAGTTGTATGCCCACGCAATGATCTGTAGTAGCATATATTTTGCTCCAGTTTTTTTCTACAAATTACAAGCAAACTATATACTACCACAGACCGCTCTGTGGTAGCATACAGTTTGCTCTACAATGATGGTGAAATTATTGAGCACAAAATAGTTCAGCACAGACTATGGGTGTCTGTACTGGTATACAGTTTGGCAATACGCGACCAGGACATAGTACACTTAACCCATAAGGCTGAAACCACACCTGATCAGTAGAAGATTTGTAAACCATTACCAATAACACGATGATAAATATTTTTGCAAGCGGACATATTTAAAGACCTTTTTGAAGAGTAGACCCAATAGAACAAATTGAAGACTATTGGTAACCTCGATATTTGAAATGTGTTTCCAGCAGTAATAATGGCAAAATTCTCTCTCGATTGTGCCTGTGTTTCATTTCGGTTCCTTATATTTTTTAATTTTTGGGATCTCTAACGTTTTTGTAATAATTGTTGGGTTTGGTTTCATGAGCTAATTTTATTTTTACTTTTAAAAGCTGCAAATCTTCATTGATGACTTTGAAAAAATTGGACCAGGGTCAGTTGGAACAGAACTTGATAGAGGAGTTAAATTAATGGATACTTACAGCTCTAAATTTCAATACTTGGAAGAACGAAGAATAGAATTGTGTAATTTTGTCTTCATTCCTTGATTCAAATAATGTATTAACCGAACTTATAAATTCACAGCGAACGCCGAGAAGCTGTTCGACATACCAATCGTCGATTACAACAATTATTTAAGAGTTAAAGCTGAATTTGACGGAATGCAATTGGTGAGCTTTAACCTTAAATAAATCCTTAAAAATTGCAATTTTCTCTGTTAAGATATACCGACTTTATAAACACCAAAAAATCGCACGAGAAACATGGTCGAAAACCCTATGGGTTGATTTGGATCCGCAGATTTTGAACGATGGCATTGAAAGTTATTTGAAGGAATTTCGAAAAATTCCCAAAAAGGTAATTCACTCGAAAGTCTTAATCTTTCAACATTATTTAACAAAAATACTTTGCTGTTAGGTTCGAGAATTGCCAGTTGGTCAAATGTTGGAGCTACAAATGAAGCAGTTCAGGAATAGCGTACCGTTAATGGTTAGCTTAAAGAATGAAGCTTTGCGCGATCGTCATTGGCGATTGCTTATGCAAAAAACTGGAAAGTTTTTCGACATGGCTCCTGATAGATTTACTTTGGAGAATATGTTTAATATGCAGTTACATCAATATCAAGTGAAAAATGAAATTCTCTTGTGGTTTATTGATTTATTATAGTTTTCTGTTTTGTTTTAGGATATTGCTGAGCAAATCCTTAATAATGCATTAAAAGAGTTGTCAATTGAAAAGGGTATCAAGGAAGTCGAAGATACCTGGGCATTTATGACGTTTAAAGTTCATAAGCACTTCAAGGGAAAGGAGGATCGTGGCTATATACTTGGCGCTGTTGATGAAATAATGCAAGTTCTAGACGATAACTCGACGAATTTGCAATCAATGGGAGCCTCGCAGTAAGTGTTCTAAAGGTTTATTCTGATAAATGGTTTTTAGCATGTCTTAACATTTATCGTAGACCTGAAAGGTTTATTAAATATATATTCGTTTTTGTGATCCCATCAGCATTATAAGGTATGCCGATCTAGCCGTGGTCTTTCATCCGTCACCAATGTTGAGTCCTTTAAGCTCCACCTTAAAATCTGAAATTTGAAACGCTAACTCATAGGGGCCATAAGTAATGAAGTTTATAGATTTGTTAAATCTACCTACGGACCCACATACTATTAAAAATAAACAGTTTTTCGGAAAAGTGGGTGGGCATTAAAGCTATCAACCAAACCAAATTTCTGTCGTCAGTTATGATCGAGAGAGCGTAGACAAATTATGATTTTTGCTCTTTGTCCGATTTTTCCGACTTTTCTTTTCAATTGTCTTTCCTTCCCTGGATAACGAATGAAACAAACAAAACCATCGTTGAAATCGTGAAATATGGTCGCAACAATCCCATGGGAAAATGTACCGGCATTTTTTTTGAAGCAGGGCTTTTCGTATCCCCCTAAAAGGACCCACACATGCATACCTTCCGTTCCACATGTTTACGAAAAGGTAGTTCCTTGATTTGATTTTACGAATTTTTTATATTGTAAAACAAAATTATGATTAGGCAGATAAATCCATTTTTAATGATGCTTTTCCCAATAAAGTCATAAAACTAGTCCTTTTTTCGATCCAAAAGTTTACGAACACTAACTAAATCTACCTGTTATCATATTTTAAATCAAATATAAAGGCATTAAGAGTACCAGGGGCCTTAGTTTAAAACATAATTTCATAGAAACAACAACTTTGGGTAAATAAAAATTCATTAACTAAAGAGGAAATAGGCAAAATTAGAGCTTACCAGAAACAAGGCAAATCTATCCGTTTTATAGCCGGTAAGATTGGGAGAGGACCAACTTTTGTTCATTGCTAACTATGGAAGAAACTGGAAAGGAAGGTGAAGCAAAACCACAACAAGTCAGGATCGACGGGTGATACTGAAAGCTGCTTTAAATTCAGGACTTTCCGTAAGCGAAATTAAAGAAAAACTCAAGTTGAAGGAAGTAGATCAACTGTTCATCACGTGATATTGCAGGCCAAATATATTAGACACCAATTAATGAGGACAAGACTCAATACATGTACAAACAAACAAACATCTGTCCACCGCCTAGAAAAAATCGTCACTGTTGATAACAACAACTTCGCGGTAGTTAAGGAGTTCACCTAACTTGGAGTAAACATCAATTCCACAAATGACACCTTATTGGAGATCCGACAGAGAATTACCGTTGCAAACGCTACTACTTCGGCTTATCCAAATAAATAGGTTCCATGCTCTTCACTCGAAGATTCTTTACATGGATTTTTTTTTCTATAGTTTTTTCACCAAATTTATTTTTCAATACATCCGTTATTTACAAAGAAATGGTATCTTGAAGTAGTTAAATATCAAGTATCATATCTCAGTGCAAACTGTGCTAACCAACAACTTTAAATATTTAACTAGAAAGAGAAAATAAATATCTTTCTATCCTCACTCGAAGAACAAATTCATTCTCTATCGATTCTTAATTCTACCAGTCCTGCTTAATGGTGCCGAGTGCTCGATGATAAGTAGAAAAGGGGAACTAATATTGGGTTTTTGAAAGAAAAATACTCCGTCGAATATTTGGTCCTGTGTGCGAGGAGGGCGAATGGAGGTGAAGATACAACCGCGAACTCTATGAGCTGTACCAAGATGTGGATGTAGTCCAAAAAGCTAAATCACGTCGACTACATTGGCTCTACCACCAAGAGGATTTTCGACCCTCAGCTCCTGTTTCGAGAAGGCAAGGAAGACCGAACCCCTGTTATAAAGACCAATCGCTGATGCCAGAGCGCTTGGTCTGGAGAACTGGAAACAGCGTGCCCGGGATCGCAGAGGATGGGGAGCTGCAGTGCCTCTCTTCACGGGTCGGGAGCCCGTTAAGAAGAAGAATGTTCTATTGAAAAAATCTAAATTGAACTTAGAAAGCTTAAATTTGGGATACGGTATAGTCTCTAGGGTCTCGAAATGCTCAAGTGCAAAGATTTTTAAAATCCGGCACTGGCAACGCCCACTATTTAAAAAGAAGTTGATTTGAACAAATCAATGGAAATGAAAGTAGGGGAGAGTGGGTATGTATGGGACACAGGAGGAATGGGACAATAGCTTGCGCAGCTGAAGTTCCACATTGTAAAAAAAGGTATTTTGTGCAAGAAAAGTAAATATCCTTGGGTCAACTTTGAGTAAAAAAAATTAAAATGTCTCATGCATAAACACGAGTAAAAGCGCTGAGTTGAGGCAGGTGAGCAATTGCTCGTAAGTCGAGTTCGATCAAACAGCAACAGCTTTTGCTCAATTTCGTATGCATAAAAATGAGTTCAAACCAATTGCAATTACTTGAGCAAAGGGAGATCAAACGTCTAATTGCTATTGAAGTGGAAACATATCTTCAAGTGAAAGTGAAGTAGAAGTAGAATCAAATAATAATAATAAAATAGAAACTGACGACATTTCTAAATTTTTAGTAGAAAAAATAAAACAAAATAAATATTTACTAGCAAAGGGTCAATTACCATGCATTTAAAATAAAAAAAAACAAACAATAGAAACATGTGTAACAGAAATTAAGCAAAGATTTGACATTCAATTAACGGGGAAAAATATAATAAAAAAAATAGCTAACATGAAATGTCGCATAAAAAATAAAATAGACATAAAACAGGCAATAAAAAAATTATTTCAAAAAACTGAGAAACTGATTTGTCACAATTGCTTTGTGCTAATTCTAATCCCTCAACAAACAAACTTCCAGGTAAGTGTACCGTTATCGAATTCAAAATTTGTTATTGATTTCGCTCTTCCTTTATTTTTTTACAGTTCATCTTTCTCTTGGAACCAATGATGACAACTGTACGTTTGATACATTAGAAGTTACATCAGCAACAACAACATCAGAAACAAAAACAACAGCAACATCAGTAGCAAAACAGCAAAGAAAGCGCCGTTGCACTAATAATGATGATCAACCTGTAATTTTTTTTTTTATTTTATTTTACATTTTGCTATATGTTGTTTATTTTTGAAGGTTAACAAAAAGTCAACAGCAGTTTTGAGTCGTTATGAAACTGATGAGACAAGGGAGTTGAGTTCCATGAATTTTGAATTTTATTAATATGCAATTATGTAATTAATATTTAATGCCTAATAGTGAATTACATTTATTTTATTTTTGTATAAAAAAGCGAATTGTATTTACGTTTATTATTTTTATAAACCAACAAAAAAAATTAAATATTTTCATTTATATTATTTTTATTATAAACTAATTTGATAACAAATTTGCGATCATCCTTCTTTTGTGTTTTCCAGCTTCTGAATTCCTTGCTGTTTGTTGTTCGATATCATTTCCTAATTGCCATACATCATTATTGTTGTACTCGTCATTGATAAGGATATAATCGTCTTTTAAAAATTTAGCTATGTTATGCAAAATGAAACAACTGGCTAATACGTGGGGCGCTAACTCTGTCAACACACGAATTTTGTATTGAAGTATCGAAAACCTTTGCTTCAATTGCCCAAAACACCGTTCTATAATGACACGTTCCCTTGTAAACACTTTGTTGAATGTTTTTTCTATGCCAGTTGTTGGGTTCCGGAATGGTGTCATTAGCCATGGGCATATTCCATAGCCCTCAACCCCGAGAAGTAATGCATCGTTCGTTGCATTTTGCATTATTCTACATACCTCGCTGTTTCGTAAGATGCTTGAGTCATGAACTGAACCAGGCCAGGATATGTCAACGCTTTTAAAAAGTTCTTTTCCATCACAAGTTGCCTGCACATTAATAGAGTGGAAGCCTTTTCTACAAATATACTCATCGCTTTGATTTGTTGGTTTTTTAATTTTTATATGAGTACAATCAATCACTCCAATTGCAAATGGAAAGTAATAATTTGCTTGCCATTTCATTTGAGCATGTTTTATTTCATCTGCATTTTTCGGGAATTTTATCCACTCGCTTGCATTGGCAGATATAAGTTTCGCAACTTCCGCAATAGTTCGCGACACAGTTGATTGATGGACTCCAATATTTTGACGCAAAGTTTGTAACATACCTTAGTATTGCCCGTAGACCCCTAAAAGTTACTATATTTATGATCAGCATCGATAGTAATGTCGATCTAGCCATGTCCGTCCGTCGGCAAAAATTAGGCCTTTAAACTGGGCCTAGAGAGCTGAAATTTTAACCATATACTCTGTAGGGTCCCGAAATAATCAAGTTTACGAATTTTTGAAATCCGCCCACAAACTCAAAAAAACAAAATTTTGGAAAAAATCGAATTTTTGAGCTAGAAAGTTGAATTTTTTTATATATGATCTATGACTCATGAAACTGATCGGGAGATAAAATTTTCAAAATCAGCCCACAATTAAATAAAACAATTTTTTTGAAAAACCCAAATTTGAGCTAGGGAGCTGCAATTTACAATATATACTCTCTAGGGGCCCTTTAAGCTCATGTGTAAATATTTTCAAAATCCGCCTACTGACACGCCCACAATTTAAAAAAAAACTGTTTTTGAAAATCCAAAGTTTGAGCTAGGAAGCTGAAATTTATAATATATACTCTCTAGGGGCCCTTTATGCTCATGTGTTAATTTTTTTTAAATCCGCAATTAAATAAAATAATTTGATTGAAAAACCAAAGTTTGAGCTAGGGAGAGGTTTTTTTTACAAAAGCTTCGCTTTTTTTTGATAAAATCCTTTAATTTAATTAAAATTGGATCAAGAGCTCACAAAAGAAAGCAAAAGCTTGTTTTTATGCATATGAAAATGAGCACAAGCACAAGACCCGGGTCTCATGCATAAAACGTGAGCTTGAGCTCGGACTCGATTTTTTGAGTAAAAGGTGCTTGTCGTCTGCATACTAAAATTTGATGTAGGTATTTGCTTTTACTCACTGCTCACGTTTGATCTCGTCTTGCTCAGTTTGAAATAAGTTAGATGAGCTTGTGCTCATTTTCATATGCATAAAAACAAGCTTTTGCTTTCTTTTGTGAGCTCTTGCTCAAATTTTGTTGAGCCTGCCTTATAGTTGACTCGCGTACACTAAAAAGGAATCATGGCTGAATATTTTGTGCCACAAAGAAATACAAAATGTTATGAACAGCGTAAAACAAATTTATCAAGTGAGGATAAAAAATTATACAGGCTTGTATTTTTAATAATTAATATTTTTTTTTATAGTTAATAATAAAATGATAAATAAATAGGTTTGATGATAGTAGCATCTGCTGGTTGGCTAATTATTTTTTTGAGGAGTCAGAAGAAACACGTGGTGGTACCCTCAGCAACATTGGTAAAATTCAACTGAATTTAAGATTTTGTGCAGATCCTGGATTCCAAAATGGTATAGCCGCAGATATTGGAATTCATCAATCAACTGTGTAATTAGCACAAAGCAATTGTGACAAATCAGTTTCCCAGTTTTTTTAATTAATTTTTTTATTGCCTGTTTTATTCATGTCTATTTTATTAACTTCCCAGTGGAAGTTCTTGTAATGGGACCGATTTTGTGAATCGCGGATTTTGACATATCTCCACGTTTCAAGGTCACCAGAATCCAAATTCAACGTTTTTAGAGAGATGTCTGTCGGTGTGTATGTACTTAAGTGCGTATGTACGTATGTGCGTTCGGAATTTTCTTTCGCCACGATTATCTGGAGAAACAGAGATGATATTGACATTGGACCGGGTTTATTCGAAGCGTAATTACGTAACTCAGAACTGATTAAGTTTTCAGCGAAATCGGCCCAGCCGTTTTTTGTTAATAAATAAATACCTAAAATAATTTGCCTTTATTTGTACTATTTATTGTCATTTGTTATTGAGCAAATCATTATTACATTGTGCTCCGTTATTTCGTATACATGTAAATTTACAGATCTCCGTGTTCATAACAATGTTTGCATTAATATATGTACGAGTATGTATATAACACTTTACTGTTATTAACAACATTTAATTTCCATGAACAATATTAAAGAGCTTTTTTTAATATTACCTAAATAAATTTTAACCATATCTTATGGTTAACCACATTTGAAAATTTCCCACTAATCGCATAAATCATATTGATCCCACTGGGAAGTTAGTCGTGTGGACCTTGCGGGTTGCACCCAGACCACTTTTTTTTATGCGACATTTCATGTTAGCTATTTTTTTTATTATATTTTTCCCCGTTAATTCAATGTCAAATTTTTGCTTAACACATGTTTCTATTGTTTGTTTTTTTTTTTTTATTTTTAATGCATGGTAATTGACCCTTTTCTAGTAAATATTTATTTTGTTTTATTTTTTCTACTAAAAATTTAGGAATGTCCTCAGTTTCTATTTTATTATTATTTGATTCTACTTCTACTTCACTTTCACTTGACGACATGTTTCCACTTCAATAACAATTAGCCGTTTGATCTCCCTTTGCTCAAGTAATTGCAATTGGTTTGAACTCATTTTTATGCATACGAAATTGAGCACAAGCAGTTGGTGTTTGATCGAACTCGACTTACGAGCAATTGCTCACCTGCCTCAACTCAGCGCTTTTACTCGTTTTTATGCATGAGACCCAATGAGTGATCGCGTTGCGCAAATAAATGCTGCTAAGACTTATTATAAAGCAAATAAAGTCCATTTGTTTTGTTTTGTGCAATTTCATGATATATTTTTTTATTTACGTTTTAAAAAGCCTTTCAGGAGTCTTGGGACAATACCACGCAGGCCATGCCTCCTGCACTCCTGCACTATCCCGATACTCCGGCATCACTTGTTGGGGAATAAAGGTTTATGTATTTATTTTTTTGACTTTAACTCCATGTGCATAAGGATCATTTTGGTTTGTTCGGTCATTTTTTGTTGTAGAAAAACGGATTTAATAACTTATCAATTTCGTTTCTATATAGTACTAGCTGACCCGGCGAACTTCGTTCCGCCCAAATTCGTTAATGTAGGTAGGTAATGAAATTAATAATTGCGAGCTTTCGCTTCATGTAATCCGGTCAATTAAAATTCTTTATTCAAAAGTTATATTAAAATTAAATACAATTCCAAAAATCGTAGCGATTTACTTGTCGGCCAAACTACCGCTTTTTCACTGAAGTGCTTTATGGTAAACAACATTTTTCGTTCCATTATCGGGTGCGTACACGTACAAAGCGCGAGGTTTGCCGACACGTGAGCACGCCACATACAATTCACCATGTGAGAAACATGGAAATTCAAGATTTATGCCACACACATCCAGCGATTGTCCTTGCGACCTATTCATTTTCATAGCAAAAGCGAGACGTACGGGAAATTGAAGACGCTTAAATACGAAAGGCAAATCGTTCTGAATAAGTGGAATCCGCGGAATAAGAACATCTTCGCCTTTAAATTTTCCAATCAAAATCGTTGCTTGAATAATATTTGATTTTAGATTCTTCACAATCAAACGCGTACCGTTTCAAAGTTTTGGTGCATTTAGGTTGCGCAACAAAATTATTACTGTGCCGACTTTTAATTTCAAATTGTGTGGAGGCAAGACTGAAACATCCAAAGAATTGAAAAATTTCGTGGGATAGTTGGTGGATACGTTTTCATCCATCACGGAGTCGACTGATTTATATGAATGTAACTCACCAGCTATTTGATTTTGAATGACGAAATTCAAATGATCGACATTCTTGTTTTTCGCAGCCAAGATCGCTCTTACGCTCAGCCAATCATGGTCAACATAGTTCTGAGCGATATTCGGGAAAACATTCATGATTAGTTCTTCCGGT
The DNA here is from genome assembly GCA_949715645.1 of Portevinia maculata. NCBI lineage: Eukaryota > Metazoa > Arthropoda > Insecta > Diptera > Syrphidae > Portevinia > Portevinia maculata. The sequence continues at coordinate 192,123,252 of OX454525.1, forward strand.
ATCGTTGTAAAGAATTTTGTGGAAACTCAATCAGGCCGGTGTTTAAGTCTGCTGGAATCTCGCCATTACCCATCGCCAACAATTGCCTGGAGAACTCTGCAGCGGACTGGTCATTTTGTAAAGCAACTCGCATGTTCGTTTTCAAATGCAATTTCTTTACGTATTGCCATAAAGCAGACGCCTTCAAGCAAGCATTCAATTCATCTGCCGGATTTTATCTCGGAATGACAGGCAACGTTTGACGAAAATCGCCTGATAGCAAGATCATTGCGCCACCGAAATGTCGGTTATCATTACGTAAATCTTGCAAAGTACGATTCAGTGCCTTCAATGCGCGTTTGTGAGCCATTGTGCATTCGTCCCATATGATAATCTTACATTGCCGCAGTACTTTCGCCATCGCAGTGTTCTTGGCGAGTGCCAAGGCAATCGCAGATCTCTAACGAATCGTAGCTAAAATCAGTGAAATCAGGAATGTTCTTCCAGTTCCACCGGGCACATCAAGGAAGACTATTCCGCCATTTTCGATATCGACTTCTTGCATTAATTCATCGTACACTTTCTTTTGTTCTTGATTCAACATTCACATTATTTTGTTCGAACAGCTTGACTCAATGCGATTCGATCGAAATCCATTTATCGCCCCAATTCTCGATTAAATGCGTCTTGCATTGCGCGATTTGGCTGTGGCATCCCCAATTTGCACAACAAATTGCCACTCATGAGCAGACACATATCCTCGATCAAAATCAAAGCTTTGTTGCGCATTTCATCTGACATCTCCAGTTCATTATCTGATGTCACAGTGCGAATTCGATGCAAAATATCATCGGCCATATCATCCTTGTATTTACCTATTCCACAAATCTTTAGGATTTGATGGAAAACATGTCGAAATTATGATTGCGAAGAGTGTCCTGAGTTGATTCGCAGGCGTAGTGATAGTGGCATCGGCCAGCGTCATGTCCCAATGATTGTCGTTTTCAAGCAATTGCCTGCGTTGGCAGGCTTCTCAATATGTAGCACACAACACACCGTCAACAGTCCGCAGCGCTTCGAGCGAAGTAGGACAAACATTGACCAAAAGCATTCTCAAATAGAAGCATTCGTCGTTTTTCGGGTGAACTGTGTATATTCTACCAAGTGCATCACTTGCATAAACACCACTGAATCCGGGAACTACGTCACCTTGTTTCCGCCGCTGGAATTTCTTCGATGACGCATTCCATGAAGGATTCAAACACCATCCAACAAATCAAAGTATCGACTCCGTTTCAAAAAGTTACTTTGTGTAACATAATAAACATAAACAAACTTATTAGATATATTTAAAAAAAAAAATTTCAAAATTGTTGACAGCAACAATTAGCTTGGCAAATAATTAAAATAATTGACAACAACAATTGCTTTTAAAATTTTAAATATTTTTTTATGTATTTGAAGTGTCACTACTCGATTTCTACCCAGTTTATTTTTTTTCAAAGTGCATTTCCCCATACAAACTTTTATGGCGGTTGCGCCTTCTATTAAAAATTTATCATACTAATATATAAACCTTCTCTGCATGGTTTATTAACCAACAAAAAAAACTAAATCAAGATCGGATGTGTGTGGCAGTCGGTAGGCTGTCACACACACATTTAGCAAGTTATTTTTATATATATAGTATATACGATATTCATGTCCCATTCCATTACATATCTAGGAGGAATGGGAAAGGGCGAGGTATGTGCATACGACGCATTTTTTTTTACAAAAACATTGTTTTTTTTTGCCATAAAATCTTTAAGAAACGTGAAATAGGAATAGGCATAGTGTATCGAACAATTCGTTGAAGCGCACTTTAGGTTTTCCTTATGTTTTTGACTTTTGTTAGTGCAAACGGATCGCTATGGTCGTGTTTCTGTGCCTAGTGTCTTTTGGATGGATAATATTCTGCTGACAATTCTTTATTTTGATGGCTTCTTATAAGGTGTTGTCAAACTACACATCGACGAAGGCAAAGAATGCAATATTTTCGAATTAGGGTGAGTTTAAAGTATGTATTCAAATCTCGGTAATTCAATCAAGCTGTTGCTTTCTCACAAGTTTTCTTTCAGAGATCTTAATGTATATTGGAGATTGCTAGGAATTGAGACATAATAACATAACATAATTTAGCAGGGGGCAATGGTGCGATGGTAGTGTATTCACTAAGTGATTGGCAGGTCGTGCGTTCGAATTCCGACCAGGGCCATGATTTTTATAAATTGAATACACAGAACAAAAACAGATCTCCCTAAAGCAATTTGGGCACCACCTGTTGAGAAAAAAAATCCCATCGCACCAAACTTATTTCCTATCCTTCTATTCTTTCATACATTAAGTAGCATCCAGAAATAGGCAATGAATCATTTGCTGGGAGCTACTTACGGCAACAAAACAAAATGCCTGCGCTGTTGTTTCCACTATAAGGGTACTGTGTACTACAGAAAAAAGAAATCCTTTTAGCGTACGCAAATTATAAAAAAAAACATAGGGACGGGCTACAGTACGCTTGGGCGAACTGTTGGATACCCTATTCTTATTCCTATCCCTCATAAGTGGGCGTGACAAAAGACTAAGTATGGCTGAATTGTGAAGAACGCTCTACATATTTTGTTATATAACATTTAAAGGATTTTATCGAAAAAACGCTCCCTAGCTCAAACTTGGGTGTTTCAATAAAATTCTTTTATTTAATTGTGGGCGTGTCAGTAGGCGAATTGAAAAAAAAAATTAACACATGAGCATAAAGGGCCCCAAGAGAGTATATATTATAAATTTCCGCTCCCTAGCTCAAACTTTGAATTTTCAAAAAAAAAAAAAAATTTTAATTGTGGGCGTGTCAGTGGGCGGATTTCGAAAATATTTACACATGAGCTTAAAGGGCCCCTAGAGAGTATATATTATAAATTTCAGCTCCCTAGCTCAAATTTGGGTTTTTCAATAAAATTGTTTTATTTATTTGTGGGCGTGTCAGTGGGCGGATTTTGAAATTTTATATCCCGAGCAGTTTTAGGAGTCATGGATCATATAAAAAAAATGTCAGCTTTCTAGCTCAAAATTCGATTTTTTCCAAAATTTTGTTTTTTTCTGAGTTTGTGGGCGTGTCTGTGGGCGGATTTCAAAAATCCGTAAACTTGATTATTTCGGCACCCTAGAGAGTATATGGTTAAAATTTCAGCTCTCTAGGCCCAGTTTAAAGGCCTAATTTTTGCTGACGGACGGACGGACGGACGGACGGACATGGCGAGATCGACATTACTATCGATGCTGATCATAAATATAGTAACTTTTAGGGGTCTACGGGCAATATTAAGGTATGTTACAAACTATGCGTCAAAATTAATATACCCTTAGAATAGGGTATAAAAAAAGGTGTGAGCCACGCTGCACTCACGGTATAGTTGATGTGTAAACATGTAGGCTCGTCAGTGTTGCATGTGGAAATATCACAGAGGTTGTGTATTTGATAAACAAGAGATTTGGGTATTTTATTGCAATAAAACCATGATATATATTTAATGTCAACGACAAAATTTATTTAATGTTTGACCGAACAAATAATTGGTTTGTGAAAGCTGAAGTAGGAGACGTACACCGTCGACTCAAGTGTGTCGATGTACCGGGAAAATATAGCATCGATTGTCGTTTAAGTGACATTCTTAAATCGGCCACCGGTTACCGAAGTACAAATCGATATTTTTCCTCTTACCTTCAACTGATGTACAACAAACTACAAGCTATACAACTTCAATTATTCAAAACAAATCTACTTCCATACAACTTTCCGGTGTTTCGTAAGGACATAATAATCTCTAAAATTGAACATACATAATTAATAAAAAAAAAACAAAGACACGCGGTTGTTCTCAAACGGTCATTCATCTACGTTCTAACCGCGCCAAACGTCGTTTAATTGCGGTGATAATTGAACATACATAATTAATAAAAAAAAACAACGACACGCGGTTGTTCTCAAACGGTCAACCATCTACGTACTAACCGCGCCAAACGTCGTTTAATTGCGGTGATCTGTCGAGCAGCGATTAACTCACGTGGTAATGAAAATTTGACGATGACGAAATCTGACGATGACGAAATCTGACGATGACGAAATCTGACGATGACGAAATCTGACGATGATGGTGACGCTAGATATTTCCAACTAGCCCCTACCGAGAAAAAATATATTTACACATCAACGAGAGCAAAAATGTTTACACATTAAAAAAAATCCAATGGTCCTCTGTTTCGCTTGTTTTCTTTAGAAACGCTGAAAATCATCCTTATTTTGCCCGACAAACCAGACTATTTCTCCAAGAGCTTAAAAGTTGTAAAGTTTCACAGTTCTGATGTTAGAAGATCATCCATTGATATACATAATGGAGTTTCACTAGACTTAAGACTGTATCTACTATTTTTAGAAGTTTGACTTTGTTGCATGTGTTTTTTTTTCAAGCTTTATCGATGAAAAATATCCCCCTCCCCTCTAAAAAGTTATAGCTATTAAATTTGAATTTGATTTTCTTATTTATAGATTTATTGGTCCATTTCTTCAAGCAGTAAATAAATGGGAGAGAACTTTGGCACTCATATATGAAATTGTTGATGAATGGATTGCAGTCCAAAGAAAATGGCTATATCTTGAGGGAATTTTCGTTGGTGGCGATATACGCACCCAACTTCCAGATGAAGCAAACAAATTCGATCAAATTGATAAATCATATAGAAGGGTAAATATGTATATCCTTACGTTCGTCATACTTAATTGGCCAAGTTCAATTAATAATTTAAACTACATTTCGGACGGTTAGAATCGGGAAGCCTAAATAACTTTTTTCATAAATATGCATACGTGTATATTTTTTTTATAGATAATGTCAGAATGCTCAAAGAATCCCCTTGTGACACCAATCTGCACAGTTACTGGTCGCTTGAGTCAGTTTCAAACATTAAATGCGGGCTTGGAGGGCTGTCAGAAATCGCTAAACGAGTATCTTGAATCAAAACGTCGCATATTTCCAAGATTTTATTTTATATCTACTGATGAATTGCTTTCAATATTGGGAAGTAGTGAATCAACAATTGTTCAGGATCATATTATTAAGGTTTGCCACTCGTTTGCTACTCCTTTTTTGCAATACATAGTGTATTCCGCAATTTTTTTTGCAGATGTATGACAATATAAAATCCTTACGCTTTTCAAAAGATGATTTGGATTTGAATATAGTGTCTGCAATGGTTTCAAGTGAAGGCGAAACTATGGAGTTTCAAAATATCGGTATGGTTGCGAAATTGGTGTCCTTTAAAAAAAAGTGATGAGTTTTATGTTTTTTTTAAGTATTTGCACAGGGAAGAGTCGAAAATTGGATGAACGACGTCCTTAGAGAAATGAGAAATACCAATTGGTGCATAACGAAAAAAGCAATACAAGACTATGGCAAGAAAAGTGAATTGTCAAGGTAAGAAATAATTATATTTAAATATGATTTAAGAAAGGTATGTTTGACTTCCAAAAATTGAGCTTAGAATCATTTGGAATTTAATTTTTTTGGTAATCGGGGCGACATAAAAAAAAAATCAATCAAGAAACAACATCTCGAAAGAATACTTCGTTCATTCCACAGATTCAAATGGAAGACCAATCTTTTAATCCTGATGACGCCATGAATCTTCTTAATGTCACAGTGAAATCGGACGTAATTGGTATAACCACTTATCAAATATGGCAAAGTTTGCTTCCGTGAAGTTGAGTAAACTTTTTCGATCAAAGTGATACACCATACACCAGTTGTGTGTAAATTGGGCATAAGGTGTTGCAAAGTCAGAATCCGTATGGACTACTCAAGATTTGTGTCATGGTTGCACCAATCACGCGTGTCACTAGATGTTCCCTAGAATCGGCCAATCATATGACAATGCTGCAAACATGAGTGGTAAATACAAAGGAATGGAGGCTCTTATTTTGGAGACAAATCATTCATCGGCGTTTGTACAATGTTGTGCTCATTCTCTCAACTTAGTTGGATAGGCAGCTGCTAACTCGTGTCTATTCTTCGATTTCGTTCAGAATTTATATACGTTTTTCACAGAAAGTACACAGCGATTTTTTTTTTATAATTTGCGTGCGCTAAAGGGATTTCTTTTTTCTGTAGTGACACAGTACCCTTATAATGGTAAAACCACAGCGCAGGCATTTTGTTTGTTGCCGCAAGTAGCTCCCAGCAAATGATTCATTGCCTATTTTTGGGTGCTACTTACTGAAAGAATAGAAGTATAGGAAAGAAGTTTGGTGCGCTGGGATTTTTTTTCTCTACAGGTGGCGCCTAAATTGCTTTAGGGAGATCTGTTTTTGTTGTGTGTATTCAATTTATAAAAATCATGGCCCTGGTCGGGATTCGAACGCACGACCTGCCAATCACTTACTGAATACGCTACCATCGCACCATTGCCACGTGCAAAGCTTAGCGATATTCGTTGGTCTTGACGAGTTGAAGCTACTAAAGCTATTGTCGATGGTTATTCTGAAATCGAAGGAGCTCTAACTAGCATATTTTCTGATAAGAAGCAATAAGACATCGTGAGGAATGAAGCATAGAACCTTTTACGAAAGATGAGAGTTCTCGAAACCGCTCCATTTGCTATCTTTTGGAACGACATCTTAGAGAGATGCGAAGCTACAAACAAGATGTTGCAGGACCCGAAAACGATTCTTGAATCTGCAATGCGTACATTAGAATCAAATGAGACGATTTTGATCAATACGAGAAAGCAGCTAAAGAAATATGTATAACTGGAAAATATGTACAATCAAGCACCAGAACAAGAAATGTGAGGTTGAATCCACTCTATTATATGAAAGCACAAGACGCAAATCTGTCACCAAAAGATAAATTCAAAGTATCCGGTTTTATCAAAGTTGTCGATCAGCTATGTGTTTCTCTTACTGAAATATTGCATGCATACGAAGCTGTGCCTTCGCAATTTGGATTTCTCAATCATATAGAGAAGATGGATGCTGCAAATTTGCATGCTGCAGCAGACGCATTCGTGAAAGTATACAAAGAAGATTTAGAGCCTAGAGTTGGTTCAATTTCTATCTTTAATCAACTTATACAAATAGGATTATAGGAAAGCCCAATCTACCGATAGTAAAATACTATCACATTCTTGAAGATCAAAATTTTAGAGCTACATTCCCAAACATTAAAATTGCACTCAGAATGTATTTGGTTTTGATGGTGTCTAATTGCACTGGGGAGCGCTCATTTTCCAAAATTTAAATTATAAAAAATAGACTTCGAACTACTATGGGACAACCGTCTATCAAAACTATCCCTACTCAGCATTGAAAGCGATTTACTGCGGGAACTGGATTTCAGCGAAATCATCAAGGCTTTTTTTGTCGAAAAAAGCTTACAAGGTTTCATTTGTTAGCGCTTTAATATAATTTCATATAATTCTTGTTTTTGTCTTTATTTACATATATATGTATGCAGTGGCGGACTAAGCCCGTCAGAGGCCCGGGGCGGCAAAGCTGAATGAGGCCCCCAAGCTTTAAAAAAAAGTAGTTTTACAAGCTTTTTATTCAGTTCACATTTGTATGTATAAATAAGTGTTTATGTTTATTTCGTTAAAATCTGGCAAGTGAAATTTAAATTCGAATTAAATTATTTAGGCTAAATAAACATACATACCTACAATATGGAATGGATATGGGTAAGGAAAATAAAATACGAATCGATCGACAAAAAAAAAAATTAGATAAAATAAATCAAATATAGTTTTTTTTTTGTAGCGTGTTACACATACTCGTATGTGTTTTCGTGCCTTCAATTTACTGAACTCCTCAATAACTTCTGTGAAATCGATTTCTTTGGAAATTTTTCTTTCTATTGAAAGCACGGCTAGATGCTAGTCGCTCTTGATCCATTGTAGATCGAAGATAATTTTTAATTAGTTTAAGTTTCAAAAACTCCTCTCGCATGATACAACCGAGATGCAAATGGTCAAGAATTGTTGAAGTATAAGCTCCTAATGTTGATAGTAATTTCACCAACGAAGTTTGCTCCACGGTTAAACAGTTTTGTTCTCATGATCTCAACACACCCATCACTACATTTTCCACTTCCAACCCCTCTTATAATTCTGGAAGCCCTGGAATAAAAAATAAAAAAAGGTGTGAGCCACGCTGCACTCACGGTATATTTGATGTGTAAACATGTAGGCTCGTCAGTGTTGCATGTGGAAATATCACAGAGGTTGTGGTTTTGATAAACAAGAGATTTGGGTATTGTATTGAATTAAAACTATGATATATATTTAATGTCACAACAAAATTTATTTAATGTTTGACCGAACAAATAATTGGTTTGTGAAAGCTGAAGTAGGAGACGTACACCGTCGACTCAAGTGTGTCGATGTACCGGGAAAATATAGCATCGATTGTCGTTTAAGTGACATTCTTAAATCGGCCATCGGTTACCGAAGTACAAATCGATATTTTTCCTCTTACCTTCAACTGATGTACAACAAACTACAAGCTATACAACCTCAATTATTCAAAACAAATCTACTTCCACATAACTTTCTGGTGTTTCGTAAGGACATAATAATCTCTAAAATTGAACATACATAATTAATAAAAAAAAAACAACGACACGTGGTTGTTCTCAAACGGTCACCCATCTACGTACTAACCGCGCCAAACGTCGTTTAATTGTGGTGATAATTGAACAACATAATTAATACAAAAAAAAACATTAAAAACAACGACACGCGGTTGTTCTCAAACGGTCACCCATCTACGTACTAACCGCGCCAAACGTCGTTTAATTGCGGTGATCTGTCGAACAGCGATTACTTTTTGACTTTTTTTTTACTTTTAAATTCATTTTTATTAATTATTAGCTTATATCAACTTACATACTAGACAAAAATGATTAAATCTAACTTAAAATTAACAGGATACTTATTCTAGATTATTGATCCTTATGCGGACGCCCTAAACTTAACTCTATCTTATAATTATTGCCTTTCGGCCTAAAAACTATTTTACAAACTAATCTTACATATTATGTTTTCATCGAGAAAATTTTAAAGAAAACTCGGCATCTTTATCAAATTTTATATTTGTATATAAAAAAAACAAATTAAAAACTACCTACTCTACTTACTTAAACTACTTAACATATTCTAACTATAATTCTAACTATAATTATAATTATAATTATAATTAGGATTCCGATCACTCGTTGCATTACGAAACAAGTGATCAAAATCCCAATTGCTTTCCGAGCACCTGGCAGTCGTCAACATGCACACGCGCTGCCGTGAGCTGACTGATGCCTTACAGAATCAATCACCTCCCAGAAGCACCACCACAAGTTGGCGAGCCCGGCCTCTCCCAGAAACGCCCTAGCTAACTTAGTCTAACTTATAAACTAAGAGGATGTTACCTAGAGTAACGCACCGTCTTGGGAGGGCATGTTGACCCCTCCCCCCTCAAAAAGCCACCAAAATTCGGCGAATTGTTTTGCCGTGTCGAATTTATTCCTCTCCGCTATTGCGGTACTAAAACGGAGGAGCTCATGAGCATTAGCGACGTCCTCGCCGCGTATGAGCCGCTTATCTCTCGCGCCGCGGTAGCGGTGGTATAATACCGGGATACCATCCCTCGTCTGTACCAGCCCTTTTGCATCAATATGGATAAATGCCTCCGGCGGGACAAAGCCAGACCGGAGCGTACTCTCTATGTACATTTCATTGGGGTAGTAAGCCCCAAAGATCAGGCTATTGTCGCTGGCCATCGCCCTTGCAACGTGTCTTCGAGTCACCTTAATAAGGAAATTGTCAATCCTATTCAACTGAGCCCTATCGTATAGGACCTTGTTGGGATAGTATTTTATATAGTTGGATTCAAGCGTTCGGAACAACCGGAGACAGGTCCTAAGACATTGTCTCTCCAAAACCCGAATCTTTTCCATATAACTAGGCGCTATATTAAACCACAATGGACAACCATAAGCGATGATCGGCCTTATAAGGGCCACGTAGCAAATGACCTTCACTCTGGAGTCAAGTTGACTGCTATGAAACAGTCTCCTTGTCAGAGCATAAGCCTTCTTGGCCCCAGCAACACAAGCAACTATATGTCTATCGAAATATAGATACTGGTCAAGCCAGATACCTAGATATCTAACTACGCTTCTCACCGCCAATGGCTGCATATTTTGTCCAATAATGGCCAATATCTTCCAGTTTTTTCTGGTATCCCTAGAGGCCCCAGCCAATGGAGTTCTGAACAAGATTGTTTCCGTCTTCTGAAAGTTGATTTTCAACTTCCAGTCGTCGCAATATTGCTTAATTTGATCGAAGTCACGCTGCAAAAGGATATTAATGACCTCGATTTTAGGACCTGATCTGTATGCCACCAAATCATCGGCATACGCTATAGCATGTCTGAGTGAACCTACCAGATCACTCGTGTAAATGTTAAACAGGATCGAAGAATTGACCGCCCCCTGCTGTAAACCGTTTTTAATTTCTAAGACTCTGCTCGAAGTCACGTTGCCACATTTGACAACGAACTTCTTTCCCATAAGCATATTATAAATTACATATAGCAAAGGTTTGTGCATCCCCCGCCTGGTCAACTTGTAGAAAAGTCCCTCTAACCATACGGTGTCGAAAGCCTTCTCAAAATCAACCAGACAAGCACCCGTGCATTGGTTCTTGCATTTATTCCACTGAATGTCGGAAACCAGTTTCGACGCGGCATGAATAGTGTCATGCCTCGCCCTGAAACCAAACTGGTTGTCCGGAATTATGTTATTGTCCTCGACCCACTTTAACAGGGCTCTATTGACAACCTTTTCAAAGACCTTGCTAATATTCGGAAGCAAACTAATTGACCGCAGATTGGCAGAGTTCGTCCTATCTTTACCTTTTTTCGGGATAGGGTGTACCACAGCTACCTTCCAATGCGCCGGATAATGTGCATTATTCAGCGCATTGTTAAACAGCGTGTTGAAAATATCAACAGCCTCTAGAGGCAGGTGTCTCAATACGACGTTTGGGACACCATCCATCCCCGTCGACTGTTTATTTTTTAGTGACTCGAAGATGCACAGAAGATCATCCTTCGACACGAACAAGTGCGATGCATCTCGGCCATTGGCGACAACTGCATTAGCATGGTTTTCATCAGTGAACACGGTGAATCCGTTATTCTCAGATCGCCAATTCTCAAGTTCGGTGCGTAGATAGAAGTGGCTCACCAGAGCCCTATTCTCAATGTCGTGGTTACGGCGAACAGAATTGTTCACCGTATACACGGCCTCGAAACAAGCGCCCAGCAAATCAACTTTCTCCTGTGGGTCCTCGACCACGAAAAAATCGTCGTTTGAAACGACACTTTCTGGGCTTATTCCAGCAGTCAGTACTGTCTGACGGTTCTCTGCTGTCTGGGAGATTCGAACACAAGGAATATCATTGTGATCTTTCCTCCTGAACAACTTATTTATCTGTGGGAACATATTCGGACTACAGGTTTTAATAGCCCGAATTTTATTGCCCCAATACAGACTTACAGATTTTCTGTAATTTTCTTTTATCAGCTGTTTCAGGATTCGGGTCTCTGAATTCAGCCTCCTTACCTCCGGGCCTTTGCGATCAGTAAATTGCCTGTACAGCCGTTTAAGCCTCGAGAGCAGTCTACTTTTCTGTCGGTATAGTGCGTCGATTGTAGGGTTTCGGTACTTTTCTGTCTGGTCGTCGTCGGAACGTCCTACCCGAGGAATAGTTCGTTCCATAGTTCGTTTGATGGCGTCGTTCATTTGCAATAAATGTCGATCAATGTCATCATTTGTCATGTTACTGTTTATCGGTGGGTCGATCCCACTCGAACGTATATCTCGCTTTAACAATCTGGAGAAGCGCGACCATTGTGCCCTTCGATAATCGAATGAACACACTGCTTCGTACTCCTCCAGCAGCGTTTGCTCGTTCGGGATCCGTATTGCGGCGGCGAGTCCGTAGTGGTCACTATCGTACTCAAACGCACGCAAACAGTTCCGCGTATTTTGATCTATGTTCGTCAGTTGAAGTCTTGAGTCCGTTAAGGACAAGTCCAGGAAAGCACCGCTTCTTGGGGAAGAAGGGATATCCGTCGCGTACAACTCGAGTTTGTACTCAATCATATTGAGGCGCCACCAGTCGTAAAACTGGTTGCCCCTGGGATTTGCAGTAACATTTCCCCACGCCGCATGTTTGGCATTAATATCTCCGGCCAAGAAGTAATAATTCTCCTCCGAGTTCAGCTGCAGACTACGAAAAAGTGTCTCGAGCTCTGTCATAAATTGGTTTGGTGGAGGTGCTGCAGGTGCGTAAAGCGACACCACATTTTTTTTTTTTTTTTTTTTATAATTTGCTTACGCTAAAGGGATTTTTTTTCTGTTGTTACAGTACCCTTATAATGCTAGGAACACAGTGTAAGCTACTTGGTATTAGAAAGAATAGAGAGATAGGAAAGAAGTGTTTGGGTGCAGTTGTAGGGTTTTTCTCCACGGGTGGTGTCTAAGTTACTTAGGGAGATAACGATTTCATGAATTCGGTATAAAGTAATGGACTTGGGCGGGATTCGAACGCACGACCTTCCATTCCGTAAGCGAATACACTACTACTGCACCATTGCCACCCGCCATTCTCCTCCGGCTATGGAGAGGAATGCATATGATGCATGCTTCCAACAACTGGAAACTACGCACGTCCCCGCTGTATATAACCCTATGGCGCAGGCCTTTTCGAATTAAGATTCCAACCCCACCCCCTTGAGTGGAGTGAGGCCGGTCTCTTCTTACTACATGATAGTTTTTGTATCCCAATTTGTACTTCTGATTTAGCTTAGTTTCGCTAACCAAAAGCACATCCGGGTTTTCGGTTTTCAACAAGTTGGCAAGTGACGTTCTTTTCTCGATCCTGACTAGTGAATTAACATTCACAGCAAGGATCTTTAAGTTTCCCTCATCCAGCGCAGCCATTTGATTTATGGCACACCAGACCATACAAACAACTCCGAATAGATAAAGTCAATTCGGGCCGCTTGTTCATTTAACTGTTTCTGGAACTTATCGATCTTTCCATGCAGGGACAGAAGGATCGATTTCAAGTCCAGATCCACCTGTGGTGCCTTTTGGGCTGCCTTTGGCGGGTTTAATGTTATTTGGGCTTGACCCGGTCCAGCTGCCATTTGGGCAAAGGACACGTTGGGTGCCACAAAATTAGAGAACGAACGACTCTTTTGACGCCTATCGTCTTCAGGCTGCTGCTTGCGGGCCTGGACTCGCTTTTTCAGCTCCTGGTACTTTGGACAACCCCTGAAGTTGGCGGGATGCCCAGAGTTCCTGCAGAGCACACAAGAGAGGACAATCCGGTCTTCAACTCTGTCCTTACCAAGAGGACATTCACCATGTTTGTGGTCCTTATCGCACTTCACGCATCTAAACTGCATGTTACAGTTAGCTGCGGCGTGCCCGAACCTTTGGCAGCGCATACATTGAAGTATGCGATCTGACCTCTTTATTTTCTCCCACCTTACAGCATGGTAGTACAGGAAGCAGATATTTCGCAGCCTGTCGATTTTGCTATCAGGAGTTAGCTGGACCAGGAAGAATGGTAAGTGACGGTTACCACCCCTTGCCACAGCCGAGGAAAACGGCTTGACCCCCACAAACTTGAGGTCGTCGCTTTCAAAGTTCTTTAGCTCTCTTTCGAGCTCCTCCGTTTTAATTGAGGGATCAATTCCCTTCAACACTACGGTCTTCAATTTTTGCTCCCTTGGGGTGTACGTGAAGTACTCAGTTTTGACTTCTCCCAGGGCGGTGCGCACCCTATGGTACTCCTCTATATTTTCACATACAATTATGTGCTTGTTTGCAGAAAGCCTCTTAACATAAAAATTCTTAGTTATTAACCTACATAACCTAATACTATCACTAATATCGAAGTTACTTACGTTAATCGGGGGTATTTTTTCCTTCCTTGCTGGTTTCTGCGTCTGCTGCTTTGGCTTTTGTTGTTGCTGTTGTTTGTGGTCTTGTTGCTGTTGTCGTTGTTGCTGTTGTCGTTGTTGCTGTTTTTCGCGATGCTGCTGCTGGATTTGCTCCCTCAGCACTTTTTGTTGTTGTTGTTGCTGATTTTTTTTTTGCCTCGGCTGCTCTCGCTTCTCAAGGAGCTCTTTAATGAGTTGGTCGAGCTGAGCCTCCTCATCGTCGTCTTGTTCATCCTCCATTTGTGTGACACTGTTATTGTCATCGTCGACCGGTAGGTCCCTGTAGGAGTTTCCCTCTCCAACGTACCGGCCTGCTGCCTCTTCAGCCTCGTAGGAGCTCGAATTATCCGAATTATCCGCGTCATCATCGGTTCCAGCCACCGACCCTGCCAGATTTGCCCTTCTCTTGGCAGAAAGATTCGGCTTCGGATTAAGTTTCCTTCGCCTCTTCTCTACCTTTCGGAAGTCCTCATTGATTAGCGCTACTGCTGGCACAGCTGTAGTGGGAGTTTTTACAGCTGCTTGGGTAGTAGCTTCTTTATCTGCTACTACTGATGTTGATGTTGCTGATGTTGCTGTTTCTGTTGATGTTGCTGGTATTGCCGGCGAAAACACTCGTCTGGGCAACGACCGGCCATTTGTTGCCGTTGTCGATATATTTGCAGCTGGTGCCCTTGGCATACATACTGTTGCTGCTGCTGCTGCTATTGCTGATGTTGTTGCTGCTGGTGCTATTGTTGTTGCTGCTGTAGTTTTTGTTGCTGCTGCAAATTTTTTAGCCGGTTGACGTATTTGAGTCACGCGTCGCAACTGCACTCCAACACCCGTACGCGGGACCACCGATTTTCCGGGGTCCATCGCCACACCGTACGGCACTTTTTTTGTTTGTTTTATTTTTACTCTTCTTTTACTTTTTTTTTAATGTGTAAACATTTTTGCTATCGTTGATGTGTAAATATATTTTTTCTCGGTAGGGGCTAGTTGGAAATATCTAGCGTCACCATCATCGTCAGATTTTCCCGTCACCGTCATCGTCAGATTTTCATTACCACGTGAGTTAATCGCTGCTCGACAGATCACCGCAATTAAACGACGTTTGGCGCGGTTAGTACGTAGATGGATGACCGTTTGAGAACAACCGCATGTCGTTGTTTTTTTAATGTTTTTATTAATTATTAATTATTTATGTTAAATTTTATGAAACACCGGAAAGTTGTGTGGAAGTAGATTTGTTTTGAATAATTGAGGTTGTATAGCTTGTAGTTTGTTCATCAGTTGAAGGTAAGAGGAAAAATATCGATTTGTACTTCGGTAACCGATGGCCGATTTAAGAATGTCACTTTTAGTTGTAATAAGGTTATTTACCAAGTGGTCCTTGGAGAACCAAATAAGGTCCTTAAAAGTAGAAAAAAGGATATTTTTCATAAATGCTGTTAGAATCCACACGGTATATCTGTGTTATATGTTATTTGGCTAAGAGGTCCTTGCAACAACAAAAAAGTCCTTAAAAGTCGAAGAAAGGATATTTTTCCAAAATGCTGTTAGAATCCACACGGTATATCTGTGTTCAATGTTATTTGACTAAGAGGTCCTTGCAACATCAAAAAGGGTCCTTTAAAGTCGAAGAAAGGATATTTTTCCAAAATGCCATTAGAATCCACACGGTATGTATATATCTGTGTTCAATGTTATTTGACTAAGAGGTCCTTGCAACAACAAAGAAGGTCCTTAAAAGTCGAAGAAAGGATATTTTTCCAAAATGGCGTTAGAATCCACACGGTATATCTGTGTTCAATGTAATTTGACTAAGATGTCCTTGCAACAACAAAAAAAGGTCCTTAAAAGTCGAAGAAAGAATATTTTTCCTAAATGCCGTTATAATCCACACGGTATATCTGTGTTATATGTTATTTGACTAAGAGGTCCTTGCAACAACAAAAAAGTCCTTAAAAGTCGAAAAAAGGATATTTTTCCAAAATGCCGTTAGAATCCACACGGTATATCTGTGTTCAATGTTATTTGACTAAGAGGTCCTTGCAACAACAAAAAAGGTCCTTAAAAGTCGAAGAAAGGATATTTTTCCAAAATGCCATTAGAATCCACACGGTATATCTGTGTTCAATGTTATTTGACTAAGAGGTCCTTGCAACAACAAAAAAGGTCCTTAAAAGTCGAAGAAAGGATATTTTTCCAAAATACCGTTAGAATCCACACGGTATATCTGTGTTAAATGTAATTTGACTAAGAGGTCCTTGCAACAACAAAAAAGGTCCTTAAAAGTCGAAGAAAGGATATTTTTCCAAAATGCCATTAGAATCCACACGGTATATCTGTGTTCAATGTAATTTGACTAAGAGGTCCTTGCAACAACAAAAAAGGTCCTTAAAAGTCGAAGAAAGGATGTTTTTCCTAAATGCCGTTAGAATCCACACGGTATATCTGTGTTATATGTTATTTGACTAAGAGGTCATTGCAACAACAAAAAAGGTCCTTAAAAGTGAAAGAAAGGGTATTTTTCCAAAATGCCGCTAGAATCCATGCGGTATATCTGTGTTCAATGTTATTTGACTAAGAGGTCCTTGCAACAACAAAAACGGTCCTTAAAAGTCGAAGAAAGGATATTTTCCTAAATGCCGTTAGAATCCATACGGTATATCTGTGTTAAATGTTATTTGACTAAGAGGTCCTTTCTTTATTAATTATGTATGTTAAATTTTTTTAACTACGTTAGTTAATTAGTTATGGCGTTAGCTAGATAACAAATTAGGTAGGTGACGGGCAACTGTGCCTACATGTTTACACATTAACTATACCGTGAGTGCAGCGTGGCTCACACCTCAAATTCAAATTCAAATACTTTTATTGCAGTCCGATAATATTTACATTTACATATATGTGTTTATTTAAGAGATATAGAAAATTAAATTCTTTACAACTTCAATATTCTTAATACTAAAATGAATATAGTTTAAATGAGAAGAAATAATTTTTTAAGGGAAAAGCTACAAGAAAAACCCTTACATGATACTTAAAAACTAATATTGCACATAAACCCAAATGTGATATAAACAAAATATCTAATTTAGGAGATTAAGAATTAGCTCATTATCAGAAGACGAACATCTACTAAAAAAGTTGTCTTGTAAATTATATAGTACAAGCTTAATTTGTCTAACATTAGCCTTATCATGAAGCCTTACTGTTGAAAAATGCCATGGCAAATTTAGCATTAATTTTAATATTTTGTTTTGCACTCTTTGAATCTTTTTTAAATGGGTCTCAGCGCAGTCAAACCACACTGGAGCACCATAAGTGAGTATAGGCTGGAAAATAGTTTTGAATATCAAAATTTTATTATGCATGCTAAGACCTGATTTGCGATTTATGAAAGGGTATAAAATTCTTATTACAAGGTTAGTTTTGTTTATCGTGTTGGCAATATGTTTCTCAAAAGTCAGTTTCTTGTCAAGTGTCAGACCTAGGTACTTGCAGCTTTCAGACCAAGCGATATCAACAGAGTTTAGCTGTAACATTGTTTGTGGCAAAAAATCAGTTTTTCTTCGACGAGAAAACCAGATTGCCTGTGATTTTTGAGGATTAGCCTTGATTTTCCACTTATGAAAAAAAGTTTGTAAGATATTCAGTGAGCATTGTAGACTTTCGAGAGCACCTTGAGGCAATACGCTAGACGAAAAAAGGGCTGTGTCATCAGCGAACATAGCTAATTTAGTATTTATGTCCAAAGGCGGCAAGTCGGACATGTAAACGTTGAAAAGTATGGGTCCCAGCACAGAACCCTGCGGAACACCACTTACTATATTATATAGAGACGATTTTACACTGCCTGCGTATACAGCAAATTTTCTATTAAGTAAAAAGCTCCATACTAACTTAATCAGATAAGTGGGAAAATTAAACATTATAAGTTTGTAAATCAACCCCTGGTGCCACACAGTGTCAAAGGCTTTTTCAATGTCTAAAAGTACAAGTCCAGTCGATAACTTTGAATTAAGGTTACTTTTAACGTGATTTTTAATTCTTAAAATTTGATGGCTTGTGGAGTGACCAGCTCTAAAACCAAACTGCTCATTAGGGTATATGTTTGCATCCTCAATATGATTTAACAATCGTTGTTTAATAAGCTTTTCAAACAGTTTACTAATTGTACTTAATAAACTAATAGGCCTGTAATTATTAGGATTATCCTTTGCTTTACCAGGTTTGTGGATAGCTACAACTTTTGCTATTTTCCAATCTTTAGGGAAATACGAAAGCATCATGCAGCAATTGAAAACCATTGTAAGATATTTGGTTGCTGTTGAAGGTAAGGCTTTTAGTAATCTGTTGCTAATTCCGTCAAGCCCAGATGATTTTTTGGATTTTAGTTGTTTAATCAACTCCTTCACTGTGCTGTTTTTAAAGAAGTTGTTACGATTTACGTAACTTGGTAAGGAGTTGAGCTCAGTATGCTTAACTTGGACAGTATTTTCAGTGACAATATCACTAAGATGAGAAGATACTATATGGTTTTGGCAAAAACAGTCAGCCAGTGCGGTTACCTTTTCCAATTGAGTAACAAGCACATTGTCGTTGACTCGAAGAGGCGGAATGTTTGAACTTTTTTTCTTTGTGATTTTTGTTACCTTCCAAAAAGGTTTAGATACCTTATCAAAACTAGATAAGAGGTTATTCCATTTTTTATTTCTGAAATTGTCGATCCCGTTCTTTATTTTAGAGTTCAAAATCTTAACATTATTCTTAAAAATAACTAGTCTAAACCGAATCCATTTTCTTCTTTCTGTATTGCGCATGCGAATCAATCGTAAAATAAATTCAGGCAATATAAGTTGATTTGCATAAAAGGATTGGGTCTTAGGAATAGATACTTCAGCCGCTCTATTTACAACTTCCATAAAAGAATCTATTAGACCATCAACCTGATCCGCCGATGTAATACAATCAATAGATAACCTACTTTGGTTTATATTTTCAGAAACATATGACGTATATCGATTCCAATTTGCAGCGGAATAGTTATAACTGACTGGGATCAGATTATTTTGGCTAACAGAATTCTGAAGGCAAGTGTAGACTGGCAAGTGATTAGAACTTAATGCATTAAGTATAACGGGCTGCGAAAAACGATATGCATTATTTGAAACAAAAATGTCAATAGTTGAAGGATTTTGGGACGCGCAAGTTGGAAAGTATGTTGGCTCGAGAGTGTGTAACAAAGTAAGCGATCTGTTAAATGCAATAATATCATGTAGAATATTACCCCACCAGTTCGCCCTTAGACATCCCCACGACTGATGTCTACAGTTCAAGTCACCACCGATTAAAAAATTATCATTTCTTCTAAACAATTTTAAGATATCTCTTTTAAACTTAGTTTTCTTCTCATTGCTACCATTTCCACCGGGGAAATACACAGAAAAGATACTAAATCTAGTTGAATTTTGTAGAACTATTTCAATACCGATAGCTTCAATAATTTCAAACTTAACAGCGGGAATGGCAAAATGTTTAATTGATTTATTTATTAAAATAGCTACCCCACCCCCTTTCGAAGACTGCCTATCAAGTCTATAGCTTGCATAATTGTTATTCGCAAAGTTGTTTTCATTTTTAAGCCAGGTTTCAGTTAATAAAGCTATGTCAATATTGTTATGGGTCATAAAATCAAATAATTCATGTTTTTTATTTTGAATGCTTGTTGCGTTCCAAGTGATTATTTTTGGGTTTATGTCAATCATATTGAATAAAGATATTTCACTGCAAGAGTGGTAATTACATTAAATTGTTCAGATTTAGAACGACATGAACTTAATTTTGACAAGACATCATTAAGAAGAGAAGAAATTTCATCAAAAGAAAAGAGTAAGTTACTGCTACAGTTTTTCTCAGAGCCAAGTGTATTTGCACTAGTACAAGGTGTTACAATAAGAGGGTCATCTGAGCGAGCTTTGATAATATGGTTTTGGTTAAATGCAAGTTGGTGAGAATTATTACGAGAAGCAACATTGCCACTCTTTTGTTGGAGTGGTGGAAAATCCTCCATGGTGAATTTGACGTGGCTGGTTCTCGGCCGATTTATCAAAACCGGTTTTGTGGGGAGATTATGATTATGAATTCTAAAACGTGACGAAATTTTTTGCCTTATCTCAATATATTGTTGACGGCTAACGCATGATGGATCAGTCGACTTGTGTGCTCCGCTGCAGTTTGCACACTTTAAAGCTGTTTGTGGTGCTGGACAGTCGATTGTTTTGTGATTCCCAGAACACGATGAACAAAAAGTTTTAACCTGGCAGTGCATAGCTCCATGGCCATACATCTGACAATTATGGCATTGTGTGATTTTGTTAGGTTGCTGTCTCTTAAAATCCCACCTTACGACTGTTTTGAGCACGTGTTTGTAATTAGCGCACAACTCGTTCATTTTAATTGAACCACGTTCAATATTTACAATATATATGTAGTGAATGTAATTAGAATTTGAATTTAGGGCAATTGGTTTAACATCAATGCATTTAATACCAAGCGTATTTAGTTAGGTTTTTAATGCGACCGGATTTTGAAGATCTAGGCCTGATAGAACTACTTTAAATGGTCTATTACCTTTCTTTTCGTGGGTGTAAAATTCACAGGATTTGGTTTTAAATTCACTCACAATCTTGTTATATGATTCAAAACTTGTGCACAGGATTTTCTGGCCCAACGAAATGTTTTTAAGGAGATAATCATGAATATTTAGTTTGTCAATTAAAGATCTGACCACTTCACTTTTTTGTTTAAGAACAATAATAGGAGGAACATATTCCTTAGGTTTGCCAGGTTCACTATCTTCAATGTCAGCACTATCCATGCGATCTTCGCATGTAGATTGTAGTGGCAAATAATAGTTATCGTCTTTCACAGATTTACTCATATTTGAGTTATGAATGCGTTTAGATTGATTATGATCTTTTTTAAGTCTTTTGCTATTATTCTTTTGGAGGATGAATTCTTCATCCTCCATTTTATTATAATTTCTTTTAACTGAAATGTTTAGGTGATCACTAGTAAACGCGTGCTACACAGTTGACAAACGTCAAACGATGACTGTGGCTCACACCTTTTTTTTATACTTTGTGTCTAATGTCAAAACTATGAAAAAAATTTTTCTTCCTTTTTTGTTTTTTTTTTGTTGTTTTTTTTTTTTAAATAAATTAAAAAAGGGAAGCGAACCTGAGCCTCCGGTGCCTGAGCCAAACACTCAGTCCACTAAGCAAACTTTAAAATTATAAAATTTCTTTGCTAATCACCACTAACTATCACTTTTTCACTACGGATCTTCTCTAACTAGCCGCCCTATCTCGATGAGAGCTGCGGAACGACTGTCGAACAGCGATTAACTCACGTGGTTATGAAAATTAACGGGAAAATCTGACAATGACGAAATCGTACGATGATGGTGACGCTAGATATTTCCAACTAGCCCCTACCGAGAAAAAATATAATTACACATCAACGAGAGCAAAAATGTTTACACATTAAAAATCGTCAGGAACTGACGGGATATCAAATTTTCTCTTGCGAAAATGTTGCCTTTCTCTCGATTCTCTTCTTTCATCTTTATTTAACCATTCCATTAACAATAGCTATTTTCCTTCGAATTGGTAAATAGTAAAATTGTTACCAATTGCAAAAAATAAATCCACTAAAGAATTTCAAAGTTTTAGACCTATATCATTGCTTCAAACATTGGAAAACTTTTCGAAAAAATACTTTAAGAGCATATAAACTTATTTTGCGACAACATTAATATAATACCTAAAAATCAACTTGGATTTAGAAAAGAACATTCTACAGAACACGCTACACTTCTTCTCTGCAACAAAATTGTTCATAACTTGAGATCTAAGAAATGTGCACAAGGGACTGTTATACAAATTAATAAACCTTAATTTTCCTAAGTGGATTATTCGAATGGTATCAATTTTTTTCGAAAATCGATTCGAAATTAGATTTGTTTTCAATATCTTCGGGAATCCCACAAGGCTCGATTTTGGCCCCAATTTTATTCATCATATACATTGTATGATTTTCCATTCCAAAACTGTGAAGTCGACGAACCAGAAGCTATTATTTTTGCAGATGACACTCTGATAACAGCTAGCGATGTGAGACCACAAAAAGCCTTATTAAAAATAGAACGAAAACTTCCTTTGCTGGTTGATTACTTTCAAAAATGGGGTTTGAATATTAACTGGGAAAAGTCTAGTTTTACATGCTTTCGTTAACAATGAATAACAGTCCTATTACTCTTAGCTCTGAAACGAAGTACCAAGGGGTTAACTTTCATAACAGGTTCCTTTTTAATAAGCATGCACGTAAAACATTATCTGAAACCAGTCTTGCATTCAATTGCAATGTCGAAGAATAGTAAAATACTATTATACTATTATACTCTTATTCGTCCAATTTTGGCATACGGGTTCTGCACGTGGTTTACTATTTCTCCCACAATAGCCAAAGAGATGGAAAAATTTGAAAAACAAATTTTTAGATTTTGCTGCTGAGAATTTAAAAGGGCAAACAAAAAATACTTCTCCAATAAAATAATTTATGAATCATGTAAAGTTACACCGTTACAAGTTACAACCTGACAACAAATAAACTTCAGCGAATTGAACATCATCCGAATTTATTGATTAAGTCCTTATTTGATTCTACCAACGACCATACCACGTCGAGTTAATCGGTTCTCGTACAGATAAATAAGTTGTTCAGGAGGAAAGATCACAATGATATTCCTTGTGTTCGAATCTCCCAGACAGACAGTACTGACTGCTGGAATAAGTCCAGAAAGTGTCGCTTCAAACGACGATTTTTTCGTGGTCGAGGACCCACAGGAGAAAGTGGATTTGCTGGGCGCTTGTTTCGAGGCCGTGTATACGGTGAACAATCCTGTTCGCCGTAACCACGACATTGAGAATAGGGCTCTAGTGAGCCACTTCTATCTGCGCACCGAACTTGAGAATTGGCGATCTGAGAATAACGGATTCACCGTGTTTACTGATGAAAACCATGCTAATGCAGTTGTCGCCAATGGCCGAGATGCATCGCACTTGTTCGTGTCGAAGGATGATCTTCTGTGCATCTTCGAGTCACTAAAGAATAAAAAGTCGGCGGGGATGGATGGTGTCCCAAACGTCGTATTGAGACACCTGCCTTTGGAAGCTGTAGATATTTTCACCACGCTGTTTAACAATGCGCTGAATAATGCACATTATCCGGCGCATTGAAAGGTAGCTGTGGTACACCCTATCCCGAAAAAATAAAGATAGGACGAACCCTGCCAATCTCCGGTCAATTAGCTTGCTTCCGAATATTAGCAAGGTCTTTGAAAAGGTTGTCAATAGAGCCCTGTTAAAGTGGGTCGAGGACAATAACATAATCCCGGACAACCAGTTTGGTTTCAGGGCGAGGCATGACACTATTCATGCCGCGTCGAAACTGGTTTCCGACATTCAGTGGAATAAATGCAAGAACCAATGCACGGGTGCTTGTCTGGTTGATTTTGAAAAGGCTTTCGACACCGTATGGTTAGAGGGACTTTTCTACAAGTTGACCAGGCGGGGGATGCACAAACCTTTGCTATATGTAATTTATAATATGCTTATGGGAAAGAAGTTCGTTGTCAAATGTGGCAACGTGACTTCGAGCAGAGTCTTTGAAATTAAAAACGGTTTACAGCAGGGGGCGGTCAATTCTCCGATCCTGTTTAACATTTACACGAGTGATCTGGTGGGTTCACTCAGACATGCTATAGCGTATGCCGACGATTTGGTGGCATACAGATCAGGTCCTAAAATCGAGGTCATTAATATCCTTTTGCAGCGTGACTTCGATCAAATTAAGCGATATTGCGACGGCTGGAAGTTGAAAATCAACTTTCAGAAGACGGAAACAATCTTGTTCAGAACTCCATTGGCTGGGGCCTGTAGGGATACCAGAAAAAACTGGAAGAAATTGGCCATTGTTGGACAAAATGGGCAGCCATTGGCGGTGAGAAGCATAGTTAGATATCTAGGTGTCTGGCTTGACCAGTATCTGTATTTCGATAGACATATAGCTGCTCGTCTTGCTGGGGCCAAGAAGGCTTATGCTCTGACAAGGAGACTGTTTCATAGCAGTCAACTTGACTCTAGAGTGACGGTTATTTGCTACGTGGCCCTTATAAGGCCCATCATCGCTTATGGTTGTCCATTGTGGTTTAATATAGCGCCTAGTTATATGGAAAAGATTCGGGTTTTGGAAAGACAATGTCTTAGGACCTGTCTCCGGTTGTTCCGAACGCCCGAATCCAACTATATAAAATACTATCCCAACAAGGTCCTATACGATGGGGCTCAGTTGAATAGGATTGACAATTTCCTCATTAAGGTCACTCGAAGGCACGTTGCAAGGGCGATGGCCAGCGACAATAGTCTGATATTTGGGGCTTACTACACCAATGAAATGTACATAGAGAGTACGCTCCGGTCTGGCTTTATCCCGCCGGAGGCATTTATCCATATTGATTCAAAAGGGCTGGTACAGACGAGGGATGGTATCCCGGTCTTATACCATCGCTACCGCAGCGCGAGAAATAAGCGGCTCCTCCATGACGGGGACGTCGCCAATGCTCATGAGCTCCTCCGTTTTAGTACCGCAATATCGGAGAGGGATAGATTCGACACGGAAAAGCAATTCGCCGAATTTTGGTGGCTTGTTGAGGGGGGAGTTGTCAACATGCCCTCCCAGGACGGTGCGTTACTCTAGGTAACATCCTCTTAGCTTATAAGTTAGATTAAGTCAGCTAGGGCGTTTTTGGGAGAGGCCGGGCTCGCCAACGTGTGGTGGTGCTTCCGGGAGTTGACTGACGCTGTAAGGCTTCAGTCGGCTCACGGCGGCGCGTGTGCACGTTGACGACTGCCAGGCGCTCGGAAACAATTGGGATTTTGACCACTTGTTGCGCAAGGCAACGACTGCTCAGAATCCTAATTATAGTTAGAATATGCTCAGTAGTTTAAGTAAGTAGAGTAGGTAGTTTGTAATTTGTTTTTTTTATATAAAAATATAAAAATTGATAAAGATTCCGAGTTTTCTTAACAATTTTCTCGATGAAAACATAATTATGTAAGATTAGTTCGTAAAATAGTTTTTAGGCCGAAAGGCAATAATTATAAGATAGAGTTAAGTTTAGGGCGTCCGCATAAGGATCAATAATCTAGAATAAGTATCCTGTTAATTTTAAGTTAGATTTAATCATTTTTGTCTAGTATGTAAGTTGATATAAGCTAATAATTAATAAAAATGAATTTAAAAGTCAAAAAAAAGTAATCGGTTCTCGTCAGATCGCCGTAATTAAACGACGTTGGGCGCGGTTAGTACGTAGATGGGGGACCGCTTGAGAGCAACCGCGTGTCGTTGGCCAGTCCCATCTACAGAGTTGAGGTAGATAATATACGTGGTATCACAATGGACCTAAATTGGTCTAAGTGTGTCGGCTTCTGCCGACAGCCACATAAACCTAACCTAACCTAACCTATTTGATTCTATCACAACAGAGTGCTTGTCAAATAATTATTATATTTCTCCATTCAATATGCTTCACCATAGATCTCTGTCAACTATTCCACCTGATTTAAGTAGGGGCTCAATTGTTGCGTTTTACGAGAGAGTCTCACGCCTTAACCTAAGAGGATAGTAAAAATCACTTAACTCATACTGACATATCACACTCGAATTATGTATTTAAATACTTTGTTTTCTTCCTTTTTAGAATTCTGAATTTATATGGTATGTCTAGCCATGTCTTTAGGTATTTTTAAGTATTTTTTTTTAAATAAAATAAAGTAAAGTATGCCGAGAGCAAAGCATACAAAATAACTTTTGCTATACAAAATATTATATTTATCTACAAAATACATATGTGTAAGTCATCAAATAAAATTGCTTCTTTGAATTGCTTTGCGAGGCATAACTGATAAGTCGCTATATACTATTTATGTTAAAAATTTATTGTTAAAAAAACACCTGTTGTTCAAAAAGCCTCAATAAAAGAAATGAAATGAATTGAAGTATGGTGATATACAGGGTAACGATTCACTAAAGTCCTATTTTATTATAAATTGAAGGCCGTAGACCGTTAAAAGTAAGTTCGTGATCGGGTTCCCATTATATCCCAAAAATCGTTTGGCTTTTCTTTGTTTCGCTTCAATCGTCAAATATTTTTTTTTATATTGTAAATTAATTTAGAATACATATATAGTTTTTAGGGGCTTACGTTAGTTTTTAGGGGCTTACGTTAGAAACGGTCTTATACACGCGTGCCTCAGTGACGCGCAATTGGGTTGTATATATTCTCGGTATATATTTATTTTGGCTCTTCGTTTGCAACATTGCTTTATATTGGTAGCCCCTTAGCGTATTAAAGTGTGTTTTTTAACCCAGTGCTAATTTCAAATAGTTATATTTGTCAAACCAATTGTCATATTGCAAACTGTCAGTGGAATTTTTTTTATTCAGTAGTCTATGCAATTTTACCCTGGTGATCTACACGCAGGGTGGTGTGTGTGTGTTGGGGGGAGGGGGGGGGGGTCTATTCCTCCCGTTTAGGCGTAAAGGCCATTTTCAAAAAAAAACTTGATTTAAAATGATTTTTTTTTTTAAAAACAGCACAATTTACAATTAAGTATCTACTATAACTTTTTTGAAAGTCAGAATTCCGTTTTTTTTTATTATATGTAAATCAAGTTATTTCCATGAATAGTTTTTGAAAAAATACTTAATTAAAAAACATTGTTTACTATTTTTTTTCTCATAATGTTTCTATTATTATAGAAAAAACTTGATGCTTTTCGTTTTTGTTTTTTAGAAAACTGAAATTAACAAAAACTTCTTTTTGTAGATACATTTTCTTAGAGTTTTAGGTGGTTTTACTTTGAGGTTCACGAATCAATAAATAAATAAAAAAATGAATAAATATTTGGCATAACCTAAACCTGGCTTATCCAACCATTTGCCTGAGAAGCTTTTCATGACTTTAAATGAATCAATTGCTGCGTTTTATTATTGGGGAAGATCCAAATGGATCAGCCTTTTACCAGATGTAAAAGAACTCACCTGCGTTCTTTCGGGTTAAATTTTTGTGAACCTCAAATTTATTTCCACTTTAACTTCACCAATTTTTACTTTCCAAAGTTTATTTTTTCATTCTGCGGTGAAAGTACGAAGTTGTCACATTGCAAAATGACGAAATAGAAATTTGCTACGATAAGTCGATGAAAGTTGTTCTGTTCTTCGCATAGTATGTAGATAAAGTATTTTTTTTAACAATTAGCCCATACAAAATCCTTTGCCCCTAAAAGTAAAAAGTAGGAGTTTTTGATTTCTATTAAATTATTGAAAAACGTAAAAACCTGTTTTATCGTTATATTTAAACCGCAGAAACGAATGGATATTGATGTACCAAGGAATGGTGGCGCTGGCAGGCAGTCAGATGTGGTGGACTGTGGAGGTTGAGGAGACCTTTGCCGCATTAAAAAGAGGACACAAACATGCAATGAAGGACTTTCTTCGAGCACAAAATAATCAAATTGAACAATTAGTGATTAAAGTCCGTTCAGAATTGTCACACAATGATAGATTAAAGTTCAAAACGATAACAACAATTGACGTGCATGCAAAAGATATTATTGAAACATTCGTAAGAGACAACATAGTAGATGCCCAAGAGTTTGGCTGGGAAAGCCAATTGCGATTTTACTGGCTCACGCAACTGGATGACTTATTTGTTGTTCAGTGCACTGGCCGTTTCAATTATGGATATGAATATATGGGTCTGAATGGACGTTTGGTAATCACTCCACTTACTGATAGGATATATTTGACAATAACACAAGCTCTGGTGATGAATATTGGCGCTGCCCCAGCAGGCCCTGCTGGCACGGGGAAAACGGAAACATGTAAAGATTTGGCCAAAGCTATGGCATTACTTTGCATCGTTACGAATTGCGGCGAGGGTATGGACTTTCAAGCTGTTGGAAGCATTTTGGCGGGTCTTTGCCAATGTGGTGCCTGGGGATGCTTTGATGAATTCAATCGTATTGAAATTTCCGTACTCAGTGTCATCTCCACGCAACTGCAAACTATTCGCAGTGGACTTGTGAAGAAACTGAAAACATTTGTTGTAAGTTTTTATTTGTCATAAGGAATTTGTATTTGCATTTTTTAAATTAATATTAAAAAAGTGTGAAAGATAAATGCAAAATATAGTGTTTGTTTTCAAACACAGAATCTAACTCATCGTGCATCGCCTATTAATTTAATTTTTCATGGTTTTTCCTTATTTTAGTTCGAAGGCGTTGAAATCGTTCTAGATCCGAAAGTTGGAGTATTTGTCACTATGAATCCGGGATATGCAGGACGAACGGAACTTCCAGAATCGGTCAAAGCACTCTTTAGACCAGTGACCTGTATTAAACCGGATCTCGAATTAATTTGCGTAATATCCCTGTTTTCAGATGGTTTTTTGACATCAAAGGTTGGTCGTGTGACACTTTTGAACAAAGTATTATGAAATTGTACATGTATATATTTCAGGTTTTAGCTAAGAAAATGACTGTTCTTTACAAATTAGCACAGGAACAACTATCAAAGCAATGTCATTATGATTGGGGACTTCGCTCGCTAAACTCCGTTTTGCGAATGGCGGGCGTTATGCAGAGACAATCAAACGATCTTCCCGAATCGGTTGTGTTAATGCGTGTCCTACGAGATATGAATTTTCCTAAATTTGTGTTTGACGATGTGGCTCTGTTTCTTGGTCTCATAAAGGTAAAGTTTTGAAGATTTTTTACTTATTATCTGCACGGATATAAAACCACCTTGATTCTTGGAACCCAGATCTAACATTTTTTAACAAAGAAATATATCACAATATTAACGAATTTGTTCTTCCCTTTGACACAGGATCTGTTTCCCGGTGTAGATTGCCCCCGCGTGGGATATCCACAGTTAAACGCTGCAGTTCGGCATGTTCTCGCAACAGATGGTTATGTAGTACTTCCGGATCAGGTAATATTTTCAAAATAGTATATTTGGGGGTTAATCAATCAAATGAGGTGTGTTCAGACGATGTTGTATTTTTCTAGTCTACATTAGATTCCATAGGGTAACATTTTTATATTCGATACTCACATATCTTTTTTGGCGCACTTTGAGTTCAAAATAGATTTAATTTGTCAAATTAATAATACCTACATGAAAATAGTCTCTATTGTTGATATACCTTTCATCCACTTGTCTAAGTAGCCAACAAAGTCTGTGATTTGATGTCGAATTGATTAAAATTGTAGAAGATACAGAGACAGACTGAAATGATTATTTCTCAGGTTTTAATTCGAAGGCCTCAGCAATAAAATCATATCTTGTTCAGCTAACGAGCTAACCATATACATAGTTTACCGGGATAGTATCATGAAATTAATAAAATAACGACCGCATATCCCGACAGCATAATGTCGACTGCATATGCATTTTAAAAATTTAAATTGAAAAGCGAATTTTGTTAAACAAAAATCATAAAAGTACGGTAAAAAAATGGCTACCACACAATCAAATATACCTTCTATTACAGTTTCCATGCATTTTTATTGAAACACTTCGCGTTTTTACTTTGCAGGAAATTTTTTGTTTGAAGAGCTGCAAAGTGAAAAGTGGTTGGTGAAATAGGGCCCTGCTTTACAAAAACAACTTAATACATAAAAGGTATTTTTCATGCAGTACTATGTTTGAATTTAGACCGTTATAATCGACCAACTCGCCACCCTTTATGAAAACAAGTATTCCTCTACCACAAACATTTACCACATTCATTCGTCATCCACCATATTTAAATACAGTGGCTCCCAGATTGAATGATGCAGTTATTCTTTTGGCTTTAAAATTGAAATAGATGACAAAACTTACAAATAAAATGAAAAACAGAGATTGACGTTTTAATATGGTTTATTTTAATAGTATAAATTGACTACGTTAAATCTGTTCTCATAAGCTAATATGACAATATTCCAGAGAGACCCATCTTAACTTATATGTTCACGAGCAAGTCTGATTCTGTCTATTAAGTTTTTGTGACTAATGAAGAACCTTTTTCGGGCACTCCCTCAGCACAACACTTTTTATTCAAACACTTTTCCGACTCTTGCACCAATTTTGGAGTACCGAAAGTCGGATCGTTTTTGAATTTTCTGAGAATTTATCGGCGATCGCTATCGGAAAATATTTTATTTGGGCCTTCCCATCCTTCATTGACCATTCAAATTAACGCTCAATAATATGAAGCACTGTATAAAACGTATCTTCGCCATTTCCGCTATTTTTCTTTGTATTTTTCCGCCCTATGATGGTTAATTATCGATTTACAGGTTTTAGTACTTGTGCCCATGTTGAAAAACCAAATCCGCGAAATTTAAGTTAAGCGCAAAGTTAGTAAAGTATTCTAAAGGGTCTTTGATTAGCGACTTGACAACTTCAAACTTTCAGTGTGAACCAACCCTTAAACCGATTACCGAACTGTCAATGTCGAAATATTCAGTAAAATCAACATTTTCATCATCGTGAAGTACAAGAAGGAATAACGTTTACAAATAATTAAAATTTACTACCGATATTTCTATTTGGTGGTCGCAACTTTAAGTGTGTTAACGCCAATTTTCGGCCTTAATTCTCGTCACAGTAGACAAGCAATTTATAGTCTATTGAACAAATATGAGTCAGAATATTCGCTTATTGATGTTACCGTGCCAGTGAGACTACGTCTTGCCCGAAGTGTGGAGAATATTGCTGCCGTAGGGGCGTCCGCCGCAAACCAGACAAATCAGTTTAAGTTTAAGAATTTAATCCTCAGCGATGAAGCGCATTTTTGGTTAAACGGCTTCGTCAATAAGCAAAATATGCATTACTGGACAGGTGAGAACCCTTATGTGCTTCATGAAACAGAACTTTATCCGCAAGAAAATCACTGTTTGGTGCGGTTTTCATACCAGTGGCGTCATTGGGTCTTTTTTTCGTCGATGAAAGTTAACGTCACGTTACGGTAAATTGTATTCGCTACAGAGAGATGTTGGAACGTTATTTCTTTGAGCAATTGCATGAATTGAACATCAGTGATATGTGGTTCCAACAAGACGGGGCCACATGCCACACAGCGGGTGCAACAATCAAGTTATTGAAGTCTCAGTTCGGTGAACGGTGAACGTGTTATCGAAACGAACCCGTATATTGGCCGCCGATATCGTGTGATTTAACGCCTCTAGACTTTTTTTAATGGATCTACATTAAATAATTGGTCTATGCCAACAAGCCGGCAACGTAAGAGGAGCTCAGAGTCAATATTGAACGAGAAATAGCGGCCGTATCGGTCGAAATGTGCGGCCGAATCATCGAAAATTGGGTTCAACGTATCGACCGCTGCCTACGTTCCCGTATGAACGTGGACATATGAACGAAGTCGTTTGCATTTTATTTAAAAAAAAGAAGTTGTCTGGTCCTTAATGTTAAAAATACCCTTTATTTACTGCATAAAGAGTAAGCGTTTTGGGTTTTTCGTCTCTGATTATCAAACCGTAAAGTATTGTTATCCCGTTTGACATGTAAATGCAATATGCAAACTTTTTGAGAATTTTTTTTATAATTTTTGGTGACATTTTCATTTATTTTCTTTTTTATAATTTACTTACGCTAAAGGCGTTTAATTTGTCTGTATATTTTACAGTACCCTTATAGTGTTGGAACACAGCGCAGGCATTTTATGTTGAACAGTAGCACCTAGCATTGAATATTGCAATGCGTACTTTTAGGTGCTACTTACTATTCGAAAGAATAGAGAGATAGGATAGAAGGTTTTTGGTTCAATTGTAGGGTTTTTGCTCCACATGTGGTGTCTAAATTGCCTATGGGGAACAAGTTGTGTTGTATTCAAATTAAATCATGGACTTTGCCGCGACTGGAAAACGCGATCTTCCAATCAGTAACTGAATACACTACTACTGCCCCGTTGCCAACCGGCACAAAGACGAGGAATGAGGGCTCCCAAAGCTGCTATAGATTGTTGAAGGTTAATCTGAACTAACAGACACAGCTCCACCGCGGTATTATTTAGCAATACAAATTCCGAAAATGAACTAAGAAGTTCGTCTTCACTCAAAAGAACCTTATTAAGGTAGTTGTGTGGCTTCATGTCCGACAGTGTGTCATCGACGTAAGCAGACGATATATTCTGAGTCTCGGAAACGTTGGAGTGTTCGTCATTCAAAGATGGCAATTAAACTAATGCTCCAAGATCTAAGACTCAATAAACCTGGTCTGAAAGATGAGGAGGCAAATGACCAGTTTCAAGTTTATCCTTCTTGTAGACCTTAAGGGTAATTGACCTTCCCAAGTTTGCTCAAATGCTACCCTTCATTTCTATGCGGATGATGCGCAAATATACTTATCTAGACCTACAGGTCTGCACAACGTCGAACTTGTGCCGCCAATTTACCTCAACGATACACAACTGCAGTTTTCAGATACTGTTACCAATTTGGGTTTTAAGATTAACTGCTCTCTATCCCCAGTAAGTTACATTAACTACACTGTGGGACGTATTTACGGTGGTCTACGTAAACTTTGGTTGTTCTCAAGTTTTACTCCCCTAAATACGAGGCTGAGACTAGTTAGAACCTTACTGGTTCCCTACATTTATTATGCATCAGCTGTGTACAGCAAACTGGACTCCTTATCTCAGCTTAAATTAACTGTTGCATTCAATGATATGGTTAGATACCTGTACGGGCTTCGTCGACACGACCACATATCCAATTACCACAATAATGTCCTTGGCTGTTCACTTCAGCAGTTTTTAAATGTGAGGTGCTGTGCCTTCTTGCACAAAATTATACACAAAAGATCGCCACCATACCTCTTTGAAAAACTTCAATTTGCTCGTTCGGCAAGGACGTTTAGTTTTATAACTCCCTTCTCGAACTATTTGAACTCCTTACGTCATTTCTTCGTCTTTGCCACTAGACACCTCCCTTCCTATCCCCTCCATGTTTACCGCTATAATGCATTTGTGTTATTAAATTATTGCTTATTGTAGGTTATCTACTAAATAAAATCAATCCTTCAATTATCCTAAATTTAAGTACTATAGAAGACTAAGTCTTAATAAACTAAGACTAAATAAACTGAAACTGAAAGACATTTATCTATAAATTAAATTCATTTTACAGGAAGACAAAGTCATTCAAATGTACGAAACAATGATGACACGGCATTCTACAATGATTGTGGGACCAACAGGGGGTGGGAAAACAGTAGTAATAAACACTCTGATCAAAGCACAATGTCACCTTGGAATACCTACAAAATGTGTGATGATTAACCCGAAGGTAAGTTAACTTGAATGATTATTACCCAATTTTCTCTGCACGTTCTCCAGCCCATATTTTCAATGTTGACGCAAATGAACGACAACTAGAAGGTTTCTACATAACAGGTGTCCCGTCTGCTCAAATTGTCAACTTTATTATTTTAATAAGACAGGAAACATTAACATATTCCCTGATCTGCGTGTGTGTTACCTTTTTTAACCTCCAAGTTATTCAAAGTACACTGAATTCGAACTTCTATCCCCTCGATCAGTAGTTCAACGCACCAGAAACTATGCTACTCCGCCTGCTTCCTACGTCCCTTTAAAAATAAATGGTCGGCGAAATACATATCTTTCGTTGTTTAGTGGATGTATCAAAAATTTAAATAAGAAGATAAAGAGGAGTTCTCTTGAAATTCTTAGCTCATCTGTGAAACGGTAAAATCTTGCAGCCTTTGTTAGTCGTTAAATCGGCACCCCTTTTATACCGCAACTGTAAATTCAACAACCCCACTATTCACCATTATTTGCGAGTAGAATCGTTAATGCGAGCTGTAAGCATTTGGCTGAACGCAATAAGCATAACGCTTTGGAACGACTTCAAGTCTGAACAGTTTCTGTTCCTTGATAGTGTGACTGTTGCCTCATTTGTATCTGAAAGCGATGTTGTATAACCATTTTTATTCGGTCGAAAATTGAAAATTAATAAAACTCACTTCTAGGCATTTTCTGTGATTCAATTATATGGCCACCTTGACGTGAGCACTAGAGACTGGATTGATGGGCTATTTTCAAACATTTTCAGAGAGATGAACAAACCGACAGCGAAAAATGTAGGTTTACCATAAAATATTTCCAAACTATACCAAGTTTCGTATCACTGTAGGAAAAACGATACGTCTGCTTTGATGGAGACGTTGATGCACTTTGGATCGAAAATATGAACTCCGTTATGGATGACAACAAGCTCCTTACTTTGGCGAATGGAGAACGTATACGATTGGAAAACCATTGTGCCCTTCTATTTGAAGTGAGTTTCATTGAACTTCATTGTCACCAAATATTTATTTATTTTTCTTGCAAAAGGTAGGAGACTTGACATACGCCTCTCCAGCGACAGTGTCCCGGGCAGGAATGGTTTATGTCGATCCAAAAAATCTGCGATACGCACCTTACTGGCAACGATGGGCACTTTCCCGACCTGAATCAGAACGTGATTTTCTACAAGTATGGCTTTTCACAAAGTTTTAAATTGACTATAATCACATTGTTATTTTACAAGGACATGTTTGAACGATTAATAGCACCAGCGATCACATTTATATTAGAAGGACTTGATGGCACTCAACAAGGCAAGCCCCTAAAAACCGTTTTACTACAAACTGACCTCAATATGATTGTACAGTTCTGCTACTTGTATGATGCAATATTTCCTCTACCGACTATAAATGAGGACTCTGAAGATCCCATTGTAGACTATGATCTCGAAACTTTGGAATGTGGATTTATTGAGGTGAAATTGCAATATGTGCTGATATCACTCCGACCTAATATAAAGTGTTCATTCATTTCATTTAGTGTATTTATGGTTCATTGGGTGCTTGCTTGACTGCATACGACCGAGAGCGGTTTGACGAATTTATCAAACGAAATTCGGGATTGACCCTAATCCAGGATTCTGAGATAAAGCATGCTGCAAAAGGTCAACTACCTATTGGAAAGCCTACGCTCTACGAGTATTTTTATGATTGTGAAAAAGATGTATGGACTGCGTGGGAATGGATAGTACCAGCGTATGAACATGACACCAATACTCAATTCAGTGAAATCCTTGTACCAACTGTCGACACACTAAGAACCAATAAAGTTTTGTATCTGATGAGTTTGGTGAGTTACAAAACAAATTGCTATGTAGAATACTAATTATTAATGTTTAGAAAAACCGGCCTGTACTTTTGATAGGCGATGCTGGTTCATCGAAAACTGCAATCATAACCAAATATTTGAGAGGATTGAACTCTAGTTCTTATGTAAATATTTTGACATATAAATGCAATATATTTTTTTTTTACTTATGAGTCGAATATTTTTAGATTATTCTTAATGCAAATTTTTCCTCTCGAACAACTTCTCTTGACATTCAAAGAACTATTGAAGCTTCAGTTGAAAAACGGACAAAAGACACATTTGGACCGCCGATTGGAAAACAAATTGCCTGTTTTATTGATGACATGAATATGCCGCAAGTTGATGAGTGAGTATAAATGAGGTTTGGCTAAGCGTGGATACAAATACTGGTGAGCACTTCACCAGTTTTGATAAAACTAAATATCAACGTCGTCTATACCCGAAACCATTTTCTGAAAATCTCCATATAAAATCCCAACAGTTTGTTGGAGTCTGTTTATTACCTATAAAGGACTTGTTCAGGTTTTTGTTTTGTGCACCGAACAATTTATTTACATTTATACAATAGGTGCAGGGTAAACATGGGCCTCAAACAATGAGCCTCTCCAGTTCGTGCGGTCATCGGCTAACTGGCTTCATGGTGGTTGAGGTTCCTTTTCACTTGTGCATGCCAATAAAGGAGATACCTTCCTCTACTGCGTCGATCTGAAGCCGATTATTCTGCGCTGCCCAATTGGTGTAGTTTCGTCGTTAAACCGCGACCAATTTTTTTAATTTTTTTGTTGACACTGAACCATAATACCGTGCATATGGATACGCTATGCCCCGCTTAATTTGTCAATTTTGTAAGACGGACGATGTCGTTTTCGATATCGACATCTGCATCACGTAACACCCCTATTGAAAATTAATAATTGACTATTTCAAAATTGAACTATTGTTAACGGACGATTCCCATTGATATTCTTGTCAATGGCATTTTTCTTATCGACTGGAAAAATCAATAAATAAAATTGGAAAGACATAGCCAATTGTCAGTAAAAAGGGAGGGTTATGATCGCCTTAATCCCGATCACAACCTCGCCGAAAAGGAAAGAAGAAGAAGAAGAATAATGAAATTATAGCCATCCCAGTAATGGAAAATGTTTGCAGGGATGCATTTCGGGGTTATAGTTAGCTGACCCACATTCAGATTTTCCTCGCTGCAAACATTTGGTTCATTACACAGCTTACCAAGACAGAAGTGAGCCTCATCTTCTTTACGGGCGGTGTTGTAATGATCAGGTTTGAAGTGATCATAACCCTTCCACTTTGCTACCTGGCTACTGGTCTGCCGGTTTGACCTCAATAAACGTTGATAGGTTTACCGGTTCCTGATCACTTCTCAACTGAGGCCAGTCAGATGCTGGGCTATTACATTTCTGGGATCCAGGAGTTTTCATGATGATCCGGTCACTGAATATTATTTGATCGTCCTTTTACGAAACGTGGGTGTGGGTGTTTTCATGCACAATTGCGGGATAGTTACAAGATGTAAAATGCATAGCTAGGCTCACCAGACACCAGATGTTGAAATTGCCTAAATGTGATTTCTCTTCTTAGTTTTACGGCAAGCGTAGGTTTTTTGTGTGCAGTGATATTCTTTGTCCGCCCCTGCACGTACAAATTGACTCTATTAACATTTTTTATTGAATACTGAATTGGAAAATGATGGTGGTCAGTTTAACTATCAGGTGTCTGGAAAACCTCCCAAAAAACAACGTTTTGTTATAAATAAACGCTCTCTGTAGTTTTCTCATAATAGTTTAGGAAAAATTGTAACATTGCATCACTGCTACAATGGAAATAGAAAGAGAAAAGGAAAATGATGTCATTTCCGCAAAGGAGCGACCATGAATGACCGACTTATGAATTGTGACGTAACGAGAGATGGGTATGTTTCTGGGTGAGAACAAAAAATATTTGGCATTAACAGGCAAAACCTAGCTTCTTCAAACATTTGCGAGCGCGAAGTGGAAGGTGTCTACAATGGCCGCCTCCAAACGATAAATTTGAGAAGCTTCCCATGACAATTAATACTCTTGTCAGACTTTCACAAGAGATGGGGAGTAGACAAAAACTTTAGGCTCCGGCGTGGTTTGAATACGAGACCCATTTTGCAATTTATAAGCGCTACTCAGACGTACGTTTTTGTATGATGATTTGTCTAAATAAAATGATGGTGTTAAGTGTCAGTTTAACTATCAGGTGTCTAAATATTTGGCGTTAACGGCCCGTAGGTACAGGGCAAAACCTAGCTTCTCCAAACATTTGCGAGCGCGAAGTGGAAGGTGTCTACAATTTTTGGGAGCCTCCAAACGGTAAATTTGAGAAGCTTCCCATGGCAATCAAAACTCTTGTCAGACTTTCACAAGGCCCCGGCGTGGTTTGAATACGAGACCCATCGGTCTGTAGTCCAACGCAAATGCGGGAACAAAATAAAATCTTCTGTAAATACAATTATTGTCTCATAGTTTTTAATTCTTTCTTTATATGTTTACGGTAGCAGAAATAAGATTACTTATTATTCTGACATAAATGTACAGAGTAATATCTTTAACTAACAGCGCTAGCTAGATCTCATCAATTCGTGTCAAAAATATAGCAAAAATGGTTAAAAAATTCTAGGTTTAAGGCCGTATGCTATAAGGGCTGTTTATATTTTTTATATGAATGGGTTGGCCACTAAATCTCGAAGAACAAAACCTCTACTACAAAAACTCGAAAACCAGATACTCGAACCCCAAAACCTCAAAGTAGGCACAATATCTAGAAAATCAGTAAAAAAAATTATAATAAAATAAATATTTAATGTTTTAATTTTTTTTTTTAATTGAAGCAACCAAACATCTCAAATGAAATATTTATTCGTCCTAAAAAGGACGATTTTTATTTTTAAATTGAACCGACAAATTTCGCCAGAAGAAAAATTTATTCGTGCTAAAAGGAACGATTTGATCACAATTATTCACACCAAAAGCCCATTGCAAAACCGTTTACACCTGGAGGTATGAACGAGTAATGCGAAGAATTAAACAATACAATATTATTATTAATAATGAAAGGATGTTACATTGGCTATTAATACTCTTTACAATTATTTAATTATGCCTTAAGTCTAAAATTGTTTATCTGTGAGCACAGAAGGGTTTCTACTTCGTTTTATTGGTAACATTTGGTTTTAAATTGTTTAATTAAAAAGTTTTTTAGGTCGAACTCTATGTTCATTTAAGATGTGTGATTTTTACGTCTGCTGAGTACTGCTGACGGTCGCATGGTGATAAAGATGGGGGTTGAGGCTTAGGTCCTTAATGGAATTTTAAAAAGTTCATATTTGGTGTTGTCACTGGGTTTTAGTCTATGTGAAATAAAAATTGGTTGCGTTAAAGTTTTTTCAACATACTACAACTTTCTTTGTCGTGGAATGACCATAATCACTAAAAAAAAAACACCCAATTCCGCATATGATGTCCATTTACACGCATAATTTTCAAACTCTTAATATGTCTTCGACTTATACACCGGCCGGCCTTTGGCCTCACATGCAGGTGCTAGGGGCACGTCGACGCGGGCCGTGTTTAGTTACCTAATAAACAACAACAACAGCAAAAGTAGGTATTCAATTTTCCATTGCAAGGCAAAGAAATTATGTATTTTAATCGAAATTCCATAGGAACAAGCAAATTTTAAAACGCAATCCCGATTCTGAGTCAGAGATCTGAACATTTTTTTACTTTTAAATTAATTTAACAGATTGTGAAAATTACAATTCACAACGAACTTGAGAGAAAACAGCATTTCAAAACTAAATTATTACATTTGTAGCAGCCATGTTAATTTAAATCACTGTTTTACTTTTTCAATTGTTATTTTTTTTTTCAATTATTATTTTCATAATAATAACATTCATATTTTGCCATTAGAAAGCATATTTTTATTTTTAAGCACTTTTAAAACTTAAATATTTCGCAAATGTGAGTCTTCGTATACACAGAATTCAGCAACGGAGAAATAAAGAATTATTGTTGTTTTTAAGATTCACACTGCACCGTTGCAATTCTAGGTATAAGAGGGCAGCGTGAACTCTAAATTGTTGCAGTCTGCTCAATAAAGGTCGTGAGCAAACAACTACATAAGTACTTTACTTATCCAACAGAAACAGAATGTTTTGTTTTCAATAAAAGAAGACAGGCTGAACGAGAAATTGGTCGCCTGGCTCTTTCTTCTTCCTCATCGGTACTCGCCGTAATTCGCTGGAACGCATCCGCACTGCAGTAGACAGGCTGAACGAGAAATCGGTCGCCTGGCTCTGGACGTATTCCCACTGGAGTACGTTCGCCGCTCACGCTTGGAACCATTACCTTTTCACCACCACCATCCACCACCCATAAGCACAACACCACGCTCTATCAGAAAAGTGGTAAACGCTTCACATTCGCTTTTATAAGAATCACGGAGAAGGAACTTTTTTGCTTAAGTACATACGAACGGATGAACAACTTGTCGGCTTGATGTACTTAAACAGGCGTAAACATTAGTATTTGTTTATGGTTATTTAAAAACCATGGAGGATTCAGATAATTAGTGAAATACGCCATAAATTATTTTATTTATAATGTTAAATAATAAATAAATAAATATTAGGCATACCCTAAAAACCAAGCTTCTCCAACCATTTGCTTGTGCGAAGTGGGAGGGACCTACAATGGAAAGAACTCGAGATGTTACTTGGCCCCGGCGGGATTTTTACCAGGGACCTTTCGATTAGTAGTCTAACCATTGATCCACTGCGCCCGACAATTTAGAATGTTGGTTGGTCATAATCCAACCAGCGGCCCTAAATTGGTTCGTACTGTAAATTGATCTTGAACGAACAATAGATTATTTCTTCGAGTTTTTTCCGCATATCTCAATCTAAACACGTTCGCGCACATGACGTGTACACACCTTTTTTGCGGGTTTCTCGGTGGTGCACGACGTCCATTGAAGCTATTTAAAAACATAGGGACGGGCTACAGTCCGCTTGGGCGAACTGTTGGATACCCTATTCTTATTCCTATCCCTCATAAGTGGGCGTGACAAAAGTCTAAGTATGGTTGAATTGTTAAGAACGCTCTACATATTTTGTTATATAACATTTAAAGGATTTTATCAAAAAAAACGCTCCCTAGCTCAAACTTAGGTGTTTCAATAAAATTGTTTTATTTAATTGTGGGCGTGTCAGTAGGCGGATTTAAAAAAAAAAACACACATGAGAATAAAGGGCCCCTAGAGAGTATATATTATAAATTCCAGCTCCCTAGCTCAAACTTTGAATTTTCAAAAAAAATAAAAAATTGTGGGCGTGTCAGTGGGCGGATTTTAAAAATATTTACACATGAGCATAAAGGGCCCATAGAGAGTATATATTATAAATTTCAGCTCCCTAGCTCAAACTTTGGATTTTCAAAAATTAATATACCCTTAGAATAGGTAATTAAAAAATTGTTTTATTTATTTGTGGGCGTGTCAGTGGGCGGATTTTGAAAATTTTTTATCCTGAGCAGTTGTAGGAGTCATAGATCATATATACAAAATTTCAGCTTTCTAGCTCAAAATTCGATTTTTTCCAAAATTTAGTTTTTTTTGAGTTTGTGGGCGTGTCTGTGGGCGGATTTCAAAAATTCGTAAACTTGATTATTTCGGGACCCTAGAGAGTATATGGTTAAAATTTCAGCTCTCTAGGTCCAGTTTAAAGGCCTAATTCTTGGCTACAGACGGACGGACGGACGGACGGACGGACGGACATGGCTAGATCGACATTACTATCGATGCTGATCATAAATATAGTAACTTTTAGGGGTCTACGGGCAATATTAAGGTATGTTACAAACTATGCGTCAAAATTAATATACCCCTAGAATAGGGTATAAAAACTTCTTTTTTCATTAAAACTTGTATAGGTACAAGTCTCAAATCAGATAGAATTTAATGGAAATGCAATTTTGTGCGGACCAGCAGCAGTGATAACTTCCGTTCTAGTGTCGATTTTAGCGATATTTTGCCTATTGCATTGTCATGTTTGAAACATGAAATAGTCAAGACGTGCAGACACGTCATGCACCACCGCAAGTTAGCAAAAATGATTAGTGTGCGAGAATTTTTTTTTAGATATTTTTGGTTTCGCGGTTTTGATTTTTGAAATTTTTTAAAATTTTCGTTTTTTATCCAAGTTTTTCTTCTTTGATTATTCGTTGGTTTACAAATATGAATGTATGTATATTTTAGCTTAGATTTCTATTCAAAATAACGATTAGATATTTTGCATAAACTGATATTTTTGTTCTTCCTTAACGACGAGAATGTGACCTGGACCAAAGGGATTATAACCCTCCCACTGCATTCCTACTGGTAGTGTCCCGTCCATAATCTGATAAGACATAAATATCACAAAAATAAGCTTCAAACGACGACTTACATTCTCTGTTTCCTGACTATCTACAGTTAGTTTTTCTACTTTTTAATTGTGTTTGTTTCGATACCATGTTAGTGTCGCTATTGTCGTAAGAAGTTTTAGTAGATAAAGATGATAAACCATCTAAAGTTAATTGGTTGAGTTTGCATGAATAACTCGTTTGTACGTTTTTAAGATTTATTTATAAAAATATGTTTTAATTTTGTTTATAGATATGGGACACAGCAGCCTATAGCCCTTTTGAAACTTCTTTTCGAATATGGGGGAATGTTCGATAGAGGCAAAGATTTAAACTGGAAAAAGTTTAAAGATCTAACTTTCTATGCAGCCATGGGATATCCTGGAGGAGGACGAAATGAAGTCGACCCAAGATTTATATCAAAGTTCTCTGTTAATAATCTGGTTTTTCCCTGCGAGGATTCTCTCAGACTTATCTACACTTCAG
The DNA here is from genome assembly GCA_949715645.1 of Portevinia maculata. Taxonomy (NCBI): domain Eukaryota; kingdom Metazoa; phylum Arthropoda; class Insecta; order Diptera; family Syrphidae; genus Portevinia; species Portevinia maculata. Next base: position 192,165,622 of record OX454525.1, read on the forward strand.
TTTTTAAGGGACATTTAATAAGCAGTCAATTTCCTGTGAACCTTCACAAAATTGCTGACGTTGTGGTTCAAATTACTTTAAACTTGTTCAAAGTAAGTTCTTGGTAATTTAGTCTTTATTTTTAGCTTGGCGTTTTATTCGACTTTTAATGGTCTTTCTGTAACACACGCGATGGAAAGTAATTAAAATATTTAATTTAATATTAATTTCAGTACATTCCCACTGCTGTCAGTAGATACAACTAGTATTCATTACTTCCAAATATTAAATTAATCTATTTTGCTCATTGCTTATCTTTCTCAAAAATTTTTTGCAAATTATTTTATACCACAGATTACCATAGCAGAGCTTCCACCAACTCCCTCAAAGTTTCATTACATATTCAATCTTAGGGATTTATCACGGATATTCGGGGGTATGCTTCAAATCCATCCGAATTATTTCACTTTACCGCGAGAAATTATTCGTATGTGGCGTAATGAATTTTCCAGATCATTTTGTGATCGATTGATAACAGATGATGTATGCACTAATGAAGATAATTTTATATATAAATTATTTGATATTTGTTTTTTTAAGGATATAAATTTAATAAAGAATCACATCGAAGTAGAGGTAATGGAGCGTTTCCCACCATTATTTGAACTCAATGAAGGATACGCATTCCCTAAAATACCTTCAGCAATCGCGAATAGCCCTGCGGAAAAAAGGGATACTCTTACTTCCGGTGAGCATTTGCACTATTTACCTTTGTTGTTGTACACTATTTATACCGACATTAAATTTACGATTGGGAGTTTTGTTTTATTAAATACTAACGATTTTTCAACATAAACAACCCCTGCGACAGAAACCGATGACGTTGCTGCTTTCGAGGAAGAGGAAACTATTCCAATAGCAGAATACGTCTTACGGAACCCGCTTCTATTTGGCGATTACAGAAATTCATTAAATGCCGCGGAATCAAGATATTATGAGGATCTGCTTGACTATAAAGCTATTTACTTTCTATTTCAGGAGGTAATTTTACTAAAATATTTATTATAATGTTATTTTAACTTAGTAAGAAAGATTTATTTAAATTAGATTTTAAATAACTTTATCCCACTTTATACTCTATTCTTAGTGTATTTTAATGTTGAGTCATAGTTTGTAAAATAGCTTAAAATAGAAAGTTATGTCCGTTTATTAATGTTTTACCGTCCATCCGCCTGTCACCAATTTTGAGGCTTTCGAAATTTTTTAAAATTTGGAAATAGGGACACGAGATCATTAAGTAAAAATATTTAAAAAATCCACATACTGGCACGCCCACAATTTAATAAAAACCGTTTTATTGAACAAGTTGATGGAAAGGAGTGTTCTTCATAAAGAATGTAGAGACTTGAACCATTATCCATTGCAACTATTCTTGCATTCTTGGGACGGTTTTTGGTAAAAAAAAACTATTTTTGTACAACTCATAAAAAACGTAAAAAATAGTAGTTAAAAAATTTGACAATGTCGTTAAAAATTCGTCCATACGAAATTTTCACATACAATATTATGGGTTTGATGAAAACTCCGTTTTTTCGATAAAGCCCTCAAAAACTTTAAAAACTTGTAGACAATATCATTTTTATCACGCTCACTTTTGGGAGCGTTGTGAATTTTCTTACAAAAGAAAATCGCTTTCTCAATAATGCAAAGAGTCCGCTATCGTCATTAGTCTTGATGTCCTCTTTGTAGATTTTCAAAGTCTTGAACTAGAATATTGAACTAGATAATGCAGTGTTTCGGACTGCGTTCTTTAATGGATTCAAACATGATGTAAAATACCTACAGATACCAAACATGTGTAAGAAAGGAGACGAAGTCGTCTCCGATCGTGGGTAGAGGTCCGTCACCATCAATTGTAAATTGAAGTAAAAGAAAAGACCACAATAAGCTAAAATTGTCTCATTTTACAAAAAGAGATAGAAACTATTACACGAAGCAGAACGAAAATGACAACGAATGGAGTGATGACTATAAATTGTCACAAAAACGTATGAAGCACACGAGGCAGGAAAACACACATCTCCGTGTGATGAGAAATATCTGACAAGTGTAAACACCCAGCGAGCCGATCGTCACCCGACCCCCGGCGCCGGATAGGCAAGAAAACGCACTCCTAACCACGCTCAGATGGTTGGGCTCTCCTCACTTTCTATATACACAGCAAACGAAGCAGGAAAACTTACAACTAGATGTGCCAGAATAAATTGTCAGCCCAGCGGAAACACCCAGCGAGCCAATGAAACAAATGGTTGGCGGGAGTACACTAATCATACAACACGCGCCGGATAGAGAGGAAAACACACCCCTAATCTTGTTCAGATGTTTGGGGTCTCTGATTTCACAAACTCATTTGGCTAAAAAAGACATACTGTCCAACAGCCTCTTACACCGCCACACCATCACACAACGCGCGCAAATTATTGCCAAACAGCAAATGATCTTTAATTTGCTCAAAGGAATACCCATTGGTTATTTTCTTATCTATCCTACTCTACTTTAATAAACTTACTTGATCAAGGAATAATCTTCATCAATCCATAAACAAGCAAACGTAGGCATACCTACACATAATAAAATAGAAAGGAAAAGAATGGATCCTTCCTTTTATTGCACATACCTACTGATTTTGTATTCCACTCAAACTGATTGACTACTTGTTACTTCTTTTCCACCTCTGTACTTTGAAAGTTCGACACAAACAGAATGATGAAGCAAAAGATCCTGCAAAAACTTCACCGTCTACCCACAACGCACAGGCACACGTCGTAAAATCTCAACTACCCGATATTTTCACCCTTTATTTTTGCTTTCAATGCGCGAAGCAGTTGCGATCCCTTTTGCTTATCGTCATATAGTCGCCAGTCATTGTTCTTCGCCGAAAATCAGTAATGCGAGGGAATGTTTGCCTTCATCGATACCCTTCCCCTTATCTATGTACATGAAACCCAAACCGTCTTGCTCACAAATGCATGTTCACATCCACACAGTTCACTTATCTAAGTGCTTCTAACACAAGAAGCGCATTGACTCGCATAGGAATCTTCAAACAGATATTCTTTTCAATAAGATTAAACTGCAATGCAATGCATGTCATGGATAATGTGACCATTTCACCCGCTTTTGGCGGGTTTTACACTCTTTTTTACATAAAAACCCTCCACCCGCCACCACAACCATTTTCCCGCTTTTTGATAAAAAATCAAAATTGAATTCTTTTAAGTATTTTCTTTAGTCCTTTTGCTAAAGATTTCTGCTAATCGGTGAATGAAGAGTACATGAAACGTCTTGGACAAGCAAAAACTCGCTTTTTGGCTCTAGGTCCAGCGACAGCGAATTTTTTTTTTTATAATTTGCTTACGCTAAAGGGATTTTTTTTTCTGTTACAGTACCCTTATAATGCTAAGAACACAGTGTAAGCTACTTGGCATTAGAAAGAATAGAGAGATAGGAAAGAAGTGTTTGGGTGCAGTTGTAGGGTTTTTCTCCACGGGTGGTGGTCTAAGTTACTTAGGGAGATTACGATTTCATGTACTACTGCACCATTGCCACCCGCAATGTTTGATGCAATCTTAGCATATTTTTTACAGCTCCATTGGCAAAAGCGTTACTTATGTTCGTAAGCGATCAAGAGAAAATGTTTCAGGAAATCGTTTTGAAAATCGAAAGCGACGACGTATCAGCGGTCGAAGTAAGCGGCGCACTTAACGATTTTAGTGAAAAATAGTAAATCGGAAGGAACAATCATTTCTGCCAGCAGGAATTCGTTCTGAAATCACAAGTGCGAGTGCGGCGAGAGCTCAGAAGACCGGATGGAAAGAGTTGGAAAGATTGCCGAAAACTTTTATGTTAAAATTGTAAAATTGCAATTTTTTAAAAACAAAAAGTGTTTTCTTTTTAAATTATTTTTTTAATCTACATGTTATCAGCAAACGCATTCGAATATATGTCCAAATGGAAGAAGTACATATTTTGATGTCGTAAAATCATTCGCTTGGACATTGATATATAATTACCCTGAATGGATGTTGAAGGAGCAATGAGTGAATTGGCTGAAAAGGGATATTTCAAAATTGACAAAAGTAATGAACTTTTTCATCAAACTAATTATGTACAAACGTATGTCACCGTGAAAAAAATAAATGAGTGGACACAGAAGCTGACAAATAGTGATCGCGTTGGATTGAGGTATTTCAGCACTTCAAAATAAGGAATGTCCCACACAACGAGATTGAGACACTCATTTCATACGTTTTCTGTCTTCCTAGAACATCAGCGATGGTTGAACGAATTTTTTCTCTAATGAATAAAATTTGCACGAAATATTTCAGGTCAGAATCTTCTCTTGGGAAACCCGCTAAACCCGATTTTAGCTTCAAAAACCCGCCGCTTTTTTCAAAGCAATGCTGTAGCATTTAACTTTACTACGTACTCTGCGATCTTTTATTAAATATCTTCTTCTTTTTTCTCTTTTCTTTAACGACGAGGTTAGGTTATGATCTGGACTTAAGAGATCATAGCCCTCCCACTGTACTGCATCCCTGCTGGTCCGCCGGTGGCGGTCGCCGGTTGGACCTAAAAAAAAGGTGTGAGCCACGCTGCACTCACGGTATAGTTGATGTGTAAACATGTAGGCTCGTCAGTGTTGCATGTGGAAATATCACAGAGGTTGTGGTTTTGATAAACAAGAGATTTGGGTATTGTATTGAAATAAAACCATGATATATATTTAATGTCAATGACAAAATTTATTTAATGTTTGACCGAACAAATAATTATTGGTTTGTGAAAGCTGAAGTAGGAGACGTACACCGTCGACTCAAGTGTGTCGATGTACCGGGAAAATATAGCATCGATTGTCGTTTAAGTGACATTCTTAAATCGGCCATCGGTTACCGAAGTACAAATCGATATTTTTCCTCTTACCTTCAACTGATGTACAACAAACTACAAGCTATACAACTTCAATTATTCAAAACAAATCTACTTCCACACAACTTTCCGGTGTTTCGTAAGGACATAATAATCTCTAAAATTGAACATACATAATTAATAAAAAAAAAAACACCGACAAGCGGTTGTTCTCAAACGGTCACCCATCTACATACTAACCGCGCCAAACGTCGTTTAATTGCGGTGATAATTGGACATACACAATTAATAAAAAAAAAAACAACGACACGCGGTTGTTCTCAAACGGTCAACCATCTACGTACTAACCGCGCCGAACGTCGTTTAATTGCGGTGATCTGCCGAGCAGCGATTAACTCACGTGGTAATGAAAATTAACGGGAAAATCTGATGATGACGGTGACGCTAGATATTTCCAACTAGCCCCTACCGAGAAAAAATATATTTACACATCAATGAGAGTAAAAATGTTTACACATTCATAACGACTGGAATCCCAATTTCATATTAATTCGTCAATGAGGCCAAACAAATGCATTTCTGTTATTCAACAGTTTTCAGACCTGCCTCTTTTTCGCGATCGTATGGGAACGCTGATTGAAATTACATATGTAGGTATGTAATTATTACGGTATTATATTTGCTTAGAAAGGATAGGTACCCAATCGGTGCTGGGTGAAGGACAAAAACAATTTAATATCGCCATTGTTACTCCCTTAATAACAGCAGATATCAATTTGTTTCAAGTGCAGTTTTTACTCAATCAATTTCAATACTTTTATTAATTTAAAATGTTAAAATATATTTATATTTAATCTGAATTAAAATCAGAAAAACTTGAACTTGAACAACCTTCAGAGTTTAATTCCGATATGTCTGTTCCCGAAACGTCTTCAGAAGATTCTAGTAAACTGATATCTTCTGAGAAGAATGTGGAAAACTTCTTTTTTGTTTTTGTGGATATAAGTTTACAACTTGATCAGACAAAAGTAATAGAGAGCCTGTGGAACAAATCTTCGATAGTGCTGGTTTTGCTGAATTTCCTTGTACGATATTTCCGACTAAATTTTCAGTCCGTGTTCCTTGATTCTTGCGGCTCTTTTGTCAGCCCATGCAGAGTGTCTTGCACACTTGCGGGCATTTATGTAATTATGTGTTCAAAATTGTTCCAAATGAAGAAATTAGTTTAACACCTAAATCAGTGATTTCTGCCGATTTGGACGGATTTTTTGAGAATCGACGTACCGTGTTAACATCATTTCTTTTTCCAGTCCCCGTCATCGGAACACCAATGAGCAATTCTAGCTGACAATGGAATTTAAAGTGAATTTCTTTTTTCATTTGCTCACTAATCGTTTTTTTCCTCTGCGCGAAATGCTTAACAGAAGAATAATTAACTCAGATATCGGTGAGAGTAACATAAGGAAAATAGTGACCAGGGGCACCCCACAGGGGGAGCGTTATATCTTCCCTCCTGTGGCTCCTAGTGGTCAACAAAATCGTTACGAATCTAAAGGTCAAAAGGACGAAAATAGTAGCATCCGCAGATATTGTAAATCTAATAAGTATCTCCCCACTATTAGTGAACTCATGGAATCTGTCCTAAAAGAATTATCCTCGTGAAATCTGCCTAAAAGAATTATGCTCGTGGGCAAGAACCGAACGGCCTTGGAGTTAATCCACTCAAAACCGAATGTGTTCTGTTTACTAGGAAAAGAAAAATCGAGAAATTCGATATGCCGAAGCTAAACGGAATTCGTCTGAACCTTCCCCGAAGGCAAAGTATTTGGGCATCATCCTAGACTATAAGCTTACTTGGAAACGTAACACAGCAGAAAGATCAAAAAAAGCACTATGCGCCTTCTACGCATGCAAGAAGACCTTTGGCAAACGTTGGGGTATGCGCCCTTACATAACCCATTGGATATACACAGCGATCATACGACCCATACCTACATACGGGTCAATTGTATGGTGGAAGGCACCAGAAAGGACTACCTATCTCCATAACCTCTCAAAGCTACAGAGATTAGCATGTATCGGCACAACAGGACCAATGAGATCAACACCTCAACCCGGGCTGGAATTCATTTTAAACCTACCCCCACTTGTTGAATATATTCGCAGCATGGCAGCCAAAGGAGCCCTCCGCCTCCATTAGGCAAACATCTGGAGACACGGCTCCTATGGACACGGCTCCATAATTCACAATTACTTGGGTATCGATCTATCCAGAAAAACGGACTATATAATCCCCAAACACAACTTCGAGAAAAACTACTCCACATACATACCCCTAAGAGAGAACTGGAACACGCACGCCAGCGTACAAGAAATCCATATCTATACGGAAGAGTCAAAAATGGATGTATGTACAGGAGTTTTCTGCGAGCCCCTAGACATAAAGGACTCGTACAGACTCCCCAATAAATGCAGCGTCTTTCAAGCTGAGATAGTTGCTATCGACAAGGCAGCAAAAACAATCTCCGAGAATAATCTGGATCCTTCCAAGATTACAATCGGCGGCGATCAAAGCACTAGACAAATTAAAATTCTCTAATTGCTGACAATAAATAAAATCGAATTTAAGTGCAGGTGTATCTGTTTTCTGATTCGAAAAGTTGAATAAATGTACGAATAGCAACGCAAATAAAATTTGAATAAAGGAAAACACCAATCACACGTGATAAACTTACAGAGTAAAACGGTTTGATGATCTGAATCGTTTTATTTTCATCGGGAGAGGTAAGACACGGCTAATGTGTCTGTCTTAAGCGCACTGGCAGTAGCAAGTTTCAGCTAAGGAAATTTTAATCGCCGAAGAGACCAAGATGAGGAGGAGACAGTCCTGCACTTTCCGTGCACGTGTCCCGCACGTGACAACATTAGGAGGGCGACTTTAGACCAACACCTTTTCACGATCTAAATTATCTTAAAAATTACATAGGAAAAAGCAACCCTTCCCAATGGCACCAAAATGGATCTACATTAGTGTGTACATCATCGGGGCCTACTTTTAGAAATATGAAATGGAATCGTTGCTTGTTTTTTTTTTTGGTAAATGATCTATGACAAGTCTATGGATCCTTTATGAAGCTTAGTGGCCGTTAGATGTGTTTTTTAGGACTGGTCAATAGTGTTGGACAGCGATTCTCCTGTTTATTTAATTAAATCACCTTTAAGAAGATAAGTCAAGCGGTTTGAAGTACATATTTATTTAGGTACATATTTAATAAGAACTTACGTAGTTCATTTGAGTAACATTTTTAGCAACACAAGTTGCATTTCTTAATTATGTCAATAACTGAATTCAAGTAATGAATATTACAAAAGATCTTTTAGGTCGAAGTACCCCCCCTTATAAATCGCCTTGGCGAGCCAGATATTAAATGAATATTTTCCAGATTCTTGAAGAGTATGGTGAACGAAGAGGGAAGCTTAGTCTGGTACTATTCGAAGACTGTCTTGAACATTTGACTCGAGTACACCGAACCTTACGGATTTATTGTGGCCATATCCTGCTCGTTGGCGTCGGCGGAAGCGGCAAAAAGAGTATCACTAAGTTGGCATCTTTTGCCGCAGGTACATTTATTTTTATAAATAAATTGTAAAACATGAATTGACGAGTAGACTAATTTTTTCCATTTTTTTTGCTCTCAGAATGCGAAATGTTTGAAATAACAATTGCACGTGGATACAACGAATTTTTCTTTCGTGAAGACCTTAAGAAACTTTATTACCAAGCCGGACTGGACAGAAAAAAAACAGTTTTTGTATTGTGTGCCGCTCAGGTGAGTTTCATTTTCAACGGTCATGGATATGACTGCAAACTTGTTGACCTTGTCATGGTTAATAAATGTAGGGGGACGTATGAGGGAAATAAAGCAAAACACCGATATCAAAAGTTAAAGTTTAAAAATGCATGACTTTACGGGGCTGTTCGATAAGTGAGAAACTTTAAAATTAAAGGATTGCTGTTTTTTTTATATGTCAAAATTGAATTTATTTTTAAACGTACGAGAAGTTTCCTTTTAGGGCGATACCCTGTTGCCAACGATGATCCAACTTCTTTAAACATTCCAACAAATAGAGTTCCTCAAATTCTGCAAAACTGGTATCGAAAATGGGTTGGCGTCGAAATTCTGTCGAGGTCAAAATTCTTTTTTTCAAAATTCTGCTTTCAAAATTCTGTTTTACAAAATTCTGCTTTTCAGAATCCTTTTTTTCAAAATTCTGCTTTTCAAAATTCTGCAAATAATAATAAAAAGTTTGGAAAATGTTTAAAAGCGCGCGCTTTTTTGTAAAACATTCCACCACTCACTTGTTATAGAGAAGAGGTAAAAGTAGTTTTTTTATTGATTTTAAGATTGCTCTCTTGGTTTAGACAAATATTCTGTTAGTATACCTTTGTGAGTGAACGTGTGCTTTGTTTAGTTTCTTAATGCTGTTGTTTCTTTTTTTTTTTGGTAATTTCAATTATGAAATAATTTGTTATTTTTGGCTGTTTTTTTTATGTGTTCCTGGTACCCACCTGTGTACCTTCTTTATAAGAAATATATTGTAGTTTGTTGACAAAGTTGAAAAATATTTGTTTTCTTTAAATTCGTAAATTAGAAAAAAAAAACAGAATTAGCAGAATTAATTTGTTTAAAATATTGCCTGTCAGAATTAAAAAAAAAACGAATTTTAAAAAGCAGAATTATGTAAGACAGAACAGAATTTTGAAAAGCAGAATTTTTGTGTTAAAAGTCAGAATTTTGCAAAGCAGAATTTTGAAAGCAGAATTTCGACCCGCTCCCATCGAAAATTTCATCATATGATGAAAATCTTCTGCCCAGAATCATATTCGGAAGCAGAAAACAATCATAGGCAACTAAGTTTGGAGAAAAAAACGAATGAGGGAACAGTTCTAGTGCGAACGAATGCATTGCCTTGTTGAACTTTTCTTCTTAAATAAAAACCGCTTTTCCGTCAATTCCGAACCAAATAGTACTGTCCGGTGTTCGTTTTCCTTTTGTACTATTTCAATTGCTCCTGCGTTTCTGGGGTATTGGTGTGTATCTATCCGGGATTCATTAACTGTAACGAAAAATTTCCTTGAACTGCGCTTGACGGAGCCAAACACTGTTTTGAAATTTTAAGCGATTTTGATCAACTGTCAGCAAACGCGGCACACAACTTGCCGACAATTTTTTCATAAGCAAATGGTCTTACAGGATACGAATAACGCTGTCATTTGAAATGGCTACAATCTAAGATATCTCAGAAACCTACTCGGCTCTTATATCGTCCAAGACGATACGTCATTTGGTCGTCCTGGCTGCTCAGCGTCCTTTGTTGGTCGTACGACCACAACTAAATTCAGTGAACCACTTGTGCATCATACCGCGCGTGGGAGCAGAGTCTCCATAAATTTTGTTTAGCCTTTCTTCTAACACAAACAAAAGTTATTTCGATCAATGTTAGAACGGCAATGTTTGGCGGATATATTTGAAGTTTTTTTTGTTTATGCCTAGAAAGAAACAGAGATCACAGAAAAAAATCTTGCATGAGATTCGAGCGCCATTTTTCATAAAATTCACTCGAACTCGAACGAACATACAGTTCCTTTTTGATAAAAACTACAAATGGTTGAATGAACAACGAAATCGAGTTATTGCTACCACGAGCACAGCTTGCCACAGCCGATTATCAGAATCCTTTTTGTGGTGCTGGCCTATTTTTAATCATGATTCTCGAAAAACGTTTTCCTGGGACTCCAACCTAACTCCGCCATCGAAGACAGAAGTTCAGCGTAGCCTGGTTGGTGTTTGATTGTTAAACGATTTGAATGAAACGTATACAAGAATTAAGACGGGTCAAAAATTAATTACAATGAGGTCTCCTTCCACCGCGCGCGCCACCTAAGGCGAGTTCTTCCCCTAAGGCATTGCCCCTCTGAAAAAGAGTGAACGATTCTGCGGGCCAGGGTGTTGATGTTCTGCAACTCACCAAATAAATGCTGGTGTTCCCAAGGCTCTGTTCTGTCCCCGACTCTCTTTCTCATTTTTATTAATTATCTCCTGTCTGTTACTTCTAATCTAATCCATTCCTTTGCTGATGACGGTACTCTCAGCTTCTCATATTCGTTTCTTGGTTCACGCCACTCATCATGCCTTTCGTTATTTTATCGTTATTTCCACCATAAGTGCTTAAACGAAATAGTCAGTTGCATTCCAACCCTTGAACATTTCAACCGCAATACCCGCCATGCAAGGAATGCTCATCAGTTCACCCTCAAGCCTGTATTCGGACATACAGTGAAGTTCAAAGAATCTTTTCTCAGCCGTACAACACGAATGTGGAATACTCTTCCACGCATTGTTTTTCCTTCACATTATAACCTACAAACATTCAAAACCAACGTGCATCGGCATCTCTCCTTTTCTTCTCACCCTAATTTCCTTAACGCCCGCACTGTGTAGCTATTACATTATAAGGGTCCCAACAAATCCCTTTAGTGCGTATAAATTATATAAAAAAATACATAAAAAACGGAAAACCGCTCTTATTGTCAACTGTTGTTAGAAATGTAGGTACAAAATCAGAAACCCCTTTTTTTTACCTGCTGCAGGAGTATCATCATCAAGTATCATAAAATCTGGATTTTTCCTGGTAAAGTACACACATTAAAACAAAAATTACCTAAACCGGAAAATAATCGTTTTCATTCATAACTTTTGCAACCTAAAGCAATAAAACCTTTTTTCCCATTTTTACCTGTTCCATGTTTTCCCAAGTATTATAAAAGCTATGGGTTTTTCTACAAACTTGTCGTAAGCTTTTATTTTTATTATTGTTACCTTCATTCAAAAAAAAATATTAAAACGTTCTGTTTATTACGCATTTTCTGGAGAAAATTGAACCGAAATTCAAAAAATTAGCATGGGCAGGAAAAACGGAACAGGTTAAAAATTGGATATCTTAAGACTGAGTTGAGATATAAAATTTATTTAAATGCAATTACAAAGGCTACTATTTCTTCTAAAAATAGAGGCCTAAACGAAATTTCTATCATTAGTACTAACAGCGCAATTACTGTTAACATGGGTCAGGGTACACCCAAGTAAACCTTTTCTTAAATCCTCAATAAATGATATAAAAATTAGAGATAGGCCCTTACTGTAGAACAATTTTTTCCTTAGAATATACCCATAAATCATGCCCTAAAATATTGCCAACGAATTAAGGGACACCCTGTATTTATACCCTATTCTAGGGGTATATTAATTTTGACGCATAGTTTGTAACATACCTTAATATTGCCCGTAGACCCCTAAAAGTTACTATATTTATGATCAGCATCGATAGTAATGTCGATCTAGCCATGTCCGTCCGTCCGTCCGTCCGTCCGTCCGTCGGCAAAAATTAGGCCTTTAAACTGGACCTAGAGAGCTGAAATTTTAACCATATACTCTCTAGGGTCCCGAAATAATCAAGTTTACGAATTTTTGAAATCCGCCCACAGACGCCCACAAACTCAAAAAACAAAATTTTGGAAAAAATCGAATTTTGAGCTAGGAAGCTGAAATTTTTTATATATGATCTATGACTCCTAAAACTGCTCGGGATATAAAATTTTCAAAATCCGCCCACTGCCACGCCCACAAAAAAATAAAACAATTTTATTGAAAAACCAAAATTTGAGCTAGGGAGCTGAAATTTATAATATATACTCTCTAGGGGCCCTTTAAGCTCATGTATAAATATTTTCAAAATCCGCCCACTGCCACGCCCACAAAAAAATAAAACATTTTTTTTGAAAATCCAAAGTTTGAGCTAGGGAGCTGAAATTTATAATATATACTCTCTAGGGGCCCTTTAAGCTCATGTATAAATATTTTCAAAATCCGACCACTGACACGCCCACAAATAAATAAAACAATTTTTTTGAAAATCCAAAGTTTGAGCTAGGGAGCTGAAATTTATAATATATACTCTCTAGGGGCCCTTTAAGCTCATGTATAAATATTTTCAAAATCCGCCCACTGACACGCCCACAAATAAATAAAACAATTTTTTTGAAAATCCAAAGTTTGAGCTAGGGAGCTGAAATTTATAATATATACTCTCTAGGGGCCCTTTATGCTCATGTGTTAATTTTTTTTTAAATCCGGCTACTGACACGCCCACAATTAAATAAAACAATTTTATTGAAACACCCAAGTTTGAGCTAGGGAGCGTTTTTTTTTGATAAAATCCTTTAAATGTTATATAACAAAATATGTAGAGCGTTCTTAACAATTTAACCATACTTAGACTTTTGTCACGCCCACTTATGAGGGATAGGAATAAGAATAGGGTATTTAACAGTTCGCCCAAGCGGACTGTAGCCCGTCCCTATGTTTTAAGACGTAGATTTGATGCGGTTCATAACCACTTATCAGGTTAAGGTCAACAACTTTTGTGCTTAGCCGAATTCCCACAACAACATCTACGACTTTGGTAGCAGCTGTAATTTTCTTCCCTAATGACGGCGATTCTATAATCAGGATTAAAGGGATCATAACCCTCCCACTTAAATGTATCCCTACTAATCCGACTATGCAGTTCGCCGGTTCGACCTCAGAAAATAACGGCAGGCCTCCCGATTTTAAATCACTTCGTCACAGAGGTCAATCAAATGCTGGTATTGCTGTATTGGTGTGATCCAGAATTTTTAGGCCTGCCTCTCGGAAATTGATGTTGCCTTTTTTACAGGGTTCAAAGGATCTCTCCTTTGAACATGACAGTAGGTACCAACTGAGCCGGTCGCACTACATTTCTTCAAGCAAGGTTCTTGACGTGAATGCTTCCTCGGGTCTTGGAACTTCTTATTAGATCAATCTTTGTTACTCCTGCTGTCATGCGAAGTATCTTCATCCCAGCCGCCGTTAATTTGCACTCATACCTTTTGTACGATGGCCAGCATTGTGAACCGTTTGCGAGCAACTGCAGAATATTGCTGGGTTTTCCTGCCACTTCATCCACTCTACGATTACCCGATGTTAAAGTCGTCATCACAACTTTCTTCGCTATTGATCATAGATCTCAGGTATTTGAACTTTTCGTACCTGGGACTCACTCTTCCATTCATGTCTAGCATAGGTCGGAGTGGATCGCAGAAGAGATCGGAGTTTTTTCGGAGTAATACGATACCCATTCCCCTCCAAAACTTCCACCCATACATCAGACGTTACAGAGACGCTTGATCCTAGCTAATGATGGCTCCATCGTCAGCAAAGAATACCTGATGTACTTAAGAGTCAGTCACTTTTCCTTCAAGCAGATAATCAAGGACTGTAATAAATATCAAGGGACATTAGAACCAACACCATAAGCAAACCCTTTAAGGAATCACGATGTTTTTCTATCATGATCCTTATACTTTGGATTGCATAGGTGGTTGATTTACTTCAGATAGCGGTATTATTTCCCGCATTCGGCTATCTAATACTCGCTCAACGACCTTCATGGTGTGTGACATCAGCTTTATTGAACGGTAACTGTCGTATCGCCTTTTTCCTTTGTACAAAGAAGAAGAAACTTTCCCTTCAATCATGAGGCATTTGGACCTGATATCTTCCATATTTTCGAGAACTCAGAGGGTATCTCGTCCGGCCCACCTGCCTTTCGTTTTTTGGAGGCTTCCTAACCTAACTTCTTCGACAGTAATGTCGAGTACTTCTCGTTTGTTAGGAATGGCTCTCGGAAAATATATGCGAGGAAATTTTTTGTTTAGAAGTCCTTCACAATACTGTTGCCTGTGTGTTTTTTCTCGTCATAAACATGAGCATTGTTGATGAACTTTGGCGAATGGATTTCCTGGACATTTCTCCTTCTCTGAGCGGCTATTTTGAAAATGATTGGTAGCAGCTGTAATAAATATCGCAATTTGTTCTTTCTATCGTACTTGATCCTATCCATCGTATCTCCTTCATCGTTATAATATCTGCTTTTAACGCGACAGAGACTTACATTTTTGAGTAGTACCGGGGGTATACAGCGTGCGCACGTTTCGGGTGCGTACTCTCATTTGAAGTAGCGTATATGTGATATCTTTTGCCTTGACGGTTGATTCAATCATCCTTATTTTGAGGGCTCATATTAGACTTATAAGAATCATCGTTTAGTCTTTTCCGACGGAGAGCAATAGTGTAGTTATTTTGTTCTCGCTCAACTCTCACGGTGACAGCTTTAGCAACACAAGCCTGATAACGACAGTGTTTTGTGTAGATGATAATTTGTTGCTGGTATTATTTAAACTTATTTCCTTCGCATTCACAGATAGTCGAAGAAGGCTTCCTCGAGCTAATGAACAACATATTAACAACCGGTTCGGTGTCAACCCTTTTTGCCGACGACGAAAAGGATATCATTATAGGGCAGTGTCATTCTCTTGCGATAGAAGCTGGATATTCAAGTTCCAGGTAGGTTTTTCCGTTTTTGCGGAACAAACAGGTCCTTGATAGTTTTTATAAATTTTGTGAAGGGATTCAGTGTGGAGTTACTTTATCAACACATGCTGTGAGAATCTGCATGTTGTTCTTTGTATGTCTCCAACGGGCGAGTCCCTTAGGAACCGTTGCCGAAATTTCCCAGGACTTATTGGCAGCACTACAATCGATTGGATATTTCCTTGGCCAAAGCAGGCTCTGCTTGCCGTTGCAGAACTTTATTTAACTGAGCATCCAATGGTGAGTATAATTCAGACATTTCCATAAACTTTTTAGTTAAGTTCCTTATAAGATTCCCGAAATCCATCGAGATAAAATCACAAGCCATGTGGTGCATGTTCATGGATCTATGCATCACTATTCAGTGGAATATAAAGAGAAACTTCGACGCAGTAATTATGTGACTCCTAAGCAGTATTTGGATTATATAAACACGTATTTGAAGCAATTAGGTAATATTTTATGATTTTGCTCACTTTTTCGCCCCATTATTTTTTTATTAAATTAAAATTCAATTTAATCAGAGGAGGAGAACAACTTCATCATCACCCAAAGCAATCGTCTTAAAGAAGGAATCATCAAAATTGACGAAGCTGCCGAACAAATAGATCAACTCCGAATCATAGTGACAGAACAAAAGCAAAACGTTGAAGTAGCGTCAGCAAACTGCGAAGCAATGATGGTAGATATACAGGCTTCCACCCAAAAGGCCAATACGAAGAAATCCGAATCATCCGAAAAGTCAATAGAAGTCGAAATCAAGGGCAAACAAATCGCTATCGAAAAGGCCGATGCTGAGGTGGTTTTAGCTGAGGCAATGCCAGCATTAGAAGAAGCTAGGCGTGCACTGGCCAATCTCGATAAAAGTCAGATAACCGAAATCAGATCATTTGCCACACCCCCACCGCAAGTGCAAGTGGTATGTGAATGCGTTGCCATACTCAAAGGATTGAAAGAGATCAATTGGAAATCAGCGAAAGGCATGATGTCGGATGTGAGTTTTTTGAGAAGTCTGATGGAAATGGACTGTGAGGTATTGACCGCGAGACAGATTAATGCCTGCCGAGCTCATATGAAATCGTCGGGAGGTCTTGATGAAATGGAAAAAATTTCTCTCGCTGGAGCGGGACTTCTTAAGTTCGTGCGGGCGGTTATAGCCTTTTTTGAAGTCTACCGCGAGGTTAAGCCGAAGAAGGAGCGTGTTGAGTTTTTGGTTCAGGAGCAAGAGTTGCAAATAAAAATTCTTTACAAACTGAATAACGAGATCACCCAATTGGAGGAGACGTTGGCTGAGCTAAATAACAAATACGCAGACTCCATTAAGCAGATGAAAATGTTAACAGAGATGATGAATCAGGCCGAGAGGAGACTGGTGAGTTGGTTCTAAATTTTACATACACATACTTAAAAATTAATATTTAAAAATTACAGATAGCTTCAGACAAGCTGATAAGTGGGCTAACCTCCGAACGCATAAGATGGAGCGAAGTTCTTCTTAAATTCGGCGAGCAAAAATCCCAACTGGTTGGGCAATGTCTCATTTGTTCATCATTTTTGGCGTATACGGGTGCTTTTTCGTGGGAATTTAGGAGGACAATGATGTATAAAGATTGGCTCAGCGATTTAAAGGAACGCGAAATTCCTATTTCAGACGACTTCGATCTCTCCAAGTCTCTCTCGTCGGAGGTTCAAGTGTCCGACTGGATATCGAAAGGTTTGCCGCCCGATGAATTATCCATTCAGAACGGCATCCATACGGTCCGAGCATCTCGTTTTCCACTCTGCATTGACCCACAGCAACAGGCCTTGAACTGGATTAAAAAAAGCGAAGCGCAAAACAATTTGAAAATACTTTCCTTCAACGATGCAGATTTTCTAAAGCAGATTGAATCGTCCATAATGTACGGCATACCAGTTCTGTTTGAAGACGTCGATGACTACATTGATCCCGTTATTGATCCAATATTGGAGAAAAATATCCGCACAGTAGCTGGGCGGAAGTTCGTTGTACTGGGCAATCGAGAGGTCGATTACGATGAAAACTTTCGAATGTATCTCACGACAAAGTTTGCCAATCCAGAATTTGAACCAGCGGTGTATGCAAAAGCCATGGTTGTCAACTATAGCGTTACCGCCTCCGGCTTGGAGGATCAACTTTTAAGTGTGGTCGTTCGCTGTGAAAGACCTGATTTAGAGGAGCAGCGGGAGACACTCATCCTGCAGACAAGTGAGAACAAGAAACTCCTACAGCAACTGGAGGACTCCTTGCTGCGTGAGCTGGCTACATCCACTGGCAACATGCTGGACAACGTGGAATTGATTGAAACTTTGGAAAATACGAAGACCAAGGCTACAGCAATTACGAAACAACTAAAGCTGTCAAATGAAACAGTTGCTGATATTGAAAAACTACGGGATGGCTATCGTCCTGTTGCCCGACGAGGTGCAGTGCTATTTTTTGCATTGTCTGACATGGCAGCTGTCAATTCCATGTACCAGTACGCTCTCAACTCATTCTTGGACGTTTTTGCATACTCTTTAAGGAAATCGGTTCCAGATTCGATGCTTTCGAAACGAATTTCGAATATTATCAAAACTTTGACGGAAAATGTTTACTCATTTGGGTGCATGGGCATTTTTGGCCGACACAAGTTGCTTTTCTCGTTTCAGTTGGCCAGTAAACTGGAGCAAAGTGAAGGAAACCTTTCGCAAGCTGAAATTGATTTCTTCATAAAAGGTTCGATATCGTTGAAGAAATGTGAGAAACCGTGTCCTGCCCCTTGGTTATCGGAGCAAAATTGGAAAAATATAGAAACCTTTTCGACTGATTTTCCGGAGCTCTTCGGGGGACTTACCGAGCATATTCAGAGGAACTTAGGAGCATGGAAAGAGGTATGTTAAGTTAAGAATAAAAGATTTATCATTGCATTTGCCCTGTTTGTCTGCAAATAAATTGCCTTATCCCGATCGGGGTAGGTTAAATAAGGCTATGTAAGGTGGTTGCCAGGGCACGAAGCCAAGGCACGCGTATACCGCAATTTCGGTAAATTGTGGTACCACAAAGGGGTGGGGGAGGAGAGGGGGTGTTTTGCCAGTTGTCTCTCGGCCTACTGCGAGCCCTGTGATTACCTACTGCGAGGTAATGGTTGTGGGGGAGTGTAACGAAATATTAATTAATTATTCCTACACAATCACACGTAATTGTGTTGGAACAAGGAATGCTCGTGAGAAGCAGTGATGGAGAATCTCCAAGTATCATCGCGTCTCACTGGTCGAACCGTAACCGGATACACGCACAGTAGTGCGCAGCTCTAAATACGACCTAGTTCCTCTAACAACCTTTCGCCCCGTAGATTGTCGTTATGTCGTTATGACGTGACGGGCAGATGGAGGGTGTTCAGGCCTTCGAAGCGTAGGCATTCTAGTCGTTGCTCATCGTAGCTCGTGGGATGGGGGGGGGGGGGTGTTCTTGCGACTCCAGCTCGAAACGGTGTTACGTTTTTTTTTATACATGCCTCAGAATCGATGTAGTTATCTGTAAATATTAAAAAGGTTTGTCGCCAATATACTATGCTATTCAAGGACTTTTGTTGCTGTTTTTCCTTTTAAAATCCCAGAGGAGGTGACCATGATGGCATTGAATCACCTGAGTGGGTGTGCCCTCCCGCACATCATTAACCTATGCAGATTCACAATGCCCTTGGCTCAACATGTCACTCTAACTATTTATGGTGAGTCCCAAAAGTGAAATTACTTCCCTTACCGTAGTCTCCCCCTAATCCCTGATATCGGCGTCAGTCTCCTCCACCTTGATGTAGTTACCTTTCTATCCCTGCATTATGTGAAAATTATTTGCAAATGGGCCAACCAAAAGATATGTATAGCTATGTATGGTTATATGTAATACATTTATTCCAAAAGATAAATCAATATACTTAACGTTAATGTTTCTAAAATTACTTAATACTAATTATGCTAATTCTACCATCATTTAGGCCCCTATTGCGATTGTCGATTACCAATCGAAGCGGCATTTGTCGATTGTGTCTATTGGATCGACCGATTGGTATTGTCTAAGCAATCGAATGTGCAATGCCCTATTGTGAAAGGCTCGCAAAAAATTAACATCTAAAAGTTAGCAACACTTTTGAGGATTAAAACTGAAAAATGTTGTGTCACAAGCTACGAAAATGTATGCACTTGTGTTCAGGTAAGTGGTAATTATTCAGTTTTATTTGCAAAAAGTGTTTCCTACTTTTAAATGTCAATTATGTTAAATCGCCAGAATATTGTGAATATTTATATGCGTAACGCGTCGATCAGAAAATTCCAATCGACAGCAATCGTTTGTGAAATGGAAAAATGTCGACCACATACGACAATTGGCGATCGTTGATCAAAAAAAGTCGTTCATCGATCAAGCAATCGACAACCGCAGTCGGGGCCTAAATCAGAGATCAATCAGGGCAGGTCAATATAATAAAATAAGATCTCGCTTTATAGTACGTCGACAACTTATAGCATGGGATAACCAACGACCATACCACGTCGAGTTAATCGGTTCTCGTCAGATCACCGTAATTAAACGACGTTGGGCGCGGTTAGTACGTAGATGGGGGACCGTTTGAGAACAACCGCGTGTCGTTGGCCAGTCCCATCTACAGAGTTGAGGTAGATAATATACGTGGTATCACAATCGACCTAAATTGGTTTAAGTGTGTCGGCTTCTGCCGACAGCCACATAAACCTAACCTAACCTATAGCATGGGATCGTACCTCTGCTTAGCATTACAAGAACCATAAACTTCCTAAATCATGGGCGTGCGTGACAATCACAGCTCTCCACACGGTCTCAGTGGATTGTGTCACCGAAGAAGCACGATGTGTATCGTGTTCCCTGGTTCGGATATTTGCTGTAACACTGGTAATTTATTAGTTTTCCTAATGGTCCGCAAACCAACGACCATACCATGTCGAGTTAATCGGTTCTCGTCAGATCACCGAAATTAAACGACGTTGGGCGCGGTTAGTACGTAGATGGGGGACCGTTTGAGAACAACCGCGTGTCGTTGGCCAGTCCCATCTACAGAGTTGAGGTAGATAATTATACGTGGTATCACAATGGACCTAAAATTGGTCTAAGTGTGTCGGCTTCTGCCGACAGCCACCTAAACCTAACCTAACCTAACCTAATGGTCCGCAGGTGGCGGGCCAATGCTGTTGAAAATCTAATTAGATTATGGAAATTATGCAAATGACGACTTCTGAATTTTACTTCTGTACCTGTATCACAAAACACAAAAAAAACCTAGATAATTTAGAGGCTTCGAAATACACTGTTTCACACACTATCGAGATGACGTAGACGATGTTAGTTTAAGGATATCGCGAGGTTAATTCCTAATAGGGTCCGAAGGAGTGCACTGGTTCTGGATCGACTGCTGCAAGATGCTAAATGCAGAACAAGTAAAATTACAAATTGGCTAAGATATATAGATGACTCAGCGTTTCGAAGATTCTTCACAAATTTTGGACACAATGAATCTACTAAGAACTGCTCTAATTTTGTACTTTTGTAATCACTTTATGGTCAAATGTAATTCTATACGAATACTTAATGAAACCTAACACTAGCTTACGGACTTATTCTGCTGCTGATGATATAGCTGCACCTTGAGGATACGCGCTCGCTTGTAGAGATTTAGCGACCTGTTCTCGTGCTGTTGAAGACTCTGGTGTCATTGTGTGCCGATCCGCTGGTGGATCCAGGCGCTGTCCGAATAGTTCGGGTGCTGACCGTAAGTAAATAATATAGTAAGTAATAAATAAATTTATTCGGAACTCTGATGATGGCGAGAAAATGCATCCCTTACAGGAGTTACTAATCAGGGAATGGAGCCTGGCTGTAATTCGCATAACGGTTGCGATATGTTGAGAGTGACTACTGCAGTCGCGATTCCCGCCCAAATCCCGCACATGGGTTAGGATCACTGTTACACTCGTCCCAATTTGTCTGTTAGCGGGAAGGCAGCATAACCGGGGATGACTGTATCAATCAAATACCCGGGTCTCCTGTCTTGCCCTCAGAGTGGAGTACTGACTGAAGTGACTGTTTCAATCTAATCTCAGTACGACCTCTTTTCCTCTGCAGGAGTACAGGCTGGTATTACTGAACTTAATTGAACCCCAACCCATTGCTCAAATCCCAGGTGGGTATCAGTATAGTTACAGTGGCAGCAATCAGCTGAGAGTGACTAGAGTGGTCGAGTTCAGCCCGACCACCGAAATCATGGGTTAGGATCAGGGTGAGGTGATTGAAACAATCGAACCATAAGGCTGATTCCAATTCACTGCAGAGTGGAGGGAGAGCTATTGCTTCCTGATCCAAAGAAAAGAGAGCCGCTTGAGATGACTGTATCGATCGAACCTCAAACTACCCTTTATTCTCTTTGTAGGTAATTCCGGTTCTAGTGACTGATACAGTCAAGCCTCACGCACGTCATTAATTTCGTTGGGAAGGGGAGCCGGGAACAGTCGGCCGCGCAGTCGAATTATTGGTTGAGACCTGTGCTTGAGGGGGTGGCTGAAGTAGGTGCACTCTGAACGCTACGTGCATCGCGGAGGGAGTACCGCTTTTAGTGACTGTTTCAATATGCTGGTTCGCGGAAAGGGATCAAGGAGAGGTTCCTGTCAGAATCAAACATGAGAGGGGTGTCCATTCTCAAGATTAGTTTAACCACTTGAATTTTGTGATGAATTTGCTGATGCATCACACGTCTGTCTCGCTGAGATCGCTTATATCTTTGAAGAAATAGTCGACAAGAATTTGTTGCCTTGAGTTGGGTACTGCGGGGCAGTAACACAGGAGGTGTGATGGTTTCTTCCTCTTCAACGTCTCTATAGCTTCTGCAGAAGTCGTTTGAGGGTACCCCCATTCTGGTGGCGTGTCTGCCAAAAAGACAGTGTCAAGTGATTGCAGCGACTACCGAGCTGATATTTTCCCTGCTAATGGAGAGGAGTTTGGATGTTCTTTTTGCACATGACGCACTGATGCCAATCCACCTATTATTTGCTTCTATTAATGCGTTGTCTGATAGATTGAGCTTCAACGTCTGAATTGGTACATCGGGTGTCTCTTGTAGTTAGAGAGGTCTAGTGTGGTACCCCGTCTGGCTAGCTCGTCCGCCTAACAGTTGCCTGGAATGTCCCTGTGACCGGGGACCCAGCTCAGAGAAATGTAACTTCTGTCGGCGATCTCGTTAAAAGATTCGCGGCATTATTTTACCATTTTGGATCTTATTGTTGGTGATTCTAGGGCTTTTATCGCTGCCTGATTGTCAATGTAAATCACGATAGTTCTGCCTTCTATCAGGTTAATAGAAAGTCGGCATGCTGCTTCGCGGATAGCCGTGTCTGAAATTCACTTCAGTGGTCAGGCAGTCGTAGTGCGACAATGAGAGCAGGGTCGCCTGAGAAGACGCCTGCCTACGTGCCGTTCGCCTTATGTGATCTTATATGTTCAGTTTCCAACTGAGTTTGTTAACTAGGATTATTCCCAGGTATTCAGCTTGGTTGGACAATTTTAGTGTCTCACTGTGGAGCGTAGGTGGCGTTATCGCCAGAATCTTTATGTTCCTAGTAAATAAAAGGAACATCGGTGTATGTAGCCAAAATATTCGTTTCTAACCTTTCAGTACGCGGTTGTTATTTATAGGTTTACTTTTCCTGACAGAGTTTTATAAACAAAATAACACGCACATGTTTTCTGCGACTTTTGTAAGCATTATGTTGTTGTCACTTCTATCCCTACTCGTAGAAGGACGTTTTCGACGAGTAGTAGCGGTAGAGGAGGTGCGTAGAATGTTTTCTTGTGGATTTTTGTTTGTTGTTCTAACATTCCTCTACCTTTCCTTAATGTGGAAAACGAAAATGTTTTCTGTTTTTTAAGGTTAAATTGTGTCCTTGAAAAAAGAAAACATTTATTTAAGAACCTACCCATTTACTTTTTTTTTTTTTTAATAAAAAGGAAATCCAAATCCGAGAGCACTCAGACTCGGTAACGGTCCATTGTACTATCAGGCAGAAATCCTCATTTTTGTGTAGAGGCTGGAGAATAGGTGGCGTATGTTGTTGTTCCCCATGCGGATTGAACCTGTACCGCACGGGTCACAAACCAACATACTAACCTCTACACCGTCGCCACCCATTTATTTACTTAACGCGGTACGTACGCGTAAAATGTCTCCACATGAGACACCGATTATTTGTTTGTACTTGATTATTTAGAATTTCGCATGATCTTCAGTCGCTGTGAATTGTAAAAGACTCTACCATTTCAACTTGGGAGCAACCATTGATGTCAATATACTCCTCGTACCCCAGTATTTTACGGATAAACTTTAGAAAGTTTCTTCAATGCATGCCCAGAGCGCCGAACAGGATTGAATAAATCACATGATAACGCATCTTCTTGGCGGAATCCGCTGCAAGGTCCGAATTACAGATGACACCACATGTGTGCCAGGCTTACTCAACACAGCTGTTTCGTTTTGCCGAAATCCTCAATTCAGCTATTGACATGTGGATCCCATGACAATGAATGCTAACATTTGCGGCTTTAAAGCTCGATAAAAAGCTTGTGAGTCTCGTCTTTGAAATTCGTTGGTATTTTTCAGGATTATACTCTGTGTGCAAATTTGATCATTTTGCCGGGTCGGTCTTCCGGCTGGTACGTGCCGATTAGTATTTTACCGAACGGCTTAAGCCTTTCACAAACAACTTTGACTTTGAAGCCTCCGTAGTACTTGAAAGACATATGATCGTCTTTGTTGAAGATGGGGCTTTTTGAAGTGATAGTCCAATCATTGGCATGCTTTTATACAACCATTTTTGAATTATGATTTGGTATATGCGCCTAAGCAAAACATCACCTCCCTATTTAAGGAAATCCGCCAGTAAACTATCATTTTTTGTGGTTCTTTAGCGTTTGTATGCCTAATCCTGCCTTGTATATACTGGGTTGGGTGGATGGTAATCTTGATTGTGATATTTTTTTTTTATAATAAGCGCGCACTAAAGGGATTTGTTGGGACCTTTATAATGTATTAGCTACACAGCGCGGGCGTTAAGGAAATTAGGGTGAGACGAAAAGGAGAGATGCCGATGCATGTTGGTTTTGAATGCCTGTAGGTTATAATGTGTAGGAAAAATGGAGCGGGGAAGAGCATTCCACATTCGTGTTGTACGGCTGAGGAAAGATTCTTTGAACTTCACTGTACGTCCGAACACAGGCTTGAGGGTGAACTGATGAGCATTCCTTGCATGACGGGTATTGCGGTTGAAATGTTCAAGGGGAGGAATGCAACTGGCAATTTCGTTTGAGCACTTATGGTGGAAATAATGATAAAACAACGAAAGGCAGGAAACATTACGACGATGACTAAGAGAGTCAATCGATATCTCGGTCGCCAATAAGTTTTATCGCGCGTTGTTGGATCCTGTCAAGTAACTCCAAATAAGGTATTGGTGCACCGGACCAGATATGAGCGTTGTACTCGAGTTTCGGGCGAATGAACGCCTTATAAATTGTAGCCAGATCAGAAGGGGTGAAATATTTCTTACAACGCTTAAGGAAGCCTAGACATTTCGCGGCATTCTTGGCGACACCGAATATGTGGTCATTCCAACGAAGGTTCAGCGATGCAAGTGCTATTCATAGATAATGGCAGTGTGTGTGGGTTTTGCTTTAATGACAGGAGACAGCATTGTGTTTTGGAAGCATTAAATTCCACTCTATTGGTTTTACGCCACTGAGTTATGCTGTTAAAATCGGTATTTAATGAGCTTAACATACGTTGCCGTGCCAGTTCCACACCCGAAGATGAGGGGCGTGACCCAAGAAACGAATATGAGAAGCTGAGGGTACTGTCATCAGCAAAGGAATGGATTGGATTAGAAGTAACAGACAGTAGATCTTCATTTATAAAAATGAGAAAGAGAGTCGGGGACAGAACAGAGCCTTGGGGGACACCAGCATTTATTTGGTGAGTTGCAGACTTGAAGCCGTCCAAAACAACTTGAATTGAACGGTCCGAAAGGTAATTTCTAATCCATTGAAGAAGAGTATCATCGATTCCAAATGCACGCATTTTCGACAAGAGAGCTTGATGCCAAACTCTGTCAAATGCCTTTGAAATATCAAGCGCAACAATCTTACTTTCACCACCCTGATGAATAGATTGGTTCCACTTTTCGGTTAGATATGTCATCAAATCACCAGTGGACCTGTTGCTGCGAAAACCATACTGCCGGTCATTAAGCAGTTTTCGCGATTCAAGATATTTCATTAGCTGACGGTTTATCAGCGTTTCTATGACCTTAGAAAGAAGGGACGTAAGTGCAATTGTTCGGTAGGAGGAGGGAGAAGAAGATTCGCCTTTTTTTGGTACGGGCTGGACAAATGCTGTTTTCCATCTTCACGGGAAGAGTCCTGAAGAATAGGACAGATGGAAAAGCTTACGCAATGGTTTTGCCAGCGAAGAAGGACACCTCTTCAGAACGCTAGGGGAAATACCATCTGGACCAGCGGATTTGTGAACGTCAAGAACGTCTTGAAGTACTCTAGCCACTGTACGAGTGCGAAAGTGCATTGGTCCCATAGAGCATTCTACGCGCTCGAGTACAGGGGGAGACAAAGCACAATCTGGGAGCGTTGAGCTGACTGCAAAGGGAGCAGCAAGTAGATTGGCCTTATCTGTAGAGCTGACAGCTGGAATGTCGTTGTAAATGAGTGTCGGGATAGATGACGGGGCCGAATTCTTGATGTTTTTAACAAATGACCAAAAGTTTTTACTACCAGTGGGACTTTGTCGTATTTTTTGCCTCAACTTTTGGTCATAGGAGAATTTGACACGATTAATGTGGACATTGCAGTCATTTCTGGCTCGTTTAAACTTTTTACGGCTTTCCTCAAATGGGTTGGCTTTGAATAGCCGGCAACTTACCTCTATTAACCTGATAGCCTCTTTGCAGCTCGAGTCACACCACGCGTTAACCTTGGGTTTGATACTTTTAATCCTGTTAGGGATAAAAGACTTCATACCCAGGTGAATTATGTTTGTGACCATATCAGCAGCAGCATCCACGTCGCTGTGGAGGAAGCACAGCGACCAGTTAAAACTCTTAAAGAAATCGTTTAGTTTTTCCCAATTGGCTTTCTCGTATTGCCATACGGTTCTTTTAGGAGTTTGTTCTTTAACTATGTGGTTGGAGTACGAGAAATTTGCTGATATGATACAATGGTCTGACGAACCTAGGGGCGATAATACTTTCAAAGCGTATTTATCGGGGTGGGAGGTAAGAAACAAGTCCAATGTGTTGGTAGTTTGGCTGCTAATGTCCGGTATTCGTGTCGGCTCATTTACAAGCTGAGTCAGGTTATTTACCTCAGCAAAGATCTCGACGTACCTTCCTTCGGGTGTTGTCTGACCAGAATGTCGAAGCCAGCTTGAATTGTGTATATTGAAATCGCCCGCAATGACGATTTCAGAACGAGGATGAAGGGTCACAATTCTTGTAATGGAATCAGACAGGGCATCAAACTCATTAGAAGTTGAATGTCTGTCCAGGTTGGGGCTTCTGTAGATAAAACAGTAGTGGATTAATTGCCTACGGACATGGAATTTTAGCCAAATGAAATAAAATTCTGGATTGGCACATTGGCCATATTGAGGCTGAAGTTGGTAGGCTACGTCACTACGTATATAAATGGCGAGACCGCGATGGGGGAAGAATAATGGCACTAACCGAACGACTCCTGCAATAGTTAAGCAAATGCAACAGTGATGAAGTGGGATGGAGGACGGAAGGAAAACCCTACGCTGTTATTTTTTTTTTTTTAACAGCACTGCCACCGGCCACCGGCACTGGCTCTATGTGGATTTATTTTTTTCTTTTATCACACACACACTATGCGTATTTTTTTCTTTTCGCGAACCGTATTGGCGAGGCACCGAAATTGCAAGCAAAAAAGCAACACTCCGGACGCGACGGGGGCAAACAGCAATTTAGCTAGCCAGTCGCGATCCATTTTCTTCGAGAAAAGTTCTTTGACGTGAAGGCTTCCTCTGATCTTAGAACTTCTTATTCGATCAATCTGTGCTATTCCTGCTGTCAATCTGTCATGCGAAGCATCTTCATCTCGGCTGCTGGTAATTTGTACGCTCTCCAACCTTGTGAACCATAAGTGAGAGCATGGCACACAGCTGCGATGTAGAACCTTCCTTCAGTTTAGGTGCAATTTTTCGGTCACGGACGGTGGCTGAGTTTTCCCGCCACTTCATCCAACCTACGCTCACGCTATGCCTTATGTCGTCATAACAGCTTGCTTCGTTATTGATCATAGATCCCAGATGTTAGAATTTTTCACGCTTGGGAATGACATTTGCATTAATATAATTATTGTCTGGAATAGGTCGGAGTGGATCGGAGAACGGGCAACACAGAAGTATTCTTTTTTTTCTTGCTATACTATACCCATTCCTTTCCAAAACTTCCACCCATACATCAAGTGGAATAATTTTATTAATAGGAAAAGTTATCACATGGACAAGTTGGCTATCGGTATGGCAGCCCATTTAAAGAACTGATAGTTAATGTTAGTTTAGCTGTGTATTATTTGTTCTGCCTATTTTATGAAAATTGAAAAGAAAAACCAAAATTCTTTGGCTTTAATTCCATGTGGCAACCATATTGAATGCTTTGAGAAGTTTAATCAAAAGGAAGATATTAGGTCCGTTCGCGTACTTTATGTGTAGAAAAATGAAAACTGTCAAATCTCCGAAATCGAGAGAGAATCCTCTCATTTCAAAGAAAAGTAAGCGAACGCTTTTGTTTGAAAAGATGAAAAATGTCAACCGATGTTTTTTTTGCTGGCAAACTCATAGGATTTCATCATTTGACAGTTTCCATTTTTTTACCAGCTGAACTTCTGTGTGAAGAAAAATGAACGAAAGTAAATTTTTCTTTCGTTCATCTTTTTACCATTTTCTCAATACGCGAACGCGTTTGTGTAGTTTTGCACGAAAGGTTATATAAATTTACGTTTGCATATTAGTTTGCAAACAGACCTATTATAAGAAGACTGTGACTATAAAGAACGTAAATAATAAATCTACTCTAGCTGATCTGATAAAGAAAGAGCAGGGGCAAGATCAGGTAAAATGAAAACGACCGAACGACAATTGCGATGCAACAAATATTATTGATGCAGCTATTGTGGAATCTAGAACGTTCGATAGTTTTTATTTTATATGATCTGATCCCAGATCTCCCATCTCTCCATCTCTTGGACCATGTGACTGATTGTGTACATTTTAGTACCTACATTGAGTGCGTATTAGCAAGATGAGGCTCACACCATTTTATTTTGTTAAACGCCATCTATTGAGTGATATTAGCCGTGTTTCTTTGCACGCGGATATAGGGATAATTTGAAATTTGCATGTAAAATACAACAACAACTTATCCTATATACGCTAACTTTAGCGGGGATAGCTATCGCTTCCAAAACCCATTTTCTTCGTTTCTGATGAACCGATGCGATTAATTTTTCAGGAAATGTCAAAGTTTGACATCCCTCCGACCACTAACACATCCCGCCGAATATTTAATTCTGCCTCTGCACCTGGATAAAGAACATGCTAGACAGCAGGCTGATCCAGGCGGAGCTTGGCAGCTGTCTGACCAGGAGGTCAGTGTACAGGGGCACACCACACGGAGGAGTCACCGCTACTATGGATCTTAGTAGTCAACGAGATCATCTCCAACCTAGAGGAGGACGGATGCAAAGTGACGGCCTACGCGGACGACATTGCCATTGCCATAACGGGGAAATTCCCCCACACGATCAGAGACCTAATGGAATCGGCTCTCAGGAAACTATCCTCCTGGTCCATTAAGGTCGGGCTCAATGTTAACCCATCCAAAACCGAACTGGTTTTATTTACAAGGAAAATTAAGGTTCAGGAGATAACGCCACCTACGCTCAACAACGAACCACTAAAATTTTCCAGCCAAGCTAAATACCTGGGAACGATCCTAGATAGCAAACTCAGTTGGAAACCAAACATCCGAGAACGCATAAGGAAGGCTACGATTGCCATTTACACCTGTAAAAAGGCATTAGGCTCCAGATGGGGTCTACAGCCTAAGATAACACACTGGCTGTACACGGCGGTCGTCAGGCATATCCTCACTTACGGTATCATAGCATGGTGGCCTGCAATATCGAAGCAATGCCACGCAAGCGCCCTAGAACGAATCCAGAGGGCAGCCTACATATGCATCACAGGAGCCTTAAGATCCACACTAACGGCAGCCTTAACGACTATTTTAAACCTCCTCCCCATTGATATCTATGGGAAGCTGGTGACCACTAAGGCGGCCCTGAGATTAAGAGAATCCAATTCGTGGCAAAGTTCGCACATCGGGCACAGTAACATCCTAACTGCCCACAAGATTCCCAAGAATACGGATTACCTAATTACACTAGATTTCATTAATAAATACAAGACGGCCATCCCAGACCGAGCCAGTTGGGAAGACGGTCGTATTGTAAACAATAACGCCATAGAAATATACACCGACGGGTCAAAGACAGCCGACGGCACGGGGGCGGGCGTGTTTTCAGACAACCCTGCGCTCAACGTCGTAATAGGACTACCTGACCATTGCAGTGTATTTCAGGCAGAAGTCACGGCTATCCGCGAAGCAGCATGCAGACTCTCTATGAGCCCGATAGATGGAAAAACTATCGTGATCTACATAGACAGTCAGGCAGCGATTAAAGCCTTAGAATCACCAACAATAAGATCCAAGTTGGTAAAACAATGCTGCGAATCTCTTGACGAGATCGCGGTCAGATGTAACACTTCCCTGTGTTGGGTACCCGGTCACAGTGATATTCCAGGCAACTGCAAGGCGGACGAGTTAGCCAGACAGGGTTCCGCACAAGAACTCTCTGACAAGAGAGAGACACCGGCGGTACCCATTCAGACACTGAAACGCAAACTTCTAGATAACGCGTTAATAGAAGCAAACAATAGGTGGAATAGCATCAGTACATGTGTGTCCTCAAAGCAAATTTGTACCAAATACGATGCAAAAAGAACATCCAAACTTCTCTCCATCAGCAGGAAAAATATCAGCTCTGTAATCGGAGCAATCACTGGTCACTGCCTTTTAGGCAGACATGCCACCAGATTGGGAGCTCCCTCAAACGACTTCTGCAGAAGCTGTAGAGACGTCGAAGAAGAAGAAACCACCACACATCTCCTGTGCAACTGCCCCGCACTAGCCAATTCAAGGAAACAAATCCTCGGCAACTATTTCCTCGATGATCTAAGTGATCTCAGTGAGACAGATATCGTCTGCATCAGCAGATTCGTCACTAGGTCCAAATGGTTGAACTGAAAAGGAGGACGGATTGGACGATGACTTGTGCCCCTCCGCTCCCCTCCCGCAGATCACCCCAAACCGATTCCCCTGCAAAGGAAAAGAGATCTCACTGAAGTTATATTGTATCAGTCACTTCAGTCAGAACTCCACTCCGAGCGCGAGACAGTAACCCGGCGGATCGACTGAAACGGTCTCCCCCGGCCTTGCTGCCTTCCTGCTATGCAGACAAAACGAGAACAGAGTTGAGGTTAGATTGTAACAGTCACCACACTCTGTCTCTCTCCCATGCCTCAAAACCCGTACCACAAACCCCCGAACTCAGTCACCATAATCCAAATCGACTATCAAGGCCGCCCCTCCCTGCTCCCTTCCCACGGAATGGTGTAACTTGAGGCTCGTACTGCAACAGTCGCCACAAGCCGCACAACCCCGCGATGCGTGTGGCACTCAGGGTTGGACCACCTTCGGTCACCCCCTCCAGCACAGTCTTTCAACCAACTACTGGACTGTGCAGCCGGTACACCCCGACCCCCCCTCCAAGGAATGTAATAGCTTGCTCGGGATTCGACTGTATCAGTCACCCCGGCACGTTGTTGCCTGCAAAGAGAGTGAAGAGCAGTTTGAGGTTCGATTGTAACAGTCATCTCAAAAGGCTCTTCCCTCCCCCGGTGATCAGGTAGCAATAGCTGCCCCTCCGCGGCGTAGAATTTGGGATCGACCTGTGGTTTGATTGCATCAATCACCTCATCTCGATCCCAACCCTTGGTTCGGATGTCGGGCGAGAGTCGCCACTGCACTAGTCACTCCAATACATAGCAACCCATGCGAAATACAGCCAGGCTGCACACCCTGACCCCTTCAGGATTATCTCCCCCCATAAAACCACTACCTCGCAGGAGGCAATAGCCGTGTTTCTTTGCACGCGGATATAGGGATGGCATCAGAAAACGACTATCACCTACACTCATGCACCTATGACATGCACCGTGACACAGCTGTAAGTTGTAGTTAAGAAATTTGTATTGAAAATCCTGAAATTGAAAAATATTTACTTCCGCCAATTGAAATTGATGCCAAGCATATTCTAAAATTATGAAAAACAATTTCACATTAACAGATTTGCTAAATTCAATTACCTTTATAATGAAGTTTGAAAAATAATAATAATAAAATCACGAACAAAATATTCGGCGGGATGTGTTAGTGGTCGGAGGGATGTCAAACTTTGACATATCCTGACAAATTCATCGCATCGGTTCATCAGAAACGAAGAAAATGGGTTTTGGAAGCACTGTTTATCCCCGCTAACTGACTTAGCGGCGATAGCTATCCCCGCTAAAGTTAGCGTATATAGGATAAGCTGTTGGTGTATTTTACATGCAAATTTCAAATTATCCCTATATCCGCGTGCAAAGAAACACGGCTAATCACAGGGAACCCAGTAGGCCGAGCGACGACCGGCAGAACACCCCCCCCCCCTTTTTTGTTTTATAACAACGGGCCGAAACTGCGGCCTAAGTGTGCCTGGGCTCACGCCCTCGCAGGCACCTTACCTTACCTTATTTTTTTTTTTAAACTTAATTATAAAGGTAATTGAATTTAGCAAATCTGTTAATGTGAAATTGTTTTTCATAATTTTAGAATATGCTTGGCATCAATTTCAATTGGCGGAAGTAAATATTTTTCAATTTCAGGATTTTCAACACAAATTTCTTAACTACAACTTACAGCTGTGTCACGGTGCATGTCATAGGTGCATGTGTGCTGCCAAGTTTTTTTTGATGAATTCTTAAGCGGCGATTTTCGTTTTCTGATGCCATTCCTATATCCGCGTGCAAAGAAACACGGCTATTGTAAGCAGAACCTCGTACATCAAACTGAAGAAAGACCAATCCAGCACAACTGCAGCTATCGAATCTAACTAACGGCCCTAGAATATGCAAAGATCTCTGAATAAATCTGAAGACGCCCCAGACCATTTCAAAGCTGAGAAAAGAATTTACTAGAAAATAGATCCTGTGTATATCCAATATCCCTAGCTGTGTGTCGCGACGCCCCGTTTTTGTCACGCCACTCTAGGATACCACTAATTTAGATGAACAATTTTGTTACCGTTCAGATTTGGTTTACCAGTCCATCATACAACTAGTGTTGGTGGCTGGCCGGTAAGAAATTATTTTCTCGTGCCGCTCGGGGATACCGTTAGTTTGCACCAATATTGTACTGCGGTTCTGAATTAGTTGTCTCGCGCCACTCGATGATACCGTTGGTTTGCAACAAATATTAGCCGTGTTTCTTTGCACGCGGATATAGGGATAATTTTAAATTTGCATGTAAAATACAACAACAACTTATCCTATATACGCTAACTTTAGAGGGGATAGCTATCGCCGCTAAGTCCTTTAGCGGGGATAAACAGTGCTTCCAAAAGCCATTTTCTTCGTTTCTGATGAATCCTTCCGATGAATTTTTCAGGAAATGTCAAAGTTTGACAACCCACCGACCACTCACACATCCCGCCGAATATTTTATTCGTGATTTTAGTATTATTATTTTCCAAACTTCATTTTAAGGGTAATTGAATTTAGCGAATCTGTTAATGTGAAAGTGTTTTTCATAATTTTAGAATATGTTTGGCATTGATTTCAATTGGCGGAAGTAAATATTTTTCAATTTCAGGATTTTCAATACAAATTTCTTAACTACAACTTACAGCTGTGTCACGGTGCATGTCATAGGTGCATGTGTGCTGCCAAGTTTTTTTTTGATGAATTCTTGAGCGGCGATAGTCGTTTTCTGATGCCATCCCTATATCCGCGTGCAAAGACGGCTATTGGCAAGATTTTTCCAAAAGCTGTGAAGATTTGGGTGCAGAGAATATAATCTTTATTTTATTACTGTAAATCTCGCTGGTTATCGAGAGGTAACGGACTCCCACCTGTATTCGAATTAAGAAATTTTATTTACTGGCAGAATCGCATCGTGACGCAGACAGGTTTAAAGACTGACTTCTTAATAAAAATGACATATCTTTGCGTCATATTTGAGACGTTAAATGTTCTAAATAAATCGCTGCAGGGAAACGAAACGCATATGCTGCAACTGGATGACAAAATTACTGAGTTTCAAAAGAAGTTGCTGCTGCGGAAAAGGAAAATGGAAGAAGACCAAGCAAGTACGGACTGTTTTCCTGTTTTGAAAGGCTTCCTGCAGAAAATTCTTTTCAAGATCTAAGGCCAAACTTACAATTGATTTTGGTTCAACATTTATCGTCATTGAACATCCTGAGGAAGAAAAACTTTTGGAACCATTTTGTGATACGAGCCTAAAGCTACGATTCGACAAAGACAACATTTTTAAATTTTGGAGTAATGCATCACAAGAACATCCCAATAGCGAAACTAAAGCTTTAAAGATACATATTTACCGTTTGCTACGTCGTACTTGTGTGAAACTGGACTTTCTGCAGTTGCAGTAATCAAGTCAAAATACAGATCAGATAAATAAATTTAGAAAAAGAAATGAGAGTAGCGATTTCAAAACTTCTGCCCCGATTTGATAAGTTATGCTCAGAAAAACCAAGCTTATCCTACTCATTGATTATAATTTTCATGTTTCCTAATAAATAATAATAAATTAGTGTTCTACAATCTTTAGAGTTTCCTTTAATTGAATGGACAATAAAGTGTTCTGATTTTTTTCTAAAGTTACTCTACTAGGCGCCGGAAAAAAATTACTCTGTAAAAGGGCAGCGTAAAAAAGATTGGGAATCGCTGGTATATAGACTCTATAGTGCTATCATTGTATAAAGTATAGATAATATAATTATAAATACAGAATAAAATAAAATTTATTTACAAATACTAAAATAGGATCTTTTTTATTCCTTTTGTTCTATTTTCTGCGGATCTCTGTAGATATTCTTTGATTTTGTTTTTTTTAAATATTTTTATTAATCTCTGAAAATTGTATATTATATAATTTTAGTGGTACGAGTTGGAAGATCCGGAAAAATCAGCCTGCCCTGGAGACTTTAACATTCAATGCAGCGCTTTTCAGGTAATTTGTATACCATATCCAGCTTGCAACTATGTACCAGTTAGTCAAGTATATTTTTGGTACAACGATTCCTTAAAATGTGTAAAACAAACCATCCTTGAGCCTGGAATCTTTTTTCATAGAAGGCGTAGAGCGACCTATTTCCATAACTTTTTTTTATAAAGAAAAGATAGCGTGTAAAAAAATTTACTTCGTCTCTTTAAGCAGCAATCTATAGTTATTATTAGGCGCGTTTTATAGGGAACATATTTCAAGCTCAGCAATGGAAATCCCAATACAACGCTATGTTAATTTTTATGTTCACCTCTAGTTCAAATGTCAAAGTTTGGAGTACATACATAATGGAATACCTAGCTATAGGTGGAGTTATTTCTACTCTTTTGTGAAACAGTAGATTTTCAATGAAATTAAAATGTGTTCGTATATTTCCGAAATCAAGTCTTAAATTTATTATTCGCGTACATTTAATCTAATTTTTTACTTTTCAAATCAATCTCTACTGTGAGCGAATGAGTTGGGCAATCTGACACCTGGAGAAGCGACTTTCTCTCCAAATGGCGTATTTCCTTTTCCGTGTTCAAGAGGAGGCAGTACTGTCTTGAAACGCGCACGGGTTTGTTAATCTGATTTCTTCCCAAACTCGTGTTCAATTCAAGGCACGCATCCTCCAATCGCCAACGGGTTTGTAATTACCATTCGCCTTGAATGACCACCACAAATCCGTGTTTGTTATAAGGCATTTTTTGTTTATAAGTATGATGGATGGAGAAGAAAAACAACGCCTTATTAGCTCAGGTTTAGAAAAAGCGACATCAACTGCTGTATTTTTTTTGAAAATTAATTTATTTGGGTAACAAAACAAAACTTCACAGGAAACTTCAAAATTACACGTTTATTACGACATAAGGCCAAAAATAAATAAATAAATGCTAGTACATTGTCATTAAAATATGTATGCGCAAATTAAGGTACATTGGTTTTACAATGCATTTTTG
The DNA here is from genome assembly GCA_949715645.1 of Portevinia maculata. Taxonomy (NCBI): domain Eukaryota; kingdom Metazoa; phylum Arthropoda; class Insecta; order Diptera; family Syrphidae; genus Portevinia; species Portevinia maculata. The sequence goes on from OX454525.1 coordinate 192,201,554, forward strand.
TTAAGTCAATGTTTTTTAGCAGGGGGTTCATTACCATCAATATTGGTTGCAATATTGTGAACACGTTTTCGTTTCACAGTTTCAGACTTGACTGGTCGTCCTGACTGAATCCTTCCACTGCATTTCAGACCTCTTTCTTTTCGGCTAGCGATTGATATAGGTTGTACTTGAATTTTTCGAGATCTTCGTCTGGCATTTTTTTCAGCAATAAATGATATGATACTTGATGGAGTTTGAAGCTTCGACAAATCACTTCCAAACTTAGTAAGAATTTTTGTATGTGCTGAATTTGAATTCTTTTCCAAGACATCGGTAATTCTTTGCCACTGGGCTTTAATATTTTGAACAGCATTGCCAAAACTTACATTGTTAGTAGTTATACTGCTCTCTGCTCGATTTATTGGAAGTTCAAATGTATCTGGTATCTCATCTTGTGTAATAGGGTCAGTTTGGCTGCTTTCATTATTTACACTTGATTCACCCTTAATATTTTCAAAGAATGAAGCTGAAAATTGGTCAAATTTTTGACGATCAGAGTCACTTAAATGTAGCGATGTGCTAAGTAAAGTCCCATGTTTACTTACCACAGCACAGAGATGTTTACAAAATCGTCCCCCAGCTCCATAAGGACAGTCACATATTGCCATTTCACATTCAACAACGTACAGTTCATCAGTCTTTTCTTTGACGAAGTAAGTATTGCCATCCACATGTGTTACTTCTTTAATACTGCTACTTTCTTTTCAAAAATTTTCGTATGCTAACGAAAGCTTTCTTGCTCTCCCATTGGCAAACTGAATCAACCTTTTCTTGTGATATGCTTCAAAGGTCTTCGCAATAAAGTTCACTAATGCGCACATATTGAACACTTTGCAGCGCTGCAGTGCTATGTCTTTAAAAATTCGTATTGAGGATTCGCAGTAATTATTTGTGTTATTGCCTCTTGTAAGAGTAGCGGAGCGATATGCTAAACACCACTCCTCACGTCGTCCCCACAAATTAGTTATGTGTCTTTCCAGCTTTTTATTTTTCTTCACTTAATAAATCAGACATACTGATTTCGGCTCCTTGCATTGTATTGGCATACAATACAGTACGAAATTTCTTCATAACTGGTTGCCGATCTTCTTTATTAACATCATGTTCACTTTGCCACAACCAACGCCAAAGAGCTTGATTTATATGAAATATGCAAAGAAGTAATCTATTGTTTGGAAGTACTGCTCGTAAGGCATTTCTTTCTGCGCTGCTGTCATCAGTCATAACAATTTTTGGCTGAAAAAACTTGTGGCAAGACTTCTCTAAATAATCTTTTGCAGATTGAAAAGAATTTTTATAATTTTCTTGAGATTGGCTTGTGTGCAAAATAACAACAATAGGTAAAGCACCAATTTTCGTTGCAATAAATATAAATGTTACACAGGCATTTGTTTGATCACAGGATCCACTGGTATCAATAAAAACCATTTCATCAGCCAAGCCAGCCATGAACACTCGTTTCATAATAGGTGTTATTATGACGCACACAGTTGGTTCCTCCTTGACAAAAATCTCTACATTTATCTTAGACAACTCAATTTTCTTTCGTTTTAAAATGTCGATTATATCACCGATTTCTCGCGTCCCGTAGGTTCGACGACGCCATTGTTCATACAGATAAGTAACTTGACGGTCAAGTGGATTTTTTTGTGCATTAGACAAAGTGATGTAAGCGTTATTCTCGTATTCTTCAATGATAGCCATTTCGTGATACGATTTTGCTGCTGCAGCTGTCATCCCACCTTCAAAATACGATTCGAATTGCCTTATAGTATCTTCCGAACAACGCAGTAGGCTCAACGCTTGTGCAACATTGACGCGATGTGAATGATTGTAGTTAACCTCTATTAGAACATTCAATCCCCGTTTCAATAATGATGAATTTTTTAATGTGCTTTTAGTTACTTTTAAAAATTTGATTCCTACATTTGCCTTACAATCATAGTTTCTAGTCACACCTTTCTTCTTATCTTTGGTTTTGTTTCTTTCCGAAAGGTGACAAATAAATACTTTTCTGAAATCATACCGTTTCTGCTGCGAATACCGTCTTAACATAATCCAATTTGTTTGGCTTGATTCCGAAAATTTGTCAATGAAATAACCACACTTTGCGTCGTAATCGCCTTCACAGAATAAATAGCATTGAAATTTACATTGGTACTTATCACTCTCTCCATCATATTTTACAATTTCAAAATTGTCCCCTATAGCACTAAGAATGTCCCTTAATAGTTCCATATTAATCAAAAACACACTCTAAACAGATAACCTTACAAACTTATAACGAAATAACCACACTTTACTTGGTAATTATTATAACCATTACTACATAAAGTGTTAATTGTTTACAATTTCACCATTAGCTTGAAGGAAACTTTAATAACAAACGCTGCACAATGAAAAATAAATGCGACTGACGAAACTCGAGCGGCATGAAATAAACACGTGAACTTAACGGTTCATACATCGCCCATTCATCACACACTATAAGAATGCTCTATAACAAGCACGGATTTGTGGTGGTCAATTAAAGCGCATGGTAATTACAAACCCGTTGGCGATTGGAGGACGCGTGCCTTGAATTGAACACGAGGTTAGGAAGAAATCAGAGTAACAAACCCGTGCGCGTTTCAAGGCAATACGCCTCCAGGTGTCAGATTATATCTGCGATTGAGCCTTCTACGATAGTGTTGGACTGTGGATTGTTGCGGGGTAGTAAATTTAGTAAATTCCGCAACTTAGCTTAGACAGACATTGAAAATCTTAGTTAAGGTTCGGACACCCGCTAATGTGTCTCTTCATTCTAGAGGTTCTAAAATCTGTTTCCCCACTTTATGTATTCACTCTTGTGCTGACCAATATAACTTCACTTTTGGTTTGTTGTTGTTTAAGCTGTAAAATTTTTCTGAGCTGGGTAGGTATACTGGTATACACTAACCAATAAAACGATAACAAACTTTTCACTGTTTTTATTAATTTTATGCTAATTGGCTTCACAACAGTAGCTTTTTTTAAGTTATGCACCACAGTCTGCCAAGCCAACTAAATTTTTAGACAAATAAGGCAGAAATGTATATTAACTAAAACTGACTGGGTTTATGTGTTTACTAACACAATGAGGGGAAAATCATTTACTCAGTCACAAAAAGTTGAAGGAGAGCGTGTCATTATGTACGAGTAGTTTGATGAAAAAGTTGTTGTTTTACAATGAGAAGTCAAACACAGCGCAGGGGAGAAAAAGGGATACACAACAAATTTGTTCTCAAGAGCAACTCTCCAGTGAGAGAATTTATAGCCCGACATATTTCGTGTTGCCTTTGCATTCGCTTCTTCGCGACGATAGCCGCGTTTTATTATCCCAATGATCTTGATACGGATCCGATCTGATAATAAAACGATCTGGATCATCAGTGGCAAGTTGTGGCAACAGTTGTTTTTAACACATAACAGACGATACCAGGTATTTCAAGTTTCGATTGGCACTCAGCCATATTGCAAATATAGGGTACAATGTGACGTCACAATATGATCGCTTGTTGTGTCGGGGGTGTTGCCATTTGAATACAAATCAACATACATTTTGCACTCAATATTTTTTTTTCAGAAACTATGTTCAAATGTTATGATCAAATATGCAACATATTAACAGTATTGTACTGCTAATATTTCCATTAATTTTTGTGTATTATATTACGAAGCAAAACGTCTCAAAAGTCGCTGTGGTAAATTATTCGAATATGAAAATATGCTAATTGATTTTTTGTGTTATTAATAGTGTTTCATATTTTGGTCTGGCAATATTATTGTGTTCCTATAATTTCCTATAATTTAAATAAGCAACGCCACGAAAAAACAGGTAGTGAGTTTTGTAATTACATTTTGGATCACGATTAATGATCCCGATAAATAGCAAGATCCTGTGTTGTTTTTGTTTTACGTATTAAATTGATCCAGATCCAGATCCGCAGGGATAATAAAACACAGCTGATGAGTGTTTGGATGAAGATATATGGATCTACACAAAATTGTTCTCTACAGCAAATCTACAAGTGAGATTTTATAACACGATATATTTTGGGTTCCACTTGACATTAAATTCGTCGTAATTAATTTCCATTTTGTCATTTGTAATGTGCCAACTCCGATCTTAAGAACTTTAATCAAAATTGTTAAAGTATTGCTCTGGCTGTGAATTTTGGAATTACATTTTTGGTTTACGAAAATTGAAGCCAATAGAACACAGGATCTCGCGCAGTTGTTGTACTGCGGGTAAACGGATGATTCATATGGATCTTCTCTAAAAATAATACGTGGCTAATATGTTTCTTTACAATTCGCCCATACATAGTTTTTTGGGGGCATTTTCGAGGTTGGTTTTTCGATTGATTGTTTAAAAAACGAAAATATCAACTTAAGCAAAATATATAGACACTGTTCGCGAAATACATCCGAAATTATGAGAAAACATGATGGAAAATGTCATTACAAGAACAAAACTCAGAGTTTGTAATTAAGATTAAATCAAGATTAAAAATATCAGTTTTCGTAATAATGTTGCGATTTTCTATTGATTTAAGATGACAACTCTTGTTGGATTTTTTGTTTCCTATTACTGCCCAAAGTGGCAGACTTTTGTAATAGTAAACTGACTGTGCCGGAGTTACATAAAAGCATTTTTCCACGTAATTTAATCACAGTTTAAGTTTGTACCTAACTTTAATACGGATCTGCTTTAAAATACAAACTTTTTTACGCGGCACGAAACTCGAAGAAAACTTTTTCAAAATTATTTTTACTGTATTTTTTGAAAAGAAACTGTTTGGATTTATTATGTTGTTCTTTGTTTTACTAGAAATTAATGCTACTTCGCTGTTTCCGTGAGGACCGAGTCTTCCTTGCGATTAACAATTACATCACAGATATAATGGATGAATTTTACATCACTCCTCCAGTGATAAGTTTATCGCTGATATACGAACAATCGACGAATGTAGTTCCAGTCTGTTTTATTCTTAGTGCGGGCTCGGATCCGACAAATGATTTAATGAACTTTGCGAGCCGTTTAGAATTCAAAATCTCTCATATCTCCTTGGGGCAAGGACAAGAAAAGGTAACTAAATTCACCGTGTTGCGTTTTCACAAATATTTATTACTCTTAATTACAGGCTGCACTAAACATGCTAGATCTTGCGATAAGCCAAGGACAATGGCTTTTGTTGCAAAATGGTCACTTGCTTATTAGTTTCATTCGACAAGTAGAAAAATATTTGGAAAAGATTGAAAACCCTCACCCAGATTTTCGTCTTTGGATGACAACAGATCCCACGCCATCATTCCCTATTGGAATACTTCAACGATCCCTAAAAGGTTTTCGAGAGATTCTAGTTTTTTAATTTAACATATCCTTAGAAAAAATATCTTTATTATATTTCCATACATAATTTTGGTTTGCAGTTGTTACAGAACCTCCAAATGGATTGAAATTAAATCTGAACACGACGTTCTTTAAGTTGGAAGATGAAACCTTTAACTCTTGCTCTCATTCAGCATTCAAGCCTTTGGTGTATGTTTTGGCCTTTTTCCATGCTGTTGTTCAAGTGGGTTCATTTAAATATTTATAAACATAATTGTGTATGTAATTAAGATGTATTTTTTTGACAGGAACGCAGAAGATATGACAAGTTAGGTTGGAATATAAATTACGATTTCAATGAATGCGATTTTGACGTTAGTTTGAATATTATAAAAACGTATTTAAATAAGTCTCTTGATGCCAAAAATCCTCGTGTACCGTGGGAGTCTCTCAAGTATTTGATTGGAGAAGTAAGTTATGTAATTTATTAATACAGTTATGACTTATTTATTTTACCCTTTCGATCCGGGTGGGACACAAATACGTCCGAACCAAAGTATATCCCAATATGGAAAAAAGTTTGGATGGGTTTTATAAGTCAAGTATCGTTTATACTTCGAATTACGTTAGAACATTGTGAACGTGCCATTTCGGCCATGCATGTTCAGTGTTTGTTTGAAAACTTGTCAGAAACCGGACAACAAATTCTGTATGGGGAAGTAATTGTGCCAATGTTTGGTTGAAATAAGGTTAATGATGTTTTTTTTTTAACCTAGTACAAACTTCAGACAGTTATATCTGATACATCAATTGTCAACTACAGATTGTCCGTGTAATTTTTATTGCGATTTTATCGTGATGACATTCACGCTTCAACAACGTTACCAAAAATGAAAAATTTGGTTCCAAAAATTATGATTCTGTGCTCAAAATGTATAAAACACTTGCACAATATTAAACCCGACTTAATCGACCATCTGAGACCACTATTGATGACCGTTTTCGCACAACATTTCTTTTGCAAGGTGCAGTGGCACCGAGACGCATAAGAAGAGTGCGTACTAAAGAGATTATTCAATACATTCAGCAAAAAGATACGAATTTACCGATTCGACGTCTTTCACAGCTTGGTCCCGTCCACTTTATGGACAATTTTGCGTTAAGACCTTGGTTTGAAGGCTTACCAGATCTAGCTCGTACAAGAATTAAATTCGAGTGCCCATCGTTTGCGTCGAAATTGGGAAATTGGGTCGGTGAATGGGCCTAAAATGAACTGCCATTAGATTCGCTCTTTTATGGAAAATTGTGTTCAGCAATGAGGCTCATTTTTAACTCTATGGGTGTGTCAATAAGCAAAACTGTCGCATTTGGAGCGAACAAAATTTACATCGGACCAAATCAGGCTAATCAGCGTGTTTCGGTCAACGGTATTCGCTTTTGGCCATGATAAATGACTTCTTCGCTCCCCAAATGAATGACCTGAATGTGGAAGAGATGTGGTTCCAGCAGACTACTTGCCATACAGCAAACGCAACAATCTTATTGAAAGAAACCTTCGAGGAACGCATAATTTCGCGTTATGAACCTGTAAATTGGTCTCCAAGGTCTTGTGATTTGAACCTCTTGATAATTTTCTTTGGAAATACGTAAAGTCGCTAGTCTACGCTGAAAAACCAACAACAATTGACGCATTGGAGGCCAACATTGTTCGAGTAAATGAGGGCAGACGGCCACAAATTAATGCTTAAAAAGTGATCGAAAACCTTGTCTCTCGTATGGCATTCATCAGGCCCAGCTGTGGTGCGCATATGCCCAAAGTTGTGTTTAAAACCTAATTGCAGAATTTATTCTCTCGATTGAACACAAATAAATTAATTTTTTAATTGATACTTCATGTGCTTTTTAAAATCAAAGTTAGTTAAATGGCGATTTTCAATTTTTGGAGTTTTAGCGATACATTTGGACATTGGTAAGGACAATTTTTATTCAGTATTTTTTTTATTGTTTAACGTATTTATATTTGTTCTGGACATACAAATGTCCCATCAGAATTCTCTGTTGAGAGCTATGTGCCCTAGTAGGTTTTCGTTGCATATTTAGGCTGCAGGAAATAACCCCCCAATGAAATAACCCCCCAAATGAAAGATGAAATAACTCCCCAAAATTTGTATGGAGGTGGGAATTTATTTCATATGAAATAAGCCCCCAAAATTGGGGACTTATTTCATGGCTTTTTGGAGACTTATTTCATACTTCAAATTGGGGGGTTATTTCATGGTGAAATAAGTCCCCAAATTCAACTATGAAATAAGTCCCCAAATTTATAAAAAAAATCCTCGCACCTACTCCAAAGCAAACATTGACCCCAAGCAGGGGGGTTGCAGGGGAGCAGCATGTCCCCCCATATGCATTGCACTGTTTATGGGATTTCCATATAGGATTTGGGGACTTATTTCATACCATTTTGGGGACTTATTTCATCTTTGATTTGGGGAGTTATTTCACTTTTCATTTGGGGGGTTATTTCATTGGGGGGTTATTGCCCGGAGCCGCATATTTAAACGTGTCAACGCCATTGAACTCAAATCAAATATTTGAGATGTTGGAAGATGAAAGTGATTTCGTGAATTTTTTGGTGGAGGACGAGTTTATGCCCACTGGAGTTGATCTCGATAGTATTTCAGAGGAAGTGACGTAAAATGAACCATATAATTCGGTTCAAGAAACGTAACAGGTGAAACAACTGAAGACTTGGAGCTGGAAGTGAAATTCGAAGAAGAAGTTAACAGAGCTGCGGGGCACACACAATTTGGTGTACACCTGACATACTTCGAGCCAAAGAAAACAGTAAGTGCCTATCGACTACCTAGCATAAGCCAAGAGTTTGCGAGGGCTGACATACATCCAGAAACTGCTCCCTAAAATCATCTTAAAACATATACCGCAGTGTACATACACTCTGCTCCACGTTTTACGAAAATGTAGTTTCTTGATTTAATTTAACGAAATTTTTTAGATCCCTTGATAATATAGGAAAAACCAAATGCAATATGCAAGAAGGGTATATTATGTTTATGTTGTAAAAAACAAATTGGGATTAAGCAGATAAATTCAATTTTTATGCTGCTTTTCAGAATAAGGTCATAAAATTAGTCCGTTTTTCGTTTCACCTGTTTACGAACAATAACTAAATCTACCTGTTATCATATTTTAAATCAAAGAAAAAGGCATTAAGAGTAGCACGGACTAGTTCAAAACATAATTCCATAGAAACAACAACTATGGGTAAAAAAATCCACAAACTCGAGCTAATCAGGAACAAGCCAAAACTATCCGTTTTATAGTAAGATTGGAAAATTACCAAGTGTTGTTCATAGCTATCTTAAAGACCCTGCGAAATATGGAAAAAAACTGGAAGGGAAGGGTAAGCAAAGCAACAACAAGTCTGGATCGGTAGCTGAAACTGACAGCTGCTTTAAATTCAAGACTTTCCCTAAGTAAAATCAAGGCAGAAACTGTAGTTGAAGCTAGTAGATCAACTGTTTTTCGTAAATAGCAGTCTAACAACATTAGACACAAAAAATGAAAAAGAAACCACAATTGAACGCAGCGCGCAAAAGTCAGCGACTTGATTTTGCAATAAGTCACATCAGGTGGTATCGAGAGTAGCGTACTGTTGTCTTTTCATATGAAAAAAGTTTTAATTTGGATGGATCTGATGGATATAATTATTATTTTCATGATTTTAGGAAGGATGAAATAACCTTGGCTAGAAGAGACATCAAGGGAGGAGGAGTAATGGTATGGGGATCAGTAAGCTTTTACGGAACTGCAAACCTTCATTTTCAAAGCTCAAGAGTGACCGTAATCACCTACAAATCTATAATGGAAAGAGATTTTCGTCATTTTTCCGAATTGTTTGGTGGAAAAACGTGGGTTTTCGAACAGGACAATGCACCGATACATACGGCAAGGATAACCAAAACTTGGATTCAGAGTCAAAATGTAGACCTACTGACATGGCCGCCATATTCACCGGACCTGAGCATCATGAAAAACAAGTGGGGATAGATTTCAAAAAAGGTCTACGAAGGAGGAAAGCAATACTCCAACCCGAAAGAAATAATTGAAGCCATAAAACAAGCATGGTCCGAAATTTTACTAAATAACTTGGAAGAACTGTATAAATCTCTTCATAGCAGGCTTCTTGAAGTGATACAGCGATCGGGAGGTAGTACACATTATTAAAAACTATTGTTATAATCTTAATAATCCTTTTAAGCATCTATCAGGCAGATTTAGTTACTGTTCGTAACTATTTTAAACCTCCTCCCCATTGATATCTATGGGAAGCTGGTGGCCACTAAGGCGGCCCTGAGATTAAGAGAATCCAATTCGTGGCAAAGTTCACACATCGGGCACAGTAACATCCTAACTGCCTACAAGATTCCCAACAATACGGATTACCTAATCCCAACACTAGACTTCAGTAATAAATACAAGACGGCCATCCCAGACCGAGCCAGCTGGGAAGAAATATACCATAGAAATATACACCGACGGGTCAAAGATAGCCGACGGCACGGGGGCGGGCGTGTTTTCAGACAACCCTGCGCTTAACGTCGTACTACGACTGCCTGACCACTGTAGTTTATTTCAGGCAGAAGTCACGGCTATCCGCGAAGCAGCACGCAGACTCTCTATGAGCCCGATAGATGGAAAAACTATCGTGATCTACATAGACAGTCAGGCAGCGATTAAAGCCTTAGAATCACCAACAATAAGATCCAAGTTGGTAAAACAATGCCGCGAATCTGTTAACGAGATCTCGGTCAGATGTAACACTTCCCTGTGCTGGGTACCCGGTCACAGTGATATTGCAGGCAACTGCAAGGCGGACGAGTTAGCCAGACGGGGTTCCGCACAAGAACTCTCCGACAACAGAGAGTCACCGGCGGTAACTCGTCGATTGAGCCTAGGGCAACCAAAGATAAACGTGGATTTGATGAATTCCCTGAGCTAGCAACAAACCAAAACATTAAAAATCTTAAGTTTCTTATCATCGGTCCCAAAGACGCGAAAACTCCACTTTCATCAGTGAGTATCTTCCTACTTAAAAAATCAATCGACGCTGTTAGCACTAACTATGAAAGCATTTCTCTTTTGAGAGTTGTAAGTATTCTTATATTGGTAAAAAAATAACAAATATCTTAGATGCCTAAAGATCACAAAGTTCGCTGCCCAAATTCTCGTAACCTTATCTCTCCACAAGTAACTACAAAAAAAAAGTCAAAGTTTATACACCTTGACTGGTAAATATAAGCATATCCAAAATAGTAGCAGAGATGAGAAACCAGTAAGTGAGGTGTGATAATTCGCGAAAAACTAATAAGAGGTACCAACCAACGACCATACCACGTCGAGTTAATCGGTTCTCATCAGATCACCGTAATTAAACGACGTTGGGCGCGGTTAGTACGTAGATGGGGGACCGTTTGAGAACAACCGCGTGTCGTTGGCCAGTCCCATCTACAGAGTTGAGGTAGATAATTATACGTGGTATCACAATGGACCTAAATTGGTCTAAGTGTGTCGGCTTCTGCCGACAGCCACATAAACCTAACCTAACCTAATAAGAAGTACCAACGGTTAGGATTGGATGAAATAAGGGAAATATAAAATGCAATCTCCCACCCCACAATCTCACTCAATGCTCCTCGATACTACCGATTCTGCATCGTCGAAAAGTCGCTCCAATTATATACAAAGTAAAAATATCCTAATCATCAAAACAAAAAATAAATTTAGAACGGCAGAAGCCAGGGCACATATAAGATACAAAATCCCACGCAAATAAACTCAATTATTGTGCGTTTCCTGAAAGAGCAGGACAAGCAATCAACAACACTTCTCAAACTCTTCTCACAAATATCACCCATCACCCCCTTTCAAATCAATCTCCGGCAATCATCAACAAATCAAATCTCCCACACACCAACAAAAATCAAACCGCATGATAACTAGTTTTCAATTATAGACTGAAAGGGGCAACCTAAGAATGATGGTCTTCGTTTACATCTGGATCGAAAGAGGTTTCAATACACGAGTTATAAAGTTTAAAATTCCTCAAACAAACATCCTGCCGAGGAAAAATGACTGATACTTAGTTTTGTAAACCATAACCAAAATGTAAACAACTTTGACTCATATTTTGTAATATACATACTTTAACAATGCTCGTATAGACCCCTTAAAGGTACTACATTTGTAATCGGCATTGAAGTTTAAGTCGATCAAGCCATGTGGGTGGATTTACAAAATTCGTACACTTGATTATTTCAGGCCCATAGGAAGTATATGTTCTAAGGCCTAATTTTTGCCGACGATTAAACGGACAGGCCTACATCGACATTCCTATCGATGCTGATCACGAATTTAGTAACTTTTAGGGATCTACGGCAATATTAAGGTTACAAACTACGAGTTCAATTTAATATACCCTTAGAATAGGGAATAAAAACCAGAACTATATTTCGCCCCATTCGAAGGTCCGATTTGCCCCGATAGTGGGGCAACACCGACTTTTGAGGTCCCGTTGTGTTTTTAGTTTTAGCTCAGTAGGTATGTCTTTTTTTTACTATTCGGTTCCTTACTATAATGAATGGGTTAAACTTTTGCAAGTTCGATTCTTAATAATATTTAAAAAAGGTTTGAACGCCCAGAGCTTAAGTATTCTTTCTTCCTCCCCTTTCCCCTACTTTAGGTTTTCAAAAACTGTGAAATTGTGGATAACGGAACGATAAATTGTCCAGTATAAAATCGTAAATACAATTAGTGAAATTTTAAATAAACTAAGTTCTTGGAACCTACCGTTGTTTTGATTTTTCTACATTTAAATTATTTAACAAGTTCACGTAAACTAAAAACTTGATGTTCTGTTAGATTATAACTTACTACTCTTCATAGCACAATCAGTTTTTGTGTAGAAGTACTTAAGTCTTCTTTTAAAATTTATGTTTTTAATGTAAATGTTTTGAAAAATTGGTTTAATGGAAACCTTTTTGTCAATGCAATGCTCCTATTATATTTGTTTTTAAAATATTATAATTGAATATTATATATTTTGTTTCAGGTTATGTATGGTGGTCGTGTTATCGATGATTTCGATCGTCGAATCATTCAGACATATTTGAATGAATACATGGGCGACTTTATTTTTGATAGTTTTCAACCATTTAACTTTTACAAAGATGGTGCATTCGAGTATCGTATACCAATCGAAATGGAAAACGTAGAGGATGTGGCAGGTGAGTTAAAAAAATACCACTCTCTGATCATTAAGTCGTCCGGGGGGAATATAAAACCCGAAATGATTTTTCAGTGTGTGACAGATATCACACTTTTTTTTGGAGCGAATATGTTTTTATTGATCAAATTATGGGCACGTGTATTCCTCCCGCCCGATTTATAGTTATAGAGGTTTACATGTATGTATTTATTAACGCACCCTCATTTTGTAATTCTTTGTTTAAAAAAAAGCTTTTGTGGATCAATTACCGCTGGTAAATTCGCCTGAAGTTTTTGGGTTGCATCCTAACGCAGATATTGGAAACTATACACAGTCAACGAGAGCCATTTGGAGTCACTTAATTGACTTACAACCTCAAACCGGTTCGTATGCTAAATTATATGATGTTTTTAGTATATCTTTTCAGCTATTAATTTCTGTTAGTTTTTTTTCTTTTTTGTTTTTCTTTAAAAATTCGCAATGAAACGTCATTTATTTATTTCATGCAAACAAAAGTTTCGGAATGGTGTAAGACAAAGGAGGGTAAATTTTGATCAAACAAAATATTATAGCATTTCAATTATTATAAATGAACATTATTTTGTATATTCTGCTTCATGCTGTATTTAAGTAAATCAAAATGGCTCCTAATTATATTTTATAATAAGTCGTTTGTAATAATGTCTTAGCGTAAGAAGGATTCAATAGATTCGTCATGATTGTTTAATTATCTATATAGTTATGGCCAGCGGAAAGTGGAGTTTCTGGATATTAATTTGTATATTAATTTTCGTTGGAGCTCCGCCATAACTGGTCTGGCTATATGTACAGTTGCTCCATCTTGCTGGTACCAAATGCTGTTTAAATAACGGTCCCCATTGCCACTGTTTTCTTTAAAGAGCTATGGCCCCACAGCACCTTGATGAAACTGCGCACCATACAGTGACTCGTTCTGGGTTGAAGTCGGGATCGCCTCAATTATTGTTTTAATGGACTGCTTCAATTCAGTCAAATTCCTTGATTTCATTTTGTACACCTCTTGCTTTACATAACCCCATAAAAAAAGTCTGGTGCAGTGAGGTCAGGTGACCTTGGGGGCCAGCGGAAAGTGGAATTTCTATAACCGGTCTGGCTGTATGTGCAGTTGTTCCATATTGCTGGAACCTAAATGCTGTTCAAACGGATACTTCTTGGGCGCAGTTCTGGGTAAAAAAAACTAACGGTCCGCATTGACAGTTACTGTTATATCGTTTTCTTCAAAGAAGTATGGCCTCACAGCAGCTTGATGAAACTGCGCACCACACAGTGACTTGTTCTGGGTGCAGTACCGTCTCATGGAGTATTTCAGGATTAGATTCACTCCATACGGCAATTTTGCTTATTCACATTGCCGTGTTGATCAAAATGGGCTTCATCAGACATAAACAAACAATTTATGAAGATGTTGTCTTCTTCGGTCATTTCAATTATTTTTTGGCAAAATTACACGCTAATAGGCAAATCCAGAGGATTTAACTTGCTTGCATTTCGGACTTTGTACGGAAACAAGTTTAAGTCATCATGAATTATCCACTGTAATGACCGTCTGCTAACTCCAAATCGCGCCGATAAGTTTCGAGTCGAAACGCTTGGATTTGCCTGAATTGACAATGCTACAGCCGCGATTGTGTCTTGAACCCGAACATAGGGATCTCGATGGTACGGTCTTCGTGCCGTGCTTCCAGATTCGGCAAATATGTTTACCAGCCTCATAATGGGAGTGCCGCCAAACTACCGCATAAATTCCCTTGGGACGGAAATGAAGGAAAATATGTATCGCTGCACAAAGGAAATCCTCCTTTTCCGTATACCAAGCACTCATTTTAATAAATCTAAATAGTAAGCTGCCAAATAAAAAAAATAAGCCGATTACTCACTCAGAAAAACTACTACCAGGCAGAAATCCGCCTTTTGATGTAGAGGACTAGAGGTTGGAGAAACAAGGTGTTATTCGTTTCTCTCCTGTAAATGGTGGCGTATGTTGTTTTCCCCATGGGGATTGAACCTACACCGCACAAGTCACAAGCCAAGCCACTAACATCTACACCCTCGCCACCACTTTCATCATACTTTAAGCGGCTATCTATTCATCATCATGCATAAAATGAATTCAAAAATTATGTAATTTTCCATGGGGTACTAAAGGTTTTGTTTCGCACAAAAATTGATTTGTTGATTTGTTATTGACACAAAAACATACAATCTTCTAGTGACTTTCATGCCATCATGCAGGTCGATACATCACAATTTTCGAATAATATCTAAATTGAATTCCAAATGAGAACGACTGACAGCCAAGCAGCCATAAATGCTCTTGACGCCTACGTCATCAAGTCAAAACTCGTGTGGGAATGCCTACACGGACTGAATAGACTAGGCAAGAATAACAGAATTACCATCTGCTGGGTACCTGGCCATGATGGCATTACAGACAATCAGGCAGCGGACTCTCTGGCAAGGAAAGGGGCAGAGGAACCCTTCATAGGACCTGAACCGTTCTGCGGGATAGGAGAACACTTTCTACGCGAAGAGTTCAGGAAACTGGA
Organism: Portevinia maculata; assembly: GCA_949715645.1. Taxonomy (NCBI): domain Eukaryota; kingdom Metazoa; phylum Arthropoda; class Insecta; order Diptera; family Syrphidae; genus Portevinia; species Portevinia maculata. The sequence goes on from OX454525.1 coordinate 192,216,819, forward strand.
GGAAGAAACAAGGTCCAAAACCTTTCTCAACCTCCAAGGTCTGAGGCAAGCAAAGAAACTCTTAGGAAATTACAACCAAAAGAGATTCAAAGCTTGTATCAGCCTTAACAAACACAACCTTAGAATCCTAACATGCCTCCCCACGGGGCACTGCAGACTCAAGGAACACCTGAGGAAAATGGGTATATCAGAGTAATATGTATTAAAAGCTCACTGGTTGGCTTAGTTAGTACCTACCCGAACAACCATATAGAGAAAGTTCTTCTCTTATGTACTCGTATTATGTGCTTAAACACTAACTTAGCAAATCAGTGATGTTTGAACTGTGACTCAAAGTACATTAATAAAGATAATTGTTACCAATATTGAATTGTGTGTTGCTTACTTTTTAACATAAAACATATCACAGAGGACGGGCTCTGCAGATTCTGCAATGAAACCGCCGAAACTCCAGACCACATACTGAAATCCTGTGGGGCACTGGCCCACAAAAGGATGAGATATTTGGGCAGCCACCAAATAACAGACAAGGACATACAAGCCATGGACCCATAGCTCATTCTCAGATTCGTCAAAGAAACTGGACTGGATGCTGTGCTCTAGGGAGTGTGTGCTGCCAAGGATAAATCAGAGCGATACCTCGACACGCTTCACAAAAGAAGTATCTAGAGAGGGCTCTGAGAGGGTATGAACCTCTTCGAGGCATAGGCAGAGGACACAATGGACCAATAGGTAGCAGTGTAATATACCCTAAATAAATATTATTACACATTATTAAATGAGAACGAAAAAATGAGTTCTACCCGTACCAGGACGGGCTTTGAATCAGGTGATCATAGCGAAACCGTTAATCTCTGTTGGTCTGAAGATCTCTGGTATCGTAAAAGGAAGGTTAAATAAACATCGATCATGCAGGTGTCGAAATCGTAAAGAATAAATTGAAAGAGCGAGCCTAAAATCTTGAGTATCACAAAAATGCAACTACTTCAGCTTTGGGGTTTTTGACGAAATCGGAAGGCCTTGGGTTGCTTATTGGGAACCGGCGAACCACTCAGCGGACCAGTAGGGATGTAGGAAAGTGTTATTGCTATAATCATATAATCCTGATGATTTCTAACCTCTCTGTTAACAAAAAGAAAATTATACTCATGCCTTGTCTCCCCGCTTTTAGGGTCTCTATATCCCTTTATTTCTATCTGATCTAAAAGACGAATTCTTTCGATCAAACAATCATGTTTCACACCAAGAATTTTGAGAAAAAATTTTCTATAAAGTGGACGGCCAAAGAGCAAGCTGTTGTGAAACGTCGATAAATTTTCGGTGCCACTGCACCTTGCAAAGGAAATGTTGTGCGAAACAGTCAACAATACGCAGAATAACGGTCTCAGATAGTCGATTATGTCGGGTAAAATAATGGTGCAAGTACTCTATAAGTTTGGCGCACGGAACCATCATTTTGAAATCACGATGAAATTGCTGAACTGCTACTGAATGAAAATGCCAGTTTGCAATTAGACAATTGGTTCGATAAAAACACCCTTTAAAACAAATATTAGGATTAGTACATTTGTTAAAAGTTTGCAATAATAATTAAAATTTTATAAAAACAAATATTTACTTTATTTTTATTATTTCTAACTTTAGGAGATGCACTGGGTGGAACTAGCCGAGATGATTTCATTGACAGTATTGCTGCAGATATTCTCAGTAAAATTCCTCAATACTTTGAAGTTTGGCGAATAAAAAAAATGTTCCAAATGAATATAACGCCTACTGGCGTTGTATTGCTGCAGGAATTGGAACGCTTTAACATCCTGACTGTTAGAATGAGGAAAACATTGGAGCTACTTCAAAAGGTATGTAATATTTTTAAATAAGTAGGGTTAACCATGTTAACCACATTAAGAAGACATGTATTGACTAGCTATCTAAATATAAAGGGTGTCCCAAAATTAATTAAAAAATTGATTAGGCTTTGAATTTGCAAATGGCGGCGTATTAAAGTGCTGGCAACAAGTTGACAGCTGACAGTTTAAGGCTGATAAAAATGGAGCATTACGCGTGTTTTTATTGTTGGACAATATTTAAAAAAAATAATTAAATATATTGAATGGATTATTGAACATCAGCATTATGGATGTTGATTTTTCGATTCCATCGTGATTTACGCCATTGTATTTCTATTTATGAAATAATTTAAAGTCAAAGATCTGCATCAACGGAAAATGGTCACGGAAAATTTCGACAAAGGAGTGCGTATGTGCCAGCAAAGCCGTGGAGTCCAGTTTTCCGATGTGCTTTTCCATACATAATCCTTTATGATTCAATAAAAATATAACAATCTTAAATAAACAGTGTTTTCTATTTCATTCAAACCTTGGAACACCCTTTATATATTATATTCTTGACGGGATCACAGCCAAACTACTTGACCGATTGATTTCATAATCGGAACATATGTTGCACCGGGTATGTGCCGCCACAATATTATTTATTTTATTACTGAATGAGCCCATATTCACACTTAAGGTTTATAGATAGGCGATATGTAATGCCAGCATGTAACTTTGATTCAATTTACGTATGTAGGCTTGGGCGAAACATCGTTCGATAGGTGCAACTGTGGAATAGAGCTGCTACTCCAAGTCAGGTCTTAGTTTGCAGCATTGCTTTGTAGGAATGTGTGCTTCTTTCTCATAATAATTTAAAGAAGAGTGCATATCGCTTAAAATAATTTTTTGTTGATTTCTGAGTGAATCCTCTCAATTTTGCTGTAATTTCTGACCGGCGACTCTCAACTAAACGGCAAAAATAGAAATAACAGATGCCATATGAACTAATGTGACGCTAAAAAAGATAAAACAAGAGGTTGCTGTTTAGACTCTAGTCTAAGAGTATATTAATTCTGACTCATAGTTTGTAACATTTGATATTTTAAACAAGAACAAGCTGAAATTTGAACCATATACTCGCTAGGGGCACAAATAATCGAGTGTAAGAAGTTTTGAAATCCGCCCACTAACTGATAATCTCAAAAAAAGCAAATTTATCGAAAAAATCGAATTCTTTACTTAGTTTTACTTAACGGCTTTCCGAACCGTGAAGGGTCTCTGCCTGAGATACTGCAGCAACTATCCTCTGCGATCCTACAGACAAAGCGCTCCGTCACCCGCGATATCTTGGTCTTTAAAGCGGAGGTTCAGTCGTCCTTGCCTTCTCGAACATGGAGCATTATTGTTCATTTGCTCAATGTGGCAGATCCAATCTAGTCGACGTGAAGTAGCTTTTGCATTCACATCTTGGTACAGCTCATAGAATTCACGGTTGTATCTTCTCCTCCATTCGCACTCCTTATATACAGGACCAAATATCCGACGGAATATTTTTCTTTCAAAAGATTATTAGCTCCACTTTGCTACTTATCGCCCAGCACTCGGCAACATAATAAAGCGGGACTAGCAGCATTAAGGTTCGATAGAGCACGCATTTTGTTCTTCGAGTGAGGATAGATAGATAGATATTTATTTTCTCTTTATAGTTAAATATTTACATTTGTTGGTGGCGCAGCTTGCACAGAGATATGATGCTTGATTATCTTACAACTGAAAGATATAATTTATTTTTAAGTTAATTCTCCATCGGATCTTCACGAAAGTGTCATTTCTTGAGTTGATGTTTACTCCTTAACTACCTCGAAGTTATTGCTATCAACAAAGACGTTTTGTCCTAGGCGGTGGACAGATGTTGGTTTGTTTACTGATAGCATGTATGTACTTGGTCTTGTCCTCATTTACTTCAAGCCATTTCGTCTTTAGGCGCCCAAAATGTTCGTGTGCTACGATTTTTAAAATCCGCCCACAATTAAACAAAATATAGCTTTATCAAAAAGTAAAAGTTTGAGCTAGGAAGCTGAAATCGATAATCTATACTCTCTTGGGTTCCTTAATACTCATGTTTAAAGCTTTTTGAAATCCACCCGCTCACATGTCCACTTTTTAAATAATTTCTTCAATAAACAGATTTTTTTTCAAATCATGAAGTTAAAGTCGTTTTGAACAAATCCGTTATATAAAGTTTCTGTCATGCCCACTTTTAAGGGGCGTTTTTTTTTTACAAAAACTTAGTTTTTTTTTAATAAAGATTTTTGATTTTTGTCGCGTCCACTTAATAAGGGATAGGAATAGGAGTAGGATATCCGACAGTTCGCCCAATCGGACTGTAGCCTTTCCCTATCTTCTGAACTAGTTTTCAAATTTTGGTGATTTTGTTAGAAACAAAAAAATGTTCCAAAATGGAGAAGGACTCTCAATCTAATGCCACACCCACTTTGGGTTATAGGAATATGGATAGTCTCCAGCAGTTCGACCAAGCGGGATGTAGCCTTCCTAAAAAAATCCAAAATGGACAAGGACTCTCAATCTAATACCATGCCCACCTTGGGTGATAGGAATATGGATAGAGTGAGAGTCTCTAACAGTTCGACCAAGCGGACTGTAGTCATTACTTATATTCTTACTTATATATAATACTCGTAAGAAGATTTTCGCATTTTGTGTTTATATTTCCTTTTATTCTTATTTCAAGGCATTAGCTGGAGAGACTGGTATGGACAATATGCTTGACAACATTGCGAATTCCTTGTTTAACGGAAAGCTACCAATTACATGGGCAAATCTGGCACCAGCTACATGCAAGCAATTAGGTACTTGGATGGAGCACCTATTGGTAATTATATTTTAAAGCTTTGTTATTATATATTAAATATGGTTTTTTAATAACTATATTATGAAAATCAATCTATCTATGTTGATATGCCATAGACTCATAAACCCCAGAACCGATTGAGCTGACATTTTCAGGCAGTCTTTGGTATTGGCCCGTGAGTGTTTCTGTGCATTTCAGTTTTATTTGTTAAAAAAAGACCATGCGTTTCTTCTTGTTAGATGCAGTAACTCACGCCGGGCCCCCGATAGTGTTTTCATGTAGACGGATAATCATTAAATTTAAATAATTGAAGATACCTTTCATTAAATTTGTATTCCCAGTTCTTTGGGAAGAAAAGCGCCATAATACATTTGTTTTGAGTTGTTCCTCAATTCTATTCGTTGTTATGTAGGATTTGACACGTATTTAAAATAAAACATCCCACTGGCGAATACTGCTAATAAAAGTGAAATCCTGCTGCGGATAGAATTCCGACTTTTATTTCGAGTATCGAATGAAATTTTGGATCTCAGATGTTGGTACAATTGATGCATGTGTATACATATCTCGCTTCCTTTGATCGTCGCGTGACATTGAACACTCGGTTTTCTTCCCTGGAGACACAATGGATTATATTAAAGTTAATTAAAACTAGAAATGGCAGAAAAATCAATTGTTACTTGAAATTGTTGTCACAATACTCTGTAAACATTATCTGATGAAATCAGGATGTCTTCTGCGTTTCCCTTCTTTCGAACCTAGGTTCCTAAAATCATAAAATGATAAGATAATTATAGTAGTTTTCCCTTCTAACGTAGTTTTAATAATAATTCTTTAAAACATTTATAATTAATATTTCAGTCTAGTCTTAAGAACACTGTATTATTTCCGCTACAATTACAATGATAGAAAAAGGGGAGCGGGTCGAAATTCTGCTTTCAAAATTCTGCTTTGCAAAATTCTTACTTTTAACACCAAAATTCTGCATTTCAAAATTCTGTTTTTTTCTGTTCTGTCTTCCAAAATTCTGCTTTTCAAAATTCTGCTTTTTAAAATTCTGACAGACAACATTTTAAACAAACACATTCTGCTAATTCTGTTTTTTTTTCAATTTACGAATTTAAAGAAAACAAATATTTTTCAACTTTGTCAACAAATTACAATATTTTTCCTAAGAATAACAAATTATTTCATAATTGAAATTACCAACAAGTCACTATTCGTGCTTTACACTTATTATACCCTATTCTAAAGGTATATTAATTTTGACGCATAGTTTGTAACATACCTTAATATTGCCCGTAGACCCCTAAAAGTTACTATATTTATGATCAGCATCGATAGTAATGTCGATGTAGCCATGTCCGTCCGTCCGTCCGTCCGTCCGTCGGCAAAAATTAGGCCTTTAAACTGGACCTAGAGAGCTGAAATTTTAACCATATACCTACTCTCTAGGGTCCCGAAATAATCAAGTCTACGAATTATTGAAATCCGCCCACAGACACGCCCACAAACTCAAAAAAACAAAATTTTGGAAAAAATCCAATTTTGAGCTAGAAAGCTGAAATTTTTTATATATGATCTATGACTCCTATCCGCCCACTGACACGCCCACAAATAAATAAAACAATTTTTTTGAAAATTCAAAGTTTGAGCTAGGGAGCTGACATTTATAATATATACTCTCTAGGGGCCCTTTATTCTCATGTGTTATTTTTTTTTAAATCCGCTTACTGGCACGCCCACAATTAAATAAAACAATTTTATTGAAACACCCAAGTTTGAGCTAGGGAGGGTTTTTTTTTTTTTTTTTTTTTTTTTTTTTTTTTTTTTTTTTTATAATTTACGTGCGCTAAAGGGAAATGTGGAGCGTTCTTAACAATTCAACCATACTTAGACTTTTGTCACGCCCACTTATGAGGGATAGGAATAAGAATTGGGTATCCAACAGTTCTCCCAAGCGGACTGTAGCCCGTCACTATGTTTATACCCTATTCTAGGGGTATATTAATTTTGACGCATAGTTTGTAACATACCTTAATATTGCCCGTAGACCCCTAAAAGTTACTATATTTATGATCAGCATCGATAGTAATGTCGATCTAGCCATGTCCGTCCGTCCGTCCGTCCGTCCGTCCGTCGGCAAAAATTAGGCCTTTAAACTGGACCTAGAGAGCTGAAATTTTAACCATATACTCTCTAGGGTCCCGAAATAATCAAGTTTACGAATTTTTGAAATCCGCCTACAGACACGCCCACAAACTCAAAAAAACAAAATTTTGGAAAAAATCGAATTTTGAGCTAGAAAGCTGAAATTTTTAATATGTGATCTATGACTCCTAAAACTGCTCGGGATAAAAAGTTTTCAAAATCCGCCCACTGACACGCCCACAAATAAAGAAAACAATTTTTTTGAAAATCCAAGTTTGAGCTAGGGAGCTGAAATTTATAATATATGCTCTCTATGGGCCCTTTATGCTCATGTGTAAATATTTTCAAAATCCGCCCACTGGCACGCCCACAATTATTATTATTTTTTTTTTTTTGAAAATTCAAAGTGAGCTAGGGAGCTGAAATTTATAATATATACTCTCTAGGGGCCCTTTATGCTCATGTGTTAATTTTTTTTAAATCCGCCTACTGACGCGCCCACAATTAAATGAAACAATTTTATTGAAACACCCAAGTTTGAGCTAGGGAGCGGTTTTTTTTTGATAAAATCCTTTAAATGTTATATAACAAAATGTGTAGAGCGTTCTTAACAATTCAACCATACATAGACTTTTGTCACGCCCACTGATGAGGGATAGGAATAAGAATAGGGTATCCAACAGTTCGCCCAAGCGGACTGTAGCCCGTCCCTATGTTTATACCCTATTCTAGGGGTATATTAATTTTGACGCATAGTTTGTAACATAACTTAATATTGCCCGTAGACCCCTAAAAGTTACTATATTTATGATCAGCATCGATAGTAATGTCGATCTAGCCATGTCCGTCCGTCCGTCCGTCCGTCCGTCGGCAAAAATTAGGCCTTTAAACTGGACCTAGAGAGCTGAAATTTTAACCATATACTCTCTAGGGTCCCGAAATAATCAAGTTTGCGAATTTTTGAAATCCGCCCACAGACACGCCCACAAACTCAAAAAAACAAAATTTTGGAAAAAATCGAATTTTGAGCTAGGAAGCTGAAATTTTTTATATATGATCTATGACCCCTAAAACTGCTCGGGATATAAAATTTTCAAAATCCGCCCACTGCCACGCCCACAAAAAAATAAAACAATTTTATTGAAAAACCAAAATTTGAGCTAGGGAGCTGAAATTTTTAATATATACTCTCTATGGGCCCTTTATGCTCATGTGTAAATATTTTCAAAATCCGCCCACTGGCACGCCAACAATTATTATTTTTTTTTTTTTTGATAATTCAAAGTGAGCTAGGGAGCTGAAATTTATAATATATACTCTCTAGGGGCCCTTTATGCTCATGTGTTAATTTTTTTTAAATCCGCCTACCGACACGCCCACAATTAAATAAAACAATTTTATTGAAACACCCAAGTTTGAGCTAGGGAGCGTTTTTTTTGATAAAATCCTTTAAATGTTGTATAACAAAATATGTAGAGCGTTCTTAACAATTCAACCATACTTAGACTTTTGTCACGCCCACTTATGAGGGATAGGAATAAGAATAGGGTATCCAACAGTTCGCCTAAGCGGACTGTAGCCCGTCCCTATGTTTTTTTATTCGGTTTGCACATGCACATGCCCAATTATAATTTTTACAATTTTTTAATTTTTCACAATAACACATATATCCATCCACGCACAACTTATCTTTTCCTTTATTGGATTTAATTACAGATAATATATTCATTATACCCTATTCTAGGGGTATATTAATTTTGACGCATAGTTTGTAACATACCTTAATGGGCAATATTAGACCCCTAAAAGTTACTATATTTATGATCAGCATCGATAGTAATGTCGATCTAGCCATGTCCGTCCGTCCGTCCGTCGGCAAAAATTAGGCCTTTAAACTGGACCTAGAGAGCTGAAATTTTAACCATATACTCTCTAGGGTCCCGAAATAATCAAGTTTAAGAATTTTTGAAATCCGCCCACAGACACGCCCACAAACTCAAAAAAACAAAATTTTGGAAAAAATCGAATTTTGAGCTAGAGAGCTGAAATTTTTTATATATGATCTATGGCCCATAAAACTAATTGGGACATAAAATTTTCAAAATCCGCCCACTGACACGCCCACAATTAAATAAAACAAATTTTGGGAAAAATTGAATTTTGAGGTAGAAAGCTGAAATTTTTTATATATGATCTTTGGCCCATAAAACTGCTTGGGACATAAAATTTTCAAAATCCGCCCACTGACACGCCCACAATTAAATAAAATATTTCTTTTGAAAAACCAAAATTTGAGCTAGGGAGCTGAAATTTTTAATATATACTCTCTAGGGGCTCTTTATGCTCATGTGTAAATATTTTCAAAATCCGCCTACTGACACGCCCACAATTATTTTATTTTTATTTTTGAAAGTCCAAAGTTTGAGCTAGGGAGCTGAAATTTATAGTATATACTCTCTAGGTGCCCTTTATGCTCATACTTAAATTTTTTTTAAATCCGCCTACTGACACGCCCACAATTAAATAAAACAATTTTATTGAAAAACCAAAGTTTGAGCTAGGGAGCGTTTTTATTTACAAAAGCTTAGTTTTTTCGATAAAATCCTTTAAATTTTTGTCACGCCCACTTATGAGATATAGGAATAAGAATAGGGTATCCAACAGTTCGCCCAAGCGGACTGTAGCCCGCCCCTATGTTTTTCACTCTAGAAGCACTCACAAGAGTATACTAACAGAATATATGTCTAAACCAAGAGAGCAATCTTAAAACCTACAAAAAAAATATTTTTACCTCAAAGCGCGCGCTTTTAAACATTTTTCAAATCTTTTCCTTATTATTTGTAGAATTTTGTAAAGCAGAATTTTGAAAAGCTGAATTTTGAAAAAAAAGAATTCTGAAATGCAGAATTTTGAAAGCAGAATTTTGTAAAACAGAATTTTGAAAGCAGAATTTTGAAAAAAGAATTTTGACCTCTCCAGAATTTTGACCCCAACCCTGGAAAAAGCATGGTATTGCCATTTCACAATACCAATAAAAAAACACGGGTACATAGTATGCGTAGCTATCAAATATGTATATATATTTGTACACATGTAAATACACAGTTGTAACCGTCAAAGGTGTTGTCGGTCGGTCAGGGGTGTAGATGTGTGGGTAGGCTCTCGTTTTCTGAATGAAACCGTGCGGCTTTTAGCAAAATTGCAAGAAAATCTTGTTTCCCTCTCTACCACGAGTATGCGAAGCGCAGTACTCGTTGAATAGGCAGGTAAGCAAGCGTGTATGAGTGAAAGCGGAAAAAATGATACCTCAAGACAAATTTAATTTTACAAAAACAAAATTACTTTATTGGTATGTTCATAAAAGAAAAGATTATACAAATACAAAGTGTATTGATCGAATTATCGAGTAAGAGGATCTTAAGAAAAAAATTGGCTCAAGTGTGGTATTTTAGCTTGCGACGAAACGTCTACAAGAGGAAAATCTCAAACTCAAGTCAGCGTCATAAAATTATGTTCTCCCTTTTATACTGGTTGACAGCTTTTTGTTACATAGAAATACCAGCAAAGGAGCTTTTTGTTATACAGTTCTTGTAAATAATAATTTGGCAATGATCATAATTTATGTGCTTTTTGGACACTAATGGTGAAAAGTTTGATTTTGTAAGTTTACAATTATTTTGATGTGAAAGTTATATAATTCAATTCTTCTCTTTAATTTAGTTGCTTTATAAAATTAATATACGAGGGCGGGTCAATAAGTCCGTGACTTTTTGAATTTCTGACCTCTTTACTGAAACGGCAACACTGCTCCTGTCAACAGGCATCTGTCAGTTGACTCCTGTCAAAATTTAAACTTGCTGCGTCAGTTAGTTTGTGTTTGACAGCTATTTTTATCAGACTACTCACTAATTTGAGGAGAAAATGGAAAAAAGTGAATTTCGTGTGCTTATTAAGCATTATTTCTTGCGAAAAAAAACCATTACCGAGACCAAGGCTAAGCTTGAAAAAGACTATGGGGACTCTGCACCATCGATTTCAATGGTAAAAAAGTGGTTTACTGAATTTCGTTGTGGCCGTACAAGCACTGAAGATGCCGAACGTCATGGACGCCCAGTTGAGGTCTCTACACCCGAAACAATCGAAAAAATTCACGATATGGTGTTGGCCGACCGAAGATTGAAAGTGCGAGAGATTGTGGAAGCCGTAGGGATCTCGCATGGCTCAGTGGTTTCAATTTTGAATGATCACTTGGGCATGAGAAAGCTTTCCGCAAGATGGGTGCCGCGTTTGCTCACAGTCGACCACAAACGCAATCGTGTAACAACTTCACAGGAAGGTTTGGCGTTGTTTAATCGCAATATGGAGGAGTTTTTGCGCCGTTTTGTAACCGTGGACGAAACGTGGATCCATCACAACACACCAGAGAGCAAACAACAGTCAAAACAGTGGGTTTCTAAGGGTGAATCGGCGCCAAAGAAGGCCAAGGTGGGTTTGTCAGCCAATAAAGTTATGGCGACTGTTTTTTGGGATGCACGCGGGATAATCCACATTGACTACCTTCAAAAGGGAAGAACAATCAATGGGGAATATTATGCCAACTTATTGGACCGATTCAATGACGATTTGAAAAAAAACCGACCTCATTTGGCCAAGAAAAAAGTTCTTTTCCACCAAGACAATGCAAGGGTGCACACATGTGCAGTTGCCATGGCAAAAAACCATGAATTGGGCTATGAATTGCTCCCTCATCCACCCTATTCTCCAGATTTGGCTCCAAGCGACTACTTCTTGTTCCCAAACCTGAAGAAATGGCTTGGTGGAAAAAGATTTGACTCCAATGATGAAGTCATCTCGCAAATAAAGGCCTATTTTGAGGACCTCGACAAATCATTTTTTTTTTGGAAGGGATAAAAAAATTGGAGAAGCGTTGGACAAAGTTTATAGAGCTCAAGGGAGACTACGTTGAAAAATAATTTTTTTTTTTATCAAAAAATCTGTGTTAGGCCTCGTACGAGTATTATTCTTATAAATAATCCATTGTTAAACAGTCTCATGCAACCGTACGAAACCGATTTCAACTCGGCGCACCTTCAACTTCAACACCTAACATGGTCGCCTTGCGACGATATCTATCTTGAACAAATCATACAAACAAACTCCCTTCCCTTTGGTATGTTATTTATGACAGCTGATTTAGTTTCATAAAATTGACAAAATTTTCGAAATTATCCATTTCTAGTTGAATAAAAATGTAAGTTTTTGTTTATTATTACAATTTCTTGTTTCTTTGGGCTTGGCAAAGACCTATTTGTTCCAATTGTTGATTTATCCCCAAACTGTACAAGAGTACCAGATTTCCATTGCAATTCCTTTTATGTAAAATCTCATGTAAATGTCCAGGTAATATATGCCAAATTGGGAATGAGTGCTGCGCATGGGAATTTATGGGAACTTCTCACTTCAATGTTCCCAAAAAACACAGATATTGACGAGATCTCACTATGCCGAAAAGATGAATCTCGGATGCACGAATCCAATTCTACTTTTTTCTGCATTTATTTTACAACTCAGCAGAGTTATGTATCTTCTTCTTCCTTTCCGGCGAGGTTACGAGCAGGATTAAGGGGATCATAACACTCCCACTTTTCTGCAACCCTCCTGGTCCGCCTGTGGGTTCGCCGATGAACATCGGCAGGCCTCTCAGTTTTGGATCACTTCATCGCGGAGGCCAATGCTGGTGTAATTGCATTTGTGTCATCAAAGAGTGGCCAGCCTCTTTTTACGATTTCGACACGATAACAGAGTTATGTATTATGTATCTGAATCGGACGACTCGTCTTCAGCCAATGCATACATTTTTGTTCTCTCTTCATATACAGGGTGGCCCAAAAGTGGGTTTCCTACGTATATCTGAAATAACTTTTGAACGAAAAGATAAAAACTAATGAAATAAATTAGAAAAAAAAAGTTTATTTCACGGAAATTTTTTACATTATCTGTAAATCATATCGGTTAAATGGCCAATATTAGAATGCATGCACTCATGGGCTGTTTTGATGGCACTTTCCATGACTTTTTAAAGTGCTTCCGGCGTAATTTGAGCGATTTCTGTAGGAATCTTGAGTTCCAGGTCCTTTATAGTCTGTTGTTTGTTAATGTAAAAGTTTTCCTACATGTAGCTGCATAAAAAAAAAGTCCGGAGCCGATAGATCAGGCGATCGCAGCGGCCATTCAAATTCCTGTTTTTTGAGATAATGTGATTTGGGAATTGTTCGCGCAACAAGTACATTGCCTCACGAGCGGTGTGAGGGAGCGGTAGCTCCATCTTGCTGGAACAAAATCAGCTCAGCTTTGTTGTCTGCTGTACAAGTGGAAAAAGGAACTCCTGAAGCATTGTTGCACTCCTACTATTTTGAACTCCTCCTTTTTATTGACGGTGAATTTATGATCAGAATTATAGGGACAATGACCCTCCAACTTTTGCTGCATCTCTATTGGCCCGCCTTTGGAGTTCGTCGGTTTGACCACAAAAAACATCGACAGTTCTCTTGGTTTCGGATCACTTTCTTTTTTCTTATTATTTTGAATACCAAATCATGGATTTCAGTCCCTATCATATTAACTGCAGAAATAGTATGTCAGTTAAGGCTGCTTAATTCCATTCGCTTATAGCCAATCCAAGCACAGCATACTTTCGGAAGATATGTGAATAGAGGATTCGATTGGATCGGGAGAATATAAACACATTATACACACATATGACCCACTCTAATAAAATTCCAATCTTTCCCAAAATTTTTTTTTTTAAACTTTTCAATAAAAGACTAATCATTTTCTTTGTTCCTTCTCTAGAATCGTGCAACTCAATATCATTATTGGTCATTATCGGGTGAACCGATGGTTATTTGGTTGTCCGGACTTCATATACCAGAAAGTTATCTAACAGCAGTTGTGCAAGTAAGTTGATATTTTTTACTTTTTTTTTAATTACTTTTTATTTATTTCCATCAGTGAGCACACAGGACACAGAACACTACGTTCTCTAATGTATACTCTCAGCATCGCTTTATAGGTCTACCGATTTCCAATCTTATAGACTAGATACTAAAATAATAATTGTAAACGAATACAAAATCAATGAAAAAAACGATTTTTAAATTCAACTCGGTATAAGCAAAAGTCAATATACCGTTGCACAGCTCATTGAAATCGCTTATGCATTTTGTAACAGGCTCATTATTAAAATAATTGGTCTTATGCCTTTCACTGAGAAATAATTTTTTTACCCGCAGTGACCTTTGGGGAGCATAAATATTAATTAGATAAACTAATTCTGGTAAAATAATGGGATAACTAATGATATCGCGAATAAACATTACAGAAATTGTCCTGCGTCTGAAACTACGGGCCTGTAGACTTCTAATTTATACGAAACGCGTATCTTGTGAATTTCATATGCACTCTTTCGATCTATGTTTGTGAATAGCGTATGGTGAAACCCAAAGAATCAATTAATATTCTGAATGTGGTCTGACCAAAGAGCAGTACACAACTTTGAGGCTTTGTAGGTACATTTCGGAAATCTTTGCTATTATGCATAAGAAAGTTCAACATAGAGTTAGACTTGGCAGAAGCATAATTATAGTGAACTGTAACATCGAGTTAAATCAAACTTTATACCAAAAGTTCATAAAAAAAACTAAATTAATTAGTTTCTCAAATTTGAAACATCATTCACCTTCGTTCGCCTGGATGTAAAATATTTTTCGTTTTTTTTCGTTTTTAGCTCACTTTTATCTCGTGAATTATTCGTTTCCGTGCCCAACATTTTTGTATCCTATATCCAAATATGTAGTTAGACAGGTGTACTAAGAAGTGCTGTCCATACCATACCTACCAAATCATCATACAGGTGTACCCATATAATCTTCCCAAAAACTTTCATTATATCTCCAAGAGAACATAAACCTAACAAGATATACAAGACATACAAAATAATGAATCCATTATACTTTTAATAAAAATTACTTAATTTGCCTCTAATTCACAAATTAACTACAATGCGGATAAAAAGTTAATTCACGGCTCATTAATTTAAGATCATGTCCATGCATTAGCTAATTGTCGTTAAGTAATAAATAGTAAAGAATTTGGGAATCGTTAAGTAATAAATTGTATGGAGATACAACATCCAAGATCCCATTTGGTTGAAAGATTCAGTTGTCAAAAATGATATCAGTTATATTCTAACTTATATACTCGCTAATTCACCTACTTCTGTGAATTAGTTTATTGCATGTTTATCAACATCAATTAACTTCAAAAAAAGTTTATTATAAAGATTTCCCATTAAATTATTTGTTTAAAGATAATTCACCCTTAATTTGCGTTTATTAATTCGTCTGATAATGATCACACTAAAACGTCGATTAAATAATTTGTTATCGTAAACTTATGCCGTTTTGAAATACACTGGTTGTCCCAGTTAGGCAGTATAAACCTTTAAGGGGACATTCCCAAAGTTCCTCCGAACAAAAAATTGTTGTTGGAAGCTATAGCGTTTAAAGTGGTTACACCTCCAAATTAGAGGGCACATACTTTGATGGGCTATAACTTGAAATTGGTTGATAGTTGGCACTTCCTCGGCATACCATTTTTTGTTAATAAAAAAAAATCAAGTGAATTGCAACATTGAACTAAATCGAACTTCATAAAAAAGAAAACTCCCTTTGACAACAATAATTACATATCGTGCAATCATTTGGAATGTATTGCTGTCTACTCATGTGTTCGATTACCGCAGTCTTAGATGGTTGTGCTGATTTACATTCCCAATACTTCATCCACGATCCAGATTCCATAATTTTAGAAGTGAGATTGTATTTTTTTTTTTTTTTCTTATAATTTGCTTACGCTAAAGGGATTTTTTTTCTGTTGTTACAGTACCATTATAATGCTAAGAACACAGTGTAAGCTACTTGGTATTAGAAAGAATAGAGAGATAGGAAAGAAGTGTTTGGGTGCAGTTGTAGGGTTTTTCTCCACGGGTGGTGTCTAAATTACTTAGGGAGATTACGATTTCATGTATTCGGTATAAAGTAATGGACTTGGCCGGGATTCGAACGCACGACCTTCCATTCCGTAAGCGAATACACTACTACTGCACCATTGCCACCCGCATACCTTTAGCCGTAAATGCTAGAGTCATTAAAGAAGGTGTTCACGCAATACTTTAATATACCTAAATACTCAATGGTTTTATCATTGATAAAAGCCGTAATTAATTATCACTTACGACCTGTTAAGATCTGTTGATGAAAATAAAACAGTCGGGATAAACGAACAGCTGTACAGCTGAGTGTCCATTTTAAAATTTTGCATGGAGTTACCATACCATGAACAATGGGTATATAATTCAAAGCTTGGGCTTCCACATTTCAGAAGTTTTCAAGCACATGCTGTATAAGGATTCAATTTGACTGCCAACGATTTCTTTTATTTTATAATTACTAATTGACATATTATTCAATGAAAAAAAGGTAACTAACGGTTGGCTATTTAATTTGTCTTAATTTCGGTATGGCAACATGAACCATCGGCAAAAAGCCAGCGGCTTGTTTTCCTAGTGCATCGTTTTCTATCCTTGGGGTCGCAGTTAAGAGGCAGGGTCGCAGGGTCAATGTTTAACTGGGATCTAAGCAAACGTTTGGAGAGAAGAATTGGAGAGAAGCTGAAATAAAGTTTTGCTCGAGCTGCGTACTTAGTTTAATGGTAGAAACAGATCAACACTTCAACTCCGACTTCGACTTTGACAGGAGAGTGAAATTCAGCGTTTGAAGTCAAGTCAAACAGATTTAAAAATGCAACTTCGAGAGCGAAACAAAAAACAGAGAGAAAAATCGTTCAAAATATAAGCATTTCCTTGTTGGGAAAATTGAAAACATCGATGCAAGGTTGGTGGGATTTTCACTTCAACTTTGAGTTTAGGATTTAGGTCTAACGTTGAAGTCGAAGTTGAGGTTGAGGTGCTTATGTGTGTCATCCCATTAAAAATCATTGGTTTTATATGGTTGTCAAAGTTGAAGTCGGAGATGAAGTGTTGATCTGTTTCTACTATAAGGCATTGTAAAAAAGTGTCAAAAGTTGTGCCAGGCGAGTAGAATGTTTCAAAGGGGTTAATTAAGTAAGACATGCGGGGGCTTAAAAACATACATATATAAATCACGAGAGAATTCCTGGAATTATTTTGTATACACAGCAGTGTTACCAGACGCTGAAAAATTGTCCCTCAGACAAATCTTGAAAACCCTCACATTTGGTTATTTTTAAAATAAAAAAAAAACATTTTTTGTTTTTTTGTGTTGATTTTTTCTTGTGGAAAAATTGAATCCGAGCTTAGAAGGAAAATTAAAGTAAAAGAACAAATAAGGTAATAAGATGCTAAAATGAAACCTTGGACCTACTCCAAATCAAACAGTGACCCCAAGCTGGGGGATACTCAGTGCAATGCATATGGGGGCATTTTGACTTATTTCATAGTTGAATTTGGGGACTTATTTCACTATGAAATAACCCCCAAATTTGAAGTATGAAATAAGTCCCCAAAAACCCATGAAATAAATCCCCACCTCCATACAAATTGTGGGGAGTTATTTCATTTTTCATTTGGGGGGTTATTTCCTGCAGCCGAGTTTATCTTGTTTGCAAAATGCAATCCCGTTTAAATGCTCATCCTGTTTCCCCTTTCAACACTTGCATTGGAAAATGAAAGTGGTAAGATGACAAAAATTTCTCATATAAGAAGCGTTCGTTTTGTTGTAGGCTTCATTCCAGTGCTCTCTGAAGAATTTGTTTTTCCACTCTTGAAGGTTATTTCCTCGCCCAGATACACTATTTTCTTAATTCTAAGTCACCGATAACAGAATAATGAAAGTTATATAAGGATTCACACTTTACCGAGTTATAGATATGGGTTTGAGCTTATACTGACTTTACTTAATGGGCTCCCGACCCGTGGAGGGTCTCTGCCTGAGACACTGCAGCCTTACGTCTTCTGCGATACCGGGCACGCTGCTTCCAGTTCTCCAGACCAAGTGCTTTGGCATCCGCGATTAAAACGGAGGTTTGGTCTTCCTTGCCTTCTTGAACCTGGTAGCTGGGAGTCGAAGATCTTCTTGGCTGGAGCATTATTGTCCATTCAAGTAGACGTGATTAAGCTTTTTGGACTACATTCACATCTTGGTACAGCACATAAAGTTCGCGGTTGTATCTTATGATCCATTCGCCCCCCTCGCAAACAGGACCAGATATACGACGGAGTATTTTTATTTCAAACGAACCGAATATTAGAACCCCTTTCCTACTCATCGTCTAGCACTTTGCACCATAAAGCAAGATTGGCAGGATAAGCTTCGATAGAGCATGCATTTTGTTCTTCGAGTGAGGAGTTTTGACCCCATTTGTTTGCCCAAACCGAAGTAGCAGTGGTTTCCTAAGGTACTCCGTCGGATCTACAGTAAGGGGTCATTTTTGGAGGTTAACTCCTTAACTACTTCGAAGTTATTGCTATCAACAGTGATGTTTTGTCCTAGGTGGTGGACGGATGTTTGTTTGCTTGCTTGCTTATAGCATGTATTTAGTCTTGTCCTCATTTACTAAGCTACTTAAACTATTAGATGTCATTAAAATGCTCGGGTAAAAGTGGAGTTATACACTTTTCTGGTTTCACCGACGATATGGGCTGGCAATCTGTATTATTGTTTGGTATGGTTGTCAAATTGGCAGAGTATGAATAGAATATCTGAGAGCTACATGATCACTAGCTTCAAAAGAAACATTAATTTGTCATACATCTTTATTAAAAATTAAATAAGAACTACATGTGTGTTACGCTAAGATATTTTTGCTTGTTGTTGGATTTTTTGATAATCCTATTAAATTTTTTAATAATGCGATAAACTCGAACACGTATACATAAAATTTTATAGTTTGATTTTTACCGCAAAATTAATCAAATTCATTCTTTCATATATTATACATTTTCATTTCAAAATTATTACAAAAGTACAAATTGGGATAACCAGAAATAAATTGTTCCTCCAGGCTCTCTATTGCATCTAAAAACTCTTGAGAAGGGCGTGTTAAATGCACAACCTCATATTCTCTGAATATTAGGAATATTAGGGACACTAGGTTTCTGACTTCATTTCAGCTCACACTTGTGTTTTTGACGGTATTTTTTTAAATTATGCCTGCAAAATAATAAAACACATTTTCGCTACCGAAATCAACAGTTTGATAGTCAGATTCGGTTTTGAAAATGTTTTTCACATTTTCCTTCTTTTCGGATGATTGTAACTGCATTTCAACGTCAGGAAGCTCTTAATTCACAGTCGTCTCTCAGTTTCCATGGGTTATATCCTCCATGTACTTTGCTGAAAATGATCTTTTAAATGAACAAATGAATTGAAATGGAGTCAGTAACTTGTTATTTCCTAATCGGTTGCGTAAAACCGCGAAGGTATTTTCTTGACAATCTTGATTGAGGTTTCTCGTTAAAAGGAACTGAATACCATTTGCCGTTAATTCACTTAAAATACCAATGAGAGCATTTATATTCTGCGCCATCCTTTTAAAAATTACATTTTTTTAGTTAGATTGGCAGATATACATAATGCTCTAGCAAAACAAAAATGAAATTCACTGCACGTTTTACTCATATCTTTTTTAAACTAATTTTTCTTATCTCCAGAAAATACATTCCACTAATTTAATTTTGCTCACCTTTCACTATTTTTCGGCACTGAAAATATTTTACATCAACATTTTGTTTTTCCTCTCGACCGCAGGCAAAACACTAAAGTATGTTTTTCCATTTCTTCTTACAGTGTTTTTAAATTAAAAAACAGTTGAACTTTATCTTTTAAAAAAGATAAAAAAGATCTTTGTTTGCTCTGATAACTAACACGCGTCACCCCGTATTGTGTTTTCTTCACTTGTTTCGCACGACTAACAAGAATTCACGTCAATGCGCATTTGAAAATACATTATGAAAAAACGCAAGCACCGCCTGCCTAGGCCTACCCAACCTTATAACAAATCCATTGTGACCAACCACCATAAACACTAGCAAATAAAGAGTCAAATCAGTTTTATTGTTACTAGGCCGTACACCGGATTGCATTATTTTTAGCGAAATCAAAGCGAAGAAGAAGCATTTATTTCATATTTTTGACTGAAGGGTAATTGTAGGGGTTTATAATTAGGTGTAATTAGTAAAAAAATAATCAGAAAAACCAGTCATAAAACATTTTAAAAAAAGGAAAGCTGGTAGCACTGCACGAAGTGAAAAGTTACACACAGCGAAGATCAAGTCGATGCGCCTTTAAAAAAGCATATGAAAAAACTCACAATCAATCGTCTTACGAAGCACGCCGCATGTAGTGGTACAGGAAAAATATATTGTGTACCCTTTTTTCTACAGCGGTCGTTCCATAACGGTTAAAACACATCCTTTTAACCTTCTTCCACATAGCATAGGTATTGTAGGATTTTTTGCTTTGTGCAGTAGGAAGTGCATTATGTATAGTCCCTAGGTACTTTTATGGATATACTCTGTTATGGATATACTCGTACTCTGGTTCTTAGGTGAGAAAGATACTCAGTTTAACTTCTATGCCTTTTTGTTTTTCTTATTTCATCCAAGTGACTGAAAGAAGGGAGGGAACGGCACAGAATGAAGCATTTGATGGTGAAAATTCGATGCGTAAAGCTGAAAATTGATCATGTGTTAATTGTTTGCTTGCTGTAAGTGCATTTTATTATTACCTACTTATCTGCAGAAAAAGCAAAACAAAGGAAAAAGTGACGTTTTTGGGCGAAAGAACGGCGTTTGGGGACGAGCAAAGTTCGTTTAATATTATTAAGCGTGCATATAGACGTTATTTCAGAAGGAACGAGGATTGTTTTCTCACCATTCTCAACTTCATCCAACCCGCGATCTTAAAACAAAACACCGAAAAGATAATGGTTATACCACCAGCCCAAGTATTATCTGTGGGGGGAGCGTATCGGAATCCCGCTTTTCAAAAATCCCGAAAAAAAAAGTTTTAAAATCCCGTCTACTAAAATACTGCTTTTTTAAAATCCCGCTTGTTCAAAATCCCGATCTATTATAATCCCGCTTTTTAAAATCCCGCCAAATCCCGCTAATCCCGTTTTTTTACAAAACATTCGTAATAGAAGTAGACAAGTGCAGTATCTACTCTCCTAACTTTTGGTCTGTGTATGAAAGTTTTGGTTGGACGAAAAAGTGCTGGCATGTATAAACTCAATGCAGATTTAAGAAAGGAAGCAATTGTGGTGCAAGGTTAGGTTAGGTTAGGTTTATGTGGCTGTCGGCAGAAGCCGACACACTTAGACCAATTTAGGTCCATTGTGATACCACGTATATTATCTACCTCAACTCTGTAGATGGGACTGGCCAACGACACGCGGTTGTTCTCAAACGGTCCCCCATCTACGTACTAACCGCGCCCAACGTCGTTTAATTACGGTGATCTGACGAGAACCGATTAACTCGACGTGGTATGGTCGTTGGTTAATTGTGGTGCAAACTGAAATACAAAAATTACGAAATGGGCAAGAAAAATTGTATAAAAAACTAATGTTATAAAGTCACGAGCTGTAAACAAATTAATGAGAAATAGAAAAAAAATTAGTAAAACAGGTTTTTTGCTTTGCATTGCTTATAATACACTTGAACTAATAAAATAAAAAATGTTGTTAATGGTTTGAAGTTTTTTTAGTTCCCTTTTGCAGAATATCATATAACCTTACTTTATATTTTTTTTAAACTATTGAAGATTGTCGTATTTATTACTTAAAAATTTATTTTGATATTATTTATTTCTTATTTTGTTACTTCCTCTAAAAATGATAAATGTTAAAATAAACTGCATTTCAAAAAAACACTCATTGCTTAATTTATTTTAAAAATCGCGCGATTTTTTAAAATAAAGCAACTACTTTTGATTAAAAAAGTCGGAATAATAAGAAATGGGATTATAAAAAAACGGGATTAGAAGAGGCGGGATTTTAAAAGACGGGATTTTAAAAAAGTGGGATTATAAAAAGCGGGATTATAATAGCGGGATTTTAAGAATCGGGATTATAAAAAGCGGGATATCGAACCCAACCCATCTGTGGGTTAGCGTTTTATCTGCAACGGGCAAAATCTTATCGTAGTTTGGAACACAATGGAAGAGGAACAGAAGAGAGAACCTCAAATTTACGCACCCGATCTTTTTTTTATTCTTTTTGGATTTTTTCACCCCCACACGTCTTCCTCAAGTCTTCTCACCTTCACAAATCGATGAAGAACATTTCACTCACGTATTAGGCGGGCCATGGGTGCATGCATTTTAGGCGACTGATCTATTACCAATGTTGTTATCACTGTAGAGTTGTTATAAAACTCCTTTACGCAATCGGGACCAACAAATACCAAGAGCTATCCCGTTTGCCCGTTGGATCACCAGTTTATTCTGCATTCGGCTTATCACTTTGAACACTCTTTATTTGTATCGATCTAACCAGTTATTATCATTAATAGATCGCATGCAGGAAAAATGGATGGCCTTTGGATAAATCAACTCTATACACTAGTGTTACACAATTTGTTGACCCTGACGACGTTGAAGAGAGGCCTTCTTGTGTAAGTCTACTAAGCAGTGTTACATTTGTTGTTAAATAAATAATGAATACGAATACCTCGATAATGCAAGCTTATTATGAAGGCACAAACTTACGGTTCTTCGATTGTAAATAAATACAAACAATGTTTACATTATATGATAGCAAACTTTATTTTTCCAATGATGCAATTTCTGATGATTGGATCGCGTTAGTGCAATAACTTATAGAACCCAAAGTTTCTAAAAAACTTCCATAAAGACCACTTCACATTATCGAGGTATCTCTGCACACATTTTCACTTAATAAGATTAAATTGAAATTGAACATTTTACTAATTTTAAATATATTTGAATCAAACTTTTAAAAGGGTTGCTACGTCCACGGTCTGTTTATAGAAGGTGCCAGATGGGATATACATCGCAATGAGTTAACACGATCGCGGCCCAAGGTACTAACTGAAGCTCTTCCCCTTCTGGCTGTTATTCCAATCGAGGCCCATAGACTCAAATTACAGGTATGTTTTATAAAATTAATTGAGTAAAGTTATACTAATGACCTTCAAACTTCGATGCAGAACACATTTCAGGCTCCTGTATACACCACATCGCTTAGAAGGAATGCTATGGGTGTGGGTCTAGTATTTGAAGCAAATCTGGAAACCCATGAAGATCTAAGTCACTGGATACTTCAAGGCGTTTGTCTAACATTAAATAAAGACTGAAATGGGTGTATTTAATTTTGGTTAACTTAATTTCTATTGACATAATAAATACAAACTTTTATAATTATTTTAAATTTAATTTCTCTAATAATTCTTCTCTAGCAACTGAGTTTCAGAAGAACTATAATAGGTTCTACGTGAACAATTGAGATAATATTCCAAAAATATTGTTTATTATCGTACATAGCCCTGCCCACCACCCCACATTGAAAGCACGGTTTCGTCATCTATTCTGACACTCATTTGCAATGATATTAAAGCTCTTTAGAAAAATCCAATCTGCATGCTGCTCTCTTCGAAACTAGCTAACGCTACTAACAGCTACATACACAAAAATCTGTTGGTCCAGATGGCATTTCTCCTATAGTTCTGAAGAGGTTTTCTTCTACGCTAGCAAAACAACTGCGTAAGCTTTCCTAACTGTCCTATTCAGCAGGGCTCTTTCGGAGAAGATGAACATCTGCATTTGTCCAGACTATCCCAAAAAAAGGCGAATCTTTTTCTACCTAATTCTACCGACCAATTTCACTTATGTCCCTTATTTCCAATATCATGGAAACGCTGACAAGCCATTAGCTTATAAAATATCTTGAATACAGAAATGAACCTAAAGACCGGCAGTACGGTTTTCGCAGCAAAGCAACAGGTCCAGTGGTGATTTGATGATATATCTACGAAAAAATTAAACCAATGTCCTCACATTGGTGGTGAAAGTGTTAATGACAACCATCCTTAGAATGACTTCCTTTAGCGATTCCAGAAATATTTCACCCCTTCTTATCTGGCTTCAATTATTCGGACATACAGTGAAGTTCAAAGAATCAGCCCTTATCCGTACAACACGAATGTGTAATTCTCTTCTATGCTCCATTTTTCCTTCACATTATAATGTACAAACATTCAAAACCAACCTGCATTGACATCTCAACCTATCTTCTAATTCTAATTTTTTTAACGCCTGCGCTGTGGAGCAGGGAAAGGTGAGTGTCCACTGATTTCTATAACTACCTTTTATACTCTAGAGGTGCATTAAAGCATGTTTGTCAGAGTCGTAAGCCTATAAAGTAGAGCTGTGTCAATCTTTATTGATTCGATCTTTTTGATCCTGTCAGCGGTAAACAAGATTTCGTTGACGTTTAATCCCTTTTTCTCTTGCTCTGAAACTTAAATGTGGAATAAAGACATTAATTTGTATATAAAACATTGCCCGTATTTAATTATCCATTCATCATTACAAATATAGAAAACTTAAAACAAAGTGACAAAATCATTAACATTTTCGTTTGACATATTTTCAATCAGCTGAAGCTTTGATAAGAATCAATGTGATCACAGCGGCGTACTAAGAAGGTGGCCAGAAATAGGAGGTCTAGCCTCCCGCAAAACGTCACAAAAAATAGAAAATAAACCTGGGCCAATTGTTTTTGTTTAAACAAAATTCTCTACAGGGTAATCCGACTACATTTATAATAAATTAAAGGTCAATAAACCCCAACAAATAATGTTACTAATAACTTCGAAAATCCCCATTAAAACCACGTTCTTGATACGGCCTGTGTGAAAAGTAAGGACTGCATGAGATTTCGAGATGATTCCATCAAAATTTCCCAATTATAAGCGATTTCGAGACTAGCGACTGTCGGCCCTAGACGTGATCGACGAATGGTACACTAGGAATGGGCTCTCGGTCAATTCTCTTAAAACTGAGGTTGTTCTCTTTACGAGAAGGAGGAAGCTGATCGGGTTGACTCAGCCAATTAACAAAAACGCATTCACAATCCAACTCTCCAATGAAGCAAAATATCTGAGTCATCCTGGGAAGCAAACTTCTTTGGTCCAAGCATGTTGAGCGGAAAACTACCAATGCGCTGTCGGTTTTCTGGCAGTGCAACGGCATTTTCGGCAAGACATGGGGCTTATCACCGAAAAGAGTCCTGTGGACTTATACGGCTATGGTAAGACCATTTATAGCATACGCATCCGTTGTTTGGTGGAATAAGTTTTTATGTAAATATGTTACTGCTGCTTTCGCCAAACTCCAAAGGAAGGCATATCTCGGGTGCATGAGGCCTTCCAGAGCTCGCCTGGCTCCGGCCTAGATGCATTATTGAACCTATCGCCCCTTGGTTGCACAATCAAAGTTTAAGAAGAGGTGGCTTTTGGTATACATATTTCGCACTGGAGTTTTGATAAACTTGCGCGACGGTTGTCCTTCGACTCCTATCTTATGGATGCAATGGCCGTCCGATGCAATGGCACCGGAACTTCGGCTGAAGTGCAACTACGAAGTCGACTTCGTCTATCTCGCCCCGTTCAAGAGATAGGGGCAATTTTAGAAAAAAGACTTAAATTGAAAACAAATTTCTTTAAAAACAACGGCAACACTTACAATATAGTACTATACATACCGGTATTGAAAGCCAGAAATCTGTTCTATAATCCTAAATTTAAATTAAATTATTTATGTCAATAGTTTTTAAAAAATTCGAATGCAAACTCAAAATTTTGATAAAAAAAATTTAAAAAAACAAGTTTAGACCAATTTTTTTCAAAATTGTGAAATGAAGTGCTAAATTGGTTTTTTGTGGTCAATTGACTTGACTATTTTTAACTAACTCCTGACTTACTCACAAACTGACTGACTGAGACGCGTAATGCCATTCAATTCTACCTTCATTCTAGGTAACGCTAAATGAATTGCTGTACTTTACTTACAAAGATGAACCACGTTAATATTAATCCTCAAAATGAAATCACCGTAAATACCAAAAATAAAAAATCATAAATCATCATAAAAAAATAGTTTTAGTAATTTTTAATTTTCGCAAAAACTAGAAGACATAAACCCATTTGGTTTTTTGTGTTCGATTCAGAATTAATAGTAACATTGACCACAAAAAGCCAATTTAGCACTTCATTTCACAATTTTGAAAAAAATTGGTCTAATTTTTTTTAAATTTTTTTTATCGAACTATCCGCAACAATTAATACAATAGAGCAATTAGAAAGTGAAGTGCAGTCCTTCACCCTAGCAATACAAAAGGCTGCATGGGCTGCAACGCCTGAATTAAATAGCAAAGTAAAAAGTAACGTGTATCCCAACGAAATTTGCGACATTATATCAGAA
Organism: Portevinia maculata; assembly: GCA_949715645.1. NCBI lineage: Eukaryota > Metazoa > Arthropoda > Insecta > Diptera > Syrphidae > Portevinia > Portevinia maculata. The sequence continues at coordinate 192,243,218 of OX454525.1, forward strand.
AAGAGACGAGCTCGCAAGTGATGGCAACTGTCAAGAGCTCCAAGTGATAAAAGTGGACTTAATAGCTTAAACAATAAGCTCAGAAAAAGGATATCAGAATTTAAAAACGCATCGGTTAAAAGATACCTTAAAAATCTGACAAACGATGCTAGTACAGAACACTCACTGTGGAAGGCTACAAAAAAAATTAAAAGACCAACGGCATACATTCCGCCAGTGAAAAACAGCAGTGATAACTATCTATTTGCGGAACATCTTGAAAACGTTTTCAAGCCATACGACCATAATGATATTTCCCAACAAACGGAAGAAATGTGCGAAGACGAGAGATCGATTCCAGCAGTAACCTCTATAGAAATAGCCAAAGAAATAAAAGAAAAGATCAACCCGAAAAAAGCCCCGGGATTTGATCTAATAACGGGTGAAATTCTGAAAAAACTGCCTAAGAAAGGTATGAAAAAAATAGCACAGATAATAAATGCTGCGTTCAGACTAAGGTATGTTCCGCGCATGTGGAAGGTTGCGGAAGTTATCATGGTACCTAAGCCGGGAAAATTGCCCAGTGAAGTAACGTCATATCGGCCGATATCATTGCTGCCAATCCTGTCAAAGCTATTCGAAAAAATGCTCCTAAAACGACTCCATCCGATTCTAGAAGAAAAGACACTGATCCCAAACCATCAGTTTGGATTCAGAAATAAATACTCAACAATAGATCAGGTCCACAGAATAACTGATATAATAGAAAAATCTTTAGAAGAAAAACAAATATGTTCTGCCATCTTCCTTGATGTAACACAGGCTTTTGATAAAGTCTGGCACAAAGGATTAATCCGTAAGCTACAAAAATATCTTCCAAAAGAGTATCATGAAATACTAGAGTCGTATATAATGCAGCGATTATTTAGAATTAAGCAAAGGAATGAGTACTCCGAATTGAAACACATCAAAGCTGGAGTACCGCAAGGTAGTGTGTTGGGACCAGTACTGTTCCTCCTATACACCAACGACATACCACAAAATGACGAAACTACTGTTGCCACTTTTGCAGACGATACTGCTGTACTTGCAGCAGGAAAAACCGCACAGGAAGTTACAGAAAAACTGCAAAGGACAGTAAATGATATATCCAAATAAAATTAAATGAACTAATGTCGGTTCATATTAACTTTACGAATAAAAACGTACAACACATACCTGTGTACATAAATAATAAAGTAGTTCTGCATTCGAACTCAGCTAAGTATTTAGGGTTGACTTTGGACGCAAAGTTGCGTTGGAAAACACATGTCAAAAAAAACGAGATGAACTAAATATACGATACAATAAAATGTATTGGCTCATAGCGAGGAATTCATGCCTCTCAATCTACAACAAACTGCTTCTCTACAAGCTAATATTAAAACCAATTTGGACATATGGCCTCCAGTTATGGGGGTGCAAAAGAAAGACAAATCTTCAAAGCATACAATACTTTCAAAACAAAGTATTACGCAATATTGTTAATGCGCCGTGGTACATACGTAATGCTGATCTACATAGAGATCTAAAAATTGAAATGGTAGAGGACGAGGTTCGGAAGGTCGCAAGAAGTCATGAAGTTAGGCTTCGCAACCATGCTAATTTAGAAGTAATTCAACTACTTAATAACAACAATTTAGTTAGAAGATTACATAGAGTTAAACCATTTGAACTAGTTAACTAGGTAATTAGGAAGAAAAAAAGGTAACAAACCAAAGTTAGTTCCTAAAAACAGTACATAAGTACATAAGCAAATGTTAAAACAAAATTGCTGATTAGTCTTTAGACTAGGTGCGATTACTGGAAGGATGGTAACATCATGCCTTCCCTGGGTGTTTTTAGTGGATGATTCAAGTCCCACACTATCGTAAAGCTCGCAAGCGATGTCTTTTAACGATTTTCACCTAGCTACACGCAAAAAAAAAAAAAATTTTTTATCAAAATTTTGAGTTTGCAGCGAGTTTTTAAAAACTGTTGACATAAATAATTTAATTTAAATTTAGGATTATAGAACAGATTTCTGGCTTTCAAAACCGGTATATTTGCCGTAGTTAGTAGTGCTGTCGTTGTCTTTTAATAATCTTTTTTCAATTTAAGTCAATTTTTCTAAAATTGCTCCTACCTCCTAAACGGGCGAGATAGACCCCCTCCATAGTAAAAAATGCTTGTAGTTGACCCTTCTACAAAAAACCGTTATCAATTCATGGCACCCTAGTTATCGTACTCGTGCCAATGAGGGGGTTGATTTATGGTGTGCAGCACACTTTTTCTCAATTGCCGGTCGCAGGTTCCGTATCTATTGTTTCGCAGGATGCAATCGGACGGTGATTAGCTCCAGAAAGTATTATGTTCTTCCTTTGTGTATCCTTCTTTGTACGTACTTGCACGTGTCAGATGTTTTAAAGCACTTGGGTTTTTTTTTGTGTCGAGTTTATTGGAACGCTATCCACTCGTTGTTAGTGTTCTGCAATTAATGTAGATTATGGGTATCAGATTGATCATTGGTTAATGTAAGATCGCTGCTCGTTTTTTGATGTTATAGAATGCCCTTGTTATTATCGACATCATATTTATGCAATATGCAATTCGTCGATTCTGGAGATCCGAATAAGAAATATTTCTAAGCTGCTAAGCTATGAATTTTTTTATGTTTACCCTTTATCTGTTTTCTATGAGAAAACTTTAAAATGAACTGATAAAATAAATAACTTTATCAAATAGGTAAGAAATAAAAATTATTTTTTGTCGAAAACTACATCTTTATTAAGAGGTACATATTTTTTTCTGGCCAAACTAGCAGGAGAGAAATTTCTTCTAAAGCTTAGAATTGAAATATCGTATATTTTTGAAAGTATACGCAAAAATTCACTAGGAAAATTATGAAAAAAAATGTATTTATGATTTCGAACTCAAACTGAGTATAATGTATATTTTGACTATATTAGGCCCGTCTTTTCGGGTATTTATATCAAGCTCAGGAATGGAAGTTTCTATAAAAAGATGTGTTCACGTTTATATACGTTCTTAATTTAAATGTCAAATTTGGAATATATTTGGAATCATTCACAAGGCTCAACTATAGGTGGCGTTGTTTCTACTCTTTTGTGAAACATCTGATTTTCGATGAAATTTAAATGTGTCTTCCCTTCAAGCAAAAACACTGACCCAACTTTTCCCGTCATTTTTAAATCCGCGATATAATAAGGCGTTCCACGCACATATTTGTAAATTGACTGTAACTACATTGCCAATAGAAAGAAGAGCCAGAGTCGAGTGTAGTTATTTGTAATGGCGGATTTGATCATCTGTCACTGATACTGTCTTTGGCTGCGATATCATTTTCTTTGAAAGGTAAACTAAAATTAAATATATTATTCCACACAATTATTTGCTTTATTAAACTTTGTTTGAATTTAGATTTATCAAAATCACAAAAATAGCAACCGATGAAGGCGAAACTACCATCGTAGGCCGAATTTTTATGACTTTAATGGTACCGGCACAAATTCATGCTGAAAATAACATACATTGTTATAGATAACATACACATTTATTTGCTTCATTTCTTTTGCAGGAGAATTTGTTGGAAAAATTTTAGAATATATACCTAATGAAAAAATGTATTCTGTAACAAACCACCGGCAACCAAAGTTTATTTAATTCTACCATGTCACAAGTCTGGCATCCCAAAGCATGCTTCGATGGTAGTTACGACTCCGCTGTGTAAACAGAACGTCGACGGCTCTGGCCTACAGACTGCCGAGAGTTCGCCTTCGTCCACTGAGTAATAAGAGAGAGGGGTTGTTCGACCACTCATAGCCAGGCATGGCCGCCGATGATGATAATGCTGCTGCTGATAATGATGATAATGCTGCTGCCGCTGAGTCGTACCTGTATCCGGGGTTGGAAAAGAAAATGTCCGATAAGAAAAGTGTCGCACGTGGTGTGACCAGGACAATCAGCTCGGTCGACGCTATCTTACCTATGCGCTGGGGTTCCTAGCTTCGTGGTTGGACTGCTGGAATGCGGATGTCGCTGTGATACGATTATCGTTCGGTCTGGAAATGGGCTCCGTTACTCTGGGGAGCACTCGTTGGTAACCTCGATGCGCGACCGCCTGTGGTAGAAGAACAAACGAGGTGGTGGTGTTTCGGTGCTGCTTCTGCGAAACTATTTATCGCACGGGCGGTACACTGGTTTTCACTCCGCGCGGGTTACGTCGGAACGAGCTACCGACGCCACAGCAACACGAGCCGCAGGGAACATACCAACGTCAGCAACACGAGCCGCTGGGAATATACCAACGTCAGCAACACGAGAAGGGGTAAATGTACCTCTGTTCAATATTTCGTGGAAATAGCGAAATAACAACGTCAGCGTCTACCGACAGTAATTAGCTCAAACTCAGACACTAGATGGACGGATGTTCGAATTCCAGCAGTCAGAATGTATCGTACCCCCAAGCAGTGAAGTTGAATTTTAAAAGATAACATTTTTATGCCATTTTCATTTTGTATTTGTGAATAATAAAGTTTTTGTTGCGGTAAAGAATAAAGTTTGTTTATGCTCCAACCGCAAAGCACACACTTAACTGGCGCAGTCGGAAACTCAAAGTCTAAAGACATTAGAATCGAACCAACACCCAAGTGTATAATCTAAAAGTGAAAAAAGTGAACTGCAGAGCAAAAAGCAAAAAGTTTAGTCTTCTTTCTCCACATATACTGATTTAAATAAATTCAGTGCAACGTCTTAAGACAGTTTATCAAATAAACACTCAACATGGCAAACGAAAATCAAACTGGAGCTGCAACTACACAAATAAATTTATCCATGGACGAAATTTTAAAAGAATCCAACAAGTTCAGGCATGTAAATAACGAGGTAACCCTAGTTCGAGCTCTATAGCAAGTTCCCGCTCCCGCCGACGAGCTAGCACGGGGCGGCCATGCCTGGCTATGAGTGGTCGAACAACCCATCTCTCTTATTACTCAGTGGACGAAGGCGAACTCTCGGCAGTCTGTAGGCTAGAGCCGTCGACGTTCTAGGCGATCGACAAGCGTTGTCAGATACATTCAGTGCCAGTAAGGGATCAGCTGTGCACACTTCAGTAGATGACAGCGGCTGTGGGTTTTTTTTTCTTTTGTTTTCCGATGCATTTGCTTTGCATGCTTGTCGTTACAGATGGCCATGCAACGTAGGGCACTGCATACAAATTCTTTACAGATGGGGGGAGTATGCATTTGCCTTGCATGCTGGACGTTACAGATGGCGAAGCAACGTCGGGCCTACTCACACTTTGTTACAGATGGCGCCGAAAGAATAAGCCCGGAACAAAAAGGCAGAGGAAGCGTCGTTTCGTTGCAAGAGTTTCCCCGTGGTTCGTTTGGTAGGCTTGACGTCACTAATGGCTACGCAAGGTAGGGCACTGCATACAATTTCGTTACAATTCTAAGAAATAAAATAAACCAGAACAAAAATTTTTGATTTTTATTTTAACGATACTCGATTCTCTTCTTATCTAGCCTCTATTTGTACCTTTTTTTAGATCAGTATTGGATTCGTTTCTTGCTGACCACAGCGAGCTCACTCTCACAATACATACATATGTGAGTCCGCGGCTATTGAAATTGCTTGAAGTTAGTATGGCAATTCGTTTTTCGGACCCGTATGCGGAGTCATATGCGGAGTATTCCATATGTCATTGACTCCGTTTGCGGACTTAAAACGGAGTCTCTTGTTTGAAGGGTAAGACGTATATACACGAATTTATTATTCCCGTACAATTAATATAATTTTGAATTTCCAAATCTATTTTCCTTTCTTCTATTTTTGCACTGTGAACGAATGAGTGTGCATGGTTGCGGGATAGCAATTTTTTTTCAATTTCTGCACCTTAGTTTAGACTTTGAAAATCTTAGCAAAGATACACCCACTTGGGTATAATTTTATTTCAGACTTCTAAGACTTTATCTCCACCCTTTATTGTCACTCTTGTGCTGACCTATTTATTTTCACTTGTGGGTTGTTGTTGTTGCGTAAAATTTTGCTGGATTTAGTATACACCTCCTAATTATACGAATCTATGATGACTAAAGGGAAAGGGAAGTTCAAAGAAGTGTTTTCCGCATTTCCGTCCGTATCGGTCCGTCTGTCCATCAGTGACCGAGGTTTCTGCCACAATGGACGGACGGATTTTTTTTCGCACCTCGTATTTGCGGTTTTGATCTTATATCTCGGGGCCATTTACATATTTGCATTCTGTCATTTTAAATAAAGGTACCTAGATACAACTGGTTTTTATGGCACTGTTTTCATTGAAAACGGCTCTTACAATTTTGATCGTTTTTGAAATATAAAATAATTGAGCTAAGCGGAGAAAATGACAAAAGTGCTTTTAAGCGGGCAATATCTCAAAAACGAGTAATGTGGTTTCCTTACGACAAACGCGTCCAACTTCTGCAGTCTGTTATACTTCTATCAACCTATCTATCAATTTTGAAGGCTTTTTAAAGATTTATACGCAAAAATTCACTAGGAAAAGTCTGAAAAAAATGTATTTATGATTTCGAACTCAAACTGAGTATAATGTATATTTTGACTATATTAGGCCCGTCTTTTCGGGTATTTATATCAAGCTCAGGAATGGAAGATTCTATAAAAAGATGTGCTCACGTTTATATATATTCTTAATTTAAATGTCAAATTTGGAATATATTTGGAATCACTCACAAGGCTCAACTATAGGTGGCGTTGTTTCTACTCTTTTGTGAAACATCTGATTTGCGGTGAAATTTAAATGTGTCTTCCCTTCAAGCAAAAACACTGACCCAACTTTTCCCGTCATTTTTAAATCCGCGATATAATAAGGCGTTCCACGCACATATTTGTAAATTGACTGTAACTACATTGCCAATAGAGAGAAGAGCGAGAGTCGAGTGTAGTTATTTGTAATGGCGGATTTGATCATCTGTCACTGATACTGTCTTTGGCTGCGATATCTTTTTCTTTGAAAGGTAAACTAAAATTAAATATATCATTCCACACAATTATTTGCTTAATTAAACTTTGTTTGAATTTAGATTTATCAAAATCACAAAAATAGCAACCGATGAAGGCGACTTTTTAAAGATTTAAAACTACATAGACACTCCAGCGATGTTTTGTTTGTCATCCATTGTTCTTTTCGGTTTAGCAGTCGCGAGGTTCAATGCAAATTCGCATTAGTGTTTTTGTCTGAATCCAGAATTTCAAATTTAATTCCAATTCTTTAATTTTATTTTTTGCTTTTATATATATTTAGCCCTATAATGGTATTGGAAAGTAATTTTCTCCGAAACGCAAATGCACTCGGAGACTCAATTTCATTTTGCATTTTTTTCGAAGTTTTTCAGCTACTGAGGAGAAGTTAACTATTTTCAAATGAATACTAAAAGCAGTTTTAATGTTTTTATATATATATAGTTAAAATCAATTTTTTTAGGTAGCAGATTTACTACTTTCCACAGTACAGTTAGGTTCTTAAATCTTCCTTTTCTTTCACGGTGAAGTTATGATCAGGACTAAATTGATCATAACCCTCCCACCTCATTGCATTCCTATTGGTCCGCTTGTAAAGTTCGCCGGAAGAAGACTATTTAGTCTTTTTTTAATATTATCTATTTTCTTTTTGACATTAAAAAAGAGAAATACGTTAGTAAACGACAATATGAGAACAGCAATTCCTGTCCTTTACTGGCTTGTGATAGCTTGGAATAGGAGCCTGCCAGACAACTAGCCTCTACTCTTAGCGGACCAACGAACTTAGCCATGCGGAAAAATGGTTAAATCCCTTTAACCGCAAAGTTGCCCACCCAAACACTGTTTGATTCGAAAATCGATGGGCACCTGCCAGAAAACTAGCACCTACCTTTAGCGGAGCAGCAAAGTTGCGTGAGCCGCGAAGCGGTGCAGCCCAATACTGTTTAATTCAAAAAAGTGCATACCCTAAGCGTAGTTATGAAGTTACTTGAGCGGGCTAATCCATGTGGTGAAAAGGATTAAATCTATAAATGTATTATCGGAGCACGCAATCTCTTTTTAAGTTTATCGAATTAGTGAATTTGGGCCTTATTTTGCAGCGCCTTAGTTGAATCACGCTCGGTGCACATAACCAGACACATAAATTACAATTCCCGATTTCAAATTACAATACAGGAATACGATAAGTATATAATATATATATGCGTCCACTGTTTTGCCTTGACTTTTCCTCACTTGTGGACAAACGTATTTAAAAGTGTGTATTTAAATATAAAAAAAAACACAAGAAAAACAGTTTTGTTTGATCTGCGCCATCTCTTTTTAAACAAGTAAAAAAAATGACACCATTTTTAAATTAATTATTTTTATTTAATTATTGTATTATTTTTCAGTATTATTTAGCATTAAAAATTATGCGTAACAGGTCATTAAACTATATTCTTAATTAAATACTGACTCAATTCTTGTTTGCGTTGCTTAACAAATAGTATAAATATGTTGTGTATTTCAAATAGAAATTAACAAAATAATTATTTATATAATTAATTAATTAATCGACTGCTTGATATTTTGTTAAATCAAAAATTAAAGAAATAGGTTAGATATTGTATGTGAAAAGTGGCCTGAAGTGTCTCCTTAAATACGCTTAAGTAACTCTTAAAAGACCGAAACCGCTGAGAGTTTTTCCAAGGATACTAAAATATGGGATCTATAATCATCAGCGGATCATTCAACGACATGGATGATTAAAAAAGTGCTATCTTAGCAAAATCACTAAGGGGCGGAACAGAAGTCGAAGTTGGTTATACGACAAAGAAAACCATGATTCGATTCGTATATTCGAGATCAAGCTTAATAAGTTCTAAAAATGTTTACCTTAAACATGACCATTTCAATTTTTTTTTTTGAATGAATGGAAGGGGCTTACGTTTTAAACCGATTTCGATTGGCAAATAAGTTTCTCGTAACAGCCTATGTCCTTGTATTTTTTTCAGATTTCCACAAAAGCTGGACAGTAAAAAAGCATTAGATATTGCATAGGGGATTTGAACCCAAGACTTCTTGGTCAGTAGTCCAATGAACTATTCACTGAGTACTCCACAAAATATTTCATGTAAGCGACTCATAGAACAGTCATTTTCTCCATGCTCGTACGAATACACTGAAATTAATTTTTCCCTAATGGTACGTATGATCAAAACTTGAATAGCAACCGCCCAATGGTAGGAAATATTTGAATTGCGCACTCAATAAAGAAGAACATTCTAGACGGGACTTGTCGTCATATTTGCCGAGCTGTATTTAAATACGCCAACTGGGCTGACAGCAGACCTTATACAACCACTTTTAGAAGATATGGGAAGCTGAAAGCTTTCTTGGCGAGGGGAGGTAGGTGATGATTGTTAGGTTTCAACAATTCAAACAATCTTGGCCAATCTTGGATCCCTATTCAGGAAGACGAAATACTCGTAATTGTGTCAATGAGGTTGGGAATGTTTTTTTAGATGGGAAATAATGAACGACGGCTGATGGCATCCCAAAATGCTGATTAACATTCAACTCGTGAACATTCAAGAAGTGATTTGAGATCCTTAATAGGCATAGTCAATTCACTGTTTGGAGGCAGATGATTTTTGCCAGCAACAAGATGGCTTTCTGAGCATAAATTGAGACCATGCTTGCAGATTTTGCGAAACTGATTCGTATTATAAGTCCTATTAATTGGCAAACGCGTACTGCTTGTTGTCTTCAGGTGTCCTGAATTCAAATACAATTCTATACAATAAAATAATCCAACAGCCTCATTTTGAAACAAACACGCCACTGAAAGGCAGTAGAATAGTATTTTGATTTTCAATATGGCAGTTATTGTACTACAATGGTAAGTTTGAGAGCAAATCCTTATGAAATTTGAGATCGCCTCTTTCTTGTGAGGAGCAAATCTAGACTCGCAAATTTTTAGAAGCTTCTCATGCCAATTGGTACTGTTGGATGTTTGTCAGATGTTACTTGGCCCGGCGGGAATTGAACCGCGGACCTTTCGATTAGTAGTCCGACGCACTAACCACTAAGCCCGGCAAGTGGCCCGAAATTCTCGTGTGTAAATATTTTTAAAATCCACCCACTGACACTCCCACTTTACAAAAAATTCTTTAAAAGTTTATTACAAAATATGTAGATTCTTCTTAACAATTCACTTATTTTTCGATTTTTGCCACGCCCACTTTATGAGGGAGAGCAATGGGAATAGGGTATCCAACAGTTTGCCCAAGCGTACTGTAGCCTTTCGGTATGTTCTCTTATAAAACATACGAAACCGGGAAGTGCAAATAGTTTCCTGAATGAAAAACGATGACCACGTGGATCTGGGATTGGTTTTCACCCCTACTCGTTAAACCAGTTGGAGCTTATAATAAAGCGTAAAAGGCGTCTAATGTCAGTGTTCTTTAGATCGTTCTAAACTAAAAAAACCCAAGTGAAGTTGCCTTTTTTGGGAGGGAGTGGACATATATAGAAGTTGGAGAACTGTCTCTTCCTCCTCGTCCATGCAGCTTCTGCAAAAAATATTTGAATACATTTTCCCGGAATGTGGTAAATGGAATAAACAGATTTGTATGGGAAATCTTTAACAACAAGGTGGTAAACTTTTGACACGAATTTGGTTATCGAATCAAGATGGTAAACGTGGACAACTCTTGATCTCTGCCCGCTTTTAGTATGTCGTTTGCCTAACCTAACGTAACCTGTCCTAACCTAAGAACCACTGAATTACTAAACTGCACAAGATCTCAGGAAATGTCAGACTTGAACGATTGGTGACATTTGTCGATTCCCTTCCATTTTAGGCCGACATTCTTACCTAAACTCCCTATAAAATTGTCAAAAAAGCCCTACGATTCTAGCCATTTCAATCAATCAGCGGTCAAGCTGCAGTTGTGACTTACTGAATGCCCCCTCCGTCACAGTCCCCAGAGATGAAACAAAGGCGTGTATCCAACAGCTTGATTTACCATCATTTACGCAAGCAGTATTTAGGGTTGCTCATGAACAGTTGGTCATAACTGAAACTTTTACGAAGACAGTAAACTTACGATGTTGTACCTTAATGTGTAAATGTCATTTGCAATAGCGTACCTTCTACCGTTTTCAGCAATCTCGCAAGGGTCTATTACTTCGACAAGTCCTAACGAATGTCGCTCAGTTACAATTCAGAAAAGTAAATTGTTTATATGTGGCCAGAACAATAAGCCTCTATCTGAAGGCCACAATTTTTCTGAAGACGTTAACAACCAACATCTAACCACAATATTTTAATATTTAACACAGCAATGGGACTCTTTTTTTCTTTTTTTTATAAATCAAATTGACCTAAGTTCAATAACAATAAAGCGTTATGGATTTATTTACTGTAGTAGATCCTTAACATAAAAACGTATTTAGCGATGCGATATTAAACAAAATAAAATAGGCCCAATAATACATATATTTTTAATTTTTTTTAATCGTCGGGTTTATTTCGTGTTTAAACAAGCTATCTTTTGTTAATACTTAGTTACTAATCAAAAAACACGATTTTTTTGGTTTACATAATTACCTTTGTTTGTTTTTTTTTTGTTTATAGGAAGAAGTATTGAAAATTAATTAGATCAGTTTTATATATTTTCATAACAAGCACATTTAAATATTTTGTTTTACTTTTCAACTACAGTTTATAATATAGAATGTTTTCTGTTTTAACATTTTGTGAGTTAATGGGAGCTGTTTTTTTTAGTATAGTAACAATGACGTGCGGTTTAAGGCGGAATTAAACATAAATAATTTTTTGTTTTAGTTTGAATGATTTTTATTTTCGTAGAAATATATAGATGTTTTTTTATTGTGTATTTTATTTAAGATTTATTTACGAAAATTATATTTTTCTATTATACATCATACGCTACAGTAAACAGTTATTTGTTTTTTTTTTTAAATATAGAAATACATTTGTTTTGTTTTTTGAGTTTTTATTGATGTTTTTATAAAAAGTTTTCTCCTTTCTATTATTTTGCTGAAGATGCTTTTCTTAAAGTTTCATCAATTTTTAACATAGGTTCATTGGGTTCGTTGTTGGATAAACAAGCGGAACGCAGCGAAACTATGGAATACTTAAATGTATTATAAAAACAGCAAACTATTAATAACTATGGATGGAACTAGCTTTATTAGTACACAGTGAAATCTTTTTAATTAATGTTGGCTTAAAAAATACCTTATGTTAGCGTAGTTGGTATACTAAGGAAAAACGGAAGTGTCAAGTAAGTTTAACACACTTCATGATCATCTAATACATTCTTAAAGGTTTGACAGTAGCATTTGCCTGCTTAGAGGGGAAATGATCAGATTAGCTAAAGAAGATGGCGCCAAATATGTGACTATTCGAATAAAAGAACGAAATCACATACGCTTTCTGTTTCAGTTTTAGACCATGTTATAATATAGCTTCAAATATTGTAATTTTAAAGAATTCATCTAATATAGGTATTTTCAATAATTTTTGAATTAATTTTTTTCAATCAACGAAATATGCTGCTCAGAAGTGAAGTGAAAGCACTTTAGAAGGTAGAGAAATCCTCAAGAAAGAACAATCGATTAGGTTGGCTTATACCTTATAAGGACTTACTTGCATATCCGTAGTTGAAGCTACAAGGTGAGGTAAAAGTTAAATAAAAGGAAAACAAAATTTTTCAGTGCCATGTGGATTACTGAAATCCAAATATATGATTCCTTGTCTCAAGTGAGGCCAAGAACGTGCCAAAATAGTTACAAAAATTGCTTAAATTTCAGAATAAGTACACGAAATGAGATTCCCAATAGGGGACACCGAAGTTCTTGCTTTAACAAACAACTAAACATCTGTCCACCGACCAGGACAAAACGTCACTGTCGATATCAGCATCTTCGAGGTAGTAAGTGAGTTCAACCACCTCTGAGTAAATATGAACTACACGAATGTCACCTTAGTGGAGATCCGACGAAGATTTATTCAAGGAAACCGTTACTACTTCGGTTTGGCAAAAAAATGGGGTAAAAGTGTAAGCTTTACAAAACGTTGGTACTGTAACTGCCAGCTCTGCTTTATGGCGCCGAGTGCAGAACAATAAGCAGCAATAACATTGGGTTGTTTCGAAAGAAAAATATGCCGTCGGATAATTGATCCTAAGTGCGAGAAGGGCTAGGAGGAGAAGAGTTCTACAACAAGTCGCACCAAGCCATAAATATTTGAATTCCTCGTGGCATTGTTTTTTACATATTATTCAACTTTGGAATCCGTTATCCCTACTATCAAACGATCTTATACATGCATACATACATACATTTAAGATTCGAATGAATTTCAAATATATCTATTCGATAGAATAATTCAGAGTCTTCGAATTCGACAAACATTCGATCGCAATCAAATGTCAAACACATTCGCCAAACATAATTTTCAATATTACTTCGCAGAGACATTCTTATGCATTTACGTTGCATTTCCTATCCTGTTATCTTCTTTTCTTAACCGTTGGTTTTAAAAGAATCTTAAAAATTGATTTTCTTTCTTTTAGTTATTGTACCTTATTATAATTATTGTACAAAGTGGGGTTGACCGTCCACAGGCGGACCACTGGGGATGCAGTACTAAAATACTTAACCAATATGCTCAATATTTTACCGTGATCGTAAGGCCGATATTAACATACGATGATTTTGGTCTTGCGCTAAGCGTTGTGTGAGGATACCAGCCCAATAACTGTACAAAGATCTAAAGAATGGCCTTCATTGGTACCACGGGGGTGATGAGATAAACCCTACACCGGTGCTGGAGGTAATACTCAAGCTAAGAACCCTCGATTTGAATCTTCTTCAAGGCCAATTTGTTTGAGTGGTATTATTTGTCTCAGCTGCTAAAGCAAAGTACATATTTGTTTTATTTTATTTATTTATTCATCATAATACGTCACTGGACTTTTAGGGCTCTATCTAGAACTGACTACGGCTTCGTACCTCCACTGGAAGGTATGTTCTGTGGTACTGCTGGAGACATTCGGCTTAGCCAGCCATTGAGGTAGGCCCCCTAGTAGGAGCGTCGCGGGGCTGTGGTCGTTCCGAAGACGTGGAAACTAAATGGTATTCATGAGTGTTCAAAGTTGGTCTTGAACACAAGAGGTATTATAGGTAGGCCTCGCCCTCGAGAAAGGCTCATAGTTCATGTTCCTTAACATGTTCTACTAAATTGCACTGGATGATAGCACAAGTGTTACTCTGTGGCGTCTTGTCAATGTCTTTCCCATAAGTACGTAAATGGTTAGGCCTACCATGTTATAGAGCTATCAAGGCAGAAGAACACGTAAAGTCAAACTTACTCGCATATTAGGTATACTTATATTAGGTATATAGGTGGATCAAAAGTTGTCACTCGGTGTTCTTTGTCCAACACCATCGACGAATTATTCCGCAAAAAAATAAAACAATTATGTACTCCGCGTTCTCTAGGAGTATTATAATTCATGTCTTGTTGACGTGTATTTTGCATCTGTTTACTTCACAAATGTCAAAGTAGAATTGACAAATGCCGCCATTTGCAAAAATTATAGGGTGATGACGATAGAAGGATAACCTCAGAACCAGAATCTGCCACAAATACCGAAAACTGCAAAAATAGGTGTTATAACCAGGAAAATGTGTCTGTTCTACAGCAAGCAAATAAATTGAGAGATTTTTCCAAATGAATAAAAAATCATTGCCTTCTATGCTGAGCTACCATGCAAAGGAAATTAAACTCAGCACAGATGACCTGTGCAGAGGCTGCCGTGATGAAGATCCGCATGAGGATACTCCATACTTCCACTGTCACTTACCTTACTATGCCACTTAAAAAATAAAATCGTCGGAAGGCACTGCTTCCAAGATTTAGAAGAGCTTTCTGCAAATGACATGCGCAAATTTATAATTGCCTCAGGTTGGCTGGGAAATTAATAGTTTCTTTTATAGGTTCCATAATAAAGGAGTCAAAAGCCGCAGGGCATCACAGCAGGTCTACATTGACCTAAGTATGATGGGTGCAGGTATATCCCTCAACCCATTAACATAACCTAACCTTAATAACTTTTGATAATGTTTTGTATGGATTTTTTTAAACATTTAAATATAAATAAAGGATGAACCATTTTTTACAAGATTTTATGTTTTTGTATTATCATTTTAATGGATAAATAAATCTTCATCTAACATGTTATGTTATATTGCTTGGACAGTAGTGAACATGGTATAATGTGGAGAAACAGAGAATGATGTTTTTAAATACTTAAGTTACTTTCGGTCCTCAAAACAAATCGTTAGAATCGCAACTCAACAGCGCTTTCTTATATACAAAAACAAGTGCCAGATGTACAACAATCTTCACCTATGTCCTTGTGGAAACACACACTGAACTTTTCCATCCTTCTCAAACCACTTCAAATTGTATCTTGGAACCCTGAATGTCAGCGAGATAATATGCAACACTTTGGTAGTTTGTAAAGTACCTAATTGAATATAAATTTGTCTATTAGAAAATCGCATGAAGGCAAATTTATTTCCCCCTTCATGCAGCTGTCTTTTGCAACATTTAAGGGTTAAGAAACAGGATTTTGTGAAAAAATAAAATTAAGAATTTGTGCAATTTTTTAAACACGCTGACAGATCAAGAGGGCAAGAACGATTTGACCGGAAATGACAAAAATCGGAGAGTGCTCGCATATCTTTCAATAGAACACGGATATTTGTTCGTGGAAACGAACCTTCCGCGAGTCAAATGTGTTTTTATAAACCTCGTAGTAAAGTATGAATCCTATTTTCTAAAAGAAACAACTTCCAACAATATTACTCAATCCTAATACCGATGTCTAACCTCTTACTACCAATTAATTTCCATTTATTGTTAAATTTCACAGTGTATCATCTAATATTGCATTTTTAAAACTTTAACAAATCAATCCAGATACTTTTGCTCTAATTAGATGCGCTACACATAAAATTTGTATTCATTTTGCATTTTTTTTACGAATATGTTTTCTTGCTTTTTTTAAATTGAGAAAAAGATAGTTCTATCTACTTCTATCACACGTTTACAAAAATAACTAGATTTTCTAAATTTTTTTTATTTTAGTTTGTTTGTATAATATTGTATCATTTTGTTTTGAATATAGGTATCCAGTTTTTCATTATTATTAATTTATTTTTAATTTATAACTTACATTACGCGGTTGCTTGTTGCTTAAAAATGTGGAGTTTCGAACTTAAATTTATACCGGGAAAGAATGTACACATTATTTTTGATATACAATATATTGCACAGCTGTAATAATATGAATACATATATTATTAATTTTGCTTGTAAATATTACTTTGTTTTATTTTTTATATCTCTTACAGTCTTTTTGCATATTCATTTTACATTTTAAATATTTTTTTTAAATACTTGTTTGTTGTATGTATATTTTAATGTTGTTGTGTTGTTTAATTTATTTAAGTAAATGAGTGGATAGTATATATATGTTTTAGGTAAGTGTATATATATATATATGTGTATATAACGTTCGGTGATTTTAAAATCGAACTGAAATTTAGTAAAATGTTAGCGCGTTTCATTTTTTAATGTTTTAAACTTTTTGTTTTGATTGCGTGATCATTTGCATTTGTTGCAAGACGGCATAAGCTTTGCTTAAATTTGGTTTTATTTAATTTTTTTTATAGGTTTTTTATTCATCGTCTGATTGATTTGAGTTTGTTAGGAGGGTTGTGTTGTCCTCGCCAGCCTCTTCAATATCCTGGAAAGTGGGAGCATATATTATTTATAAAACGAGTGTGAAAACTTTAGTTAAATAAAATATAACGTTCATAAAAAGATGCCGCAGATATTGGTTATACATAGATTTGAGTTTTGGCAGACGTCCCAGTAGCCAACGTCCTTAAATTCATTTAATCTAAGTATATATTTTAATTGTATTGTATTCGAAATGATAAAAAAACCGTATTCTGTTTAAATAGTCTCTATTACAATAATTCGCTTTCGATATCCTTATTAATCAAACTATTCATAAACACTGAAATCTCTTGTTTACTTTCACCACCGATTCAGTATTTCCTTTTTTTATTTTAATCGCACTACTTTATTGCTATTCAACAATAAACTGTGTATTGAGTGCTTCTGCGTCACCTATTTACACGCGAGTTAATGAGCTCATCGAAAGTACTAGAATATTCCAGAAGGTTGGTGTCTGGAATTTTTTCATGAGAGAAGGTGGAGTATTCCATACGTGAGGTTTTTTTTTCCGATTCCTAAAATATTAACAGCGTTGCCAGATTCTGCTGTAAAGTATTGTTATTACCTTATTATAATATATGACGCTAAATTCTACTGTTTTCGCGTTCATGCTACAATATGAAGTCAGATCATGGATGCTTAGATAGTAGAAGTAGCACAGTAATACCATTGCTAAAAGTAGGTAAAATATTTATTTCTTGTTGTCGATAGAAGAAATCGTTTACACATGTTATAACTTCGATTAAATGAATTTAAGGACAATATGCTACTCATACCGGCAAATCGGCATGTCCAGCTGAAAAAGTTAAGGGGTTTTGAGTAGATGGAAAGTCGGCATGACTTACAGCAATGGAACTAATGGGATACTTGTGCGCTAAAATCGGTAATTGTAAGTTTACCCGGCATTCCCAAAAATACAACATAATTTAGTTCTTATAGACTTGGTTCAAGCATAGCTCACAACAGCATACTCTAAGTAGAGCCAATCCAAACATAGGGAATCCTTTTCTTATCACCTTCGGCTGAATCCTTATCGCATGGCAAAAAAACCAGGTTAGGTTAGGTTTAGGTGGCTGTCGGCAGAAGCCGACTTAGACCAATTTAGGTCCATTGTGATACCACGTACCTCAACTCTGTAAGTATATGGGACTGGCCAACGTCAAGCGGTTGTTCTCAAACGGTCCCCCATCTACGTACTAACCACGCCCAACGTCGTTTAATTACGGTGATCTGACGAGAACCGATTAACTCGGCGTGGTATGGTCTAAGTCTGAACTCGCGCACGTGGGATCGAAGTAAACCAATATAGGGAGCTTTTATATACATTTTTCTTAGGATAAATTTATTTTGATTATTTGCTTGCAACGTGCCTTAATAATGCATGTACATCTTGTGATCAGCATCGAAAGTAAGGTCGATCTAGCCATGATAGTCAATTCCTTTTGAGCATTTTAAATTGTAGTTAGAAACCCCGAACTTAAAGCATATAGTCTCTAGGGCAGTGGTTCTCCGCAGGGGTACGCGAAGTTGCATCAAAGGGCACGCATTTTATTCATTTACATGTAGCGATGTCAACTCCCTTATTTTGGATACCTCTATATATCTGGGAGAATTCTGTATTATCAAATGCTCTTCTACATCGAGGAAGCAACCGATCGCTGTATACTTGCACTAACCGCGAGTGCTGTTAAAATTGTCATATGCGTATATGCCCCCTAAGTTCACTTGCTACTACCGCATTGTACATTTTGTTGCATTTGGTGGGAAAATAAAGCCAATTTTGTGCACTTGGCCTTATTTCGCTTTGAAAAAGTAAATAAGGCAAAATTTTAACGTTTGGGAAAGTGAAATATGGAAAATTTGGCATTATTCATGCCGCCTCTGCAAGCCCATGCTTGGAGTCACTATTAGATTTGGAGTAGGTGCGAGGTTTGGTATATAATTAAAAAGTCTCGAAAAAAAAGAATTCGGAACTTATATCCCTTCGCCGCTAATTAGACCTTTTTTAGCATTTGGCCTTATTGCACTTTGTATAAGTGAATTCGATTTTGTGAAAATGAAATAAGGCCAATCGTTAAAATTTCGCGTTATTTTACTCCACCGTTGTACTCTCCATAGATACACACATACACACAGTTGGTAGAAACAAGAACGAGGCATGCGAAATGCGGTGGTTTCTTCAATGAACGAAGTTTTCCGATGACGATACTAATATTAAACGTACAAATACTAAGTTTTATACGCAAAAAGTAACGAAATCGTTCCAGTAACGAGATTTTATGGAGAGTAACGTTTCGTTATTTGGTACAATAGAGAATATCCGTTACTCAGTTATTCTAGTTGTCACTTTGCTGTACTCATTGTGTTCTTTTAGTTGTGAATTAATAACCACCGCGTCGATCGGTCTAATTTACCTTGGTAAACGATAAGATACTGTTTTAATACTTTCTTTAAAACTTACACATTCATTATAAATTTCAATACAATGTAATGATGTTCAGTTTGTTTTCTATTATTCCGAATACGGAACTACAAAGTCAAAGTCAACAAGTTTTTATCGAAAAGTAGATGTTAACATCGCTTTCTAAAACTACATTGTAAAAGTAGCATTTTTCGAGGATAGTTCCTAGGTATGTGTGTCAAATATGTCGCCGCTTCGAGAGAGAAACTAATCATCATTATGCGAAGGAGAAAGAAGCGGCAATTAAAACCTTGTCTTCCTTGTCTTTCAGATGGAACGGTGGCTGCTTAGTCGCCGAAAGGCTGATGGGGAGGTGTCAGGCAATACTGAACAGTCACCTGCTTATGATGGATCACCCTCTACCAATACTCTGACACAAAAAATAAATATCACGGAATCGTCTCTCAAAAAATGCATATATGAAGATATTTTTATTCAATTTGGTTTTACAAGCTTTGAAGACCCTGATGCCCCATTGACACAGTGTGTGGTTTGTGCAGAAACGCAGTCAAATCATTCGTTAAAGTCATCCCTACTACTTGAAAGATCAATCTGCAAATTAAAAGACCTCAAACAAAGGCAACAATTTATTGAGGCACACTTTCTGAATACCAACTTTTTAATTGCTAAGCAAGTAAAACCATATACTATTAGGGAGAACTTAATACTAACTGCAGGAAAAGAGATAGTGAAATGTACATATATTCGGAGAAGAAATGACAGGAGAACTTGTGTCACGTCCTATTGCAGACATGTCAGATAATCTGAAGACCCACCAAATTTAACGCCTTTTACCAAAGCGATTACTTTACCATACAACTTGATGAATCAACAGACATATCAAACTTGGATCAACTTTTAACACACGTTTGTTATGTTCATTCCAAAATGTTTCCTGAAGAGTTCATGTTTTGTCGTGCCATGCCGATACGCACTACCGGGAAGGATATATTTCACATGATCGACAAATCTGTAGGAATATGTACAGATGGTGCAAGAGCAATGACTGGCCGTTTTTCAGGACTTGGGAAGTGGATACAAGATGTAGCCCCAGAAGAAAAATGGACCAAAGGTAGAAATCCATCGAGAAGCACTTGCTAGTAAAAATTCCAGACAGCTTAGACATCACCCTTAAAAATGCTGTAAGAATTGTGTATCTACTAATCAAGGTCCGTAAATTCTTGAATTTACGCAGCCGTTTGTAAAGAGCTTGGCATTGAGTACGAGACCCAATACCCCCAAATGCCCCCAAGGAGGAGTACTCTCACCCTTGCTATGGTCCATCGTAGTAAACGAGCTATTGATCATTTCCAGTAATGATGGTTTCTATGTCCAAGGATATGCAGACGACATAGCTATCCTGATCAGAGGAAAATTCGAAGACACAATCTCGGATCGCCTCCAGAGAACTCTGAACCTGGTAGCTGAGTGGTGCACAAAGGTTGGACTTAAAGTCAACCATAAGAAAAGCACCATAGTTGCATTCACCAAGAGAAGAAGACGAGGACGACTCAGAAACGCTACACTCTTTGGCGAAACAATAGAGTTATCATCGGAAGTTAAATATCTAGGAATCACACTAGACGAAAAACTTACATGGAATTCTCACCTTACCAAAACTATTGATAAGGCCAGGACTTCATTATGGACCAGCAAAAGCCTACTTGGTAAAAATTGGGGACTTAACCCCAAAATGACACTATGGATGTATATGGCAATTACAAGACCTATAATCACGTATGCAGCTGCTGTTTGGTGCCACAAAGCAACACCGAGGTCAGCACAGGCTAAGCTCAATAAAATTCAGCGACAAGCCTGTGTCTGTGCAACAGGTGCAATGAAAACTGCACCAACAGCTGCACTTGAAATTATACTAAACATCCCTCCACTTCACCTAGAACTCATGAAAGAAGCAATGGTAAACACCTATACGCTCATCACAGAAAATAAATCATATTCCAACATAGCTCACTCTGTAATCCTACGGAAACTCAGAGAACACGAACTACTTGGAATACACCTAACAGAAAAATGTCTACCAAGATACAACTTCCGACACAACTTCAAGGATCAGAATAAACCTACATTTGCAAAAAATTCTCATGTATGGTACACAGATGGATCGAAAACAAATGAAGGGGTTGGAGCAGGAGTATACGGCCTTCGCACTCAAACGTGCCTATACGCTAGTATGGACACAATCAGCACCGTATTCCAGGCGGAAATCTACGCGATAGAGCTATGCATTCGAGAGAATCTAAACAGGCTTCTAAAAAACAAAAACATTTACATTCTCTCCGATAGCAGGGCGGCCGTACTCGCAATCAACGCCTTTAAAGTGACATCAAAACTGGTCTGGGATTGTCTCCAAGTTCTACAATTACTGGGCACCACAAATAAAGTCCAACTGATTTGGCCTGGACACAGTGGATACGAATGCAATGAAAAAGCAGACGAACTAGCCAGACCAGGATCTGCATCCCCATTTATGATGCCAAGACCATTCTGTGGGCTATCAACAAGCACTATTAAAAGCTGTATCAAAACATGGATTGAGGGAAAGAAGCTGCATTTCTGGAGGCAAACTGAAGGAAACAGACAAGCTAAAAACTTTATGCCAAACAGTTCCCACAAAAAAACGAAACAACTACTACAACTTAGTAGAAGTCAGATTCGACTAATCACAGGCTTCCTCACAGGGCATTGCCGTGTTAAAAAACACTTGATGACTATGGGCATATCACAGGATAACACCTGCAGATTGTGCAAAGAAGACGTTGAAACATCAGAACACATACTGTGTGAATGCAACTGCTTAATCAAAATGCGTCAACGTTATCTAGGTAAATTCTACCTTGAAGCAGCAGACATAGCTGCCAGCTCTCTAAAAGAATTAGCCGCCTTCCTTAAAAACTGCGGCATTACGAACGAGCTCTAAATGAAGGATATCACAATAGGCCGCAGTGATCTGGATACATTATACCACCTCCCCCCAATAATCTAATCTAATCTAATCCGAGTACGAGACCTTGTTGTTACATACTGAAGTACGTTGGTTGTCCAGAGGAATAGTTTTTTTCGAGAAAATTTGAGTTAAGACATGAAGTTGAACTAAGTTTGGTCGAGCAGGGACATAACGGGTATAAATACATGCTGATTGACTCTTTCTGAATGCAAAATTTGGCTTACTTGTCAGATATTTTCACGAAATTGAATGACTTGAATTTGGGACTTCAAGGTCAGGATACAACCATATTCGCTATGCAGGAGAAAGTTGAGTCAACAATCAAAAAAATATCCCTTTAGACATCTATCATCGATAAATGTAAATATGACCAGTTTTCGAATATACATTTTTTTGGAAACTATTTCTTCGCCAGTGAATGAAGATGTAAAAAGTTGTTCAGGAGGAAAGATCACAATGATATTCCTTGTGTTCGAATCTCCCAGACAGCAGAGAACAGACAGACAGTACTGACTGCTGGAATAAGTCCAGAAAGTGTCGCTTCAAACGACGATTTTTTCGTGGTCGAGGACCCACAGGAGAAGGTGGATTTGCTGGGCGCTTGTTTCGAGGCCGTGTATACGGTGAACAATCCTGTTCGCCGTAACCACGACATCGAGAATAGGGCTCTGGTGAGCCACTTCTATCTGCGCACCGAACTTAAGAATTGGCGATCTGAGAATAACGGATTCACCGTATTCACTGATGAAAACCATGCTAATGCAGTTGTCGCCAATGGCCGAGATGCATCGCACTTGTTCGTGTCGAAGGATGATCTTCTGTGCATCTTCGAGTCACTGAAGAATAAAAAAGTCTGCGGGGATGGATGGTGTCCCAAACGTCGTATTGGGACACCTGCCTCTGGAGGCTGTAGATATTTTCATCACGCTGTTTAACAATGCGCTGAATAATGCTGTGGTACACCCTATCCCGAAAAAAGGTAAAGATAGGACGAACCCTGCCAATCTCCGGTCAATTAGCTTGCTTCCGAATATTAGCAAGGTCTTTGAAAAAGTTGTCAATAGAGCCCTGTTAAAGTGGGTCGAGGACAATAACATAATTCCGGACAACCAGTTTGGTTTCAGGGCGAGGCATGACACTATTCATGCCGCGTCGAAACTGGTTTGCGACATTCAGTGGAATAAATGCAAGATCCAATGCACGGGTGCTTGTCTGGTTGATTTTGAGAAGGCTTTCGACACCGTATGGTTAGAGGGACTTTTCTACAAGTTGACCAGGCGGGGGATGCACAAACCTTTGCTACGAGTATATGTAATTTATAATATGCTTATGGGAAAGAAGTTCGTTGTCAAATGTGGCAACGTGACTTCGAGCAGAGTCTTTGAAATTAAAAACGGTTTACAGCAGGGGGCGGTCAATTCTCCGATCCTGTTTAACATTTACCCGAGTGATCTGGTGGGTTCACTCAGACATGCTATAGCGTATGCCGACGATTTGGTGGCATACAGATCAGGTCCTAAAATCGAGGTCATTAATATCCTTTTGCAGCGTGACTTCGATCAAATTAAGCGATATTGCGACGACTGGAAGTTGAAAATCAACTTAGATTATTTCGGGACCCTAGAGAGTATATGGTTAAAATTTCCGCTCTCTAGGCCCAGTTTAAAGGCCTAATTTTTGCCGACGAACGGACGGACTTGGCTAGATCGACATTACTATCGATGCTGATCATAAATATAGTAACTTTTAGGGGTCTACGGGCAATATTAAGGTATGTTACAACCTATGCGTCAAAATTAATATACCCTTAGAATAGGGTATAAAAACAACTGTTTTACTGAAAAGTTTATGGAAATGTAATTTTTCTTTAATTTATTTAGATTATGTTTAACAATATAGCGCAGCGAAACTTCAATTTCATTGTGGTCGCAACCAAGAAGCCTAGATTTTTCTTTACTCCGTAAGGAAATAAGAATTCTTATCATTCGTACACTCGGCTCCATGTGTTTACGAACAGGTAGTTTCTTGATGTAATTTTACGATTTTTTTTAAATCCTTCGATAATATGGGAAAAACCAAATGCAATATAACAGAAGGCTGTATTATGTTTATGTTGTAAAAAAATGGAATTAGGCAGATAGATTCAATTTTTATGATGCTTTTCCCAATAATGTCATAAAATGAGTCCTTTTTTCAGTCCACCTGTTTACGAACAGTAACTAAATCTACGTTGATCAGAGGCATTTATCCATATTGACGCAAAAGGGCTGGTACAGACGATGGATGGTATCCCGGTATTATACCACCGCTACCGCAGCGCGAGAGATAAGCGGCTCATCCGTAGCGAGGACATCGCCAATGCTCATGAGCTCCTCCGTTTTAGTACCGCAATATCGGAGAGGGATAAATTCGACACGGAAAAGCAATTCGCCGAATTTTGGTGGCTTGTTGAGGGGGGAGGGGTCAACATGCCCTCCCAGGACGGTGCGTTACTCTAGGTAACATCCTCTTAGCTTATAAGTTAGATTAAGTTAGCTAGGGCGTTTTTGGGAGAGGCCGGGCTCGCCAACGTGTGGTGGTGCTTCCGGGAGTTGACTGACGCTGTAAGGCTTCAGTCGGCTCAAGGCGGCGCGTGTGCACGTTGACGACTGCCAGGCACCCGGAAAGCAATTAGGATTTTGACCACTTGTTGCGCAAGGCAACGAGTGTTCAGAATCCTAATTATAGTTAGAATATATTAGGTAGTTTAAGTAAGTAGAATAGGTAGTTTGATTTTTTTTTTTTTTTTTATATAAAGATATTAAATTTAAATAACGATGCCGAGTTTTATTCAATTTTCTCGAAGAACACATATGTAAGATTAGTTAGTAAAATAGTTTTTAGGCCGAAAGGCAATAATTATAAGATATAGTTAAGTTTAGGGCGTCCGCATAAGGATCAATAATCTAGAATAGGTATCCTGTTAATTTTAAGTTAGATTTAATCATTTTTGTCTAGTATGTAAGTTGATATAAGCTAATAACTAATAAAAATGAATTTAAAAGTCAAAAAGTGTGTTTGCGTACTAATCGAAAGGTCCACTGCACCACCGAACGTCTGACAAATATCCAAGAGTATCAATTGTCATAAGTAGTTTCTCAAATTTTCCGTTCGGATTCGGCGTAAAATTGTAGGTCCCTTCCACTTCACACAAGAAAGTGGTTGGAGAAGCTAAGTTTTAGGCCCTCTATAGGCCGTTAATGCCTAATATTTATTTATTTTTTTATCGCCGCAATGGAACTGAGTAAACAATCCTTTGCGAACCATTCCACTGACCACCTACAAGAGGAATTTATAGACATCTCATGCAACATCAGAGAGTTGTTTTGCAGAGCAATCACTGTGGGCTGATTTAAAAGACCTTTATCGGGTCAGCGAAGTAGCAATTAAATATTTACTGCCATATTGCATAACGTACCTTTTTCGAGATCGGTTGCTTAAACGACAAACTTTAAAACTAAACATTGTCACAGACTTCAACTCGAAGACGACTTGAAACCAAAAAGCAAACCAGACTTTTCAGAGTTATGCAAAGAAAAACGTTCACGTTTTTTGTCCCATTAAACTGTTTTTTAACGTCATTAGAACTGTATTGGCATGGTAATAAATATCAAAGAAACTTCTTTCATTCCTGCAATATGTGGTACGCGAGTTCGAGATCTTTCTTAAACTGGTTCGCAGGAAAAAATTATTGGGAACCAATGCTCTAGGGGATGATCAAGTGTTGGGATTTTTCAAATCCGCTCATATATTTAAAAAAACATAGGGGCGGGCTACAGTCCGCTTGGTCGAACTGTTGGATACCCTATTCTTATTCCTATCGCTCATAAGGGGGCGTGACAAAAGTCTAAGTATGGTTGAATTGTTAAGAACGCTCTACATATTCTGTTATATAACATTTAAAAGATTTTATCAAACAAAAACGAAGCTTTTGTAATAAAAACGTTCCCTAGCTCAAACTTTGGTTTTTCAATAAAAATATTTGATTTAATTGTGGGCGTGTCAGTAAGCGGATTTAAACAAAATTAACACATGAGCATAGAGGACCCCTAGAGAGTATATATTATAAATTTCAGCTCCCTAGCTCAAACTTTGGATTTTCAAAAAAAAGTATTTTTTTAAATTGTGGGCGTGTCAGTAAGCGGATTTTGAAAATATTTACACATGAGCTTAAAGGGCCCCTAGAGAGTATATATTATAAATTTCAGCTCCCTAGCTCAAATTTTGGTTTTTCAATAAAATCGTTTTATTTTTTTGTGGGCGTGTCAGTGGGCGGATTTTGAAATTTTTTTATCCCGAGCAGTTTTAGGAGTCATAGATCACATATAAAAAATTCAGCTTTCTAGCTCAAAATTCGATTTTTTCCAAAATTTTGTTTTTTTGAGTTTGTGGGCGTGTCTGTGGGCGGATTTCAAAAATTCGTAAACTTGATTATTTCGGGATCCTAGAGAGTATATGGTTAAAATTTCCGCTCTCTAGGCCCAGTTTAAAGGCCTAATTTTTGCCGACGAACGGACGGACTTGGCTAGATCGACATTACTATCGATGCTGATCATAAATATAGTAACTTTTAGGGGTCTACGGGCAATATTAAGGTATGTTACAACCTATGCGTCAAAATTAATATACCCTTAGAATAGGGTATAAAAACAACTGTTTTACTGAAAAGTTTATGGAAATGTAATTTTTCTTTAATTTATTTAGATTATGTTTAACAATATAGCGCAGCGAAACTTCAATTTCATTGTGGTCGCAACCAAGAAGCCTAGATTTTTCTTTACTCCATAAGGAAATAAGAATTCTTATCATTCGTACACTCGGCTCCACGTGTTTACGACCAGGTAGTTTCTTGATGTAATTTTACGAATTTTTTTAAATCCTTCGATAATATGGGAAAAACCAAATGCAATATAACAGAAGGCTGTATTATGTTTATGTTGTAAAAAAAATGGAATTAGGCAGATAGATTCAATTTTTATGATGCTTTTCCCAATAAGGTCATAAAATGAGTCCTTTTTTCAGTCCACCTGTTTACGAACAGTAACTAAATCTACCTGTTATCATATTTTAAATCAAAAAAGGGGCTTTCGGAAACAGGAGTTGACGCTAGTAGATCAACTGTTTATCACATGATACAGCAGCCCAACCATATTAGACACAGCAAAATGAACAAGAAACCACCATTGAACTCAGCGCGGAAAAGTGAGCGACTTGATTTTGCAGTAAGTCACATCAGGTGGAGTCGAGAGTAGCTAACTGTTGTATTTTCAGATGAAAAAATGTTTAATTTGGATGGACCTGATGGATATAATTATTGTTTCCATGAATCGAAGAAGGATGAAATAAGCTTGGATAGAAGACACAGCAAGTGAGGTGGAGTATTGGTAAGCTGTTACGGAACCGCAAACCTTCATTTTCAAAGCTCAGAATGGCCACAATCACCTACATATTACCAAATTTTTCCAAATTGGTTGGTGTATACCGATAGATTTTAAAACAGGGCAATGCACCAATACATGCCGCCAAAACTTGGATTCAGACTCAAAATGTAGACCTACTGGCATGGCCACCATATTCACCGGACCTGAACATCATGGGAAACATGTGCGGATGGCTTTCGAAAACGGTCTAAGTAATGAGGAAAGTAATACTCCAACCCGGAAGAAGTAATTGAAGCCATAAAACGAGCCTGGTCCGAAATTTCACTAAATTACCTGGAAGAACTGTATAAATCTCTTCATAGCAGGCTTGAACTGATACAGTGGTGGGGACATTACTTTTATCTTTTAAAAGCTCTTGTTATAATCTTAATAAAGCCCAAATTAATTTATTGCAAAAAAATTGTGTTGTTTTATTACCTTTTAAGCATCTATCAGATAGATTTAGTTACTGTTCGTAAACAGGTGGTACGAAAAAAGAACTACTTTAATGACCTTATTGGGAAAATCATCATAAAAATTGAATTTATCTACCTAACCCCAAATTTTGTTCCACAACATAAATACGAGTATAATATAGCCTTCTTTCCTATTGCATATAGTTTTGCACATATTATCCAAGGATTTAAAAATATTTTTTAAAATTAAATCAAGAAACTACCTGTTCGTAAACACGTGGAAAGGAGTGTATATCTACAGGGAGTCTGTTTTACAACTGCCTGGAACCAATTGAGTAAGAGCTTCTAAAATGTGGCTGCATTCTATATAGCATTCTATGAAAATTGCTCGTGGAGACTGCAAAAACTATTCTATAAAAATTGCTTGCTATACATTGTTCAGCCTATAGCTTTCTATGCATTTCCACTATCAAAATAGTAAACAATGAAATTCCCAGCGTACATTTTATGGCATTCTGCCTCTGTTTCTTTCTATAAATAGTGACAGATAGTAAGCAATGAATTGCTCGTAGAAACGCGGTGTTACAAATTAGGTCAATATTAGACATTAACGGCCCATATAGGGCCTTAAACCCAGCTTTTCCAACCATTTGCGTGTGCGCAGTGGAACGGACCTACAATTTAACGCCGATCTTAAATTTAGTCAAAATTAGCGACATCTGTTGGAAATCGCCAAATCTTGAATATAGGGTCATCCAATAAGAAGAGTCAATTGAAAAACTTGAATAGAGGAAATTCAATTTGGTGATAAAAAAAGAAAAAAAACAATTCTCAGTTGTTTCTCAAATAGATAAAATGGAAATTGGAAACGCTTCAAAATGAACTGCCAGCACAAATCAGACTGCGACATACAGAATTAACGGAAAAATTATCTCTAAATAGATTCCTCTTCCTAGATGTACTTGAATAGGTGCAAGTAATGAAAAGAGATACATGACGCATTAGCATGCAATGTTCGAATTACTATTCATAATTTACATTTCGACAAATAGGATCATCTCTTTTTAAGCTGTACAAATACCTAGCGTTTCTAGATACTTAAAACAAATAATGGTGGAACATGGACCTAAGTAGTCAGGCCCCGGTGGGATGGATGTGGTATAAATAACGTTTGAGCGCCCTCTGAAAGGATTACAGTTGACATCGCAGCACTGTTTCCAGAAACCAACAATGGAAAACAGTATATCCTCGTAGTTATGGACTACTTCACTAAATGAACTGAAGCATTTGATATCACTTACCATGAAGCTAATCCCGTGGTAGAGCAGATTGTCATCAGTTGGGTAAGTTGATTTGGCTTACCAATGGAATAACACTCGGAAAAAGGTCGAAAATTTGACTCGAAGATTCCAAGGAGTATGCCAACTACTAGGGATTAAGAAGACGAGAACAACTCCACTTCATCCACAATCAGACGGAATGGTGGAACGCTTCAACATAAACTGAAATGAACACATATCTAAGACTGTTGGCGACTAAGACTACCAGCGAGATTGGAAGATGGCCAGATGCCCCTGTTCATTTCATATTTTCCTTCTTACAGGCGCACCTCATAACATTACAGGGCATACCCCAGCTGAAATCCTTTTTGGTGGTACCGTCCGGATGCCTAGTGAATGGATCCCCGACTGATGATTTAACTAATAAAGATGATTATGTTGCGGACCTTAGGGAAATCATCAGAAACATTAATCGCAGCACAAGAGATACGATTATTATATTCAGCGACCGCTTGAGAACGATGAGCAATGCCAAAGGATTCCAGGCGACGATATGAATAATAACATTATAACAGGATTGGGAGGGACTCAACAGAATAGAAGAGGCCCGCTAAAAGTTGTCCATACGTCTCCATCGCTACTATCACTAATTAAGGAGGAATTACTGAATAAGACATTTGATTGTTTAACGAAGGAAATGCCAAATAAGAGAGATTGTTTACTAAGTGTGTTGATTAAAAAGTGAATTGTTGTATGAAATAAGTGAATTACTAGAATAATAATCGAGAGCAAAGATATTGAGAGAGAAATAATAAAGATTAATTAAACAGAATACAGTTGTATCTTTTTAATTCCTAGCCTGTGGTGAGGGTATGATCAGGACTAAGGGGATACTAATCCTCCCACTTAACTGAATCGCTACGGATAGGTTCTTTGACGTGAAGCCTTCCTCAGATCTTTTAACTTCTAATTCGATTAGTCTTCGTTACTCCTGCTGTCATGCAAAGCATCTTCATCTCAGCTGCCGTTATCCTGCCCTACAACAGCGGTGTAGAGCCTTTTTTTCAAGTGGCATTTTTCGGTCACAGAAGATAGCAGTTTTCCCATCCATCCTAAGCTAACGCGAAGCTTAATGTCGCCATTATATCTTTCTTCGATATTGATTATAGATTAAAGATATTAGAACTTTTCGCACTTGGGAATCACTCTACCATTCATGTAAATGTCTGGACCTATCAGATTGGATCAGAGAATGGGCAGCACAGGTATTTCTTTTTTTTGGACTTATACGATTCCACTCAAAAACTTCCACGCATACATCAAGTGGTCATTGCAGGGACGTCTGATCCTCGCTAATGATGGCTAAAGTAAGGGTAAATCACTAATTTTTCTGCGATGACAAATTTAAAGTAAAACCTAGCGAAAGGCTACGCCCGCTTGGGCGAACTGTTGGATACCCTTTTCATATCCCTCATAAAGTGGGCGTGGGAAAAATCTAAGTATGGGTGAATCGGAAAGAACGATCTATATATTTTGTTATAAAACATTTGAAGAATTTGATCCGACAAACAAAGTTTTGGTGAAAAAAACGCGCCTTTAAAGGTGGGAATGGCAAAAAACTTAATATGATGGAATTGTTCAAACCGACTTTACCTACATACTTTTCGAAGAATATAACTTTCATTTACAATGATTTATTTAATAAAACGGTTTCATTTTAAATTGTGGGCGTGTCAGTGGGCAGATTTTAAAAATCTTTAAGCATTAGCGAGCATTAAGGGCCTCTAGAGAGAATACAATAATAAGTTGCAGCTTCGTAGCTCAAACTTTGACTTTTCGATAAAACTGTTTTTTCTTTTTTTTTAAATTGTGGGCGTTAGTCGGCGGATTTTCAAAATTCTTAGAATTGATTATTACGAGCTTAGAGAATATATGGTTCAAATTTATCTTTCTAGCTCTAGTTTTAGAGCCTAATTTTTGTCGACGGACGGACTAGATCGGCATTACTTTAGATGTTGGTCTCGAATATAGTAATTTTTAGGGGTCCACGGGCAATATTAAGGTACATATGCAGAAAAGGATATACAAAGCAGCTTGTTTTCAACAGAAAAGAAGTAGGAGGATTGTTCAGGTAAAAATACTCGAATTAAACAGACAAACCTATAACAATACTGCAGGAACCTTAGGGTTGCGCCAATTCACTAAGTATATAAACAATTGTCTCTTTCTTTAGCTAAAAGTGCCTATGTTTTGTATCTGAAACTTCGAATGATTTACTTTCCATTTTGAAATCGACCCTTCTTTGTACATACCTACCTATCATCTGATAAATCCGATGGAATTGACTTCGTACTCATATTCCGAATTTTCATAAGATACGTTTTCTGTGTTGCTTCTGGGTTTTTATCGTCGCTACTTTCCGACAAAAACATCAAAATACTGTCCATATTTTGTTGTACAAACATTTATTTTCAAAGAAAAAACAAACAATTGGCTGACGCTTTCAAGTATAAGAACATTATAATAAAATGTCTCAGCGGGAAAAATTATAGGTAGAGAAAAATATATGTGGAAGATAAATAGAACGACACTCCAAATTTCGAATTCCAACATTTTTGGCGCGAACAAAAACACCTTTCCCGCGAGTTCTCAAAGTTTAATCACAATCCACAGTATTTGCTCGCGTTCCACATACAGACCAATGAAACAACCGTTCGAACTTAGCCTAAAATGATAAAGTGGCATTAGGAGTTGCTTGTAAAAAACACACTTTTTATGGAGGTTTAACCTCTGATAGGGATAACTGTCAAACTAGCTGTCATACTAATAAAGTGTGTTTGACTTTTTATGCCCTATTAAAAGGGTACCTATATTAATTTTGACGCATAGTTTGTAACATACCTTAATATTGCCCGTAGACCCCTAAAAGTTACTATATTTATGATCAGCATCGATAGTAATGTCGATCTAGTTATGTTCGTCCGTCCGTCCGTCGGCAAAAATTAGGCTTTTAAACTGCGCCTAGAGAGATGAAATTTTAACCATATACTCTCTAGGGTCCCGAAATAATCAAGTTTACGAATTTTTGAAATCCGCCTACAGACACGCCCACAAACTCAAAAAAACAAAATTTTGGAAAAAATCGAATTTTGAGCTAGAAAGCTGAAATTTTTTTTATACAAGGTGGCGCAAAAATAACCTTCCGATGTGCCAAAGTCACCGACCGATTATTGCTTAAATAAATAGTCACCAATATTCCGCGTTCTGGAGCAGTGTAGCGTAACATTGTTTATTAACGTGTATTTCGCATGTGTTTACTACACAAATGTCAAAACAGAACTGACATTAGGGGCCAATCGCAAAATTTATAGCATTTTCTGATAGGAGGATTACTTTTGCGCCACCTTGTATGATCTATGACTCCTAAAACTGCTCGGGATATAAAATTTTCAATATCCGCCCACTGACATGCCCACAAATAAATAAAACAATTTAAAAAAAACTTTTTTTGAAAATCCAAAGTTTGAGCTAGGGAGCTGAAATTTATAGTATATACTCTCTAGGGGGCCCTTTATGGTCATGTGTTATTTTTTTTTAAATTCGCCTACTGACACGCCCACAATTAAATAAAACAATTTTATTGAAACACCCAAGTTTGAGCTAGGGAGCGTTTTTTTCGATAAAATCCTTTAAATGTTATATAACAAAATATGTAGAGCGTTCTTAACAATTCAACCATACTAAGACTTTTGTCACGCCCACTTATGAGGGATAGGAATAAGAATAGGGTATCCAACAGTTCGCCCAAGCGGACTGTAGCAAGTCCCTATATTTTTCAGTATACTTTGTCAAATCACTATGAAAAGACTTACACCAGAACAACGTTTACTAATCGTGGAAATTTATTTCCAAAATTCGCACTCTGTTCGCCAAACTTAACAAACGGCGCGTGCAATCATGACTTTATTGAGCCACATGGTGACCGAACCATCTCAAGAAATGGACCACCTGGCTACCTCGTTCGTTTGATTTCACACCTTTGGACTACTTTTTGTGGGGGTACGTCAAATCTCTGGTCTATGCTGATAAACCAGCAACGATTGATCACTTAGAAGCGAATATTCGAAGAAGCCATATTCGAAATAAGACCTGGTGTGGCGAAAAAGTGGTGAAAAATTAGACCGCAGGATGGCGTTCATAAGGCCAGTCGCGGAGGCCATATACCAGAAATTATTTTTAAACATTAAATAAAATTTGTGAGCTAATTAGTGCCGGATTTAGGGGAGGGCAGCCGAGGCTACAGCCCTGGGCCTCCACAAAACCGGGGACCCAATATTTCAAATTCCGACGAGTAGTGGATTCTACTCAAGACGAATCTCATATTGATCAACTAACTATAGTTGTTAGATATATTGAAGGATTGATATCAAAAGAAAGATTTCTCACCTTTATACCAAACTCCGGTCATACCGGCGAGGCCATAGCAAACGCTTTACTAAAATTTTTAGGTGACCATCAAATAGACATTTTGAATTGCCGCGGCCAATCATATGACAATGCTGCAAGCATGAGTGGTAAGTACAAAGGAATGCAGGCTCTTATTTTGGAGAAAAATCATTTATCGGCGGCGTTTGTACAATGTTGTGCCCATTCTCTCAATTTAGTTGGAACGGCAGCTGCTAACTCTTGTCCATCGGCTGTTCAATTCTTCGATTTCGTTCAGAATTTATATACGTTTTTCACAGCAAGGAGAGAGCGATATCAAATTCTGACTGAAAAATTATCGCAGAAGAAAAGCGGACAATTTTACTCTGTGAGGTTGAATCCACTCGATTATATGAAAGCACAAGACGCAAATCTGTCACCAAAAGAGAAATTCAAAGTATCCGGTTTTATCCTACTCGTAGTTATCGATCAGCTATGTGTTTCTCTTACTAAAAGATTGCATGCATACAATGCTGTACGTTCGCGATTTGGATTTCTAAATCACATAGAGAAAATGAATGCTGCAAATTTGCATGCTGCAGCAGAGGCATTACTGAAAGTATACAAAGATGATTTAGAGCTTGGTATGTATGAGTTGGTTCAATTTCTATCTTTGATCAACTTATACAAAAAGGATTATAGAAAAGACCAATCTACCGAGCTGTTTTACAATCAGAATTTTAGAGCTATATTCCCAACATTGAAATTGCACCCAGAATGTATTTGGTTTTGATGGTGTCTAATTGCACTGGAGAGCGCTCATTTTGAAAAATGAAAATTATAAAAAATAGACTTCGAACTACGATGGGACAAAACCGTCTATCAAAACTACTCAGCATTGAAAGCGATTTACTGCGGGAACTGGATTTCAGCGAAATCATCAAGGATTTTTCGTCGAAAAAAGCTCGCGAGGTTCCATTTATTAGCGCTTTAATATAATTTCATATAATTCTTGTTTTTCTCTATATTAATTTACTTGTATTCGCAATAAATTATTAAACACGTGACTGAAAAAAAATTGTTCGTTTTATTTGGAAAATAATAAGCCAGGGGGCCTCCACTCATTTGTTGCCCCAGGGCCTTCAGACCTCTAAATCTGGCCCTGGAGCTAATAAAACCAAAATTTGGTCATTCCATTAAATTTGTTGTGTTTTATTAAAAAAAAAAGTTGTATGCCTCCATAAAAACACCCTATAGTTTTGCAATCGAAACCCGGCATCTGCGACCAATAACACAGTCATATTTT
The DNA here is from genome assembly GCA_949715645.1 of Portevinia maculata. NCBI lineage: Eukaryota > Metazoa > Arthropoda > Insecta > Diptera > Syrphidae > Portevinia > Portevinia maculata. The sequence goes on from OX454525.1 coordinate 192,278,397, forward strand.
TGAAGTGTCAAAGTTTGCGGATATTCATTCGGAGGCGGTTCGCTCTCATATAAATGGTAGGTTTGATATATAAAATCAAATTTTCCACAATTTCATCTTAGAGGCTTTTTGTCAAAACTTAAATAATTAAGAAGTTTTGACCCAATTTTGAATTTTACAGAAATTGATAAAAATTTAATCTGTTAAAGGCTACTTTAAAGGATATTAGAAGTCATATGAATTTTCATTAAATTTTCCCTATGATTTCTTAAATGATCTGCTTTTTTTTGACAAGGGTCATATCATTTAATTTGTAAATTTAATAATAATTTACACGACTTTTCAATTGATTTCCTGTTAGCATTATTTGCCAAAGAAAAAATAATAAAATAGAAAAAAAGTTGTGTGCAAAACTGTACCCCATGAATTATCAAAAATCAATCGCATTAAATTTGTTCCACTATACGACTCCGAAAAGACATAGTTAGTAAACTCCTGTAATATATGACATAGGTGAGATGAGGTGAAAGAGAAGGTAAGTCTTTTTTTGGTCTACGGTCAATTTATTGTTTACATATTAAAGGTGTTTTTAGTGCGGTTAGAGTCCCGTACTAACCTGGGGCTTCTATTATATTAAAGTAATATTTGTTTTGCTAGCTCACATTTAAGGAAGATATCCTACGGATCCACCCAAGAAGACATTAGCAATCAACGTTTCTATTCAATCGCGTAAGAGAGGCAGACTTATAACTCTTGATTCATACAAATCAACTTTACCAGCATTTGATTGACCTCAGTTTGATTTCAATATTGTCCAAATAAATAATTTCAATTAAATGACGCGATTTCTAGAATTTATTTTGAATTTCAGTGGATTTAAACATTTGCAATGAATCGCGCATAACTTGTCAAGTGGAAAAAGCTAAGCTGCAGTTGTAATGTCAGAAAAATTGTAAATTTCTACAATGAGGCATTTTCAAACGATTCCATGATGCAAATACAAAAAGATATTTTTTGCTATTTACAATATCTCTATTTCAAATATTATATATTAAGATAGATTATGGTCTACATTTTTTATACATAACTGTTTTGTACGTTTTTTTCAAGGATTTTATCCAAACAATTTTTTGTTTAACCCTTACAAAAGGCAATTAGACAGTCTTGGCCAGAGCATGGTCAATCTTTTATAAATCATTTATAAAGAAAGTAGACGGAACATGGTCAGAATCTACCCAAGAATCGTTAGAGCTTCTCCTTAACATTCACTTGCCTGGATGCAACGACTAATGCGTCAACTCGTTGAATGCGAAGAGAACGAAACTCTCATCCTGAAATAAATAAAATCAATTATAACAGAGGAAAATGTTTCCTGGTCAATCAACAGCTTCGACCCCTATAAATCGCTGAGTCTAGACGACATCTTGTCATTATCCATGAATGACACTTCCATCGCTGAAATCGAAGGACTTTCCAAAATCGGTATGTGTGTCACTGACAGCCTTCTTTGTCATGACGTCATATTCGATGTCGCCAAGAACGCGAAATATCAAGGCTTTCTTGAGCGGTGCAAGAAATATTTTACCCCTTCTAATCTGGCTACAATTAGCTAATACGGTGTTTATTTGCCCCAAACTTGAATTCAACGCTTATATCTGGGCCGATGCCCCAATTACATATTTGGAGCTACTCAACAGAATACAAAAACGCCCAATAAAACTTGGCGAGCGAGTATCGAGATATCGCGAAAACGTTTGACTCACTTAGTCATCGGCGTAATGTCTCCTGTCAATCGCTGTCTTATAGATATTACGACCAAAAGTGCTCAAATGAAATAGCCAGCTGCATTCCACTCTTAGGAAATTTCAACCGCAATACCCGCAATGCCAGGAATTCGCATCCGTTTACTTTTATTACAGTGAAAAACAAAAGATCCTTCCTTAGCTGTACAACACGAATGTGGAATGCTCTTCCAAGCTCTCTTTTTATACCCTATTCTAAGGGTATATTAATTTTGACGCATAGTTTGTAACATACCTTAATATTGCCCGTAGACCCCTAAAAGTTACTACGAGTATATTTATGATCAGCATCGATAGTAATGTCGATCTAGCCATGTCCGTCCGTCCGTCCGTCCGTCTGTCGGCAACAAGTAGGCCTTTATACTGGACCTAGAGAGCTGAAATTTTAACCATATACTCTCTAGGGTCCCGAAATAATCAAGTTTACGAATTTTTGAAATCCGCCCACAGACACGCCCACAAACTCAAAAAAACAAAATTTTGGAAAAAATCGAATTTTGAGCTACAAAACTGAAATTTTTTATATATGATCTATGACTCCTAAAACTGCTCGGGATAAAAAATTTTCAAAATCCGCCCACAAATAAATAAAACAATTTTTTTGAAAACCCAAAGTTGGAGCTAGGGAGCGTTTTTTTGATAAAATCCTATGCTTTAAGTGTCATATAACAAAATATGTAGAGCGTTCTTAACAATTGAACCATACTTAGACTTTTGTCACGCCCACTTATGAGGGATAGGAATAAGAATAGGGTATCCAACAGTTCGCCCAAGCGGACTGTAGCCCGTCCCTATGTTTCTTAATCGGTTTCTCCTTTGTCATCCTTACCCCCATTTCCTTAATGCCCGCACTATGTAACTATAAAGGTATCTATATTATAAGGGTACCAAAAATCCCGGTAGTTAATTATGTAAAAAAGAAGCTTTTATGTATCTACAGTGGTGCCTTGGCTCGTCAGTATTTACAGAAGCTGAATCCATTTCCACCACTCGTGAAGACGTGTTCATAAAGTGCTTATACCGAAGGTTGCTAAAAGAACACGTGTCTGTGAAGGACTTCGGTCAATCAGCTTAACTTTCTTCATGCATAAGGTACCTGAACGTGTCCTAGACATGCACATAAGGAGGTACGGGTCTGGGTCCAGCTTAGAAAATCGCAACAAGCATACCCCAAGAAAGTCAACAGAGACAGCCCAGCAAGAAGTACTGCAGTAGTGCGAACAATTAAGATATTAATCAATCACCACCTATAAATCCTGGCTACTTACTTAGCCATAGATGGTGATTTCAAAGATATCCTTACTGAATCGTTCCGCGAATCCATTCTCAAAACAAGGTTTATTTAGGAAAAGCTAGAAAAAATTTGTAAAAAATGCATACTTCAGGAAGGGGCGACTTTGCCTCTCCAATGGACTATGAGTCTGGACGAAATCTTATCGAGACTTGACAATGACGGAATTAAGATGGTTTCGTATGTGGATGACGTGGTTGTACCATATATAATATTTTGTTCATCATAAGTGAAATCACGGAAAGAGTTCTGGGCACTATAAGTGTTTGGCATATAAGGTGTGGCCTGAACCATAACCCGGACATAGAACTGATTCTTTTCACCACAAAACCCAAAATACAAGACTTCGCGCCTAAACAATAACAACTATCTCTATCTTCCAAACATCGGGTGAAAAAAACTTGCATAGCTTTTAGTCTGTAGCAAAATTTGTGGCAAAAAGTGTTGACTTTGGCCAAAAATGCTTCTCTGGATTTACCCAGACCATGTCCTATCCTCACATATGGGTCCCTGATATGGTGGCCTTAAGCTTAACCTAAACTATCACCAGCTTAAGCCGAGTCCAAAGAACGGCTTGTAGTGGAACTACGGGAGCCATACGGTCAAGCCCGTTCCCGGCGAAAGGAATATCGAGGGGAAAGAAAGATCCGCCGAACTATCCCGACGTGGCTTCACTCTTTGTGAATTATCCGTGGATTTACTCTATATACCGCTAGGTTTCGTGAGGACACAAATCTTCTTACACTTCACATTGAAGGACTCTAGGTTAGGTGGTCGAATTCGACGAACTGTGACATTTCCAGGAAGATGTGGCCCATACACATTCAAATTCAACATAGAATACAGCACCTCATTCAAGAATACGTGCAGATGTCGCTAGCCGGGGTTACCACGGGTGCAGATCACTGAAACTGGCCAATCGGCATGCATGCAGTCAAGCTTGGCATCCAGTGCTGGAGCTGTGGGGACACTGATAAGAGTGAGGCATCGTTTCATTTTCTTTGCAGATGTGCAGCTATAGTAAAAACTAGACATCGTATACTAAGCAAACCATTGATGACCAGTCGGACATCTTGGGCACAGGTTTCAAAAACATCACTGACTTGCTCAGCACCACAGGATAGTTATGTTATGAGTTTTGACTCCGCTTTTTAGGGTTCCGTAGCCAAATGGCAAAAAACGGTACCCTTATGGATTTGTCATTGCTGTCTGTCTGTCCGTCCGTATGTCACAGCCATTTTTTTCCGAAACTATAAGAACTACACTGTTGAAACTTGGTAAGTAGATGTATTCTGTGAACCGCATTAAGATTTTCACATAAAAATAGAAAAAAAAACAATACATTTTGGGGGTTCCCCATGGTTAGGTTAGGTTTAGGTGTTGTCAAACGGTCCCCCATCTACATACTAACCGCGCCAACTTCGTATAATTGCGGTGATCTGATCGGTTCTCTGAACCGCATTAAGATTTTCACATAAAAATACAAAAAAAAAAAACATTAATTTTTGGGGGTTCCCCATACTTAGAACTGAAACTCAAATTTTTTTCATCAAACCCATACGTGTGGGGTATCCATGGATAAGTCTTCAAAAATGATATTGAGGTTTCTAATATAATTTTTTTCTAAACTGAATAGTTTGCGCGAGAGACACTTCCAAAGAGGTAAAATGTGTCCCCCCCCCCTCTAACTTCTAAAATAAGAGAATGATAAAACTAAAAAAATATATGATGTACATTACCATGCAAACTTCCACCGAAAATTAGTTTGAACGACATCTAGTAAGTAGGTTTTTTTTAAATACGTCATAAATCCTAAACCGCAATTTACCTTTCATTCAATCAACTCAAATATAAAAAAAACATAGGGACGGGCTACAGTCCGCTTGGGCGAACTGTTGGATACCCTATTCTTATTCCTATCCCTCATAAGTGGGCGTGACAAAAGTCTAAGTATGGTTGAATTGTTAAGAACGCTCTACACATTTTGTTATATAACATTTAAAGGATTTTATCAAAAAAAAAACGCTCCCTAGCTCAAACTTGGGTGTTTCAATAAAATTGTTTTATTTAATTGTGGGCGTGTCAGTGGGCGGATTTAAAAAAAATAACACATGAGCATAAAGGGCCCCTAGAGAGTATATATTATAAATTTCAGCTCCCTAGCTCACTTGGAATTTTCAAAGAAAAAAAAAAAATATAGTAACTTTTAGGGGTCTACGGGCATTATTAAGGTATGCTACAAACTGTGCGTCAAAATTAATATACCCCTAGAATTGGGTATAAACATAAACATAAACCTTATGCGTAAACCGTGAACCATTATTTTCTAATAATAAATCTGTAATAGGTGCCTAAGTAAATAATAATTATAATTCGCGCGGAACCCTTCATGGGCGAGTCCGACTCGCACTTGGCCGCTTTTTTTCTGCTTTTGTTTACAGGTCTCAAAAGTAGTGGACTTAAAACGGCTCATAAGCGCCGATTGCGTATTCCTGACAAGAATACGGGAATAAGCCACTTGACCTTCCTTCCTAGTTCCTACCAACACTATTTAGTCTTCTTTAAGCATATTTTTGAAGATTAAACTTCATTGCCTTAATTTTAGTGTATAACCAGAAAAATCATCCGTGTTTACATAAATTTCATCCAGTTCTGTGGTTTCACCGTTCGCCTCACACGTCACCTACGACAGACAATCGACAGACGGGTTTGAAATAAATAGTGAATGGGACTGAAATGAAATGACCGTTTGTTTACATTTCTTCCTGCGCTTAAATTCTGGATAAATCATCGGTTCTGTTTGTCACAAGTTGGAAGGAGGTCAATATGTATGTATCTTGGTTCATATTTAATGTTCACTTTGGATGAAACAAAAATGAAAGGCATGGATGATCCCTCCAAGATGAACATTCAAAGTCATAAATTCAATTTAGCTTTTAGCTGAGGTTTTTTTTAAATAAAATTACTGTAAATTGATTAGTTGGGTCAAAGCGTACCTAAAAAGGCGGCATGATAAGCAACTGCATTGGCGAGTTCTTAGGAAGGACATAGTCTACATATTTCATGTATACTTTTTTCGTTTTTTAAGGAACATTTCGGGACTTGATTCAAATGTCGTCTTTCTAGCTCAAATTGGGTGATCGACCGACCAACGGATGTTCACGTTCGTGACGATAGAACTGTCATAGCTTCTACAATCAATATTAACGCAAGTTACAAATTAAGTAATAGACTTAAAATGTTTTAAAAATCCGACTTTAAAATATACTCACATTTCGGTTGCGCTTCCTTACCGAGCTGACAATTGTTCGTCTGTTGCGTGCCACTAGGCAAAGAGCTATTATCAATATGATCACAATTAGTGCAATTCCCAAAATCGCTGGCAGGAGGACACTATCTTCGGCTTTATAACCCTAAAATATATTTAAAATTCAAGTTTCAAATGTCAATTTCAAAGTAAACGGTTGCCCTCGTACCGTCCATTGAAAATATGTCGATGGATCTATATACGGCCAATGCGAGCTTATCCAATCATTCGGTACGTTCTTGTCATTCTTCTGCCGCTGGTCATCCCTATCCAAGGCTTTAACACTCTCAAGGCCAATAGAATTTGTTTTTGCTAATACTGGTGGTATAATGGGCTTCTTCAAGGCCGACTTCAACAAGGGTACTTGCATAACACGGCTGGTCATGTTTTTTCCACCACCTGATACTGCAATTGGCTTAATTGATGGTATGATTGTTGTGGTTTCTGTGTGCAGATTTCCTAATTCGGCAACTCGCTCTTTGTTTTGGTCATTATTTCTCACCGTGGTAACAACAATGGTGGGTGCCACAGCTGCTGGCATTTGACCTCGCAAATCCTCGAAACGTACCTCTGCAACAAAATTATTTCTAACCCTTGATTCGGGATCCCGAGAGGACTTACCATCATAACTACTAGCTACTGTGGTGACGGCTGCTACCCCTGCCCCTACGTCTAATTGTGGATCTGATATTTGTGGCAATACTGCACTACTACTTTCCACAGGATATGGCTGAATTGTACTCTCAATTGATTTATTATTGTTTTTTGCTTCGGTGGTGGTCGTGGGGCTTGTAGTTACCGTTGTCGTCGTCGTTGATGTCGATGTCGATGACGATGATGGACTTACTGCATTTAATCGCCGTGCACTTCCAGTTAGAGCTGCCTTTGTTTTTACAAACCAATAAGCTGGACTTGGCAGGCATTCGGCCGACACCAAGAAGGGCACCAGGATAGCTCCAATGATCACGGTACACACGAACAACAGTCCTAGATACGCGAAAAAAGACCGCCTTCTCGGGGAACGCTTTGATTTTGATTTACCGCTACTGCTGCCGCTGCTGCTGGCACTTGAAAGTTTCCCTTCAATCCGAAAATCATCGTTCTGTGGAAGGATTGTGTACTGCAAGCTGTTTTCGCCATGGCGGATGGTTTTGTACATTTTGCGTTATTGTTCGTTATTGTACTTTTCCGCAATTGCCTCTATGCGAAAAGCGTTTTATAGTGGATTTAAAGGACTAGAAGGATTTGGGTGCCAGATTCAAATCACTTCGACATTTTTTTTTTATAATTCACTAGGTTTATCGATTAAACAGGGTATAAAACTAATCCTGATCCTGATTTTGACACGACAAAAACCCGTACTCACGAAAAAGGATGTAGGTATGTATCTATGAAATACTAATTTTTGCACAAATGTTTTTGTTTGTAAATTTATCAAAGCAAATTACTGCAAGTATGTAAAGCAATTAAATGGCTTTGTATCCTTTGACCGGAATTGATTCCTTTTTTGGTGTATTGTTTTTTGCTTATTTTCGCCTTGCGATTTTTCGAATAAAAATTGCTTTCACTAACTACGGCGACTTTTATCATGGAGTGCGCACAAGGAACTGATGAGAAAATGTGAAAGATGGTCCTTGTTCGGTGGGAAAAATCGATAAAAAGGACCTGTAGTACGTAGTTTAGGTCTGTTTGTTTAAGGAAAATAAATGCAAACAGGGGTTTTTCCTTTTGATGGGTTGACTTGAAATTACACTCGTTAAATATCATATTTGTATATTAATATGAATTTTGACTCATAGTTTGTAACATGCCTTAAGATTGTGTCTCCATGGACTAGTTCAAGGAGACATTTTTAACTTTCCCGTATACCTACTTAAGAGAAAAATATTGCAATCGTCCGGAGATTTTGAACCCAAATTGAAAATGAGGTACGATATTGCGACTATAGAGAAGTCTAAAAAAGTGTGTCCCGAATTTTCATCGGGCCGTCTATCCGTCTGTCACCGAGGCTCCAGAGACGATGGGTTGACGGATTCACTTCAAACTTCTAATTTGGACTTTTGTAGGCCTATATCTTGCGGGCATTTTTTTTTATTATAACTTTTAAATAATGGTACCTACCATACAAATGGTTTTTTCAATACCAATTTTCATAAATGACTTTATTATTGATTTTGATCATTTTTAAGTATAGAATAATTCAGGTGAGTGTTAAAAATTGGGAAACTTAGTATTTGCGGAAATTGTCGAAGAACGGTATTTGCAAAAATGCTTATGTTGTAAAAACGGGTGAAGTTATTTCGAAGAAAATTTACACACCGACTATTAATGCCACTTTATAGATAATTTAATGTAGAATTCAGTCATATTTATTTGATCGCTGTAGGTCAACTGGTTTGGTAGATATCGAAGAAACCGTTCAGCATGTTGTTGGGTTTTTTTTTGTATCTAAAACAAAAATCTATTATTGCCACTTTATAGATAATTTAATCTAGAATTCAGGCATATTTATTTGATCGCTGTAGGTCAACTGGTTTGGCAGATATCGAAGAAACCGTTCAGCATGTTGTTGGTTTTTTTTTGTATCTAAAACAAAATATCTATTAATGCCACTTTATAGATAATTTAATCTAGAATTCAGTCATATTTATTTGATCGCTGAATAATTCCGTGCGTGTCTCGGTCGAAAAAACTTTATTGCCCAAAACGTAATTTTGGTGTTCGATGCCGATTTCCATTAAAAAAAAGAGAAATTCCTTTTATTAAAAACTACTTTTATTAACTATAAGATAGGTCAAGCGAATGGAAAAAAACTGAACAAACTGGGTGTGGCGGCATCGGTTTTTATATCGAAAAAAGAGAACTGCTGCCAACTGCATAAAAAGCATGATCGCCCTCTGGTGAATATTTACAAGTTAAGGAGCGGATCATACAAGACTTAGGTTTACGTTACGTTAATGCTTAACGTCTCTTAGAAGAAGATTGTTTAGTGAATCTACTTTAAACATTACCGGCCGCCTTGCCACAATGCGGCTAAATAAATATATAGATAGAGACAATTCTTTCAGGTAAAAGGGATACAAAACCAAAAAATGATTATAGAAATAAATGATTATAGTGTAGTGCATTCAATATAATAATTAGAAAAAATCGAAATTTATTAATAAACTGTGATAATATTTCCAAATATAGTTGCAGATACCTTATTTCAAAAGTTTATAGATACTTCATCTAAAGTTCATGGAGAGGATGTAGATAGATTGATCAAAAGAATTTATAGATATTCCATCTAAAGAAACCACATTGTGAAAGATTTGATATAGCTACAACGCGTTATGCTGTATTTGGTAGTACGCATACCTTGACGATAGGTCGGGTTATATTTCCAAACTTGGTTTTGATGGTCACGACTCTCACTCTGCCATCGGAGCCAGGGTGAACTTTGATAATACGCCCTAGGCGCCATTCCGTTGGAGGTAAATTTTCGTTTTTAATGACCACAAGATCATTGCCTTTGATGTCAGTCTGAGGATATTGCAACTTATATCGCTTGAACAGTTCCTTAAGATATTCCTCCTTCCAGCGTCGATAAAATTCCTGCTGAAGACACTTCAATTTTTCCCAACGATTAATGATGGAAAGGGAGGGCTCGAGTATTTCCGGTTCCTCTCACAATAGCAAAGGTAGTAGAGACACCTATTCACCAACCCAAGTGCCTGGAAAATAATTTTTGTTTAAAGCCGAATTTCATTGACCGCTCCATAGTGGAGAATCGAGACCCAATCTAATTAGGTAAAACAATTCATAGCAGAGACCTCTGAACTCACCACTTCTGAGAGCGGGTAAGAAAAAAATTAATAGCAAGAGAGGCGAAGCCACGCCTCCACACCAGGAAAGTAGTCTCTCCATATTCACCTTACGAATGAAGTGCGCATGTACCAAGCACAGCTTGAGTGCACTCGCCATCTGGTGTATAAGCTTAACTGATAGTATGGAGGGTGAGGGGATGGTCGGTATATTTAGGGATTAGCGAGTGTAAAACATAGGGCATGCGGGATTAAGTCGGTACTTTGTTTATGAACTCATTTTGTTCGTAAACAAAGTTTGCTCGAAAATAACTTTGGTTCCTAAACAAACTACCGAATTATACGACGAGGCTAGGGATATAAAAAGGGTGCTGCGCGTCGGTTAAAAAATAGTTGAATTTTACATGTGCTAAAGGAAAGTTTGAATAGGAAAGCGGAAAGTTTATTTATTTATATGTATGTACATATATGTATATATGTTCGTTTACTAAGAGGTCCTTGCAACAACAAAAATGGTCCTTTAATCCTGGAAAAGGATATTTTTCCAAAATGTAATTAGAAACCGCACAGTATGATTGTGATGACCGTCATTTTGCTGAGACGTCCTTGCAACAACAAAAATGGGTCTTTAATCCTGGAAAAAAGATATTTTTCCAAAATGTAATTAGAAACCGCACGGTATGATTGTGATGAACGTCATTTTGCTGAGAGGTCCTTGCAACAACAAAAATGGTCCTTAAATCCTGAAAAAGGATTTTGTTCCAAAATGTAACTAGAAACCGCAGGGTATAATTGTGTTGAACGTTATTTTGCTGGGAGGTCCTTGCAACAACAAAAATGGTCCTTAAATCCTGGAAAAGGGATTTTTTTCCAAAATGTAATTAGAAACCGCAGGGTATAATTGTGTTGAACGTTATTTTGCTGGGAGGTCCTTGCAACAACAAAAATGGTCCTTTAATCCTGGAAAAAGGATATTTTCCTAAAATGTAACTAGAAATCGCATAGTCTTTCCGTGTTCAAGGTTATGTTACAGGGAGATCCTTGGAACTCCCAAAACCCCCAAAAAAGATGTTTTCTCAAAATGTCGTAAGAAACCGCGCACTATTTTTGGGTTTTCAATATTATTTTGCAAAGAGGTCCTTGGATCATTCAGTTTTCTATAATATTATATTATTTTTATTGTCCATATGAGCACGCACAGTTGTTGTAAATGATGGTGAGTATGTAGGTATACTGTTTTTCTTACCTCATCCGAGTATTTGAATAGGTACTTAAAACAGTTCAAAATCTTCTGACCCATTTTGAAGAAAATCTTACATAGGATATAATCCGAAGAACGTAAAATAAAAAGTTAAAAAAAAAATCCCCCCACCCGGAAGGGCAGGAAAGCCCTCGTTGACAGACGGAAACACGGACGAATATAATAACTCCATACTGAAAGAAAACAAGTAGCCATTTTCTTGAGTGGATTTTTATATTTCATACAAACAACAATAATTTTCATTTGCTCATATCCATAAATGGACTCAAGATCTTCCAAACCCAAAAAGAAAATCCAGAAAAAGATTTGATATTTTGTTCATTAATTTCAATACATTTTTTTCTTAACAAAACATATTGAATTAGATATATACAAACCGAAACACAAAAAAAAATATATAAATTCGACACATGTCAAATTATTTTGATAATTTAAAATATTACACCTTCGTAAACACGCTCGGTTTTTTTAGTTCCCGTTACCGCGAGTCTCCTGCATATAAAAAAAGTAGTTTAAAATTACGATTACGATTGATGATGAATACAAAATTGTTTGTTTGTTTCACTGCAACGAAAAAATAGTTGTTTTGTATTACCTAGTTCAGATTTATCAGAATGTACCGTTCTTAAGTTTGGTGCAATGCAGTTGTTACCAACTGTGAATGAATTGGTTCACCACTCTTGTGTTTTTCTCTAAGCTCTACTTGTGTTGTGACGTTATTCTGGTCACAGAGACTTGAGCAGAGATAAAAAAAAAATTTATTCATAGTCGTTTGTTATAGCATATAGTGAGATTTCTATTAGTGCTCTATTAATCGCAAATACAAAGTAAACAAAGGTAATTATTTTTATTATTATTTATTAATGTGTAATATTAATTACAAATTTACATAAAATTCAGTATAGCACTAGCTGCGAGCGCTATTGACCAGAAGCAAAGCTAAAATCATGGACTTTTCTTCAGATGACTATGAGGCTAAACCAAGCTGTTCTAATAAAAACAGCAATACAAACAAAAGATTGTATTCATCTTTGAATGAGGTTTGTGGAAGTGAAGCAAAAAGAGGAGGCTTGGGTCTACTTCATCGGATATGGGTGCAGACTTGGAAACTACTCCGTCGATGGGACTCTTAGCTTCGAGTAGTTCTAATAACTTGGAAGATGAACCACTTGGGGAAATAATTGTTTGTGGTCAGAAATTTAGGATTATTAAGCAAGTAAGTAACAATTTTCTACAATAATACACACTCATATTGTCAAATTTGTTAAAAAAAATATTAACAGTACGAGTATTTGCGCATTATGATAGGAAAACAAATGTTTTGCAGTTTTGCAATTTGTGTCATTATTAACTACTATTGCAACCTTGTTGCAATTCGAAGTTTTTTTTTTGACATCAAGTGTAATTACCATAATAATATAACATGCCGTTGATAGGTATACAATTTTTAAGAAAGTGAATAACATAAAAAATTTAGTTTTTCAAAAATCTAAACAGCAGATATTTTGTGATTAAAACCATTTTCATAGTTGTGAAAATAATTCGCTATTGTTTTGCCAAATTATTTACAAATCTATGCAGAAAAAAACTGTGTTTTACAAAATCTTTAAAGGTATGTCAAGGTAAAGAGTTAAGTCTTCGCCGCACAGAACACGTTTTAACGTCGCGTTCGACTTGTTGACTGCTTCCCGTCGCAGATCTTCAATTCACTGCCGACAACTCCCTATTTCATCGAAGAGATATCTTTTTTTAAGGCCGGCCGAAAATAAAGGATAAAACCAGTTGTTGTGTTAATATCGAAACCGTTCGTTTGGTCATGATTGTATAAAAGTTGTTCGTCCATTACTTAAGTTTTGAATCTCGGATAATCATATATAAATAGCTAATACTGGGATTTAGTATAAAAAAAATATAAAAATATTTTCGATAGCTTAGCAAGAATCAAAGATTGTGACAAGTTTTATTTGTTTGCCTTTCTCTAGTTACATGATAACGACTTCCAGCTTAAAACGAAAGGGGTACTTGTGGAATGTGGTGTCTGTCAAGTGAAACTGAAAGGATCACAACAAATTACATCAAATTTTATTCGCCATATGAAAGCAAGGCATCGTGAGTGTTTTGAAAAATTTCAGCAAAACAAATCGACACTCAGTACCACAAGTAGGTCCTCGAATCAAGATAAATTTCGGAAGCTAATTGTGGAGATGATAGCTGAAAACATTCTTCCAATATCTTTTGTGGAAAGTCGGGCATTCAAAAAGGTGATCAATTTTGCAAATCCCGAATTAAAAGTTATGTTTCGTCCAACTGCCGTTAAACTAATTGACGATATGTATAAGTCAATGACTAAAGACATACAAAACCTTATATCGGAAAACAAATATTTTTGTACTACAGCCGACGTGTGGTCAACCAAACACCGTAGTTTTTTTTGGATACACATGCCACTGGTTGACTGAATCATTTGAGAGAAAGTCAGTTGCCCTTGCGTGCAGACGTTTTTCAGGACCATATACGTATGACCGAATCAATGAAATGATCCATCAAATCCACACGAGATTCGGATTAAACTGACAAAACGTAGTGGCAACTGTTACTGACAACGGCTCAAATTTTGTAAAAGCGTTTAAGGAGTTTGGATTGACAAATTACATTCGCAACGATGGCGACGATGATCTAAATAACTCAGTTAAAGGCATTGACGACGAAGCTGAATATTTGGAATGTTGTAATGACATTTTCGAAAACTCTCTTCCAAGGCATATCAAATGCGCTACCCACACCCTCAACCTGATTGCAACAACTGATTTTTCATGAATTATTCGGGGAAATCCCCAAAACTACAACAAACATCAAACTGTAAGTGAAGTATTTAATTTAAATATATAGACCAGTTACAGTTAGCAGGGAATAGTCATGTAAAAATACAGTGATTTTTTGATTGAAATTTGCACCTAAGCCAAATTGTTTGTTCTCTTTGCCAACTACGCGTATAACATCTATAATTTGTGGAACAAAGATTTATTGTAGGAAGCCTCTTCTTCGAAAAAAAAAAATGATAATATATTCAAGATCGCTTCCACTAGCAAATAACATTCAAAGAAATTACTTTATAATTACTGTTTTCTCTGCCATCTGTGCTAATGATTTCGAAGCGAACTCTAATTAAGTAGTAAGTAAGTAAGTAAGTAAGAAATTCATTTATTTAATATTTTCTTATTACATAAGTTACAAGATAGAATGAATTTTAAAGCTATGGCTTAGCCGTCAGCTTGGTTAGCAAAATGCTTATACATGTACCTACATTTGTTACTTTAACAATATAGTTATTTTTTTAATAAACTTAATCAATCATAATACTCTGTTATTAATAGCGACCTGTATTTGTAGATGGATTTAATATAATAAAATAACTTTTTCCAATCACACTCGTTCAGAATTTGTATTGTCTCCTGCATGGTAAGGAATTTTTTTCCGAAGTAAGCTAGTCTCTGTGGTTTGTAGATTGGACAAACACTAATAATGTGAAAGCAGTCTTCTTTCGCTTTTAAGTTGCAAATATTACAAAACTGGTTGAAGCTTCCATTATATGGGCTGCCATTTAAACCAATCAACTCACACCTTGTTTTGAAAATAAGAGATATTTCACTATAGTTGAGTGAGTCATTGAAATAGTTCTTATCCCTTAGATTGAAGTTCAGGTGAGAATACAATACTCTGCTATCTGATTCACGAGCTTTCTCTATAAATCGCACACGAATAGCATCTTCATTTTTATTTATTATTCGATAAAGTTGGTTCTTTAAGTTGTCCAGGTTGTTTAGATCGAATGAAATAGTTTCTCCACACGCGTTTCCAATTCTTAACCATCTTAACGCCCACCAGTCCTTGTTTCTTAATTCATAAGATAGCATTTTTTTGGTTATTCGGGAGTCTGGATACGAACCTATTTTAATGATGTAATCCGCTTGCGATTTGAGAGTGCTTGTAAAAAGCATTGGAAGACCCGTTTCCAAATAGATTGTGTAGTTCGGCGATTTCATTGGTAAGTTGAATAATTTTTTCAAGAAGTTCCTGTGGAATTTCTCGATTACTTCGTACTCGTCTGATCCCCAAACTTGAGAGGCGTAACAAAGAGTTGATTTAACAACTGAATCAAATATTCTGTATTTCGTTGAGAGGAGAATCCGCTTGTTTGCAAAAACATTTTTCCATGATAGATTCACTAAGCTTTGGGAAGACTTGGCTTTATCCGTTAGATGTTTACCAAATTCTAGGGTTGGGTTCAGTTTCACTCCTAAATATTTGAGTTCCTTCACAATCTCTAATCGGCTTCCATTATAAAACCATCTATTTCCACTTTGCACTCGTGGTGAACGGGAAATTTCCCGAACTCTAATTATTGATGGATACTTTTCCCTCGTTCGATAAAACATATGCAGGGTGTTTTGTACTTAAAAAATATTTAGCATTAACAGCCCTAAAACATAGTTTCTTCAACCATTTGTGTGAAATTTTTGCTCTTTGCGCCCTATTTCTGCATATAATCAAATATTAAAATATATATTATCAAGTCTTTTCGCAGAGTCGTCCAGTCGATGATGAGGTTAAATCAAGAAAGAAAGCTTTCTTCCTCGTTTGACTTGAGCTAATGGTAACATGGCGATGGATTGGCATTCAAAAATGCCGATTGTAAATATTCCCGCTGCTGCTAAGCGGAGAGGAGCATGGGCAACAGCAATTGTAACAAAAATATAGAATGATTCATAATTTTCATACAATATGCAGTTGTTTGTTAACATTTTAACATTGTTTTATGAATAATGCTATGGTCTGTACTTATCTATTATATATGTATATGAAAATAAACAATTCTATCTATCTATCGATCTACATATATCTATATATAGGTTATGATTTTTGGTTAGCATGGAAGGGACTTAGAACTTTACCCCGAATTCGAACTGCAAATTTGCGAAGCTTCTCTGACAATGTTTATACTCATAGATGTTTGTTATCAAAATAATAAATTACTTCATTTTTTCTTTCGTTTTCCAAACATTAGTGGATTTTTGATAAGAATCTACCCATAAACCATAATTTTCTAAAACATGCAAAGAAATCATCCCCTGAAATATAAACTTTCAAGTACAAAACACCTTGTGTAATTAGAAATAAGTAGCTTTATTAGTTTAATACTAATTTTGTATATATATATATAAACTATGGCATGCTGTACAGACACATCAGTTATTTTTAAAATAGTACGTACCTGCGATGGAAAAAAAGAGAATGAAATTTATATATTCCAGATATTACAAAAATGTACGAGTATATGGAATAAAGTCAAGAGACCGAAGAGTTCGGAGGAAATTATTGCTACTTTGGGTTCTCAATTGAAATACCCGGTAGTGACTAGGTGGAATTCTCTTTTTGACTCTGTGCTTGACATTATAAATCACAAACAAAACATAAACGATTTATGTAGGAAGTTGGGAACGCAGACGTTTTTCGATTTTGAATTCGAATACTTAGAAGAATTTTTGATGCTAATGAGACCAATTGCCGAAGCACTCGATTTTCTTCAAAAAGAAAAAGGCATGCTTTTTGATTTTTTGCTACCAACCTTAGCGACAGTCAGGACAAAGTTTCGGAAGCTGCAAATTAATGCAACTTTGAGGTTCATTCCGATGGACGTCGTGGTACGATTGGAAGAATCTTTGGTGCAAAGATTTTATGATTATTTTAATCTTACACCACAAGTTAATGATGCAATCGTTGCCTCCGTGCTCTGTCCCTCTGTCAAGCTGAAGTGGATCTCAGCACTTAATCCAAATTTTAGGGAAGCTAAAGTTTGTGAGATAAGCTCCTTGGTAAGATCCAAAATCAACGGATACAGTAATACGCCTAATGTATCAGCCATGCAAGCAGCACCAGAGAGTTCATATTTCGACTTTTTCGTGTCAGGTAAAAACTCTGCGCTATATTTTATTGACAGTATACACTTATTGGTTTAACAAAAATAAAATCAAGTATCTAATGACAATTTACAGATGATATAGGAAGTGCATCCACAATGTCTGACGAGAACTAAAGTTTTGATTTGTATCTTGCCCAATAATCCCCATCTCTTGACGGATTGCACAAGTACCCCAACATTAAAAAAACATTTTTAAGGTACAATACACCTGTGCCTTCATCAGCATCTGTAGAGCGGCTTTTTTCAATCGCTGGTTTCTCTTTCAGACTCCAATTTTGAAAAAATGGTTGATGTTGAAAGTGAACAGTGACAAAGTTTAACATTTAACGATTTATTTATTTTATGGTTTTTGTTTTCGTTCTGTTTTTTTTTTCAATAGTTTAATATTTGTTATTCTTTCAAAATCGAAGACATTGTTTTAAGTTATTCTGTTATCTATGTTTTTAAGTTATTTTGTTAGGTATCTATGTTTTTATTTTGTAACAAAATTTGTTGTTATGTTTGTATGAAATATAAAAATCCACTCAAGAAAATGGCTACTTGTTTTCTTTCAGTACGGAGCTATTCTATTCATCCGTGTTTCCGTCTGTCGGGGTGGGGGATTTTTTTTTAACTTTTTATTTTACGTTCTTCGGATTATATCTTATGTGAGATTTTCTTCAAAATGGGTCAGAAGATTTTGAACTGTTTTAAGTACGTATTCAAATACTCGGATGAGGTAAGAAAAACAGTATACCTACATACTCACCATCATTTACAACAACTTGACTTTGACTTTGAAATTCATTTTTTTATTCATTGATAAATATCTACTTACATACTAGACAAAAATGATTAAACCTAGCTTAAAATTAACAGGATACTTATTCTTATTTATTGGTCCTTATGCGAACGCTCTAAACTTACATTTACAACAACTGTGCGTGCTCATATGGACAATAAAAATAATATAATATTATAGAAAACTGAATGATCCAAGGACCTCTTTGCAAAATAATATTGAAAACCCAAAAATAGTGCGCGGTTTCTTACGACATTTTGAGAAAACATCTTTTTTGGGGGTTTTGGGAGTTCCAAGGATCTCCCTGTAACATAACCTTGAACACGGAAAGACTATGCGGTTTCTAGTTACTTTTTAGGAAAATATCCTTTTTCCAGGATTAAAGGACCATTTTTGTTGTTGCAAGGACCTCCCAGCAAAATAACGTTCAACACAATTATACCCTGCGGTTTCTAATTACATTTTGGAAAAAAATTCCTTTTCGAGGATTTAAGGACCATTTTTGTTGTTGCAAGGACCTCCCAGCAAAATAACGTTCAACACAATTATACCCTGCGGTTTCTAGTTACATTTTGGAAAAAAATCCTTTTTCCAGGATTAAAGGACCATTTTTGTTGTTGCAAGGACCTCTTAGCAAAATGACGTTCATCACAATCATACCGTGCGGTTTCTAATTACATTTTGGAAAAATATCCTTTTTCCAGGATTAAAGGCCCATTTTTGTTGTTGCAAGGACGTCTCAGCAAAATGACGGTCATCACAATCACAGCGTGCGGTTTCTAATTACATTTTGGAAAAATATCCTTTTCCAGGATTAAAGGACCATTTTTGTTGTTGCAAGGACCTCTTAGTAAACGAACATATATACATATATGTACATACATATATAAAATAGGGACTTGCAAGAATCCAATATTATAGAAGACTTAAAGCAGTCGAACGACATAAAACCAGTCAAAAGACTTACAGCATTCAAAAGACTTAAAAGCAGTCAAAAGACTTACAGTTAAATGAATGCAGTCAAAAGACTTACTGACTGCAAAAAAAAAGACTTTAAAAGACTTACAACTATCTTAAAGAATGCAACAAGTCAAAAAGTACTGCATTCTTTTAACTTACAGTCAATTGAGTGCTTTTTTTAACGCCCATTCACAATCTTCAAAATGACTGCTGAATGTTGTTTTGCAGTTAAATTTTTTAAGTAAGTTAATAGACTTACATAATAAGTCTTTAAGTTCATTTAACTGCAGTACTAACTTAACTGCTTTTTTTACAACTCTATTGGGTACCCTATCCATATTCCTATCATCTAAAGTGTGAGTGGCATTGAGTTGAGAGTCCTTGTCCATTTTTGAAATTTTGTTATTTCTAACAAAATAAGCACAGTTTGAAATATCGGTTAAATCACTCCCAAAAGTGGGCGGCAAAATCAAAATGCCTCAAAAAAATGGGTGCGGCAAACAAATTTATATGAGCGAATTGTTAGAAGGATATTGTCTGTCATGTCAAAACTCAACTCCCAAAAAGTAGGGCGGCAAACCGACGCATTGTTAAGAACATTATTGTGTGTTCTGGATTATTCTTGTTTCATACTGGCAGGCGGTGCACAATTATATTTAATAAAGTGTGGATTTCAAATGGTTAGAGACCTATTAGTTTGTTTTATTCCG
This sequence comes from Portevinia maculata, assembly GCA_949715645.1. NCBI lineage: Eukaryota > Metazoa > Arthropoda > Insecta > Diptera > Syrphidae > Portevinia > Portevinia maculata. The sequence goes on from OX454525.1 coordinate 192,298,274, forward strand.
CAACAACAGGAATAGGGTATCCAACAGTTTACCCAACGGACCTAGTAGCCTTTTCCTATTTTTTTTAAATTTTGTTTACTTGGACAAATAATGAGATGAGGTATTCATGCATATATCTTGTGATCTGACTTTGCATTCACAATCAAATGTTTAAAAAGTTTTGGTTGTGCAAGTATATTCGCAATTTGATACGAAATAGCCATAATTGGGATAAATCTCAAATCGGCGATAAATAGCCAGTGCTGACAGCACTGTTCCGACACACTACCAAGTCCGTGATCAGTCAAAGATCGAGCATGCACAGTAAATGATCGCAATCCAGTGGCAGGCGGTTTGTGATTCCGTGTTGAAACAAATCAATAATAACTTTTATGAATCTACGTCCAATATTAAGGCACGATACAAACTATGGATCAACATGAATAACCCTTAGGAAAATAAGAATAAACTATAAGAATACGTTTTTTGTGAACGTGTAGAATTTTTTATAATTCTTTATGAAGACAATATCCTTCTTACCAATTCGCCCATACTTATTTGTTTGCCACGCGAATAGGTTATCCAACAGTTTGCCAAGCGTATTCTAGCCTTTCATTGTGTTTTTCATCTCAAAATTAAATTTATTTTTGAACATAGTCTCCCTTCAGGGCGATACAAAAATGTGATATCTCTTATGTGCAAGAAATTTGAAACAAGAATAGAATCAGGTATATTTTGCAATCATAAAATTTAGATCAGTGTCGAGCACACATCTTTTCATAAGAATATTAACATTCCTTCTTCTTTAATACTGGGCGTAGTTGCGCAGAGGTTAGTGTGTTGGAATAATAATCTAAAGGTCTATGGTTCAAATCCGGCTGTGGCCAAGTTAAGTTTTTTCTGTCCCACCTCTTGCGAACGTCTGACAAACATCCAAGAGCATCAATTGTCATGAGATGGTTTCTTCTTGCACAACGAGGTTATGATGTGGACTTCATTGCATCCCTACCGGTCCCGCCTGTGATTTATTTGTTTATCCTTTTGACCATGGCAATACCAATTTTGCCGGTCGCGCTCCATTTTTTTTGAGACATGTACTCTTCCAATTTCGTCCGCAAAGTTTTTGGTATCGACAAAAAATTTGACTTGATCGCAAAACTATGCACTGCAAAGCACCCTGGTCCTTAATCCTCATAGGTAAATGAACATACAACCTCCATCAATACTATTTACTGATAATAATAATTGGCGTCACGATATATTATCATAAGATAACAATTTTACTTATAATGGACGAATTGTTGCAAACTGACACTTCTGAGGTTCATAAAAATAACTAAAAATCCAAATCCTAAAGCACTAAGACTCAATAACGGTCCATTGTAGGATTGTACTACCAGGCAGAAATCCTATTTTTGGTGTTGAGGTCGGAGAAAACAAGGTGTCATTCGTTTCTCTCCATTAATGGGTGTTGAACCTAGGGTTTGATCCTGCACCGCACGGGTCACAAGCCAATACACTAACCTCTACATCGGGCAAACAAATAGCTGAGGTTAAAAATAAACGGCCGTTACGTATGAGCATTTTGTTGGAGATATAAAACATGTGCCGCCTTGCGTTTGATGTAACAGGTGCGCTATCTTTTATGCCGGCATGTGTAAATTGGAACACATTGAACAAATATAGGAAAGGGCTACAGTCCGCTTGAGCGAACTTTTGGATACCCTATTCCTAATTCTTTCCCTCATAAATTGTGCGTGGCAAAAGTCTAAGTATGGGTGAATAGTTAAGAACGCTCTTCATATTTTGTTATATAACATTTAAAGAGTTTTACGGAAAAACAAAGTTTCTGTAACAAAACGCCTCTTAAAAGTGGGCATGCCAGAAAACTTCATGAAACGGAATTATTCAAAACCACTTTATCTGCATGCTTTGCAAGGACTTTCATTAAGAATGAGTTCTTCAGTAAAAGGTGTTTTTTTTTAAATAGTGGTCGGATTATAAAACTATTTGAACATGAGCATTAAGGGCTGCTAGACAGTATATATTTCAAATTTCAACTTTCTAGTTCAAACTATGATTTTTCTATAATACATTTTTTTTTTTAAATTGTGGGCGCTTTAGGGGGCTGATTTTAAAAATCTTTAAACAAGGGTATTAGGGGCCCCTAGAGAGTATGTATTACAAATTTCAGCTTCCTCGCTCCTTGAATTGTGGGCGTGTCAGTGGACGGATTTCATAAATTTCAGCTCCCGAGCATTTTGGGGGCCTAAAGACAATATATTTCTAATTTCAGCTTTTTAGCTTAAAATTCGGTTTTTCGATTTTTTTTTTCTGAGATTAGGGGCGTGTCAATGTGTGGATTTTAAAAAGTATTACACTTGATAATTTCGGGCCCTTAGAGAGTAGGTATATGATTCAAATGTCAGTTTTCTAGCTTGAGTTTTACAGCGTAATTTTTGCGAAGGACGGACATGGTTAGATCGACAATAGTAGGTATTGTCGATCTAACCATGTCCGTCCTTCGCAAAAATCTGCTCCCGCCGATGGTCATCACGAATATAGTATTTTTTAGGGGTCCGCGGTCAAAATTAAGATATGATACTCAAAATAAATACCTACCTATACCCTCAGAATAGGGTATAAAAACCGTTTCCATATATGTTGTATTTTTATTTAATTTGGTCCTTTACAATTTATTTGGACTAGGATCAAGTGGTCGCCTCTATTGCTCTGCCCTTTTTGCTGCGTCCTCCATTACTTTATCGAGCATCTCGGCATAGCGATGATTTCTGCACGAAATGTGTGAAGCGAATCATGGTAAAAATTGTACGGAATTGACGCTTCAAAAACATGTCAACTCGAGTTATTCGGTTGATACATGTCAAAGTTATTTAATGTTTACATTCCGACATAAAATATGGCACACTATGTATGATACTACTTTGCATATAATGTGATATTGTTTCCATTTTGTTAGGCTTACTTGCAGGTTTGCAGTCATTTCAACAAAGTGGGAACCCATCTCCCTACGCTTGCTGTCCTAGTTTCTGCTTCACAGCTTTCAATAGCGCTGATGTTATGGAAAGCATTCTATCTATCAAATCGAATGCTGTTGGCCTTGATGACATTCATCCATCTTTTCTAAAAATCGTATTACCCATTTTACTACCTTTTATTACCCATATCTTTAACACTGTGGTGACTACAGGGATCTTTCCTAGGCAATGGAAATCAGCAAAAATTATCCCCATCCCAAAATCTTCCAAGTGTGATGAGTACAGGCCGATTTCAATACTCCCTTTTCTGTCAAAAGCCTTTGAAAGTATCCTCCAAAAGCAAATTAGCCGTCATCTCGCCATGTTCAACCTTTTATCATCTAAGCAATCTGGTTTCCGACAAAAACACAGTTGTATCACTGCTGTGATAGGTGTGTCTGAAGATATTAGGCAAGCTCTTGACGAAGACAAAGTGTCCTTCTTAGTCCTTCTTGATTTTTCTAAGGCGTTTGATTTGGTTGACCACTCTTTTTTGTGCCGCAAGTTGTCTCATATATATAATTTCGAGCCTTGTGCTATAAAGTTAGTATCGTCATACTTAGCTCACAGATTTCAAGCCGTAGAAGTTAACAAATCCCTTTCCAACCCTCTGCCTATCATAAGTCGTGTCCCTCAGGGATCCATACTAGGGCCTTTGTTTTTCTCCCTTTATGTCAACGATCTTCCTAATGTCATCAAAAACAGCTCAATTCATTTGTATGCTGATGATGCTCAGCTCGTATTAAGCGGTCCTCTGGGTTTAATATAGCACGCCGCGCAATTGATAAATAATGATCTTGCCGATATAGTGCAGTGGTCTCAACAAAATGGACTGATATTAAATCGAGATAAAACTAAGTGCATCGTGATTTCGCGAAAGCCCCTAGATCTGGCTTATTTTCCTATCCTCACACTTAAAGATGCTCCTATTGAGTATGTAGAATCCGTCAAGAACCTTGGGGTGACCTTTAATCGATTCTTAACTTGGGACAACCACATTAATCTTGCAGTCGGCAAGACTTAAGGAGTTATCCGAACGTTGTGGGCGACCCAATCCTTTACACCCTTTAAAACACGAGTCTTACTTGCTAAAATTCTAGCAACGCCAGTCTTAACATATGCTTGTGAAATTTTTGCGAGCTGTAGTTATGCATCCAAGAGGAAACTTAATGTGGCATTTAATTGTATTGTGCGATATGTGTTCGGATTGCGTAAATTTGATCGAATATCACTCTACTCCAGCCAACTTTACAATATGACTTTCGACAATCTTCTCAAATTTCGAACTCTTTGCCTGTTTTCGGACATACTCTTAACACATCAACCGACTTATATACACGAAAAAATAAGATATTCCACCTCAAGCAGATCTGCTCAATTGATCCCTCCTCGGTACTCTTGCTTAACTTCTGAGCGTCAGTTTTTTATTCCCTCCACACGGTTGTGGAACTCCTTACCCTACTCTATCCGAAGTTTAAATAACACAACTAAACTTAAAAATGAATTAGAATCGTATCTCTCCTTGAATTCTTAAAATTTTGTATTGATTTTTTGTATATTTTCGTGTAAAAATTGCTTATGTTTTACTTTTCATTATTTCTTTTTCTCATCAACATAAATTCTTCATTTTGTAACTCATGTAGCTTTTTATACTCGCTTCAACTATTGTATGCCTTTCACTAGTTTATAAGATATGGTATCTTATTGTGTATAGGTAAATCACTAAATAAATAAATAAATAAAAAATAAATAAAATGGTGCGATGGTAGTGTATTCACTAAGTGATTGGCAGGTCGTGCGTTCGAATCCCGACCAGGGCCATGATTTTTATAAATTGAATACACACAACAAAAACAGATCTCCCTAAAGCAATTTAGGCGCCACCTGTGGAGATAAAATCCCATAGCACCAAACTTCTTTCCCATCCTTCTATTCTTTGATAAAGTAAGTAGAACCCAAAAATAGGCAATGAATCATTTGCTGAGAGCTACAAGGTGGCGCAAAATTAATCCTCCTATCAGAAAATGCTATAAATTTTGCGATTGGCCCCTAATGTCAGTTCTGTTTTGACATTTGTGTAGTAAACACATGCGAAATACACGTTAATAAACAATGTTACGCTACACTGCTCCAGAACGCGGAATATTGGTGACTATTTATTTGAGCAATAATCGGTCGGTGACTTTGGCACAACGTGAATTTCGTCGCAGATTTCCTACCCGTCCAACGCCTACTGGTGAAACACTGCGATGTTTAGCCGCTCGCCTCGAAGAGACTGGCACAACGCGAGATGCTGCCAGGCGTGGCAGACCCCGGAGTAGCCGTTCTGCAGAGAATATTGCTGCTGTAGCGGAAGATGTCATGGAAGCGCCGTCGACATCGACCAGACGACGTGCCACGCAAATGGGTATCAGTCGACGGTCTTTACAGCGAATTTTGGTACAATATTTGAAGATGTTTCCGTACAAAGTCCAGACGGTGCATCAGCTGTTAGCTGCTGACCGCCAATCGCGTCTAACATACGCTCAAGCCATCCTTAATCACCACCAAGAGGAAGATGATTTTTCATCAAAAATAATCATGAGTGATGAGGCCCATTTCCATCTTAGCGGGTACATAAATAAGCAAAATTTACGCTTCTGGGGCACTGAAAATCCGCGTGTAACCCACGAAGAGCCATTACACCCGCTCAAAGTCACTGTATGGTGTGCTGTTTTCGCTGGAGGAGTCATCGGACCTTTTTTCTTCGAAGACGTCGCGGGCCAAACGGTTATTGTGAATGGTGAGCGCTACAGAGCAATGATCAACGAGTTCTTTTTGCCGCAACTTGATGAATTGGGATTGGAAAACATGTGGTTCCAACAGGACGGTGCAACGGCACACACTGCACGTGCCACAACCGATATGCTGAAGGATTCATTTCCCGGGCGCCTAATCTCCCGTTTTGGCGATTTGCACTGGCCAGCAAGATCGCCTGATTTGACCGCTCCAGACTTCTTTTTGTGGGGCTTTTTGAAGTCGCGGGTTTATGTCAACAAGCCTCAGACTCTTGCAGCTCTTAAAGACAATATCCGTCAACAATGTGAGGACCTATCGCCGGGAATTTTGGCCAAAGTGATGGAAAATGCCATAAAAAGGGCTCAAATGACAATCAACTGTGGCGGCGGCCATTTACATGACATCACATTCTCGACTTGATGTAAACAAAATTAAAAGACCAAATAAAAATAATCCACAAGAAGAATCAAAGTTTTTCATTTTTTTTTAAATTACAGCCAAAAAACATCGGAAGGTTATTTTTGCGCCACCTTGTACTTAAAGCAAGAAACAAAATGCCTGCGCTGTGGTTTCCATTATAAGGGTACTGTGTCACAGAAAAAAGAAATCCCTTTAGCGCACGCAAATTATAAAAAACAAAAAAAAATAAGTAGTTTTATTTTGCATTTCAAGCTCACCATAAGCAAAAACATTTTTAGTAGAAGATTTTTGAGAGAAATCCATGTTTAAATGATATGATAATCCCAGCTGAAGTATTCGGCAAACCACAGTCCAACAGGTATCTGTTGTACAGAAGAAATTCATTATCCGAATCTGTAGCAAAACAACATCGACAAGATACATACCAAACAATAACAATGAGATATGCACGATCGTCTCAATGTATGTATAATATTTTTATTTTTGCGTTAAATATTCAAACACGTATATCTCTAATATAACTTTTATATATGTGTGTGTAGTGTATGCCAATCAAAAACTGTAATTGTATGTGTCTTGTATCTGATGGACTCTACGGCTTACAGCCATAGAAATACTTTGAGAGTGGAACAGATTGGAATTATTTCAGGGAAACGCGCCGCCGCCGCCCTGGAACCTGGAAGTACTAACATATGTTACGGATTCTAATAATAGCGTCTGGAAATCTGAGCTTTAAGTTCTTACTCTGAATATTATTATGACATAGGCACAACATAATTCTTTCAAAAAGAAAATCCGATCGGAAAGTATAACTTTGGTGTTGTTGTGTAGGTAGAATGTATCGGGGTTAGGTCAAATATTAGTGTGACGTAGTGATAAACCTAATATTACTATACCTATAATTTGTCATCAAAATCTGATGGCTACTTCAAATAAATAAATAAACAAATAAAAATTTATAAATAAATGAATTTATTTGGGGCCAGGACTCGATGTGAAATCGCACAGAAAAAGGATAAATGCTGGATACGAGAGCATATTCTTGATTAAAAATAATTTAATCAGACATAATTTATTTTAAAAATACCTCTAAGAATATTTTTATAGAAATCCTATATAATATCTATCAAAGGTAATTTTTGTTTATTTATTATGTTACTCCAAAAGAAACTCGAAATTACGAAATCCTGTCAAGGATTCTCAAAAAAAAGGACACCAACCTGAGGTTGGTCCAACAGTTCGAAGAACTAAAAAAACTACTTTTTCAGACTACGTTAATAAACTTTTATTTCTTAGACAATTTAAAGATTCCGACTACTCTCCGTCACGTCCAAACTGAGATTGCCTCACTGCCGTTCAATACCTGCTTCAGGTGGTATTGCTTCCAATGCCCAATCTGCTGAGTCGCCCAATGCATGCAGCGCGTGCATCCGCCTGTATCGGGGGTCCGTCATCGTTGCAATCGAGGGAACATGCTGAGTCGGCGTTAACAGGTTTGCGCGTGTCTGATCAGGTTCAGGGTGACGAGCGGTTTCAGGTGCGGTATGCCGGATGGTGATAACTTCAGGTTCAGGGTGACGCGGGGTTTCAGGTGCGGTATGCCAGATGGTGATAGCTCCTCCCCCTCTGAAAATCTACCGCCCGTAAATCTTGCGTGACCTCAGGGTCAGGCTATTACTTGTGATAGGTTAGAGGATGATATTACTGGGATGTCGGGCTTAGCGTATAACTTCTTCCCGATCGTGAAGACTGCCGATGCCACCAAAATTAGGATTGCAGCCTCTGTAAGTATAGATATTTTAAATTCTTGGGTTAAATTACCTAGGCGTTCTATGTTCCGAACGCTGAGATCATGCACGTATTCCAGATCAATCTCTCGGTCATGGTCGGTGATGTACATTAGCGTCGGGGGAAGTGCTCGTAAGGCTGTAGCCAAAGAACTCGAAAATGTTCTGCCCTTCAGCTGGATACTCTCATTTCTCAATTGGATGATGTATGTACAAATTTTCTCTTTTAAGCCTTATTTATTCTATTTAAAATTAGCTATTTCACTATTATTTAAATCTGAATTTCACAATTTATCGGATTAATTCTCTTTTTGCTTTAATTACTTTCACTGTTAAAACCGATTCGATTTTCTTCTAGGAACTGGCTCCGGAAGTGTCGTGTTAGTCCCTTTTAGTCGCAAGCGGTTATTCTTGCAAGCGACCTACTCGCGGCACAATCAATCTTCACTCTCGTATCCGTCCTTCGACGATGACTATCATGTTCCCATGGGTTTGATAGTGTTTGTTGTTGGAGGGTTAGTGTCATTACTGTGTTCCCATGGTTACAGCTGTATGCACTCGATAGAGTGTACTAACCTCCTGTCCTGTCTGAAAGGACACAACAATTCGCACTGAAGAAAGGATACGAGTTTTAAGCCAGTCCCTGCTCGGCCGCCAGATACGAAATCCTGTCAAGGATTCTCAAAAAAATGGAACACCAACCTGAGGTTGGTCCAACAGTTCGAAGAATTAAAAAAATACTTTTTCAGACTACGTTATAATAAACTTTTATTTCTTAGACAATTTAAAGATTCCGACTACTCTCCGTCACGTCCAAACTGAGATTGCCTCACTGCCGTTCAATTCCTGCTTCAGGTGGTATTGCTTCCCATGCCCAATCTGCTGAGTCGCCCAATGCATGCAGCGCGTGCTTCCGCCTGTATCGGGTATCCGTCATCGTTGCAATCGTGGGAACATGCTGAGTCGGGGTTTCAGGTGCGGTATGCCAGATGGTGATAACTTCGATTTATATTAGTTACGTGTGTATTCAAATTTTCAAAAACTTTTTCCAAAATATTAGGCACCCGATAGCCGTAATATTAGATGATAAACTTGAAGATAATTTTCAGAACCTTTGCCATCATTCGATAATCTTTATTCTTAAGCTTATAAATATCAAAACAATTTTTAAATTTCGTAGGATAACATCACTCTTGAAACATTTTAAGATACTAGCGCTATTCATCATTTTTGTGATACAAATACCAAGTATCCAAAACTATAATTCAGTTCCCAATACAGTTATGTCTCGCTAATTCCAATCAGCTTTAATCCCATCCTTGCTTCTAGCATTTTTCATGTATGCATATGAACCTTGTTCTTGAAGGATAAATAAGTGCTCATGCGTTTATTCATGGTTAGAGATATGTACAGTACATAATATGTAATAATTCTTAGGTGAAAAATCAAATTTGTTTTTGATTGCTACGTTTTTGTATAGAAATTGTCGTAAGCACGAAAACACAATGATGAATTTATTAAGCAAATCGAAAACGGTGCTGGTGAAAAATCCCTAGCTCAAGTTTATGGTGTTGCTGCTACACAGTCTAAATAAAAGTTTGTTTTATTGGCCGGACTAACAACTTACTAATGTACTCATGCCTAATCGTAGCCATGAAACTTGGATGATGGGATGTTCTAGGTGCGCGCACTGTACTGAGCAAAAACTCCACTACTCGTGGTAAAACCATTTGCTTTTGTGGAGTAGAAGACCTACTATTTTAAGATGAATATTTGAGAAAGCTTCTCATGACAATTGATACTCTTGGATGTTTGTCAGACCTCAGACGTTCGCAGGAGGTGGGGCAGAAAAAACTTTACTTGGCCACAAGCGGGATTCGACATACTAGCCTCTGCGCCACTGCGCCCAGTATTAAAGCAGAGGATATGTTAATATTCTTATGAAAATATGTGTGCTCGACACTGGTCAACATTTTATGATTGCAAAATATACCTGATTGTATTCTTGTTTGAAATTGTTTGCACATAAGAGATGCCGCATTTTTGTATCTCCCTGAAAGGAGACTGTTCGCGTGTCAAACAACTGAGTATAGGCGAATTGCTAAGAAGGATATTGTCTTCATAAAGAAATAAAAAAAAATGTACACTTGATAATTTCAGGCCCCCAGAGAGTAGGTATAGGTATGTTCGAAATTCCGGATTTCTAGCTTTAATTTTAGAGCCTCAACATAGTTTTTATTTTGAAAAACTTTAGAAGCAAGGACAACTTCTATGTTTACGAAGCATGCAATTTCCTTTAAAATGGCTTTAAACATTTAGTGCATATTTTTGCATATTTGACTATTGGTGCGTGTTTTCAAAAAATTAAACTGAAAAGTGAAAAACATCCATGTTACGGAAATGCACACGCACTTGTTAGTATACTTTGTTTTTTCTTAATACAAATCAAAAGAAGTCTAGATTTGTTTTTAAGAGCGATAAACAAACTAAAAAAGAAGATACAAGGTATAATACAGTCAACTCCGCTTATTTGAAAAAAAAAACTCTACACAGATAGTCTGTTCAGACAATGCCATTTCGCATTGGTGGAATCATATTTAAGCATACTACTACGTCGCTACTACAACCATTGCAAAACATACATAAACGTCTGTAAAAAATTGTCCAGAAAGCACATGTAACACCCCTATTCTGCTATTCATCGGGTGGGATTTTTCTTCAATTTTCACTGAACACTATTCTACTATTCATTCGAATTGAATCTGGATTCACATCGTTAATGTCGGTAACATCGATGATACTGCGCGGTATTCTCTTATTCACGTGAACGCATTCGTTCTATACAATTCAAATCCGCATATAAAATGTTACGGGTTTTCCATTTAATGGATCGTCTGTCTGGTTGGTGATCAATAAAATGTAAGTTTATTGCTTGATTATTTGTATAAATAAAGATTATTAACATTTTTAGAAGCGGAACAATAACCCGACACCAATTTAAAACAATCAAAACAATCCACTGTTTGGAAGTGGAGAAAAAAGTCCAATAGGTACTATTCATACCTGTTTGTTTATATTTTTAATTTTATTGAAAATAATTAATCAAAACAACATATCCAACTTTCAAATCGATTATTTGCACATGAAAAGCTGTTAACTTGAATGTCAAATTGGGTTGGATAATGTAGTTCAGCCGATGGATAGCAGAATGGAAAGCCAGAGTGAAAGTTAATCGAATGGGTGAATCAAATCTACGATTCACGTGAATAGCAGAATAGGCCTGTAAGACAACATAATGATTGAAATTAATATATTTATCATTTCCCATCTCTACGATCTGGAAATCTTGGCACCAACCCAGTAGGAAGTTAACACTAAAAGGAGACTACAGCAGTTCTACGAAATAGCGAGGTTGCGGAACGAATATAACCACAGGAAGTTCGATTTCGCGGTCCTTAATCAGCTCCCGAGAGAGTTTTGAAACCTGTTAAAAACTGAATTGTGGAAAGAAGTAAAAAAATTGTATCTTGGTCTATAACTGTAGGTTAATTTAGGTTATGGTGGTAGTCGGCAGAAGCTGACACACTTAGACCAATGACAAGTTCCATTGTGATACCACACGGATCTATCTTCTTCCTACTTGTTGAACCAGTTGGAGCTTTTGAAAAAGCTTGACAGACTTTTAGTATCGATGTTTATGAAATCGTTGAGATCATTGTAAAAGAAAGATCCCAAATTTAGTTTTCGTCTTTGAGAGAGAGCACGGCATGTACAGAGAAGGTGGAGAATAGTTTCCTCCTCCTCCTCGCACAAGCAGCTTATGCTGAATTCATTTGTATAGACGCCAAGCCTTGTTGCATGCTTGCCTATCAGACTGTGTCCGGTGATTACACCAATAGTAGCACCAATGTGGAGTCTGTTCAGAGAGATCAAACACTTTCAGATCCAGCTTTGGCCAAATCTGTTTTGTCGCTAGACAAGTGTTGCCACTTGTCCACCTAAGGTTAGTTCTCTCAATGGCCTCCCTTATAAACATGAGTTTGCATGTAGAAATTGGAATGCCTAAGGGACTTTTATCAGGTAGAAGGGGCAGTATGGTTCCTTTTCTGGCGAATTCACCAGCTCATACTTCCCTGGAATATCTCTGTGTCCCGGCACCCAGCACAGCTGAATGTGAATGTCTGTAATTGTAAAAAGCAAATTATTTATTATTATTTTTGAAATTCTTTCAAATTATTAATTGGTTTTAATTGTTCTTAATTGTTCTTATTTGTCATCTTATTTATAAACTAAAAGGATTATCAATACTAATTGTACAACATTTTTCTAAACAGTCTTCTGCAGGCAATCGCTTCAGGCCTTGCAGATACACATTTTTATACCCTATTCTAAGGGTATATTAATTTTGACGCATAGTTTGTAACATACCTTAATATTGCCCGTAGACCCCTAAAAGTTACTACATATATTTATGATCAGCATCGATAGTAATGTCGATCTAGCCATGTCCGTCCGTCCGTCCGTCCGTCCGTCGGCAAAAATTAGGCCTTTAAACTGGACCTAGAGAGCTGATAAAAATTTTTCAAAATCCGCCCACTGACACGCCCACAAATAAATAAAACAATTTTTTTGAAAATCCAATGTTTGAGATAGGGAGCTGAAATTTATAATATATACTCTCTATGGGCCCTTTATGCTCATGTGTAAATATTTTCAAAATCCGCCCACTGGCACGACCACAATTTTTTTTTTTTTTTTTTGAAAATTCAAAATTTGAGCTAGGGAGCTGAAATTTATAATATATACTCTCTAGGGGCCCTTTATGCTCATGTGTTAATTTTTTTTTAAATCCGCCTACTGACAATTAAATAAAACAATTTTATTGAAACACCCAATTTTGAGCTAGGGAGCGTTTTTTTTTTATAAAATCCTTTAAATGTTATATAACAAAATATGTAGAGCGTTCTAACAATTCAACCACACTTAGACTTTTGTCACGCCCACTTATGAGGGATAGGAATAAGAATAGGGTATCCAACAGTTCGCCCAAGCGGACTGTAGCCCGTCCCTATGTTTATATATCTATTGAAATTTACATAATCAAAATCAATGAATCAAAAAAAACACTCGGTTTACCACAGTAAAGTCGCCAAATGACTCCACTGTTGGAAATGCAAACACAAGCCCCACACAGGTTAAACTTACTTTGTATGCGTATTCCATTTTCACTCCCAAGAAAGAGCGTGTATGTTATCATCTATTAAGCTTTTGCTTATTGCCGGCCTTTCCAAAAACACTTATTCCAGTTCCAGTGTCTAACTTTGTCCCACTGAACGAACTTAGTAGAACCAGAACGAATTCAATTAATTCAGTTCCAGGGAAACCACCAGCTAGTGCGGTTGCGGTACGTTTTAGGTTTTCTTTAAAAAAAAACTACTTTTGTTTTGTGTTTATCGAAGTGCCTAAAGTGTTCAAGAATGTCTCTTGTGCGTTTAATTGGAGCAGAGGTAAGTGATGTAGTGAATATAAAAAACATTTTTCAAAAATCGAATTCCATTATTACCTTTACCTTTACAATGGAGTTTATTTTTCAAACTTTGAATCTCGTTAGAAAGACTTGCCTACTTTTCGGGTATCTAAGCAAGAATTACGTAAGACCAATGTCTTTGATAAGAAAGTGATCGGTGTAGCATATAGTAGGTCAGGTGACATTTAAAATGTAGATATGAATAATTATTATTTAGATACAAAGAAATTCATCCTCTTTTCCAAACCCGCTTATACCAACTCAAAAAAGGAGGTGTGTGATGGGGGTGTGTTTTTAATGACATTTGCGTTAAGAGGCGAAAGGTTTCTTCTAATGTTCTAATGTCGAACAATGTCATTTTAATTCAACATAATTGTTATTGTAAATATTGGGAGAGAAATATATAACACAATCTGCTGATTATACAGTTTTGTAGGTGGCGGCATGCAAATTCCAGTACGTGGTAGGTACTTATGCATGTATGTACCATTCGCATCTTGAGAGCCATATGTTTTTCTAATAGTAAACGAAGATCGGCTGTGTTTGTATGTATGTAAGTGCGTCAGAAAAAGTAGATGTATCTGCCATTTTAAATAGATTACAGAGAGAATCTATTTGCGTTGTTTTGGCGCACCGTACAAACATACATACTGAGGTAAATATGGATGATATAGCAATTCTAGGGGCTTGTTCGTTCTATGGCTCATTACGTACGGACGTTTTAAATTTGACAGTTGTGTGTGCATTCCACTTTTTTGTTGCGATGTAAACAAAAAACAAAACCCACCCTCAGTCACATCGAAGCTACGACGATGGAAACGACAATCGTACGTACCAACATCTTTTTTTTTCAGCAAACTTAGATTTATTTTTATGGCTTTCAAAATTATTAAAAAGATGCTTAGAGAAATTTGAAGAGCTGTTAAATTTGCCGGAAGCAATTATGGGCACTTTTCGTTTTGACTATGCTTCGGGTAGTTTATCGTTCGGTTTTGACACCAGCTCCCATAAGTTCATTATGGATGGCCTTTTAAGTTTGTGAAACTGAACGAAACGGAGCATAGTCGCTATTATGGGCATGAGTATACAACGTGTATTCGCTGCGTTGCTTAAGCTAACTTAAGCACCTGGAAGCAAATATGATGAGATGTGAACTCGAAAATATAGCTTACAAAGCGTGTAAAGGGAAAACAGAAAGATATAGGTTTCCTTCCATCTATGTAGCAACGAATAGAAGTAGATACCGTATTAACAGCCAATATAGTTGATCATACGGCGGCGGCCATGTTCATGAAAATGCCAAAGACAGTCAAGATAAGTTAAGTACATACCTACCTATACAGGGTGCCCCTTAATTTGTTGGCAATATTTTAGGGCACAATTTATGGGTATATTCTAAGGAAAAAATTGTTCTACAGTAAGGGCCTATCTCTAATTTTTATATCATTTATTGAGGATTTAAGAAAAGGCTTACTTGGGTGAACCCTGACCCATGTTAAGGGTAATTGCGCTGTTAGTACTAATGATAGAAATTTCTTAGGCCTCTATTTTTTGAAGAAGTATTAGCCTTTGTAATTGCATTTAAATAAATTTTATATCTTAACTCAGTCTTAAGATATCTAATGTTTAACCTGTTCCATTTTTCCTGCCCATGCTAATTTTTTGACTTTCGGTTCAATTTTCTCAAGAAAATGCGTAATAAACATAACGTTTTAACCCTAGAAAGATTTAAATCCTTTAAAGAGATATGCCCTTACTGTAGAACAATTTTTTCCTTAGAATATACTACCTATAAATCATGCCCTAAAATATTGCCAACGAATTAAGGGACACCCTGTATAAGTTCGGGTATATAGCATAACCCTTCTTTTGATAAGTTAACTAGCTGTGTAGGTACCTATTTGGTATAGCTATGTTTATTTTAAACATGTTTAATAATAGGGATGCTGATATTGTTCTATTTCAGAACAATTGAACAATTTCATTATCGGTTTGTTGTTGAAATAAAATAAAAAATTAAATTTGTTATATACTGCCCATCTATAAAATAGGTTCGATACTTTCTAGAAAAGTATGCTTTTTTTCTAAATTATATAAAAAAAAATTTAGGCAGTAACAGCCCATAGAGTGCCTAAAACCTAGCTTCTCCAAGCACTTTTTTTGCGAAGTGGAAGGGACCTACTATTTTAAGCCGAATCCGAACGGCAAATTTGAGAAGCTTCTCATGATAGTTGATACTCTTGGATGTTTGTCAGACGTTCGCAAGAGATTTTTTCTAAATTAGTTGGAAGCTGTTAGCTCTTTGTTCAAGCTACTCATAAAGCTTTTATCGACAAACTTTTTGTCAAAAAAGATAGTTGATAAATTATCGTGACATAATTATGTTTACGTTCCTCTCCTACAAAGGCAGAAAATGCGTTAATTTATGAGCCACTAGAATAGGTTCTTAATTATGGGTTTGGTTTTTTGATTGGACTTTGATACGATTTTTGGAAAATCAAAAAGTTTTGTTTATTTTTAGTAAAAAGATTGTAATATTTACATATTTTTATAATTTTATTAAAAACGGCCATTTTTTCAAAATGGGGCGAGCAGAATCTAAAACAATTGCGAAAAAGCTACAAATTTAGCTATGTAGGTATAGAAAAATTACAAAATCTGATATTATTTCGATGAAGTTATCTTACTTCAGAAAAAGCGCTCTCGTATTGGTTCGATCGGGATTAAAAGGGCGCTTATTTTGTTACTTTGCTTGTGGTGCACACTTACAGACGCTAAGTCCCTGGAAAAGGATGCGCTACTAAATTAGAAGATTTTGTTGATCTTCTTAGTTTCGAAATTTTATGATTTTTTAATTGTTTGTTCCATTTTGTGCTTTTCTACTACACAACTAAATTTCAAGCTTTCCCTTTAAATTTTTAAGATTCTCCTCGCCTCAAAAAATGTTAGGTTCTTTATGGAGCCCCGCTAGTTTTGCATAGCATCGTGGATTATATAAATATATTTTTGGAGCGTGAGATACTAAAAAAATTAACATTATTCATTGAGGTTTAATCATGGACTTAACATACGAGGGCGGGTCAATAAGTCCGTGACTTTTTGAATTTCTGACCTCTTTACTGAAACAGCAACACTGCTCCTGTCAACAGGCATCTGTCAGTTGACTCCTGTCAAAATTTAAACTTGCTGCGTCAGTTAGTTTGTGTTTGACAGCTATTTTTATCAGACTACTCACTAATTTGAGGAGAAAATGGAAAAAAGTGAATTTCGTGTACTTATTAAGCATTATTTCTTGCGAAAAAAAACCATTACCGAGACCAAGGCTAAGCTTGAAAAATACTATGGGGACTCTGCACCATCGATTTCAATGGTAAAAAAGTGGTTTACTGAATTTCGTTGTGGCCGTACAAGCACTGAAGATGCCGAACGTCCTGGACGCCCAGTTGAGGTCTCTACACCCGAAACAATCGAAAAATTCACCATATGGTGTTGGCCGACCGAAGATTGAAAGTGCGAGAGATTGTGGAAGCCGTAGGGATCTCGCATGGCTCAGTGGTTTCAATTTTGAATGATCACTTGGGCATGAGAAAGCTTTCCGCAAGATGGGTGCCGCGTTTGCTCACAGTCGACCACAAACGCAATCGTATAACAACTTCACCGGAAGGTTTGGCATTGTTTAATCGCAATATGGAGGAGTTTTTGCACCGTTTTGTAACCGTGGACGAAACATGGATCCATCACAACACACCAGAGACCAAACAACATTCAAAACAGTGGGTTTCTAAGGGTGAATCGGCGCCAAAGAAGGCCAAGGTGGGTTTGTCAGCCAATAAAGTTATGGCGACTGTTTTTTGGGATGCACGCGGGATAATCCACATTGACTACCTTCAAAAGGGAAGAACAATCAATGGGGAATATTATGCCAACTTATTGGACCGATTCAATGACGATTTGAAAAAAAAACCGACCTCATTTGACCAAGAAAAAAGTTCTTTTCCACCAAGACAATGCAAGGGTGCACACATGTGCAGTTGCCATGGCAAAAAACCATGAATTGGGCTATGAATTGCTCCCTCATCCACCCTATTCTCCAGATTTGGCTCCGAGCGACTACTTCTTGTTCCCAAACCCGAAGAAATGGCTTGGTGGAAAAAGATTTGACTCCAATGATGAAGTCATCTCGCAAACAAAGGCCTATTTTGAGGACCTCGACAAATCATTTTTTTTGGAAGGGATAAAAAAATTGGAGAAGCGTTGGGCAAAGTGTATAGAGCTCAAGGGAGACTACGTTGAAAAATAATTTTTTTTTTATCAAAAAATCTGTGTTTTATGCCAAAAGTCACGGACTTATTGACCCGCCCTCGTATCTTAAATGCACAGCTGCATACGTAAATGGGTGTTCTTTTATTTTGTCAACAATTTGTATTTATTGCTGACAAGTTTTTTTGTTAGTTGGTTTCACATGTAGAACCGCAATTTTTATTCAAAGTTCATCGATGAGTCATGCGATATGGTCCAAGAACAAATGTTTTTTATACTTGTTCATGCGCAACTTTTGCAACTGTTATTGCAGATTTTACTAACAAGTTCTGCCAACCGCACAATG
This sequence comes from Portevinia maculata, assembly GCA_949715645.1. Lineage (NCBI taxonomy): Eukaryota > Metazoa > Arthropoda > Insecta > Diptera > Syrphidae > Portevinia > Portevinia maculata. The sequence continues at coordinate 192,316,409 of OX454525.1, forward strand.
TCTTGAAGCTTGTCAGTCTTCAAATAGTAACGGCAAAATTAAAATCACTAAAAAGTAGACCGCTTTTAAAACACAAAAATATTTGTATTAAACGCAAAGTCACGTGCAGATAAAGTCGTTTTGAACAATTTCTTTATACTCGTATAAAGCTTTCTGCCAGGCCCACTTTTAAGGAGCATTTTTTACAAAAACTTTGTTTTTCGATAAAATACTTTAAATGTTGTATAACAATATATGTAGAGCATTATTAACAATTCACCCACATAGACTTCTGCCACAGCAACTTTATGAGGGATAGGACTAGGAATAGGGTATCCAACAGTTCTCTCCAGCGGACTGTAGCCCTTCCCTATGTTTATACCCTGTTCTAGGGGTATATTAATTTTGACGCATAGTTTGTAACATACCTTAATATTGCCCGTAGACCCCTAAAAGTTACTATATTTATGATCAGCATCGATAGTAATGTCGATCTAGCCATGTCCGTCCGTCCGTCCGTCCGTCCGTCCGTCCGTCCGTCGGCAAAAATTAGGCCTTTAAACTGGACCTAGAGAGCTGAAATTTTAACCATATACTCTCTAGGGTCCCGAAATAATCAAGTTTACGAATTTTTGAAATCCGCCCACAGACACGCCCACAAACTCAAAAAAACAAAATTTTGGAAAAAATCGAATTTTGAGCTAGGAAGCTGAAATTTTTTATATATGATCTATGACTCCTAAAACTGCTCGGGATATAAAATTTTTAAAATCCGCCTACTGCCACGCCCACAAAAAAATAAAACAATTTTATTGAAAAACCAAAATTTGAGCTAGGGAGCTGAAATTTTTAATATATACTCTCTATGGGCCCTTTAAGCTCATGTATAAATATTTTCAAAATCCGCCCACTGACACGCCCACAAATAAATAAAACAATTTTTTTGAAAATCCAAAGTTTGAGCTAGGGAGCTGAAATTTATAATATATACTCTCTATGGGCCCTTTATGCTTATGTGTAAATATTTTCAAAATCCGCCCACTGGCACGCCCACAATTATTATTATTTTTTTTTTTTTGAAAATTCAAAGTGAGCTAGGGAGCTGAAATTTATAATATATACTCTCTAGGGGCGCTTTATGCTCATGTGTTAATTTTTTTAAATCCGCCTACTGACACGCCCATAATTAAATAAAACAATTTTATTGAAACACCCAAGTTTGAGCTAGGGAGCGTTTTTTTTGTTAAAATCCTTTAAATGTTATATAACAAAATATGTAAAGCGTTCTTAACAATTCAACCATACTTAGACTTTTGTCACGCCCACTTATGAGGTATAGGAATAAGAATAGGGTATCCAACAGTTCGCCCAAGCGGACTGTAGCCCGTCCCTATGTTTTTGTTTTTCATTTATAATGAATAAACATTTTTCAACTGCCGAGTATATTTTCAGAGCACATATTTTTGAAATACCTACAAACAAGTCTTTAATCCGCCTCTAAGACTTATGCATATTGGTAACTATTTATTTGCCAATATGTACCTAAAAGATTATAACGATGGACTTTAAGCCATTCCCACCACACAACCCTTATCATGGATATATATTTAAAGCCTCTAACGGCCAAACCAAAATTAGTCACATCAAACAGACATTTTTTCCAAGTAAATATAGGTTTGATTCATAAAAGGGGTTGGATAAGGTATAAAATATACTATTTTCTATGGTGGTAATCCCAGAACCAATTTTTATCGACTGTACCACATAAATGAAGGTTGCATTTGGAACAAATGACTTGTGTATCCGACTTTTTACAATGTTTGCACTTTTTTACCTTCTATCAACCCAGATTGAAAATGATTTTCGCTATCAAACCGAACATTCGCAACTTGATGAACAGCTCTTTTCCCAACACTTGATGTTAGTGATATTGTCCGATCAACAATTTGAGTCGATAATGGTCGACCTACAGGTCGTTTTTCTTTGCAGTTAACAAGTGCAGCAGCGATTTCCACACAGAATCGTGGAAGCTGCAGAAGGTGTTCTTCTTCGGACACATGGTTGGAATTATTTGATTTCTCACTACGTTTGTGTAAAATTAATGCATTCGTAGCAGCCATGTCCACAAAATGGTAGAGGAGTCTAATTACAATATCACGACTCTTAGTTCGAATGTGATACCGACCTATAATGCTGTCCATAAAATCAACTCTACCCATGTGAGCATTATATTCTCGGATGATTTGCCGGCAGTTGATTTCAATCAATTTTTTCTGCATTCTATCATACCGAGGTGCCTTCGCTGTTTGTTGATCAACATGTATCCTTGCGAAAGGTTTAATACCAACATGTAGATGCCAGGCGCACACACTTGTTATCTTGCCAAAAAACAGTGTTCACATCGATTCCTTGGATTGGGTCATGTATTCTGTGGAAAATTTTCTATTTTTTTCCTCACTTCTTTGCCAGTCGGCAGCTTACACGCTGTTATACGATTGGCTATGAATAAACTAATGTAATTTTGATCAACAAAATTACTAAAAAACATAGGGACGGGCTAGAGTCCACTTGGGCGAACTGTTGGATACCCTATTCTTATTTCTTTCCCTCATAAGTGGGCGTGACAAAAGTCTTAGTATGGTTGAATTGTTAAGAACGCTCTACATATTTTGTTATATAACATTTAAAGGATTTTATCGAAAAAAACGCTCCCTAGCTCAAACTTGGGTGTTTCAATAAAATTGTTTTATTCAATTGTGGGCGTGTCAGTGGCGGATTTTAAAACAAATTAACACATGAGCATAAAGGGCCCCTAGAGAGTATATATTATAAATTTCAGCTCCCTAGCTCAAACTTTGAATTTTCAAAAAAGTTTTTTTTAAATTGTGGGCGTGTCAGTAGGCGGATTTTGAAAATATTTACACATGAGCTTAAAGGGCCCCTAGAGAGTTAAATTCTAGCTCCCTAGCTCAAATTTTAGTTTTTCAATAAATTTGTTTTATTTAATTGTGGGCGTGTCAGTGGGCGGATTTTGAAAATTTTATCTCCCGAGCAGTTTTAGGAGTCATAGATGATATATAAAAAATTTCAGCTTTCTAGCTCAAAGTTCCATTTTTTCCAAAATGTTGTTTTTTTTGAGTTTGTGGGCGTGTCTGTGGGCGGATTTCAAAAATTCGTAAACTTGATTATTTCGGGACCCTAGAGAGTATATGGTTAAAATTTCAGCTCTCTAGGCCCAGTTAAAAGGCCTAATTTTTGCCGACGGACGGACGGACATAGCTAGATCGACATTACTATCGATGCTGATCATAAATATAGTAACTTTTAGGGGTCTACGGGCAGTATTAAGTTATGTTACAAACTATGCGTCAAAATTAATATACCCTTAGAAAAGGGTATACAAATAATCACCTCTCACTGTGCCTAAAGTGTAAATTCCTCCGGCTCGTAATAGACTAATACCGGCAGTGACGTAGTGAACGAAACTAGGAATTGTTTGTGATAAACGAACAACAGCATTTGATACGGCTCCAAGGTCCGGTATGCCAGGTAAGATAACATTGTCGCCTGCACCATTGTACACTTTAAAACGGTATGCCAATCCAAACCTTACATTCCACAGCGCTGTTTCACTGTTAGCCACAACCAAAAAAACAACCACAAACAAAATTTTGGAAAAAATCGAATTTTGAGCTAGAAAGCTGAATTTTTTTTTATATAATCTATGACGCCTAAAATTGCTCGGGATATAAAATTTTCACACGCCCACAAATCAATAAAACAATTTTATTGAAAAACCAAAATTTGAGCTAGGGAGCTGAAATTTATAATATATACTCTCTAGGGCCCTTTAAACTCATGTGTAAATATTTTCAAAATCCGCCTACTCACACGCCTACAATTTAAAAAAACTTTTTTTGAAAATCCAAAGTTTGAGCTAGGGAGCTGAAATTTATAATATATACTCTCTAGGGGGCCCTTTATGCTCATGTGTTCTCATTTTTTTTTAAATCCGCCTACTGACACGCCCACAATTAAATAAAACAATTTTATTGAAACACCCAAGTTTGAGGTAGGGATGTTTTTTTTCAAAAAAATCCTTTAAATGTCATATAACAAAATATGTAGAGCTTTCTTAACAATTCAACCATACTTAGACTTTTGTCACGCCCACTTATGAGGGATAGGAATAAGAATAGGGTATCCTCCTTAAATAAGAATAGACCACACTAGAACTTCGTCCAATTTTGTCAGCGATAGAACGCCCGGTTAGCCCTTGGTCTTTTAGTAAACCGATTTGAGCTCTTTCAACACTATTTAGAGTTTTTGATCTAACTGTTTTTCTTTGAAATACAATTAATCAAATAAAATTCACTCAAAGCACTTCAACTGTTGATCTAATGTGTCAATCTCCACAGAATACTCATAAGCAGTGAAAATAATGACCTTGTGTCATATTCAGTTGACGCAAAAAAAACTGCATTTTTCCATATTGAATGCTTTGCAAGGGAACCAGGGAAAAAATAGCGGTACTTTTTGAATTATTCTTTCCGATCTATTTTCTCAACATCATACGCAAACAGTTTGCATCATCGAATGATATATTACGGCACAAGGTTTTGAAAAAATGGACAACGTAGCTTAGAAAATGTTTGTGCTTATTCAGTTGAAGCGGAGTGTATTTAAAAGCTTCAGTTTGAAGCAGTAAGGGTGTACATACAAAGGTCAATCCAATTGTGATCTCGTAATTATCAAACTGACTGACCAAAAAAAGTTCAAGTCAATCGAAACCGATTGACATATACTTGCAAACACCGCACATACGAATCAAGTTCACTCTCCTTTTAATCTATGCACAAACCATTTAATCGCATTTAATATTGACTTAAAGCATTTTAAAAATCTACTTAAAAATACAGTACACTCATTTACATGTAAATATATTCATTTCAGGCCCGCTTTTTGGCGCAGCGTTGCTACTCATCAACTTCGACCCCAACAACGAAGCTCTTTATCGATGGCAAATTCGTTGAATCGAAAGCCAAAGAATGGATTGACCTGCATGACCCAGCTACAAATGAGGTTATTACCCGCGTGCCAAAAACCACTAAGGAGGAGATGCAGCTGGCTGTAGAATCTTCTAAGAAGGCCTACAAAAGCTGGTCTCAACAGTCGGTACTTTCACGCCAACAGGTGATGTTCAAGCTGCAAGCTTTAATCAAGGAGAACATGGGAGAGCTGGCTAAGAATGTTACCAAAGAGCAGGGAAAGACTCTGGCTGATGCTGAGGGGGATGTTTTGCGCGGTCTACGTAAGAAGATTTGCCGAAAGAAAAGGTTCAATTTTGTTTCATTTGGTTTTTTGTTTTCATTATAGAGGTCGTTGAACACTGCTGCAGCATTCCATCCCTGCAAATGGGTGAGACTGTTGCTAATGTTGCCAAAGATATGGATACATATTCCTTAGTGCTACCCCTGGGAGTGACAGCTGGTATTGCTCCGTTCAATTTCCCAGCCATGATTCCCTTGTGGATGTTCCCAGTTGCCATTACATGTGGTAACACCAGCATTATCAAGCCTTCGGAGCGCGTTCCTGGAGTCACAATGCTGATGATGGAACTGCTCAATGAAGCCGGATGCCCACCGGGTGTTGTGAATGTCATACATGGTGCTCACGACGCAGTCAATTTTATCTGCGACGCCCCTGAAATCAAGGCCGTCTCATTTGTCGGTTCTGATCAAGCTGGTAAATACATTTACGAACGTGCTGGGCGCAATGGAAAGCGTGTCCAGAGCAACATGGGCGCAAAGAATCACGGTGTAATCATGGCTGACGCCAACAAAGAAAACACTTTAAACCAACTCGCTGGGGCTGCTTTCGGTGCTGCTGGTCAACGCTGTATGGCTCTGTCCACCGCAATCTTTGTAGGCGAAGCCCAGAAGTGGATTCCTGATTTAGTCGAACGTGCCCGTAAATTGAAGGTCAACGCTGGACATGTTCCCGGAACCGATGTGGGTCCAGTAATAAGCCCACAATCTAAACAACGTATTTTAGACTTGGTGCAGTCCGGAGTTGATGAAGGAGCCGATTTGATCTTGGACGGTCGTAACATTAAAGTTCCCGGCTTTGAGAATGGAAACTTTATTGGGCCAACCATCCTGGCCAATGTCAAAACCAGCATGAAGTGCTATAAGCAGGAAATCTTTGGCCCCGTCTTGATCATCTTAAGTGTCGACACTATCGATGATGCCATCGAGCTTATCAACAACAACCCCTATGGAAACGGAACCGCTATATTTACAACCAATGGAGCTACCTCAAGGAAGTTTGTCAATGAAATCGATGTTGGCCAAGTCGGAGTAAATGTACCAATCCCTGTGCCTTTGCCAATGTTCTCATTCACTGGCAGTCGTGGTAGTTTCTTGGGGGACAATCACTTCTACGGGAAGATGGGAATTAAATTCTATACCCAAACCAAGACTGTGACTCAGCTGTGGCGTCAAACCGATGTCAGTCATACTCAGGCTGCCGTCGCTATGCCAACCATGAAATAAAAAAAAGTGCAGAGCAATTGTAAATGTGCGTGTGTTTGTGTGAGAGAAACTTAAGTTTAAGGAAAGTATCTGCAAACTGGGAGAATAGAGAATTAGTTCGAAACAATTAATGCGTGAGGGTTACCTTTAAATCAAGTCGTCTTCCTTTTCTTGGTTTGCTGTACATAAAAGAACCAATTTGCATTTATTACTTTTAGCTGAATATGAAGTTATTTTCTTACTTTTTATAGAAAAAGTTTTAGTTTTGTGTATTTAAATTTAAATATAATTTTATAAATGTAGCTAAGTAAGACGACGAAGCTTTTTTCTTTTCTGTGTCTTTTTATAAACGTAGCGTGGACTAATAGATCACTTCAGATGCCTCCATTTATTATGGGCAGCTAAAGCTAAACTTTTCAATGCCTTTAGATCAACGTAGAAAAAGACTCATCAGTCTACGCTGCCAATGGTGGTAGTGGTCTGAAAGGTCAGACATAGTAGAATACTAATTCTCTTACTCCGGGGTGAAGGCTCTGGCACGGCGGAATCCTTTACAAGGGATAAACAACGGTATATCTCACATATCCGAAGTGGTTAACTGGCACCGGAATATGCGAACCGCTGTCCTAAAAATCAAAGCAAGCATCTGGACCTTCAGGTAAGGGGTTATGCCATTGGGGTAACCTACCACCAAGTTAAAGAAACACAATTATAAGAGAGACACGAGGTTCCTCGGCAACTAGACCCGGATCTGATTTAATGGTTTACATGTGAAAAGCGCGTACCTTGTACACTCTAGGTGCTACTCAAAAACTTAATTCTGGGGTGGAATCGGCTAAGGTGATAGTTGATAGTTGACAATCAAATTTCATCAATTTCATGTGACAGCTATTTAGGTATCGCTTTCATACATTTTTGTTATTTTCATAGGTATGCACCTCGGCTTCAACTCCAAATAAATTAAATACTTTAGTGAAAAAAGAATATATATTAAATAAATTCAAATAAAAAAGTGAAATTGGAAAATTCGTGAAGTGCAATGTTTACTTCATTAGAACTTTTCTACACAAATGAAGAAAATAATTACACAAATGTCCAACTATTAAGAAGAAACCTGAGAAATAAAGCAAATATCTTGGAACTTTCAAACCCGATGTAAGAATTCATAGAATTATAAATATTCATTGTTGATTGCTATCATTTATTTTTGTGTATTTTAGATTTTTGAAAAATTTTCGTTTATCAAAAGAAGCGTTTGTGTTTGTCTTGGGACTGCTTGATTTACCAACTGGAATAAGGTCAACGCATGTTCCATCCATCCTTCAATTGGCTGCAACTTAAAATCTTCTTGGGGTGGTGGCTATCAAAGACAAGTTGGGGCTGACTGGGATGCACCAATGGGTCAAAGTACGGTGGCTGAAATTACTGTTGCAGTCATTTATGATAAAGTTTTTGCATAAAGACTCAACAAAATTATATTTGAAATATAAATCATGAAAAATAAACACACATCAGCTGCTCGGAATGACAGCGTCGGCAAGGAAGTGACGTTTAAAACTCTAAGTGCTGCCAATAATCAATCATTTTTTAGTGATCGCTTTACGCAGAGCATAGAGGAGTTGATAATCAAAAACGACAATCAAAAAGCGACAATCAACTATCACCTTAGCCGATTCCACCCCTGTACCCGCGCGACACACAGCAGGGGTGAAATCAGCTAAGGTGATAGCTTGTCGCTTCTTCGATAGTCGGTTTTGATTATCAATTATTCGTTGGTCTGTGTAAAGCGATCACTAGGTAGGTAGGTAAATGGCTCACTTAGACCATCAGTTTGGGTCCATTGTTGGGGTTTTCCAAAATGTTGAGAACCTGTAGGGAAAAAAAAGTATCCGCTGTATTAGAACCACCCGGATCTATATGTAATTCTCAGGAGTTTCCTCAGCTCAATATCGGTCAGATCCTACAGCTTCTCAAAGAAGTAGCTACCAAGAACCTGAATCTGTTCGTTCTAAGGGCAGGGCACTCACATAGTAGGTGACGAATAGATTCTATCTCTTCGACGTCTCTACGGCTCCTGCAGTAATCTTTGTGCATTATGCCCATCCGCTCCGCGTGTAGGCCCACTGCACAGTGTCCTGTGAGGACCCCCGTCAGTGTGCGTATGTCTTTGCGGTTCAGCCCGATCATGACCTTAGATTTCCTTTTTTCTTGTTTACCGCTGGCCAAAGCTCCCTCGAGTTTCTGCATGTTTCGAGGCTGGTGCAACGTAGGTCTGTTCTATTCATGGATTCAACATCGATTTTCCGTGTCAGTGCACCGAGCGGAGTTTATATAGATTTCAGAGCCAGAGATGCATCCTTCTCCGATCCGCATCTTGCCAGCTTGTTTGCTTCTTCGTTGCCCGAGATGTCCTTGTGCCCTGGTACCCAGGATATAGGGTCACTGAATTGGCGATTGATATCCCGTCTAGGTGTTTTCTGGACTGTAACACCGCCCTTGATTTGAGAGCTACTGACTCTATAGCCATTATGGCCGCTTGGCTTTCAGAGTATATAGTGATCTGCTTGTCGGCCAGTTTGCGCCTCTTCACCTCCTTGGCAGTCATAGTAATCGCAGCTGTCTCTGCCTGAAAGACGCTGTATTTATCGCTGATTCTGAAGGACACGCCCAGGCCCAGAGTCTCACAGAAGATGCCTGCACCTGTACCAGCACATCCATTTAGAATCCGACGGTATAGATAGCTATTTCGCCTTCTTCTGTGACTGTTTTGTTGATCCATTCGCTTCTTTCTGGGATTCTGGAAGCGAATCTCCTTTTGAAGGCGAAGGTGTGTGGTAGATAGTCAGTGCCTGTTGTTTCTTTCGAAGCACTCCATCGTGCCTCGACGGATGCGTGTCCCTAGGGCCTGAAAGACCACAGTCCCGAATCTCTGAGTCTAACGGCTCTTTTAAACGCTATGCTACTGCAGTGTATGTCCAGGGGTATGAGGTTGAGTATTGCTTCCATGGATGAAGTGGGTGTGCTTCTTAGTGACCCTGTTATCCCAATACAAGCCGTCCTTTGAATTTTGGTAAGCCTTGAGAGATGGCATTTCTTTACTTACAACTGGTTGATTATCGGCAGAAAAATTAACTAAACATTGCGCTTCACGGGAATATAAAATAGGAGTAAATATAGCCAAACTTTCTGCGTAAATGACAAATATAAAGCGTAAACAATATCCAGTGAATATTCACAGTCAACTTTAAACAGATATTTACATTTTTTATTCATCATTCACTTTAAACATATATAATTATATATCTTTAATAATCGATGACTTGAATTGTCAACTATCAACTATCACCTTAGCCGATTCCATCCAGGATCAAATATAAAATAAATAAATATTGGGCATTAACGGCCTATACAATGCCTAAAACCTAGACCATTTACTTGTGCGAAGTGGAAGAGACCTACAATTTTAAGTCAAATACGAACCGCGAGTTTGAGAAACTTTTCATTACTGCTGATACTCTTGCATGTTTGTCAGACGTTCGCAAGAGAGGGTTTGGTATGATGACAAGATATTTTGACACTGTTTGACTTCAATGCTAAAGTTGGCAAGAAAAAAATTTTCGGTGAATAAGTTAGTAAGCACAGCTTCTATGAAATGTCAAAAAATAACGGTTAACGACTAATAGATTTTGCAACATCTCGAAGGACTAGGTTTCCAGAGCTAAGGATCCTCATAGCAACCTGCCGCTCTCTACACGATGGAAACGCCAGCGAAATCGATGCGAGGAACGCATACATATGAAACGTGCACACTTTTCAAGAGGGAAACGTCGACTCTGACAATTTTCTTGTTGTAGTTTAATGAAGAACCCGACTTTCCAACAACAAGAAGCTGCGCACTACCCAAAAGAAGACATTCGAAGTTAAGCGCCTTGGCACACATAGAGTAACCAAAAACCACTCACCACCCACAAACAATATGATCCGAAATCGCAACATAATCAAGAGACATCCAAAACCACCGAATTTTACCAGCAGTCCAAGGGAAGACCCCGCGGCTTGATGATGTATGCGTATACGGAAGGATCGGGACAGAAGATGCAGATGAAACAAAGGCAATGAAATAAGAGTATCGACCCAGGAGAAGGGAGGAGAAGAAGATCCTTCTTAGAAAGAACAGGACGTATGCAGTTCCCCATTCAAAGAAATCGAAGAGTCTCGCGATCAAAACAATATCCGGAGATTTTAAAAGAAACAAAGCAACTAGCTGTTGGCTTAAAGGTAGGCTCTTTGAAATAGCGGCGAAAACCTTGTTTTAGAATCGTAGAAAATAGAAGATGAGATTAGGCAGCATTTTCAAAAGCTGCTAAATGGGAATCATATAGAGTGCAATTTTAAGATCAACAACGCCGCTGACTCGGATGGTTTACTAGCGGAGGTCTTCAAATACGATGGTTATAGTTTGGTAGATCGCATGTTCCAAATCAACAACCAAGTATGGGTAGAAAAAGCATGCCCGATGAATGCACTATCAACTCTAGAAGAAAGGCGATCCAATATTGTGCCAGAATTATCGAGGCTTCTTAATTTAACCTTTGAAATACTATCCGATGTATTTTTGAACGTTTCTGAAGAACGGGCTCTGCAATACACTAATCGGCACGAACTTGTGTAGCTTCCGCCCCGGCTAATCGACAATATACCAAATGTTCATACTGAGGCAAATCCTGGAAACACCAATGAATTTGAAGTCACTGACTTTAAACCCGGATATGATAGCATATATTTATCGTCAGGAGGTCTATATGGTGATGACCGAATATGGGATCCCGGCAAGACTTACCCAGGTGTGTCGCGTGATATTTGAAAACAGGCCGATGTAGTTTAATTTGGAAGCAGCTCTTCCATATTATTCCGGATTTTGGCAGGGAGATGTCGTTATGTGACTTCTTCAGTCTTGTTCTGGAGAAAAAACCTGCGCAAAGCAGGTGTCAACATGGAAGGCATTGACTTCAATCGATCCGTCCAGCTATCGGGGTATGCGGTTATACCTAAATGCGGATCTGATGTTGAATTACTCTAGGAAACTGCTGCTCCTTCAAAGCTCCTATCTGGAATGAATAAATACATGCGCTATTGAACTTCGATGCTTGCCGTTCTGCTCGCTGGCACCAAGTGCTCGACGTTTAGCAGAAAAGGTGACTCCGTCGGATATTTGGACCTATGTTCGAGGAGAAGATACAATTCGAATTTCGCGAATTCAATGGTCAATTTTGCTTTAGCTTAGAGCATCCACTCCATGCCTCTAGGTTTGCGATTGCAAGAAAGGCCGAACCTCCGATTTTGAGAAAAAGCCAACTCGGATGTCAGAACATAGGAGCCAATTCTCCATCTACTGAAGCAGTTGTGAAGTTAAGGTGCAGCCTGCAAACCATCACCTATTACTCTATTTTTAATACTACTAATTATACCCTATTCTAGGGGTATATTAATTTTGACGCATAGTTTGTAACATACCTTAATATTGCCCCTAAAGTAGACCCCTTAAAGTTACTATATTTATGATCAGCATCGATAGTAATGTCGATCTAGCCATGTCCGTCCGTCCGTCCGTCCGTCTGTCGGCAAAAATTAGGCCTTTAAACTGGACCTAGAGAGCTGAAATTTTAACCATATACTCTCTAGGGTCCCGAAATAATCAAGTTTACGAATTTTTGCAATCCGCCCACGGACACGCCCACAAACTCAAAAAAAAAACAAAATTTTGGAAAAAATCGAATTTTGAGCTAGAAAGCTGAAATTTTTTATATATGATCTATGACTTATAAAACTGCTCGGTATAAAAAAAATTCAAAATTCACCCACTGACTCGGCCACAAATAAATAAAACAATTTTTTTGAAAATCCAAAGTTTGAGCTAGGGAGCTGAAATTTATAATATATACTCTCTATGGGCCCTTTCTGCTCATGTGTAAATATTTTCAAAATCCGCCCACTGACACGCCCACAATTAATTTTTTTTTTTTTTTTTGAAAATTCAAAGTTTGAGCTAGGGAGCTGAAATTTATAATATTTATTATATACTCTCTAGGGGCCCTTTATTCTCATGTGTTAATTTTTTTTAAATCCGCCTACTGACACGCCCACAATTAAATAAAACTATTTTATTGAAACACCCAAGTTTGAGCTAGGGAGCGTTTTTTTTTTGATAAAATCCTTTAAATGTTATATAACAAAATATGTAGAGCGTTCTTAGCAATTCAACCATACTTAGACTTTTGTCGCGCCCACTTATGAGGGATAGGAATAAGAATAGGGTATCCAACAGTTTGCCCAAGCGGACTGTAGCCCGTCCATATGTTTTTTAAAAGGTTTGTTCCAAAATGGTCCAACATGGTCCAACATGAGGCCAAACTATCAGAAAATTGTCACGAGCATGCCCAGAACGGCTTTTCAACACGTTCTCAATCAGTCATCAAAATGGTTTCTGATCGTCAGAACAGTCAGAGATATTTTTCAGGACTAAAAATCAGAGCATAAGCTTCTTGGATGGTTTGTTCTTTACCAACTAATGCTTTGTGTGTGTGTTTGGATCATTTCTCGGCAAAGTGATGCAAATGGAAGGTGTGCGCATGTGGTTTATTTTCATTTATACAAAAGTAATTGAACGTTGGCACACAAATTGTAACGAACCATGTCACCACCAAAGGAATGCGTTTCAGATTTCCCAATGGAAACCGAGTGTACGCAATGTTACACAACCCCTAACGCACCCATCCACTTGAGCGAAATTCCGAAACGAGCGCAGCTCGCTGAACACAGCGCTTTTCTGAACTACCTAATAATTCAGAGGAAATGCAATTTGCAGTCAGTTTTAGCAAACACATCGTGAAGCACAGACTTGAGCGGCGGAGAATATTCGCCACCACCATTTCTTTTATTTTAAAAGATTAAAAGCAAGGAGTAATCGACTCCTATCGTCGACATCCGGACTATTAAGTGCCGGAAAAATGTAAGGCATTTGGAGGCAGCACCAAGCACGACCGTGCACAAGATTCGCACGAGGATTGGCGAAAAATCGACCGCCTTGGCCTAGCGACACCACCAAGGGAATTTGCCCAAAAGGAAATCCTAGGCCACAGGCACTGCAGACACCAGGAAAAAGACGCATCCAGCGCGAGCATACGCGGAGGAAGCCCCGGACGTTAGTTCCCGGGAGGAGATCGGACGGTCTAGCACGCAGCCGCGGGGGACGTCTTAACCCAAGCGCTGGACGTGGAACATCGTCCACGTGCTAGCAGCGGATCATACCAGGTAAGATTGGCTCTCACCGCCGCATTTATTTGTCCTTATCTAATGGAATTCATCTCCAACAAGATTCGGAACTGCGATAACGCTTGCACAGCAGGTGACACACAGACGGACACGGAGGATCGTTCGTCCACTGAGACGACGGAAACGCAGCGACTGCATCGTTCAGGTAAGCTTTTATCTGTGCATGCAATGCAGGATTTTTCTGGGAGCAATCCCGAAAGTAGAAGCCTGTACTTACGCGGCTGTCTCACTTTCCACAGATCGGCAGCGTTAATTCGCATTTCGTCCACCATCGTCACTGTCACAAGCGACACACGAGCATCTATAGCACCGTCACTGTCACCAGCGATAAACGGGTATACAAATATATATATAAAGGCTACGGCGTCACTGTCTCCAGCGACATACGCGCCTCGACAACCGCGTCACTGTCCCAAGCGACATACGCATCTTAACGACACGTCACTGTCACAAGCGACATACGGTTCATCAGATCCAGTGCACCAGCGCAGAGCAGCAGCATCCAGTGTAGTGGTAGTGCGGGAGTGGAATAGCCGCCCCCGCATATTAGTTATTCTTATTTGCTATTTTATTAGTGTGGTAGATTACTTACCGTAGCTTTATAATAAGAGATAGTTTCATTCATTAAATTATCACCTCCTGAGGGTAGACTCGAATAGCAATTGCAGTATCCGCTATCGGACAAGAAGATAATTTGTTTTCATTTGACCGTCCCGCGCGACGGATTAGTTTTAACATCAAGCACGTCTCGGTGCAAGTCTTGTGATTTCATTTGCAATTAATTTCGTCATAACGCACGAATCCGAATAGTATTAGTGCATCAGTTCTCCGCGAAGTATTTATTTTTCAGTCAGAGACTACACGGCTAGTCGAAGATTGTCATACCCCTATGGTACCATTAATGCGCCATTAGACGCGTGAATTAGTTACATCTAGAGCGAGCTCGATAGTATTCGGAACGTTAAAAGTATCTTCAGTCACCATATGTGTAGACTGCTGAGATTTCGGCCTAGCGTGTCAGTAGCAGTATATGGATATAAGTATGTTTCGTAATCCAACATTTACAGGTACAGGATCATCGGCAAATGTGCGCACATCGGCTGGAGTTATCCACGTAAGTCATTAACTATATTGGATATCCTATATTTATATTGTCCTATTGCACTATATTACCAACATATTTATATACATACATACATACATACGTTTTAGCGCGTTGGCGAAAGTATTTCGAAAACATCATAGCGATACTATGTACAGGTCGAAGAACGATGTATACCGGTAGCACAGCACTACGAACCCTTTTCAATACGTTTACCTTTTGTCCGTTCGAACTCAATGGATGTACGACAGTAACATAGTAGCTTTTGACAATATTACCAAAGCGTACTATTAGTCCGAGGTCATTTTATCGCGACGTCCACGACGATTATTCTTTTGTTGCTTAATTTTTCTTATTGTGGAGGTTCAGTCCTTAAAGGCTCGAACCAGGTGGACAAGCGATTTAATTGTTTAGTGTACACACCTCACTAAGTTGAAGTAGTCATCGTAATTCGTCTTATTTGTAATCATCGAGCGAACGTCAAGACACGTCAAGACACTTGCGTCAGGTTCGCAAGATTTTGAATTTAATTTAGTTGACTCGAAATACATTTTGAAACCATATATATCGGTTCATCGAGATAGCGCTCTAGAAGTGCGGAGTTTATGTTAGTCCGACGTTCACTTTAGTCCATATTGTTTTATGAAATTAGTAATGACGTTAGTTTAGCATAAGTAGTTAGACATAAGGATACAGGGAATTATTCGTAGGATTATATCTAAGTTATAGATACAATAGTTTATTTTGGAGTTTGTAACGTATAATAATAATAATAGCCCCCTTACGACCGTACTCTACCGGTGCTGCCATCTTACGGCCGGACTTAGCCGAGCCGCGATGTCTGGGCGGATGGTCGACCCCATCCAATGACGTTTGCCCCACCTTGGCAGCCACCTGCACCATCGCTTCCCTCCTTCCACAAAAATTATAAACCACCACTGGATGACACAAAGTCACCAAAGCCGGGAAAATGGAGAAAAAAAAATATTTTTCCTAACCCTGACCGAAAAGTCAATCCATTAAACCTATCAACACGCCCCCGCTTACAGGCGGCCAGGGCACTGCCGGTCGGCCTGATTGGAAGGATGGTTGGGGGTTGTCCGATCACTCGCAGCTAGGCATGGCAGCATCCCGCGCTAGCTCGTCGGTGGGAGCGGGGACTTGCTACGAGCTCGGACTGGGGTTACATTATTTTTACATGCCTATGTTTGTTCTTCCTCGCTTCTACCGGAGTCAGCCACTCGATGACGCGGGCTGGTAACCTCTACTTTTACTCCGAAGAAGCCCAGTCTACCTTACGGTAGACCCCGGCCCGAAGAGGACACGACCTTGACCTTAGTAATCGACTCCCTGGACCACCAGGGTATCGGAGAAGGATGAGAACCCAAAATAAAAACACCCCAAAGAACCTTGAGGAAGAGAGAGGGGGGGGGGGGGAGGTGAAGCTGAAGTTTCTCCCCCCTGAGCTGGCCCACCCCGCCGCTAAAATACGGTAAATAGCGGACACCATGGCCACCGCCTCGCTCCGCTGGCAATGACCCCTACCTTGAAAAGGGACATAAAGTCCCTTTAGCGCGTTAAGCGCTCGAATCGCCTACCCATTTCCTCCTCTCCTTCAACTCCCTACCTTCCCCAGACAACGACTTTATTCGGGCATCTCGCCGGAAAAACCTTCAGAGAACTTCCGTAGATGAATGTCTAAAACTCCGATAAGTTCCATGAATTTCGTAACATTTTATTCCAATAAAAGAGAAACCTCAAACATTATACAGGATACTTAATACTACAGTAACCTAATATCGCGATACGACATTACTTTACTGGGGCGTGCCCTCGAGAAGACAACCAAAACCCTTAAGATTATTATAATTAGAAGCACTGAATCCTAGCTTTACTTAAATTCGAGAAAAAAGATCTTAGTGTAATATACAAGAAAAAAAAACCCGAGTTACTTTAAATGTACTACGCGTAAATAGGGTAAGGAGCCTATGCGTACTTTTACTCCGAGACAAAGGGGATCTATAATGATCATCGAGGCTTCACCCGAATGGAGGACACGTGAGAACCCGAAAAAAAAGGTAAGCAACTTCCGTTTGAGTTGGTTAGTCCAACCACACAAAAAAAACAAATGACAATCGCGTGAACACTAAGATACTAAAAATCTTTGCCGCCGAAACGAGAAAAAAATTTTATAAAACACCAAAATCATAAGTGCGACACGGAACTACTTTAGCTCGCTGGCGTATTAATTAGGGGGCAATGATACCTGCTCACTAGGTATGGACCCTCGGGTACGTATGTGAACCGACGGGCTTCTAACGTAGGGGCTGCGACGCCGCCCCGTGGTAACACTCATGAGAAAAAAACAAATTCCCCCGACAAGGTCGGGAAATATTACTCCCGAACGGACAAATGCATATAATATAATTTACAACTCAATAAAAAAAAGATATATAGGGCATTTAGTAGCAATATAATTCAAAAGAAGTAAATCAATAAAACTTACGTGGATTTATCCATCCCCCCATGTGCGCACATAGCGATGTATCCAACCTGTGAGAGAAATTTTAGATATACGACTAAATGCACTACTTATATATCCAGCCCGAACCGTGGCATGTTGCCCCGAAATAAATCGGAATACCAGAGAAAAAGAAAAAAAGTTTACTACGCCCGAGTCTTCGTTACCTTTAAATACCCCTACTACCCATGTGTGGGTGTGGGTGTGGGTCAACGACCTCGCCACTGAGAGAAAAAACTCGCTTCAAACTCTAGCGATTGTCGTCTCTAAACTCGAAGAAATTAAAGTTAACTACCGCGGTTGCGCGAGACTAACGCGTGAAACGCTCGAAGCCGAGATCGACTGCACCGACTCTTGAGACTACTTTACGAGCGGTGGCACTTTATATTGCCAGGAAGTGGCCGATTATGTCGAAAAAGCGCGACGAAATATGGACACGAACTTAATTACAGCCGCTGGTCGCGAAATGCCGAACTCGAAATGCGCAATGAAAAGATTAATTTAAAAATTGACGGAGCTGATAGTCAGCAACCGTCTCGGTATTTATATAAAACACTCCTAGGAGCTAAATCTACTTATATATGTCTATCACACTACTCTACAACTACGATGATGCGGTGACTGGGTGGCGGGGTGTGGGTGGTGCGACGGTCCGGTGCCGTCGATATGAAACGCCTGCTGCTGGAACTGATGACTGCTACGAACTACGCCTGCTGCTGGTGATGACGCTAATGCTGGGGTCGGGTACAGACCGCTTCAACGACCCTGGTGTCGTTACTGTCGTCCGACTGAGGCACTTCTGCCGACGCTTGAGACGGTGGGCTAGGACGTCTTCGCCCTCCTCCTCTCGCCTGAATGCGGGGATCTATGCCCTATACCTGGACCACTGGAACACCTACTATGCGGCGCGAGCGGTATTTTTCCGCCCGGAATTTTTATTACCGAGCTCGGGCTGCGATCGCTTTTCAGGTGGAGAGGCTATGGCGAAGCCAGCTGCCTTCCAGCACGCTTCCGTGTTTCTTGATTCCTTCTTCTTTTCTTGTGGTGTTAATATTTCTTTTTAGTTAGTTGTTTTATAGTTATTTTTGCTTTTTATTTCGTTATTCGGATGCGTGAATCCTTTCTAGTTTTTATTTCTTGCACTTTTTAATTTATTTGTCTTACTTTTTTGTTCTCCTTTTCTCGGGGACCGACTGCGTCTTGGTGGTTGCCTTGCCAAATTCAAAATGTCGTCTCGTGGAATATTCGCGAACATATATAAACTGTGGTCGACGTATACATAGCCGACGAGGCCGGATGCCTTCGTTCAATCAGATTTGACGGGCTACTTTTGTGCACAGCGGTAGGATTCTCTTACGTGGCTACTGTATGGGCTTTTGACGTTGCCAGTGGTTGTGGTTGCCGGGGAAGGTGCTGACATCGCGATTAGACAGTGGAGGGAATTCGTTACACACGTCTAGGCTTTCCAAGCTTGCGCTGGAAACCGTTGACGAAACGTAACTATCCACACAGCCTTGCCGCGGCTCCGGTTCTTCTCTTCCCGTCTCATGCACACGCTGAGTTATCCGGGCCTACCGTCGTCGATGCGCTTCTGCGGGTGCGCCTATCTTAATTTTTTCTCAATGTTTTTTTTTTTTTTTTTTTTTTTTTTTTTTTGTTTGGGAAGGTGGGAAAGTGAAAGTAGAGAGATAGAGGGTGTCGAGTTGACGAGCTCTCGGGATTATCGTCGCATGTCCTTGCTGTGGACCAGACCAAGATCATTTCCTTGCCCATCAACCAAATGATATAGGTTCCCCTGGACCTTTAGGACTCTGGCTGGGACGAACTTCCGTCCGAACTTGGCGTTGAAGCCTTTGGCAAAATCGCTAAGCTGGTGGTTGAGCTTGTAGACGAGGTCTCCTGCTTTGAATTTCCTCGGGGTGCATCGGAGATTATATCGTCGCTCGTACTTCGCGTGAGCTTTGCTCAACGCTTCCTTAAGATACGAGTGAAGGATATTCATTTTGGCCGCTTTCGGCAATAGCTCAACTTCGGAATTATTCAACCCGTTGAGGTTGCGCAGCAGCTGATACTCGCTCCCGTGCTCTACCATCCTCTGGCCGAACACTGCTTCGAATGGGGACATTCCCAACGCCGAATGAACCGCAGTTCTCAGAGAACAGCCGATAGCGCTCAGTTGGGAATCCCACGTCGAGTGGTCAGGGGTGATGTACGCTCGAATCGCCGCCAGAATCGAGCGGTTGACCCGTTCGCTTGCGTTCGCCTGAGGCGAGTAGGCTGCGGTTTTCACGTGTTTAATTCCGAGAGATGTCGTGAAAGAGCCAAACTCCTTGCTGATAAATTGCCGTCCGTTATCGGATAGCAGTGATTCCGGCACGCCGAACACTGCGAAGATCTCGTCGCGGAGGAATTGGATTGCCGAGTCCGAAGTGGCTCTCCGGATGGCTCGGATGAGGACGAATTTCGTGAGTTGGTCCAGGGCGATAACTATGTGCGTGTTGCCACGTTTTGAACGCGGGTAGGGCCCTAAAAAGTCCAGGTACAGGTGTTGAAAAGGCCTGTCTACCTGGAACGCTTGTCCCATTTCTGCTCGCAAGGTGGTGTTTGGAGCTTTGGTGGTCTTGCACACTTCGCACTGCCTTATATATTGGTGGACTTGGGTGGCCATGTTGGGCCAATAGTAAAATGATCTTAGACGGTCTAGGGTTTTTGCTATGCCTCCGTGCGCGGCTTTCGCAGGGCAATGAGCTAGGTCGATCAAGTGAGGGGTCAGCCCCGCCGGGATCCAGAGCTTCCAGGCGCACTCGTCCCTTACCGGGTTTCCTGTGCTACGGTGGACCTTCTTATACAAGAAATTGTTCAGGATCCGAAGGTCCGGTAGCTGGTCTTTGTTGTTTTCGACGCTGTCAATGATCTGCCGGTAGGAGTCCGAGCGAAAGCTCGGATCCGACAGGTCTATGTGCAACACGTCGGAAACATTATTCGGCATCGAGTCGCCGGAATGGAGAGCCTCAATGTCATGGACGCGCGACAACGCGTCTGGTACGACATTGAGACTTCCCTTTCGGTGCTCTATGTCGAAAGAATACCCCTGGAGCTCTAAACTCCAGCGAGCTAATCTCCCCTTGAGCTCACGCTTACTCATCAGCCACTGCAGGCTGGCATGGTCTGTAATTACCCTAAATTTATACCCTTCGATATACGGCCGGAATTTTGCAATGCCCATGATGGCTGCCAAACACTCCTGTTCCGTCACCGTGTAGTTTCGCTGGGCCGAGTTTAGTTTGTGGGAATAGTAAAATATTGGTCTTTCAATAGCATATCCTTAATAGACCGAAACGAAGCGGCTGCTTTGTCGCCGAAGGTGAATTTTTGACCTTTCTTAAGGGTGTCCGATAAGTTTCCGGCTAGGGTTGAGAAATCCTGAACAAACCGCCGGTACCATCCCGCCATACCTAAGAATCTGCGAACCTGTCGGGCGCTAGTAGGCATGGGGAAATCTTTGATGGCGTTGACCTTGCTCGGATCTACGTTTAGGACGCCGTTCCCTACGATGTAACCCAGATACTTAAGCTCTTTGTAGCAGAACTTGGACTTCTCCAAGTTGATGGTCAGACCTGCCGCTTTTAATTTTTCCGCCACTCCTGCCAGAAGGTGTAGATGCTCTTCGAAAGTACTCGAAATGATGAGCAAATCATCGAGGTAAACAAACACTTTATGCCTCCACTCGGATGGAAACCTGATCCATCAACCGACAAAAGCGCTGGGGCGCGTTGCACAGGCCGAACGGCATGACGTTAAAATGGTACAACGGTCTGCCGGGGACGGTGAAAGCTGTCTTTTCCTTACTCTTTCCCTCCAGCGGATTCTGCCAGAACGCGTCCTTCAAGTCCACGCTGGACATGAAGTACGTGTCCGGCAGGCGAGCTAGCAACCCTTCAATATTTTGCAGCGGGTATGCGTCCTTTTTTGTGACCTTGTTTAGCTCACGAACGTCGAGACATAGTCGGTGCTTGTCCCCTCGTCTTACCAAGACGACTGGAGAACTCCAAGCACTCGGGCTGATCTCAATGACGTTCATGGCTAACATACGATCCAGCTGCGCGTAAAGAAGGGCTTCCACCGCTGGAGAAACAGGGTAGTGCCGTCTTTTAATCGGCTCCGCGTCTCCGGTGTCGATCACATGCTCCATAAGGTGCGTGCGTCCCAGACCTAAGTTGGCGAAGGACGGAAAAAGATTCAGTGTTTCGTCTAGTTGTTTGCGTTCCTCAGATGAAAGAGTATGAGCTTCCGAGAGAATCTCCGCCTTGGGAATCGAGTCTCCCGTCATGTCTATCCCTACGCTGACGCTGCCCACGTCGAAAGCTTGGGATGTCGACTTCGATACTATGTCTGGAGCTAACTCGAAAGTTTTCCAGAAGTCTATCCCTAGAATGAGATCTTGCGCTATCGACGGAACGACGTACAGCGTGATGTTTTCTGTGCGGTCTCGGTATTTGACTTGAGTGGGGATGACACCCACTATGCTCTGGGCTCTCCCATCCGCTGTAGTGACTGCGGAAGAAAAGGGTTTCCACGGAATGTGTTTGGTCTTGAGGAAATCTACCCCCGCTCTGCCGATCACACTGATGCACGCCCCCGTATCGAGGAGCCCTGACCAGACTTGGTCGAACAGTTCCACGTCCGCGTACGGGCGTGGGTCTCCAACGGATCGAGGCGAAGCTTGCAGAGTGGTCGCGGCAATCGCGGCGTGGGTTTTCCTCTTACTAGCAAAGCGGTTTCGAACTTTAAGTATCCGAGCGGTCGGAGCGGTTTTTCCGAATATTCGTCTTCTGGCGGCTTGATACTCGACCCATCGTTGGTCGAATGACTTGTGGGGTGGTTTTGCCTTTATTGGCCTATCGGTCTCGGGTTTAGATTTAGGGTTTATCGGGGGTTCTCCCCGAATGGGTACGTCTGGGTTTTTAAATATTTGTGTAATAGCTGGTTTAGAAGGGTCTACTTCTCGGGTGCCGGTCTGAAGATCTTGGAACTGCCCTCCCCGGTGCGAGGGTAGTTCGTCCTCGGGTTTTCCCGACACCGAGGGCAATTTGCGGCGAAAACGTTTTCCATCCCGCATCGTAGACAGAATGGATTCTGCGGGAGCTTAAGGCACTCATACATAGTGTGCCCCGCCTCTCTGCAGATCCAACATATTAAGGTGCCCCGCTCGCGCTGGCGAAAGGCTATGGCCCCCACGCTAGCGTCAGCGGAGTCGAGTTCGAGTACGTCAGGTTCGTGGAGTTCATGGATAGTTCGACGGAATGGCGCGCCTGTTGCCGGTCGTGGCCTGCTCGGATGAGTACCTTGCGCTTCCGCGAGGAAACGTTCGATACTCCGGCAAATATATACTAATTCCGCCATGTCCGTAGTGTGGAATGTCAGCAGATACTGCCCTATTTGACGCTTCACATTCCGTTTCACCATCTCAATCAGCTCTCGGTTATGTTTCGGGTACTTCAATTTGGCGTTCAGCCTCAGCAGACTCCCGTAATAGGCGTCGAACGACTCGAAGTCGCCTTGGAGTCTGGCCGACATTTGTCGGAAAATGTTGAAGTCCGACTCTAGTGAACGATATATATCAGCCCAAGTCGCGTTGCACGACTCCCGCTGCCGCTCTACCTGCAACAGGAAATCGTCAACCGATAACTCCTCGTTATCAAAATGCAAATCCCACTTGGGGATGTTGTGGTACCTCGGGTACGAACTCGCTTGGGACGGTCCCTGCGATGGGTTAGGTCGTTCTACCTCCTGGCGTGGTGTCGAATCGTTAAAATTCAGGTGGCTTAATTGAGCCAAAAAGTTATCCACGTTTGCACTCCTGGCCAAGTGCACAGGGTACACGGGTGGGTTATCCACAGAGGCGGCTTGTCGAAGAGGACTCGCTCCTAATATATACTCCGGACGACCGTCCGAATGTAATTCCGCTCCTGTATGAGGCTGCGGAGGGTTTATCGATGAGGAGATAGGTGGGGCTCTGAAGGGCTGGGAGTGCGACGGGCCTGGTCCGTACGGGTCTGGAATGCGAAGCGCGTTAGGCCCCATGACCGCTTCCCTAAGGACTACGGCCATGTCCTGCCGCATCACGGCACGACTGCGGTCCAGCTCTTCACGGATGAGGCGGAGCTCCTCGGCTCGCCTCACTCCTACAGTCGCCGGCACGACCTGTTGAACATAGTGTTCAAAGTGTTCGGACTCGTTCGGGTCCTCACGTCTAGATCTCGCGGCGCCATCGACCGCTCCCGTGCAGGGAGGTGCTCCCGCCGCTGGGCGTGAACGAACTGCTACTGGGGTCGACGGTCCCGCGGCTTGGAAATCATTATCCCCGGAGGGAGAAATACTAATTGGGAAAGGTCCTAGCCTCTCGGTAAGAGGTGCTAGTTCCAACGTTCTGTCGGGTCGGGCAGAGGAAGTGGTCTGGAGCCCTTGTGCATCCGAAGATACTCCCGGGTGGTCCGGTCCTGCAGGCGTTCCTGTGCCTCGGGCGATGGGTTGTTCGGCCCGCGGGGCATTAGCCGCGCGGCTCGAAGTAACGACTTCACGCCCTAGTCCTCTGCCTGGTCGTCGTGAATGTTTCCACGAGCTATTGAGCTTATCTACGTTGTCTGGATTTGACATCGTCGCTAGCTCTGGAATGTCTATTTCGGCCTTTACTTTCAAGGTCGCTTGCGTTCTCCTACCGAACGCTTAAGTTCTCGAAAGTAGAGAACAAGCTAAGAAAAAAAAATTTTTGAACCTAAAACTACCAAAGGTTGCTTAATCTATAATTCCACAAAAAAAGGTATAAATGTATGGCTGAAAATGTGATAGCTTACGATGATCTTAATCCAAGGAAAAACTTACTTACTTTTTTTGCTTTTTTTTTTTTTGTCTTTGCATTGATTTATATAGAATAATTTACGTTTGAGCAACGGTCCTTATTTAGGGTGACCGCTACTGCTGCTACTCGCAATTCCCAGGGGTGTTTAGTTCCCTCTTAAGCCTAACTTAAGGATACGTGGATACGAAAAGTATTCCGAAAAAAAAATAAATGCTTCTTATCCTACCGTACGAAACTAGAGGGTTTAATTTACTTAAACTGTTAATGCAAATAGCTTACTTAACTTTTTTTTTTTTTTTTTTTTTTTTTTTTTTTTTCGAACTACTTAACTTCAAATATTAACAAGGTCTGGGAAGGTTTGGAGTCGTTTCTGGGAAGTTTGGAGTTCTAACCGTTTTTATTGAGTTCTTTTCTCTTGCGATTTCCAAAAAAAAAAAATTTTCTGACCGTTAGGTGTTCTATTTGTAAGTAGACTGTGAGGGCCGCTCGACTCCGACACCATATAGCTTCAGACGGGCTCGGGGAACATCTTCACCCAGGCCTCGGCCTACACGTGCGCCAGAGCTTTACTACCCTCGATACGTGCGTTCCTTCGCGCTGTACGGCTAACCCTACAGAGCGACAGTAGAGAGGTAACCTCGCTACGTGCGTTCTGAGCATTGCGTCCTGCTACAAAACCGGACAAGGCTCCGCTCCTCTCCGGGGATGTGCGCGCTTGCACCCGCTCCTTCAGCACCTGCATCAGACGATCGCGGCGAAACACTTCATCCACGATCCGGCCAGGGCTGAATTCGCGGAGGCAGGTGTCCCCGATTCGTCAACCGAATCGGACACGCGTCCCTGGCTACTTTGTGCCAGGAACTCTCCCGGAGGACGGTATCTCTGTCTCTACACACAAATATTAACGAATCGAAAGGAACAAATCTCGAAGAAGCGATGACAACTTCCCTACGAGTGACCTCGCGAAAGGAAAGGAATCATCCCGAGAGAAAACAAAATTATGAAAATTGTTGAGAGATTTTTTTTTTTTTTTTTTTTTTTTGAAAAGCTAAAGTTCAAGGCGGTACGACTTCTCCATCTTCGGGCCCCACGTTGGGCGCCACCTGTAACGTATAATAATAATAATAGCACCCTTACGACCGTACTCTACCGGTGCTGCCATCTTACGGCCGGACTTAGCCGAGCCGCGATGTCTGGGCGGATGGTCGACCCCATCCAATGACGTTTACCCCACCTTGGCAGCCACCTGCACCGTCGCTTCCCTCCTTCCACAAAAATTATAAACCACCACTGGATGACACAGTCACCAAAGCCGGGAAAATGGAGAAAAAAAAAATATTTTTCCTAACCCTGACCGAAAAGTCAATCCATTAAACCTATCAACACGCCCCCGCTTACAGGCGGCCAGGGCACTGCCGGTCGGCCTGATTGGAAGGATGGTTGGGGGTTGTCCGATCACTCGCAGCTAGGCATGGCAGCATCCCGCGCTAGCTCGTCGGTGGGAGCGGGGACTTGCTACGAGCTCGGACTGGGG
Organism: Portevinia maculata; assembly: GCA_949715645.1. Lineage (NCBI taxonomy): Eukaryota > Metazoa > Arthropoda > Insecta > Diptera > Syrphidae > Portevinia > Portevinia maculata. The sequence goes on from OX454525.1 coordinate 192,342,269, forward strand.
TTACATTATTTTTACATGCCTATGTTTGTTCTTCCTCGCTTCTACCGGAGTCAGCCACTCGATGACGCGGGCTGGTAACCTCTACTTTTACTCCGAAGAAGCCCAGTCTACCTTACGGTAGACCCCGGCCCGAAGAGGACACGACCTTGACCTTAGTAATCGACTCCCTGGACCACCAGGGTATCGGAGAAGGATGAGAACCCAAAATAAAAACACCCCAAAGAACCTTGAGGAAGAGAGAGGGGGGGGGGGGGAGGTGAAGCTGAAGTTTCTCCCCCCTGAGCTGGCCCACCCCGCCGCTAAAATACGGTAAATAGCGGACACCATGGCCACCGCCTCGCTCCGCTGGCAATGACCCCTACTTTGAAAAGGGACGTAAAGTCCCTTTAGCGCGTTAAGCGCTCGAATCGCCTACCCATTTCCTCCTCTCCTTCAACTCCCTACCTTCCCCAGACAACGACTTTATTCGGGCATCTCGCCGGAAAAACCTTCAGAGAACTTCCGTAGATGAATGTCTAAAACTCCGATAAGTTCCATGAATTTCGTAACATTTTATTCCAATAAAAGAGAAACCTTAAACATTATACAGGATACTTAATACTACAGTAACCTAATATCGCGATACGACATTACTTTACTGGGGCGTGCCCTCGAGAAGACAACCAAAACCCTTAAGATTATTATAATTAGAAGCACTGAATCCTAGCTTTACTTAAATTCGAGAAAAAAGATCTTAGTGTAATATACAAGAAAAAAAAAACCCGAGTTACTTTAAATCTACTACGCGTAAATAGGGTAAGGAGCCTATGCGTACTTTTACTCCGAGACAAAGGGGATCTATAATGATCATCGAGGCTTCACCCGAATGGAGGACACGCGAGAACCCGAAAAAAAGGTAAGCAACTTCCGTTTGAGTTGGTTAGTCCAACCACACAAAAAAAACAAATGACAATCGCGTGAACACTAAGATACTAAAAATCTTTGCCGACGAAACGAGAACATTTTTTTATAAAACACCAAAATCATAAGTGCGACACGGAACTACTTTAGCTCGCTGGCGTATTAATTAGGGGGCAATGATACCTGCTCACTAGGTATGGACCCTCGGGTACGTATGTGAACCGACGGGCTTCTAACGTAGGGGCTGCGACGCCCCGCCCCGTGGTAACACTCATGAGAAAAAAACAAATTCCCCCGACAAGGTCGGGAAATATTACTCCCGAACGGACAAATGCATATAATATAATTTACAACTCAATAAAAAAAAGATATATAGGGCATTTAGTAGCAATATAATTCAAAAGAAGTAAATCAATAAAACTTACGTGGATTTATCCATCCCCCCATGTGCGCACATAGCGATGTATCCAACCTGTGAGAGAAATTTTAGATATACGACTAAATGCACTACTTATATATCCAGCCCGAACCGTGGCATGTTGCCCCGAAATAAATCGGAATACCAGAGAAAAAGAAAAAAAGTTTACTACGCCCGAGTCTTCGTTACCTTTAAATACCCCTACTACCCATGTGTGGGTGTGGGTGTGGGTCAACGACCTCGCCACTGAGAGAAAAAACTCGCTTCAAACTCTAGCGATTGTCGTCTCTAAACTCGAAGAAATTAAAGTTAACTACCGCGGTTGCGCGAGACTAACGCGTGAAACGCTCGAAGCCGAGATCGACTGCACCGACTCTTGAGACTACTTTACGAGCGGTGACACTTTATATTGCCAGGAAGTGGCCGATTATGTCGAAAAAGCGCGACGAAATATGGACACGAACTTAATTACAGCCGCTGGTCGCGAAATGCCGAACTCGAAATGCGCAATGAAAAGATTAATTTAAAAATTGACGGAGCTGATAGTCAGCAACCGTCTCGGTATTTATATAAAACACTCCTAGGAGCTAAATCTACTTATATATGTCTATCACACTACTCTACAACTACGATGATGCGGTGACTGGGTGGCGGGGTGTGGGTGGTGCGACGGTCCGGTGCCGTCGATATGAAACGCCTGCTGCTGGAACTGATGACTGCTACGAACTACGCCTGCTGCTGGTGATGACGCTAATGCTGGGGTCGGGTACAGACCGCTTCAACGACCCTGGTGTCGTTACTGTCGTCCGACTGAGGCACTTCTGCCGACGCTTGAGACGGTGGGCTAGGACGTCTTCGCCCTCCTCCTCTCGCCTGAATGCGGGGATCTATGCCCTATACCTGGACCACTGGAACACCTGCTATGCGGCGCGAGCGGTATTTTTCCGCCCGGAATTTTTATTACCGAGCTCGGGCTGCGATCGCTTTTCAGGTGGAGAGGCTATGGCGAAGCCAGCTGCCTTCCAGCACGCTTCCGTGTTTCTTGATTCCTTCTTCTTTTCTTGTGGTGTTAATATTTCTTTTTAGTTAGTTGTTTTATAGTTATTTTTGCTTTTTATTTCGTTATTCGGATGCGTGAATCCTTTCTAGTTTTTATTTCTTGCACTTTTTAATTTATTTGTCTTACTTTTTTGTTCTCCTTTTCTCGGGGACCGACTGCGTCTTGGTGGTTGCCTTGCCAAATTCAAAATGTCGTCTCGTGGAATATTCGCGAACATATATAAACTGTGGTCGACGTATACATAGCCGACGAGGCCGGATGCCTTCGTTCAATCAGATTTGACGGGCTACTTTTGTGCACAGCGGTAGGATTCTCTTACGTGGCTACTGTATGGGCTTTTGACGTTGCCAGTGGTTGTGGTTGCCGGGGAAGGTGTGGACATCGCGATTAGACAGTGGAGGGAGTTCGTTACAAGTTCGTATGAACCTTTTTATATTAAGATACCGTAGTCCTATGCGGCTCTCGTAGATACAATAGTTTCTTTTGGAGGTCGTATGATTCTTTTTATATTAAGATACTTTAGTTATAGTCAGCTGTTAATAAAAACCGTAATGAAACGGAATCTCATTTCGGCATTTAAATTTATTTAGTCAACGTTGAGTGAGGCCATGAATGCCTGAAGGAGCTCATCTCGAGGGATGGGTCGAAGGACATATGAGATGGTGTGGGTGAGAGTGTGAGTGTGAAGTAAGTCAGATGGGAGCAGGCATCGGCAAGCTATAGAGAGGCCTGCCTCCATCTTCAGAGTAGGGGCCGTCGCCAATAGTGCGGCGCGATGGCCAAGGCGTCCACGCATACGCGTGGCGGGGTGGGCCAGCACACGGGGAGATACTCCATCTCTTCCTCCCCAATCCGAGGCGGTTACGCATCGTGGCCTTGCTTTCTTCCAGTTAAAGGAAGACCCAAGCTATCACGAACATCGAGGGGATATTTAAGAATTTCAGTTCCTACGTCCGAGTAAACCAACAATGGCCCAACTTCTTTCTTATTCGACCAGGGTTTCGCAGTGGTGGTCCAGCGTACATTGTGGGTCGAAAGAAGGCTTAGGATGTGGGTATGCCTGCGGTATGCCCCATATGAGAAATCTGGCACGTTAATAATGTAACCCCAGTCCAAGCTGGTAGCAACATCCCACTCCCGCTGACGAGCTAGCGCGGGGAGGTATCGTGCCCAGCTTCCAGTGGTTGGACAACCCTTCACGGCCCACGGAGCGGTCGTGCCCTAAGCGCCTGTATGCGGGGGCAGGTCGGCTTCGTGTCATCGGATGACAGCTACTGTCATCATAGGACCGGAAGGAGCGTAGAGTATTTACAGGTGGCGTCGCACATGTCACGAGGCGTCGTTACAGGCGGCGCACATCATGTAACCTCCGCACTCATGCACATGTATAGGCATGAGAGAGAGAGTCGGCGTTACAGGTGGCGGCCATCTAGGGGCAAGATACGCCATAGAAAGAGGAACGATGCCCAAACATCGATGGTCCGCGGTATGACGTCAGAAGGCAATCCGGGAACGTTACAAAATTTGACTTTTAAATTACAGGTGGTGACATGGCGTTTTAACAAAGTGCTTCAATCTGTGACATTTCCACAATGGAAATAGTAAGCTGTGAAATGCCCACCATAAATTTAATGATATTTTATCTTTCTTTCTAATAACTTTGTAATCTCTGAAATCAGTAAGGGTAACCAGGTTGATGCGATCTATATGGATTTCAGCAAAGCTTTTGATCGTGTTGACCATAAAATGTTACTTTTTAAACTTACAAAAATGGGATTTCTAATTTTCTTTTTAAAATGGCTCTCTTCCTTCTTAACTGATAGATTTCAAAATGTAAAGTTTCGAAATAATTTTTCGAAAAATATATCAGTAACCTCTGGTGTTCCCCAAGGAAGTCACATTGGACCTCTACTTTTTGTTCTGTTTGTGAATGATATTGTCAAATTTATTCCTGAATGTTCTTTGTTAATGTCAATTTTTAGGAACCCTAGGAAAACGAATTAGGCAGCCTATGCGAAAACGGTCAGTGAGTACACACAGCATCCGAAAGAGGACAAGTTTGCCGACACTCACTCAATCGACAACCCAGTCTATTATATTACCAAAAATATGCACAAAGCCTTTGTTAAACACTGTCCCATTTCTCGCAATCGCAAACCCAAAAAGGCAACTTGGTGGACCAGCGAGCTTCAAAAGCGGCGAACACTGGTAAGACAACTGTTTAACAAAGCAAGACAGAGTGACAGAGTAAGGCAGATGAAGACTGGACTAAATATAGGTCCGAACTTAATCTATACACTAAAGAAATACGGAGAGGAAAACTCGAATCCTGGAATACGTTCTGCGAATCCATAGAGAGTACAAACGAGGCCGCCAGACTACGTAAAGTACTATCCAAAGACCCCACGGTCCCAGGCTATATTAAACGTGCTGACGACTCTTGGACAGAGTCTAGCCAAGAAACTCTACAAATTTTAATGGATACCTACTTTCCGGAGTCTAGTGAAACCACTGGGGGTGAGATCAACTACACTCCGGTTCCGCCAGACACACAACCGAACATAGCAATGGAAAGCATTATAACAGAGCACAAAATTGCTTGGGCAGTCAAATCATTCAAGCCCTACAACTCGGCGGGACCAGATAACGTCATACCAGCAATGATACAACAGGCTCTTAATGTACTACTGCCATGGCTAAAAGTCATTTTTAAAAGCTGTATTAGACTCTGCTACATACCGCAAAGCTGGAAAAAAGTTAAAGTGATATTCATTCGCAAAGCAGGGAGACATATACACTGCACAGCAAAAGATTATAGGCCGATAAGTCTCTCCTCTTTTCTCCTAAGACAATGGAGAGAATAATCGACTTATACACAAGGGACCTTCTAAACGAAAACAACCTATGCAGCACTCAACACGCATACCTCAAAGGCAAGTCCGTTGAAACAGCCCTGCACGAAGTTGTGTCAATAATAGAAAAAGGATTACACCACAAAGAATTTACCATGGCTGCATTTTTGGGCATTGAGGGAGCTTTCAACAATGTTAAAACAGCGGCCATTAAAACAGCGGCCATTAAAACAGCGCTCGAAGACTAGGGAGCGAAAAAAGAAATAACGAACTGGGTTTACGAAATGCTCAACAGCAGAGTAATTAACACAAGGAAAACAGTGACCAGGGGCACCCCACAGGGAGGCGTCATATCTTCCCTCCTGTGGCTCATAGTGGTCAAAGTAGCTGGGCATCATCCTAGACTCAAAGCTTACTTGGAAACGTAACACAGACGAAAGAGCAAAAAAAGCACTATGCGCCTTCTACGCTTGCAAAAAGACCTTTGGCAAACGTTGGGGTATGCGCCCTTACATAACCCATTGGACGTACACAGCGATCATACGACCAATACTTACATACGGGTCAATTGTATGGTGGAAGGCAACAGAAAGGACTACCTATCTCCATAACCTCTCAAAGGTACAGAGATTAGCATGTATGTATGTAGCAATGAGATCAACACCCCAAGCCGGGCTGGAAGTCATTTTAAACCTACCCCCGCTTGGTGAATATATTCGCAGCAAGCTAAAAGGCACAGGCTGCTATATCCAACGAGACCTTAGCAAACAATCACAAATCAAACGTCGAATTCTACTCGGGTATCGAAAAGTCGTCAAAACAATTAAACCAAGCGAAGCAGTACTGATTAAAAACAACAATTTATTAATTGGTAATAGAACATTTTATTTAGATAGTAATAACAAACTTAAATATAATAACACAAACGGAGAAAACGAACTACAGAATATCTACGGAAAACTCAATTTTAATGCTGTCAACGAAACTTTGTTGTCAAACAGACGTCAGCGTGAATGGCCCAAACCAGATGCACCAGTGATGACACTTTACACCGAAGGTCCGGAAGGTAGTAGTGTCATACAAAACTGAGAATTAAGCGTCGTCAGCTCAAACAAATTTATCTCTGCAAATATTTTATCTTACAATATATCTGGATTAAGTAATAAATTATTATTTGTAGATTTTTTTTAACTATGTTAAGAACTTTGAAATTTTCTTTTTATTTGAAACACATTTAACAAGCGATAATTTAAGTAATTTTAATAAATATTTCGATGGCTTTAAGTTAATTTGGAGCGAAGCAAGTAAAACCTACATAAAGGGGCGTGCAAGTGGAGGAAGCCTGTACGGGATAAAAAAATCACATTTAAAAACTTACGATTTTGATGAATTTGAAGGAACTACCGTAGTAAAATGTGTGACACAAAATAATAATACATATATCGTTCCATCATATATAAACTGCAACAAATGGACTCACGACTTTGAGAGGCTGTGTAATACAATGTCATGTTTAGCTAGCAAAAACGTTATGCTGATTGGAGATTGGAATTCGAGAATAAGTGACTCACAAACCACTATAGTGCAAACTGTAACAAACCCTAGTATATGCTGTACCAATAGGGTATCTAAAGACATAGTCTGCAATAAAAATGGAACAGATGTACTAGAGCTGCTCCAAATGTATGATCTTATTGTGTTAAACGGCTGTACAGAAGGTGATAGAGAAGGGCATTACACATTTGTCGGAGGGCAAGGCAATTCAGTTATTGATTTTTGTGCTGTTAACAACGACTGGACTGGGAAAATTAAAAAATTTGAGGTACAATACAAAACTTTTTCGGATCACATGCCAATCGTGGTTGAAGTTGATGGTGAAACACCCTCATATCACAAAAACCTGCCCCTACTACCAAGACTTAAATGGAAATCCGAAACAACAAATACCTACCACAGGTTATTAGACAGCTTGCTCTCAGCAAATAATTCGATACCTGAAGAAACAGAAACACTCGCAAACCAAATAACTTGTTATATAAGAAGTGCTGCATCAAACAACATTTCAAATATAAGGTCACCATTTAAACAAAAATGGTTTGATAGAGAATGCATAAATGCTAGGAAGAAATCATTTGCCCTTTTGCGTGTCTGGAGAACTTGTAATGACCCTGATGTTAAAAAGTGGTATAACCAAGTGAATACCCACTACAAAAATCTATGCCTAGCTAAGAAAACTGACTTCGATAATCAGCAAGCTCTCTTACTTAGTAAAACCAAGTCTTCAAAGGACTTCTGGAGAATAGCAAGGGAGATTAATGGTACAGTTTATCAAATAGGTACAGGAGTATCCGCTGATGATCTATCCATATATTTTAAACATCTTCTACTGGATAACTCAAACCTTTCTTTCTCGTATGCGGACCCCCTCATTTTCGACGATTCCCTAGATGGTGAGGTAACAACTGACGAAATTAATGCTGTTATCATGAAATCCAAAAATGGAAAGGCGCCAGGCGAAGATGGGATTCCGTACGAATTCTACAAAAATGCTAGTCCAACCTTAATCAACTATTTGAAAGTTCTCTTCAACAGTGTGTTCTCGAGTACAGACATCCCTTCATCGTTTAAGAAGTCTGTAATATTCCCCATCCACAAAAAGGGTTCGCTGGAAAACGTAGAAAACTACAGGGGAATCTCATTCATGAATGTGTCAGCCAAGATATTTTGTGGCATACTTGTAGGACGATTAGAAAAATGGGTAGATGAAAAAAATATTCTGACAGAGCGTCAAGCTGGATTCAGAAAAAACTTTTCAACCGTTGACCAAATATTCACATTATCTGCGATTATAAGAGCCTTTCAAGCCAGAAACAAGAAAATGTATAGCTTTTTTGTAGATTTCAAGGCAGCTTTTGATCTTGTTAGCCGAAGTGCACTCTTCTATAAACTGTCTCAGTTGGGTATCTCTACAAAATTTCTTAAGACCATTAAAAAAATGTATGCCGAAACAAGTGCAGCAGTCTGGGATGGAAAGGATTTCTCAGAATGGTTTAAAACACAGACTGGTGTAAAGCAAGGATGTCCTCTTAGTGCCTTATTGTTTTCTCTATTTATAAACGACATAGAAAAAGATTTGCCTGGTGGAGTACGAATTGCTAATACCGTGGTCAATGTCTTGTTATATGCCGATGATCTTGTTCTACTTTCTGAATCTCCTGAAAATCTCCAATTGATGATAAATCGACTAGCCAGTTACTGCAAAAAATGGGGACTAACCATCAACACCGAAAAATCTAAAATTATGGTCTTTTCCCGTTCACCACGAGTGCAAAGTGGAAATAGATGGTTTTATAATGGAAGCCGATTAGAGATTGTGAAGGAACTCAAATATTTAGGAGTGAAACTGAACCCAACCCTAGAATTTGGTAAACATCTAACGGATAAAGCCAAGTCTTCCCAAAGCTTAGTGAATCTATCATGGAAAAATGTTTTTGCAAACAAGCGGATTCTCCTCTCAACGAAATACAGAATATTTGATTCAGTTGTTAAATCAACTCTTTGTTACGCCTCTCAAGTTTGGGGATCAGACGAGTACGAAGTAATCGAGAAATTCCACAGGAACTTCCTGAAAAAATTATTCAACTTACCAATGAAATCGCCGAACTACACAATCTATTTGGAAACGGGTCTTCCAATGCTTTTTACAAGCACTCTCAAATCGCAAGCGGATTACATCATTAAAATAGGTTCGTATCCAGACTCCCGAATAACCAAAAAAATGCTATCTTATGAATTAAGAAACAAGGACTGGTGGGCGTTAAGATGGTTAAGAATTGGAAACGCGTGTGGAGAAACTATTTCATTCGATCTAAACAACCTGGACAACTTAAAGAACCAACTTTATCGAATAATAAATAAAAATGAAGATGCTATTCGTGTGCGATTTATAGAGAAAGCTCGTGAATCAGATAGCAGAGTATTGTATTCTCACCTGAACTTCAATCTAAAGGATAAGAACTATTTCAATGACTCACTCAACTATAGTGAAATATCTCTTATTTTCAAAACAAGGTGTGAGTTGATTGGTTTAAATGGCAGCCCATATAATGGAAGCTTCAACCAGTTTTGTAATATTTGTAACTTAAAAGCGAAAGAAGACTGCTTTCACATTATTAGTGTTTGTCCAATCTACAAACCACAGAGACTAGCTTACTTCGGAAAAAAATTCCTTACCATGCAGGAGACAATACAAATTCTGAACGAGTGTGATTGGAAAAAGTTATTTTATTATATTAAATCCATCTACAAATACAGGTCGCTATTAATAACAGAGTATTATGATTGATTAAGTTTATTAAAAAAATAACTATATTGTTAAAGTTACAAATGTAGGTACATGTATAAGCATTTTGCTAACCAAGCTGACGGCTAAGCCATAGCTTTAAAATTCATTCTATCTTGTAACTTATGTAATAAGAAAATATTAAATAAATGAATTTCTTACTTACTTACTTACTTACTTACTTATTCGCAGCATGGCAGCCAAAGGAGCCCTCCGACTCAAGGAGGCAAACATCTGGAGGCACAGCTCCTATGGACACGGCTCTATAATTCACAATTACTTGAGTATCGATCCATCCAGAAAAACGGACTACTTAATCCCCAAACGAAACTGCGGAAAACTACTCCACATACATACCCCAAAGAGAGAACTGGAACACGCACGTCACGTGCAAGAAATCCATATCTACACGGACGGGTCGAAAATGGATGTAGGTACAGGAGCAGGAGTTTTTTGCGAGCCCCTAGACATAAAGGACTCGTACAGACTTCCCAATGAATGCAACGTCTTTCAAGCTGAGATTGTCGCCATCGAATCTGGATCCTTCCACGATCACAATCTTCGTAGACAGTCAGGCGGCTATCAAAGCATTAGACAGCTAAACCATAAAGTCAAAAACAGTCAGGAACTGCCAAAAATCCCTCAACAAAATAGGTGAACGACACAGGATCACTCTCTGCTGGGTCCCCGGTCATAGCGAGATTGTTGGGAATGAAAAGGCAGACGAGCTAGCAAGAATCGGGTCAGAACTTGACGCAATAGACGCCATTACGTCAATAGACATCCCAATTAGTGCAGCAAAAAGAAACATTGACCAAAAACTGAGGGAACAAATTAACACCACCTGGTCCCAAAGGCACGACTGTGTTATATATCGCAGTCTATGGCCAAGAGTTGACGAAAAAAGAACAAAATGCATTCTGGAAATGAATAAGCAAGAAATACGTATAATAGCGTACTGACAAGCCACTGCACCATAGGTGTAATGGCAAGCAGGCTGGGCATCAGCTCACCAGACTACTGCAAGAGCTGTCAAGATATAGAAGAAACCGAGACCACCAAACACCTGCTCTGTGAATGTCCAAACCTTCAGACATCTCGACTTCGCTATCTGGACAACAGATTCTTCGAAGACCTAGAGGACGTAGCGCAGGTACCACTGACGGACACTATCAGGTTTGTCAAGAACACATGTTGGTTCCAATAGGCCAACCAGCAAGATTAACCTAAAATGAATATGATAAGAGTTTTATTGTAAATGTAAACATCAAACAACAAGGGATCACAATGGACCAATGGGCTCCCGTGCAAGCACAGCATAGCCCTGCTGTGCACTTCCCTTGCAACCTAACCTAACCTAACCTTGTTAATGTTTGCGGATGACTTTAAGATATATTTGCCGGGAAATGATTATCACTCTTTTCACCTTTTAAATTCTTATCTTCAGAAACTTCATCTTTCATTAAATGTCCCTAAATGTTCAGTCATAACATTTTCCCGCTGTAAATCACCTGTCATGTATAGTATACGTATACTTTTGATGGCGTAGTCGTTCCCCATGTTTCTGTAATCAAAGATTTGGGAGTGTTTTTAGACACTAAGCTATCGTTTAATTACCATGTTGAGTCTGTCACAAACAAGGCCAATAGAACATGGGGAATGTTAAGGCGCTATGCTTGTGAGTTTTCTAACGTTTATGTTATTAAGACTTTGTATGTAGCTTTGGTTAGATCTATATTAGAATATGCGTCTATTGTTTGGTATCCCAACTATAGAATTCATAGTAATAGAATTGAATCAATTCAAAAAAGATTCCCAATGTTCGCTCTTAGAGGACTCCCTTGGCGCTTGACTTAAGCAACTTACCACCTTATATATCTAGGTTAAAATTGATATGCTAAGAGTCATTAGAAGTTAGGAGAACTGTGGCAAGAGTTGTCTTTGCTCATAGGACCCTAATGGGAGAGATTGTTTCAACAGACATTCTAAGCCTTCTCAACATAAATGTTCCATCATTTAACCTGCGATGCTCTAGATTTTTTAGAGTAGACCACTCTCGTACAAACTACGGTCGTTCGTCTTCGGTTAACGGTTTAATGATATCGTATAATGCTTATGTCAATTTAATCGATTTTTAATTGACAATTTCCGCCAAAAAGAAAATTACTTGATAGTGTTCACTCATAATTTGTTTGTTCTACGTTTTCTTTGTATTTTCCTATTTCTTCTATTTAATTTGTAATGTATGACCTGATGTCTATGAAAGATTTTGTTCTTTGGTGAAAATAAATAAATAAATAAATAAAGTTTATGGTATATCTAGTCTGAAATAAGCACAATATTGAGCGGAACGTGTCAATGGAATTTTGAAAATTGATAAAATTAAAAACAGCCTGAAAAACCGCACACGCTCGTGAGCCATAAATAAGACGTGAGCTATTTTCATGCGAGCTTGATCGTGCATTTCTGTTTTGTACGTAAATGGCATTCATGTGGTTTCAACACGGAGGTTGAATGTAGTATGCTGCCGTTCACATTTGCATTGGAATAATTTACTAAAAATGTTAATAAGCACATGGCTTACTTCCGATGAGTTTCAGTAGTTCTGCAATCTGTTCCTTAGAACCTGGGGTAGAATTGGCTTAGGTTAGGTGATAGTTGATAGTTGACAATCAAAGTCATCGTTTATGTTCCATATAAGGTGATTATCGAATTGGCAATCGCTTTTTGCCATCGTTTTCATGCGACAGCTATTTAGCATTTAGGTGCCGTTTTCGTACAATTGTGTTATTTTCATATTGTTTGAATTTTACTATGCAGAATTTTAAATGCTTTATAGTGAATTTTTGTTAAACATTTTATATTTTTCATTTGCGCAGGATATTATGTGTATAGTTATTCCTATTTTATGTGATCGAAAAGCGCAATGTTTACTTTATTATTCTAATGTTCAGAAAGAGATGGAAATGAAGAAATCAATTTTAGAAACATTTGATGTAAAAAACTTTAGAAATAAATCAAGATCTATACGTTTGTATGTACATGATTGAACATTCATAGACAACCATAATTCTTATAGATTATAGTTATTCTCCAGTTGTTTGATTTGCCGCTTCACACGAAGTTAACACTAAGATTTGCATCCTTCAATTGACTCCAACTTCGAGTCTTATTGCTCGTGATAGTGACGAAAGGTAATCAAGAGTTATACTTTTATTAAAAACACGCAAATTTCACACACAAGTATTTTTTTTTTTTATCACTTGGTATTGTATTTTAAGCAAATAGATATATATACATGACGGAATATTTATTTAATTAATGGATTGCCAATCGAGGACTTTCGTAAATTCCTTTTCCCCGAATGCAATCATTCGAGATTGCTCCATGCAAAGATTTTGACGTTTCAAATTATCAATCAGGAAGAGTTGCTTCTTGTAAGCGTTCAACAAATCGGGGCGTTGTTCCTTGAGCGCCTTGATTTGTTTGTCTCGAGTATCAGTCTCGTTTCTGACCGTTTCCTTGACTTCCTTTTCAGTGTTCCTCATCTGGCTAAGAGTATTTCTAGTATTTTCCAGCTCTTCATTAGTTCGATACAGACGCTTCTCCAAGTTCGCATTCGTTTGCGTGAGAACTTTTGTTTCCCGTTTTAAGACCTCCAATTCTTTTCGTGTTGCATTATGATCTGCAACGCATTCTTTCAAACGTCGAAGAGCGTCTTCTAACTGCACTTCTAATTTATTCATCTGCTCCGAGAGAGTTTTGTTCCTCGAATAAGCCATATCGCGTTGAAAATATAGATTGTTTAATTAAAGAATTAGCAGGAATTCAAAATAACAGCTGTTCAATTTGATTGTGTAGAGGGCCAAATCACATTTCACGATGAGAAGTACTGTCAATTACCAAATATTTTTTCGCGGTCGCTTTACACAGAGCAGAATAGTTAAAAATCAAAACGACAATCAAAGAAGCGGCAGTCAGACATCAGTACGGTACTCAACATATGTATTAACATACATATACAGTTAAAATCGCTTATAACGACATCGGTTATAACGACGTATCGGTTACAACGAACAAATTCTTAGGTCCCGAATCAGCGCCATTGTAGATCCATTGAACGACAAACACTTATAACGACATCGCTTATAACGACATATCGCTTACAACGAAAGGGTAAACCTTTTTTCTAAATTAAATATCGGTTATAACGACTAAACGACGCAGCTGTTGGCGCAACTGATTTTTTTTTCTAGAACGGTAAACTGATTCTCTGTAGATGAGATGTATCTAAGTTCATAGAATCTGGGATATGTTACAGTTACCGTTTGTAGACGTTATTTTTTGCTTTTGCGTTTATTGAGTTTGTTCTACGTTGGGGAAGTTTTACTCAGTGCAAATTTTTCAGTGTGACAAGTGGTTGTAGAAGTTTAATTTAATTTTGTGAGGCGAAAAGTTGTACCTTCTTATCGGAAAATGAGTCAAAAAAGAAAATTCTGTACTAAGCAATTAGATATTTCCACTTTTTTTAATAAACAGTTAACGTATATTTGTAAATGTGTATTCCTATTATTTTATGGCTCAAAATCAAAGAAAAATTAGGGAAAAAAAGTAAGTATGTAAATACATAGCTTGATATCGGTTATAGCGACCTATCGCTTATAACGACCAAATTCGTCAGTCCCTTGAGAGTCGTTATAACCGATTTTGACTGTACATTCAAAACAAAACTTTGACAAAATTTGCAAAACCTTACCTCTCAATTTATATCCTTAAACTGCAAGTAAAGATATTAAAATAAAATTGTTTTTTTTTATAAATTTCTTTATTTTCTTTTCCACTTTCGACTTTATACAATTGGTTTTTATTTCCTCAGTTTTTGTTTTATGTTTTTAAAAGTTGTTTTACTTTATGTTATTTTTTATTTGTGATTTACATTATAAAAATTAATTAATAAAAATATATCAATAATAATTATTATTAAAGAAGAACACATTTTTTTTATTAAAAAAAAACAATTAAATATTTCATTATATGTAATGTGGTAATATTTTTGATTATTTCTTTCATGGAAAAAAGAAAATTAATGCAAATAATTTGTGTCTCTCAAATGAAATGCTTCGTCAAACTTTTTACAATAAACAACAATTTTGTGTTTCAAGCTGTTAATGTTCGTGCGTTAATTATTTTGCTTTTGTTTGTTTTTTAATTCCTTAAATTCTTCTTCTAACATAAAAAATATTAAGATCACACTGGTAATTAATTTTTTTAACGTCGAGCTTAGCTGTTATTTCATAAATTTTCTTTTAAATAACTTGGCTACATAGTGACTAAAATTGTGTTTTTATATATATATTTATGTATATACTTTCTTGTTCGTTTCGTTCTTTTTTTCAACTTATTACATATTACAAAAATGAAAATTTATTATTTTTTTTTGTTGTTGAAACAAAAAACTAAATTCAAAAATGACTGAAAACCTTTAACATTTATTCGTTTTTTTCTTTGTTTCTAATTAAAACTGATGAGTTTTAATGTTAAAAAAAAGAAATTAAAATTAAAAAAATTCGAAGTATTGTTTATTATACGACTGGTGGTTCAGTTCCTTCAGGGTCTTCGTCACTAAAAAAAAAGAAGTACAAAATCAAATAAATAAAGATGAATAAATAAACAAAATATTAAAAAAGAAAGGAAAGGGAAAATAAAATATATTTCGGTTTTGTTTTTAAATCACCACCATTGTTTATAATATTATAAATAGCCTAACAAAATTTGTTAACTTTTTACTTAAGTCGTAGCTTTTGTTGTTAACACCTTTTTCAATAATTTTATATAATAAACACATTAAGTTGTTTTGAAATTAACTAAATTTGCGAACATTTCTTTCGATTAACGATCTATAAAACATAATCAATGATTTTTACATTCGCTACAGTGATTCAATATATATATATTTTGAATATATATTTTGAATGTATAACATAATAAGTATACAATACAGAGACAATACTTCTAATTAAATTTTCATTTTTTTAAATTTATTGATTAATTCACAGCACAACATCCTTCGGTGATAACCCCAACCGTTGGTAACTAATAAAAATACCTACGATTTATAATTATATATACAGCGTCGGTGAATGAGCATTACATAGTTCTGCTTATCTTGTTCAGTACTGCCGCTTTTTGTAAATTAACTTTTTTTGATTTAGAAAGCTATATTCCTTGCAAATAGTTTTATTATATTTGTGGTTATATATTGTGAATATTATAGTAAATAATATACACTCATCCCTCGCTCAACGGAAGGCTACCGTTCCCGAAAAGTTGTCCGGAAATCGAAATTCGGTAAATCGAGTTATTTTTTATTTTGTAATTATATAGATACATAAGCCGAGTTTAAAAAATATTTTACTATATACTCGTACCATTCAATTACGTATGTAGAACTGTAACAATTTAAATTTTTAATAAGAAAGAAAATATTCAATTTCCAAAGAAACTATAAAATACAGTGAAAGCTCTAGTGTCGGACAGTTCCAGCTGGCGGACATCTCTCGTGGCCGGACGAATTTCATAGCCCCAAGTTGCTTGCTATGTTTTTAGAAAAAAATACATTTCGGTGGGCACTTCATTTATATAGATTCCGTACAAGAATCTCGCAGACGGGTAAAAAGGACTTTCTGACGAAAAAACTCTCGAACAAGAATTGCGTGCTCGATGCGTCTCCTGTGTTCCTTTGATACGGTGTTAATAAAGCGCAGCGCTTACTCTTATGGAAACAACTGTGCTGTAAGCAGCAATTCGGTAGTATGTGTTGAAATCAATCAAACAGTGATTTCTCATTTTAATGAAATGCTTTGTGATGATAGCACGGGACGGGCTTAGAATATCACTGCAGCGCCTCCCAAACAGCGCTCGTCGTAAAAGGCGGCTAAGAGGGAAATCACATTTAGAAAATTTAAACATACGGGTGAGCCCAGCGATATAATTAACATCTTAAAGCTGACCCGCAAGTATGCATGCATATCCATGATTTGACACGACTGGAGATCACCGGTCGTCGTAAAGGGTCGATCAAACAATAATCGATGAAAGGAGCGTGTCGAAATCGTAGAAAAAAGGCAGGATCAAACAAATGCAAAAACGCCAGCATTTGATCGGTCTCAGCGACAGTGCCAATTAGGCTAATTGCACACACACCGGTTTTGAACGGCCAGTATAAAATGGGCCGACATTTTACCGGTAGCAGGGTGCTAGCACACTCACCGGATTTTTACCAGTCTAAATTAGTGTTTTAAATTGTAAACCTCTTCATAAGGCATAATACTGATACTAAGCAAATTTTTTTCCAGATATCTTGCTAGTGGGTGCACTTTTACCGACCTACATTACTCCTTCAGAGTTGGGATTTCTACTGCAAGAAAAATAGTAAAAGCCATCTGGTTAGTTATGAAGAATGAGTGTATACGTGAACTCTTTAAAGATTATCTTGAAACCATTGCTTCTGATTTTGAAAAAAATGCCATTTTCCACATTGCATAGGTGCTGTTGATGGCAAACACGTTCTATAAATTGCCCGATAAGAAGTGGTTCTATGTTTTTCTATTACTCTGTAGTATTAATGGCAGTAGCTGATTCAAAATATCGTTTTGAGTGTGTTAATGTTGGAAGCTTTGGCAAAGATTGTGATCCCTCCATTTTCAAGCAATCTACTCTTTGGCAATCAATTCTGACAAACTCATTACAATTAGCTAAAGAAAAGTGCCTGCCGGGGACAGAATCTCCTAAAGTTTCTTACTACTTTGTTGGAGATGAAGCATTTGGTCTTCCCACATATTTAATGAGGCCCTACGGTGGAACACACCTAACGCTTGAAAAGAGAATATTTAACTATCGTTTGTGTAGGGCTCGGCGTTATGTCGAGTGTGCTTTTGGGATATTGAGCAACAAATGGCGCATCTTTCACAGGCCTATAAACACTGAACCGGATTTTGCAGTTGACATTGTAAAAGCGTGTATTGTTCTCCACAATTTTGTTCGTGACCGGGATGGTTATTTGCCAGAAGATACAACAACAATAAGTGGCTTGGAAGATTTGCCAAGAGATGCAACAGCACGGGGTGGTCTACAAGCTAACAACGCTCGAAAAATATTAAGTAAATATTTTGTAACAGATATCGGGGCAGTTCCCTGGCAAATGAGTAAGATATGAGTAATGAAAAGGTGTGATAAGTTTTAATTTGTTGAGATTGTTGGGTACATTTTCAGCGTATTCTTTAATATTCTTTGATATGCTGTTAATATTTAATGTGTTTAATAAGCCGTGTATTGTAAACAAGAGATCAGAACGAATAAAACATCCAAAACCTTACAATCGTTTTTAAGAGCGCAGCAAACTTCCCTCCATGCGTCGCTGGTAAGATTCCTGTCTTTAAATTTATCCAAGGTTTTATCCCACAAAACAGGTCTTGCCTCCACTAATGAAATAATGACATCATTGTCAATTAAATCAACCATTGCACTTTAATTAAAACGCACTACCAAAACTAGTTTTAAACGTAGTATGTATGTACCTACAATTTCACATACTGAATGAAGCGAGAGCAGTCGAATGGAATGGTCGGCAAAAAATCGGTGCGTGTGCAAGCGTGTATTTAATCACGTACGCCACTACTTCCCGATACTGCCGTCGATACAGTGGCAGTGGACGGCTGCTCACCGGCATTTTGCCGGCACCGATCAGCGGTCGGCGTGTGTGCCAGGTCCCGTTCCCACATGTGGTTCACTATTGGAATTTGGACGACCGGTATAAAATCGGCGTGTGTGCAATTAGCCTTAAGGGGGGGGGGGGGGGGGGGGGGCTTAAGCCTCCGTATGGATTACGCAAGTTAAGGTTTCTTAGAGGACAACAATAAGTTTGGATTCATTTATTTTATTAACTTAAAAGGGGAAAAAAAGATTGAAAAATTTTACAAGTGAATTGAATTGAAATTATTAACATACAAGAGATAGAAAAGCCATGAGTGCGTGATCGTTAGTTGACATTCATTCACACATAATATACATGCTCTATTTGACATTTTATGCAGACGGACATCTCCCGTGGCCGGACAAAATCACTGGAACCGTGAGTGTCCGCTCAGGGGAGCTTTCAGTGTACTTATTGTCAATACTTTGCATTTACAACAACCAACGATCATACCACGTCGAGTTAATCGGTTGTCGTCAGATCACCGTAATTAAAAACGACGTTGGGCGCGGTTAGTACGTAGATGGGGGACCGTTTGAGAACAACCGCGTGTCGTTGGCCAGTCCCATCTACAGAGTTGAGGTAGATAATATACGTGGTATCACAATGGACCTAAATTGGTCTAAGTGTGTCGGCTTCTGCCGACAGCCACATAAACCTAACCTAACCTAATCTTGCATTTACAAGGAACGTAAATTAAATAAAAAACATAATCATAGCCGCTAGCCAGACTCCCAGCTGTCAGTATGATGTGGAAGCAACTGGTTTAAAAAATGAGGATAATTTTAGTTGTTTCAAACTCAGTTTTACTCCGGTTTCGTTTTTGCGCATTTTTTTAACTAACTATTTTTGTTTTGTTTTTTCCTCCGTATCCGAAAAACTCCCACCGACTGTACTTATAAAACTTGAATTTTCATACATAAATAAAAGAACAAATTTCCTCAAAATGATATTTTTATAATTTCCGTAAATAAAGTTTTCTTTCCGTAAACAGAGACCCTATTCTAGCAGTTTTAGTTTTAGGAGTCATAGATCATATATAAAATATTTCAGCTTTCTAGCTCAAAATTCGATTTTTTCCAAAATTTAGTTTTTTTGAGTTTGTGGGCGTGTCTGTGGGCGGATTTCAAAAATTCGTAAACTTGATTATTTCGGTACCCTAGAGAGTATATGGTTAAAATTTCAGCTCTCTAGGTCCAGTTTAAAGGCCTAATTTTTGCCGACGGACGGACCGACATGGCTAGATCGACATTACTATCGATGCTGATCATAAATATAGTAACTGTTAGGGGTCTACGGGCAATATTAAGGTATGTTACAAACTATGCGTCAAAATTAATATACCCTAAGAATAGGGTATAAACAAATATGGATTAAAGGTAATGTTTGAATTTAAAATGTTTATTTAATATGTATATCTATATATGTATTTTGAAACTTTAGGCCCCATAAACTCATCGAGGAAACCAAAACTGTCAAGAATCTGTACAATTTGTCAATTACAAGTTAGCAAAACACAGTGAGTTTAGAATGAGTATAAATGGTTTTTTGTAATCTCAAAGAGTGAGGTGGGTACTACTGTGTTGGAGAAATAAAAACCTCTTATATTGCATTGAAATGTGAAGGATTTTACCAGATTAGTTTTTCCGTTTTGTGAATAGCTTTTTGTTTTTTCCTTTTAGGGTCGAAAGAAAATGACTCAAATTGGCAATGCTTGTAGGCACCATTGTTATTTTAACTGATAACGCCCACCAATGAGCATGGTGACCGTGTTCTTGCTTCAGCAAATTTGTGAATTGTATGGGAAGTGCACACGGTTCCAGCAAGATAGTGAGACCAGACTGTACAGACAGCGCGAGCGATTGTGGACATTATGCAAAATCGATCTCTCTTCAAATCACGGGACTATACAAACAGACATTGGTAGTCATAAATTGACTTATTGCCAACAAATTCAAACGTCTTAATAAGCAAAACAAACAAAACGAAAAAAAAACTAACTCTTTTATTTACAAACAAAGTAACTGCCTGAGGAAATGGAGTGAGGCCCTTGCATGTTTATACTAATTTGTTGACGGCTGCTTTACAACTAGGTATGTAAGTTTATATACTGCACTTTAAGCCTTCGACTTAAAGGCTTTCAAATACACGGAAATTGTGGATGACCCTACTCAAAACTATTTACAACACAATCATTTACCTAGTACCTCATCACCGTTATTTTAATAAATATCGTTGTGCCTTGAATAATGTTTCAATTAACTAGGAACTAATATGTAAAAAAACACCCTTTTTGGCAAGA
The DNA here is from genome assembly GCA_949715645.1 of Portevinia maculata. NCBI lineage: Eukaryota > Metazoa > Arthropoda > Insecta > Diptera > Syrphidae > Portevinia > Portevinia maculata. Next base: position 192,362,895 of record OX454525.1, read on the forward strand.
CTTTTTTTTACCGAACATCTATTCTGAAACTATCGAACCTATTGAACATATGCCAGCTAAGCAGGGCTAAACTAATTCGCCAATTACAACAATAATGTCCTACTCTATTCACATAAAACGTCTGAAATGTGGGACGTGGATAAATTATATGCACCGGCGGTGGCTGGTCGATTTCATCGAACGCGGTGGGGTCGAAAGGAGTGCCAAAATCGCTATCAAATTCCTGGTACACTAAACTGGAGGGATTCCAGCTACTGTTTGCATGTTAATAAGTGTAAGATTTAATTTTAATTAGTTCTAATTAGAGAGCGAGATAGACAAAATGTACTCACTCTGGACACGTGTCAACGTTGATGGCGCTTATCGCAGTCTTACTAAGTTGAATTTGACCGCCGATTTCGGCTTCTACAACATGTACGCAGCCGTTAAAACCGTGTCTGTAACGGTCTCCAGTGAATTTCACTAAATCTGGAGCGCCACCTAGAAAAGAAAAAAATTAGGAAATAATAAAAAATGCGACCAACTATCCGTCAGCAACCGATCCTTACCAATAAACACATTTCCAGGCAGGCTCATGGTGCTCTTGCCTGTTGGTATCGATTCCCCGACTTGCACTAAATGATTCAGCTCCAAGCTGGCCTGATTGCCGAATCTCTTCAAGATGACAATGTGTCGTTTGCCATCGTCCACCTTTGTGAACGGACTGCGTATTGTGTTCTCTTCACCATCCAGACGGAATGCGAACTCCACAATGCCATCACTAATGGCCAAGGCCATAAAGTCTTGGCCGTTATACTCCTCGCCCTTGTTCTGACCCCACCAGACTAGCAAGCCGTTCGGCTCCGTTGTCGAAAAGAGGATAGCGACAAACGATGATGCTTGTTCTTCTTCCTCACCGAAGCTGTTGCGGTTTAATTCGAGATAACCGTTTCCACGGAAGTTCGCAGTGTACTGGATCTCTAAGTCTGTAAAGAGATTGATAACGTTTTACCATGGATGGATAGAGGAGGAAGAACTTACGAATTTCACAATTTTTCCCAGAAAAGCCCAGTGGACAGTTGCATTCCACATTTTCACCGTTCATGGTGCAGGTTCCACCATTTTCGCAAGGGTCACGATGGCAAGATTCGACTTCGAGTTCATCTGCTTCGTAGCCACTTCCTGAGGGTGGTTCGATTTCGTTAATATCTCCGCAGTTTTGTATGTTGGCGGCTTCCTTGATATCAGCAATAAGATTCATCTTTCTGTTGGATTCTACGAGCTAAGCCGAAACGAGTTAGTTTAAAAGATGTTGCGGGAGAATGTGTATACTTACATTTGAAATACATCCATCAAAGCCGCGGGTCACGTTTACGTCACGGTTTAGTGTGATTTGTCTGTCATAGCCGCCAATGTAAAGTGGAGTCTTAATGTGTAGCGTTCTGGCTAAGCCGGAGGCCTTTGCCTTCTGCTCTGGCTCATCGCCCACGCGAAGAATACCTTCGCCGAAGCGTCGATTAATTTCGATTTCAGTCCATTTGTTAAGTGGCAGTGGATTCAGGGATCGTATGACTATCGGTCTTAGTCCTACAATGAAGCGGTAGGGGAACAAATTACTCCACTTGACGAAAATTCGAAATAATCTACTTACTTGCTGCGGTGTTAATTCTCAATTCCACGTATTTGTTGTGCAGCACAACGGCCACAAAGTCACCGCTCACCTTCTTCGATTCGGCAATGTAAAGTAAAACGGAGTCTTCTAAGCTGTTCGGCCGCACTGAGAACTTAATATTCAACTTCGAGGGTCTTGGGGTGCTGCACAAAAAAATTTTCAAACAAAATTAATTTCGAAGTTCGCCGACTAAAAATATCAAACGTCTAACGTACCTATATGCAGCAAAACTGCTACTTTTGAACGCCAAGCTAGCTTCGTTCAAATGCTCAATATACTGGCATCTGTCACCGGTTTTGTTCAACGGACAATAGCATTCCATTCCGAAATCGGTATTCTCACAGCGCCCAGTTCCGCAAATACCTGGCGTACATGAGGTACCTTTTGTGGCACAATTCCTTCCTGTAAATCCATCCTTACAAATGCAAGTGTAACCCATCTCTGTTTGGCTTTCCAGACAAATGCCCTCATTCTGGCAGGGATCATCGGCACATGGTTCACATGACGTAATACCCTCCTTATACTTGGCATCCTTGTAAAGCTCAATAATTTGGTCTTGCAGAGTCAGTCGACTAATGCAGCCGACAAAGCCGATTGCCTTTTCGACAGATCCCGCTGGTAAGTCCTCCCACTTCGGCACCGCGCCAATGTAGAGATCCTCAACCAGATCTAATGGTGAGATTTGCGACAACAGTGGGAAGCCAATCGGATGCTGATCGTCGACTGTCATGTAGCCATCGCGTCTGAAGCGGTTTACGCGAATCGTATGCCATTCATCAAGAGTAATAGGCGACTCGGCACGCATGACAACTGGCTTGCCATCAAAGTCAAAGCGGAACTCGGGATATCTGTCATTCAGGGAGAGGGCAATATAATCACCACTACCCTTCTTCTGTCCATTGAAGAGTAGCAACCCGTTAGGTTGCTTCGGTCGGAATGTGATGTCAAAGTTGAATTTAAAGAATGAACTTGGCAGTGTTGGGAATGACATGTAACTTCGCGGTGCCTGATGGAAGTGGGGAATGGCTCCGGTCACGACTAGAATTGTAGGATAATCGATTGATTCCCCATTGTTGGTGGCAGTGCATATGTAAGTTCCCGCGTCACGGGCTTGCACATCATCCAAACGGAGTTCGTTCTAGAAAAATACAGCAAAGCAAAAATTATTCGACTTATTCGGAATCCCTAACATTTAAACAACTAACATTGTATAAGTCTTTTCCAGACTGTAGGGTGCCATACTGACGTGACCATCTAAATGATGAGGCGCTATGTTCGGCATCGCAGTTCAGGTTGACATCTGTTCCAACTTCGGCGTGTTCAATCTTAGGTTGCTTTGATTTACGTTTTGTATCCTCTGCAAGGGAATAACTTATGTATGTAAGCAAATTGAACGTTTTCAGAATATTAAAGCATAGATCTTACCTGTTATATCAAGTTTGTAGCTGGTAGTGTAAAGATCGCCCTCATCGGTTTTACATTTGCAAACATATTCTCCAGCGTCGGCAATGTCAGCGTTTGCAATTATCAGTTTATTTCCTACTTGCTGAAAAAAGGATAAAGGAGATATAATTTTTGACTTAACGCTAAACTCAATCTTAATCGAATTACGTCGCAGAAAATCTACGACGTAGAAAGGCACGCAATTATGTGTCCAAGCAGCTCGAATGAATGTTGCATTATCACGGATAAATGATAATAATTAGTAATGCTATTAAAGATCATCGTTTAAAACGGTAGACTGGCTCTCATAACCTATACTTGTTTTAAAACAACTCTCGTATGGAGGTAGCATAACATTGTTGGAATGCAATATTTTTGACATTATGAACAAAATAAAAAATAATTAAATATAAGGTATTAACGGCATATATATAAGGCTTAGAACGTAGCTTATCTAACTTATTATTCGAAGGCGATTTCGAATGAAAAATTCTGAGGAGATTTTCATGGTCATGGCAATTTATACTCCTGGATGTTTGCCAGACTTTCGCAAGAGATTGGGCTGTGTAAAATGTTAATAAGTGCTACTAATGAGGGGATTAAATAAATAAAAAAATACATATTAGGCATTAACGGTCTATGCAGGGCCAAAAACCTCACTTCTCCAACCAATTGCTTGTGCGAAGTGGAAGAAGTTTTTAGCCGAATCCGAACGGCGAATTCGAGAAGCTTCTCATGACAATTGATACTCTTGGATGTTTGTCAGACGTTCGCAAGTTGGCAGTTGAAAAAACTTTATAGATGTAACTTGGCCCCAGCGGGGTATGAACACGAGACATGAGGGGATTACATACTCGTATATGTATACATTTATCATTTTTAAGCACCTGGTTGCCGAGGGAGTAGTGATGGGACTTGTTGTGATCTGCACAACTAAGCACGAAAGCACTCGAATGATTTACTTTAGTTTTGCGTGTCAAAAACTGCGCACATTGAAATCGTAAAATATAGGCAAGCCTTAAATCTCCTGGATCGCACAAATTCAGCACCACCACCATTTGATTGGCCTCAGTTATAAAGTGATCCGACACCGGGACGTGTGCCAAAACTTATTGAGGTCGAACCGGCGAACTACACAGGCGGACCAGCAGGGATGCAGTATAGTGGGAGGGTATTGTTCCCGCTGATTTTGAAAGCTTCGCCCTAAAGGTAGACGTTGTATCCGCAGTAAAAAGTGGTATTAGCCCCTCGGAAATCAGAAATGTCACGCCTTTATCACTGTTGGAGTCTTGAAATCATGTGACTAAGGAGCTTTCGTTAGCATAGGAAGCCAGCAGTTTCATCGAAGAAATTTGAAGAGGCAGACTGGAATCTACCATCCACCAGTATAAAATAAGGCTTCGTTAGTAGAATTGGGGAAAAAACCCAAGGGCTGTAAAGTTGGTCATATCAAGACGCCGTTCGTTTGTATGAAATGTAATGTTAGTTTGCATTCTAAAGTGCACACCAAAATGGGCTAACAGCGAGGTCAGAATTAAAGGAATGATAATCCTCCCACTTCAAATGGTGTTGTTGTTGTATATTCGTCCGAGCGAATGTCAGGTACTTGAATTATATTAAATTTTATTAATATTCCGGCGAACCCTACAGGCCGACAAGAGGCCATGTAGTAAACTGCGTGGGAAGGTTATTGCCCCTCAAATGCGTTTTATAACCTCGGCATTAAAGTAGAAGAATTGGACAGGAAGATGAGGGATATTCAATTCTTATAAAATAAAAAATAAACAATTCATATTGAAAATATTTAAGGTAAATATTAATTTTACAATTAAACTCACCCTAATATGCAGTGGCAATGGCTCTCCATCGGCTCGCTCCCAAACGACTTCGGTGTAGCTGTTATCTGAAGAATAACATTCGACTTCAGTTGACTCTCCAATCCTCAGGTCCGAATGCTGTTGATCCAACTTTAAGACCGGTGCGTTTTCGTAGATTTTATTATCCGAAGAAGTTGGCCAGTGTTGTGGTTGCGCTGGCGGTATTGCCGCTGCTATTTTATTTTATTTTCGGAATTTTCGTGTGTGTATCCGATTAAGTGTGTGTGTTTTTAAGAAAAAAATCATTTTGTTGATGGTAATCATGATGATTTTGATATTGATATATCGAGTTGACATTAAGGCGAACAAAGAACGAACACATGTATTGCGTTTTTTTGCATAGATGATGATTTTTAGGCAAAAATAACACACAAAGGCGAATAAATAGTTTTTTTTTTTAAACATGGAGATATGATGTCGATTGTTGCAGGTAGAGGATACAGTCACAAGAGAGATTTGATATTTATAGGAGAGAAAAAAAAGTAAACAAAAATGGAAATTAAGAATTGATTTTGATCAAATGAATAATGTTATAAATACAAAAACTACATTTTATGTTCACAAAGAGAATTTTGGAAAGACAAAAATAAAAAAAAAACAAAGAAACAGTTCAACGGATTTATAAGATGAACGGTTTCATGTCTAGGTTTGTTTTTTTTTGTTGGTGTAATAACATCATGACAATATTTTATATTATAAGTTTATTTTTAAATTAATGAACAAAATCAGCAAGCAATTAGTATTTTTTTTTAATTTCTACAAAGTTAACTACAAGTTAAGTCCAAATAAAAGTTTTTGTATTTACATTTGGTTGGAGGGGTGTGTATGTTTTTTTTCTAAGGCAAGGGATATTGGGCAGGGATTTCAACCAAAAACGACTCAACAATATACAAATTTGCATGCATTTGTTTTTATAATGAAAAGCACCACACAAGCGAAACACAAAAAAGAAATGTACCAAAATGATTAGAAAAGATTAGGAAAAAAGCTATATATTCAAATAGTCGTACTTACTCAATCAACAATCTATTACGTTCTATAATGTATACATAGTCTAAATAGAGTTTTACTGTTTAATATTCTATCACTGGTCTCGAGTAGAAACGCGTTGATAGTATATGATAGTTGATAGTTTGGCCTAACTTAAAAAAAAAAATTAAAAAAACTTTCTTAAAAACGGCAAAGAAAACGAGGAAGGTGAGACCGGTTCGCATGAAAACCAATTGCGAATTTCGATCAGGTGAATATTTGCGAAATTTCATATTTATTAGAACCAGGGAAGTGGTCTGTTGTAGTTTCATAAAACGTATAGTTTTTCTAGGGAAGTGGGCACAAAGGGTGTCCATTGGTTGGTTGGTTGTCCATTAATATCGCACATTTTAATTTTTAAATTTGGCGCATTTTTTGTGTCGGTCGTACAACTATGTCATTTGACAGCTGTCTGTGCGAACATTAAGGTTTAGTTATGTACAATAACCCTTCCTATCTACACTTTTTTTTTTAAAATAAAAACATCAGAACTTTTCAAATAAACGGTGCGTTTTTTTCCGAATTTCAAATAGGGGGTCTCAATTGCCAATTGACATTTTTACCAACTATAAATCTCGATACACCAATAGGACAGTTTGTAGAGTAAATCCGTCGATAGCTGTTAGGCTATGTTGATGCATCGCACAGTTGGATGATCAAAATGTAAAACTTTAATAATTTAATTAGAAATTTTCTTTAGAACCTAGATATGATCACGTGACGAGGGAGAACGGTCGTACATGTTTGTTTTGATATTATCAGGTAATCAGGTTCCGAATTTAACAGATCAACGCGACCAATCAACGTTTGATCGCTTTAAAATAAAGACCGAGTTCCGAAACGTCAAAAAAGTAGTTTCATTGCCGTAGCACTATGCTTTTGATACGATCTGCAATTAAATCTAGGTGCCTTCGATACATTTTACTTTGCACAAGTTTCATGTTTCGGAACGCATTTTTTTACAGAACAACCATTTTTGCCAACATTTTAAATTGTGACAGTGCGTGTCCATTTTGATATTTTTTTTTAGTTTTCTAAATAAGACCAACAATTTCAAATTCGGTCAAAACGTCCCCAAAAACAGGCGTGGAAAAAACTTTTTTTAAGCGAGGTGTTGAGAAAAACATTGCCTTTTCATATTTTGTTATCACTGTTTAATGCTTCTCGGGCTTTTAGGAATTAATAAAACAAACAAAAATGTGTGGACATGGCAAAAACTTTGTAAGGGCGAGCTTGTTAAGAGCGGCATTGTCCAAATAATTTATGAAGAACACGACCATCAACTTCTTCGATGGGAGTGGGACATTTAACATTTTTTTCACATTATCACTTAACATTATTATCATTTGAGTTCAAAATGTCAAGCTCAGAATTGGTTACGGGCGGACTGACTTGGCTAAATGGACCGAACTTTCGATGCTGATTACAAATGAAGTAACTTGTTGGCATCTACGACCGATAATAAGGCATGTTATAAACTATGAGACAGAATAAATATAGCCGTACAAAAGGGTATAATAATAATAACAAGCAAAATATTCAGCTATAAAAAAACTTGCATCCGAGAGACTTCATATACATTTAACAAACATCGGGAGCGCAAAAAAGCACTGTTTCTGGGGACGCTGCAGTTACGTTAACGATTCGCCTCTCCTAGGAAATATATATATTATAGAAAATCGAAAAGCAACAAGTCTAGACACCTCCTAGCGTTACGGAGGGATTCCATAGGTACATAATATTTTACATTTGAATAGAGCTGAGACTACGAAGTGTTCCAAAACCCTCTGTGATAATGGACAAGTTAACGGTGTCTAGCAAACATTTTTCAAGTTTAAATTGTAATTGCTCGTCAACTGAAAGGGTGACGTAAGTAAGTAAGTGAGAGGAGAATCGTTAGACGCGTGTGATTTGGGAATTTGCCAGAACACGTTGGCTCATTTGCTCATTTGCTCATCTTGCGTGCGTTTTAGGTATGTCAATGTCAAATCCAGCAGATTTAAAAAAAAGCACAATATAAAGAACAAGCAACCTATTTACTTCATTCCTAAGAGACATCTCCAAGCATCTCATAGCGCTGTTGCATCGCCATAAATTCGCCTTTCCTGAGAAAGGAATACACAAAAAATCGAATGACATACAGCCTTTAGACATTTCTGTATGTGAAGTTTTATTTTTTTGATAAATACGTAAGTTCGGAGCCGTTAATGCCTAAAATTTATTTATTAGAATGAAAGGGGCCTACAGTTACAGTTTTATGCAGATTTTTGAGAAGTTTCTCGTGACAATTTATACTCTTGAATGTTTTTTCGACTTTGGCAAATGAACGAGAGGTTTCAACTTGGGGTATCTCGGTCAGTATTCCAACGGGAAATACTAAGCCCGTTTTCAGTTCAACTCTATTTCGAAGTCGTAGTTGTGTACCTACAGAAAGCCCGTGGAAACAATGCAACAACTAATGAGATACAGTCTTAAAATGATACGTTATTCAGCACGGGTATTGAGGAAATACAATGGGTAGTAGAGCGGATGCATGGTGGTTTTAGATGCTTGTAAATTATTATGGACAGACAAATCAAAGCGTTTGTTAAGAATTTTACATTACTGTTGGGCAGCTAGAAAATATTTGTTGTACGATCGAACACAGGCTTGAGGGTGAAATTATTTAAAATAACACGGCCGATATTGGGGTTGATATTTTCTAGGGGTGGAATACAAGTGGCTATATATTTAAGAGACATTGCGGCGATCACGATGCATAAACTCAAGTGTCTTCGCGATGTCACGATCGCCAACAAGGTTCATCGCGCGCTTTTAGATCATGTTATATAGCTCCACATAAGTTGTTGGTGGAGCAGACAAGATGTGAGCATTGAACCTGAGTTTGGGGCCAATAAATGCATTTTAAATTCGTGCGAGTACAGAAAGGTTCAATTATATCTTACATCGCTGAAGGAAGTCATTATGCAGCCTTCTTGGAGACACCGAATATGTGGTACTTTCATCAGCAATGAATTGGATTGGAAGTATCGGAAAGATCATTTATAAAAACGAGAACAAAAGATATTGGAGACATGAACAAATTTTGGGATATAGGTACCGGCATTTATTTGGTGAGTTGCGGACTTGAAAACATCAAGTTTTGCAACTTCACGCATTTTCGACAAAAGACATCCTTCTTTCACCACTGCGTTAAGTAGATCAATTGTAATACCATATGATATCAATTGCTGCTGGTATCATTTAGGGGGTTACTAGAATTAAAGCTAACAGAGCTCATTTTGATATGCAAAAAGATGATCAACTCTGAGACCGTGCTCATTTTTTAGAAGAAGACCTAGTGTGTGTCTCAAGTCCACCGTGTGGAGTTAAGAAGCTTAATGATGATGCAGAATGTTATGTTCCTAATTCTGTTAAGTTTAGAACAAATACAGAGGAACTTTAATCGGCATATTAAAAAGTTCCTTTCAAAATAGGTATACGAATTAGATTTGAAGCTATTACATAAAGTGAAAAACTTATTTGGTATTAAGAATTTCACTCTATTCAGGAATAGACATCCTTTATCCGTAATGATATTTTTCCAACGCTGATTAGAATAATAGTGATCAAAAATACATTAATACAACATTTTATATACTGCTTCATTGAATGAGAATATAAATTATTCTGTTAAAATGTAATGCGAAACTATTGGGACTTTTCTACAGGAAGAAAAAATATTACATTACAAATTGTTTATTTTTTTTTCAACTTTGTTTCTTACTTAAATTAGTATTTTATTTATAATTTCTACGAATTACATAAAAAAATTGTTTTATTTCTAAGTTCTACCTTGGAATACTGTGCAAAGGTATAAATATAGCGAAATATATTATTCGCATAGTGACAAAATAAAGGTGAGCGTGTGTTCTTATATGCGTGTTCTTTAAATTTTTGTAAAATAAAAAAAATATTTTGTTTCTTTTTACGGTGCATGGTGACGTAAGTGCGAGATTCGATCTTTTTCAAGACACAATTTTCTAATTTTCTATGAGAAGTGTAGATATACAGAATCAATGTATGCGTATGTGTTGACATAAAAAATAACTAAATACAAATTTAAATTGAAATTTAAGTTAGAACAACTCAACAAAATTAAATGAAAAGAAAAAAAAATTAAAACAAACCACTAATTGATCTGGATCTGATCTTATCCTTTTTCCATCGCTTGAATCGGTTCGTTGAATCACGAGTGCAATTAAACTCATCCGAGTGATCGGTGCAATCGTAAATACCATCGCATACCATTGACTGTTTAACACATGTATGGGGATGTGAGATGCATTTAAAGTCATTCGGTTCACAAACGTATGCAGCGGGCTTGGTTATGACGCTTTTTGGTTTCACGTCTTTCCATTTTGCATTATTTATTTTTGTATGTATATATTTTTTTCCAAAATGCATATAGGTATTTCACACATAAATAGGGTTTTCGGGAAAATTTTAAATACAAATATATTTTTTTTTTAATTTATTTTACATTATCAAGGAATAGGGACAGGCATATTTAAAAAAATGTAAAATAATTAATTTTGTTTGTTCATAAGATGAATAATTTTGTTTAAAGTTGAGGAAGAAGGCCAGGAAAATGGAAAAAAGAATAAATAAAAAATTAGAAAAATGTTTTGCTGTTTTTTTGAGAATAAAAATTTTTTTTAAAAATTAATCAACGGATATTATTTGAAAACCAACGCTACAATGAAAGAAAGGTATCTAATGTTTCTTGTTTTGTTTTGAAGTTTTAATACGTGTATGTACAAAATGGAGACGAACAGCAGTTTTCAAATACTTGCTGGGGTTAATTTTGTTATGGGCAAAAACATTTTATCTACTGAAGTTACAAGGACACATTTCGTTCATTACTAATGGTTAAAGCTATTGATGACTTGTGACGAGCTTTTCGGACGAGATTATTATAATTCTGTGGCATAGCTATTAAAGACTAACGAATTTTTTTAAGGAACGGTTTTTTATTATTTTATGTAAACGTGAAGGTATGGGCACTAAGTAGTTTTGGTGGAAATATTTAAATGAATTAGTTTTATTTCGGAAGTGAGTTTGTATTATGTACTTTTTGCTTTTTATGTTGTTTTTAGTTGTTTTTTTGGGTCTGTAAATATAATACGTTCACATTGAGGTGGTTAAACAGAAAAAAAGAAAGAAAAATACACATAATAAAACTACTATTTTCAAGATTGAAGACAATGAAATGGTTACACTAAAAAGGTTGATTTGGAATTAAAAAAGTTACCTGTAAATACGGGGTGGTCAGCTACTGGGGTTAAGGAACTCACTGCTCAAAACTTGGTTTGAGAAGCATGACAACTGAGGTCGTTGTGAATTGACTAGCACCTACTTATACTAACTCGTAATATTCAGTGCAAAAAGCAAGGTTTCTACTAAATGCAAGACAGATTGGCATTTCGAATATTGGCCATTATACCCGCACATCTTGGAGGACGCTCTCAAGGAGAAATGAGAATTACTTTAATTCGAACTTATTCTTATTACTGGACACAGGGGTCTAATTTGCAGGTAACTGAAATATACCACCGGATAAAAGATCAAAGTGTCGAAAACATTGTCATGGGAATGAGTGATTGAATGCCATTTATACATCGAAAATAACATGATCATGATCGAAAAACGAACGGTGGCGGCATCTTTGAAAATAAGATTGGTTATTGCCAACAAAGCCAGCGAATTATGATTTTGACTTCCATCGCCCGCCGCTGTACAAAGCGCTATTCCAAAGTACACAGTCACACGACAATCAATGAATAAAGTTTTCTCCGCTTTGCTAGAGTTGTCGCTCTCATCGTTAATTGTAGGTCCAACATAAACGCACCCTAAGTTGATATTGTCATGATCAAACCAGATCCGATAAACCTTGCCATGCAGGCAATATCAATCAACATTCCCTTATAATCTCGGCATAGAGGCAGACCTAAAAACGTATGAATCACACAAATGCAATTATACGCCAGTCATCCACTTTCGAGAGTCCTGCCAAATCAAAATGCTAACCTTAAAAGTCGACCAGTAGGTATGTAGAAAAGTGCGAAGGTAATGATTTTTCTCATCCAGATGCTAAACACGCCGGTAAAGAAAGAAGAATGCACAACTGAATATAAGCAATTTGTTTAAGGTTCTTTAACAGTGGCCTGACCTGCTGAAGTTGAACACAAACACACCTTGAGAGAGCGATATCGGTACAGTATAGCTTTCAGAAACATAGTAAATAAATCAGAGGTAACCGTGATATTTTTCTCATAAGAAAGCGATTGTTGAACAAGGAGGAGTCAAATATAGTACAGTGCTAAGGAAAAAAGGGATACAAAACCAATTTCTTCTCAATAGCAACTATCTTTTAAATTTTTCATGTAGGGATAATAGCAACCGAGATATTTTATAAAATATAAAATACTAGATGGCGGCCAAAAGGTGATATCATGTGTGCGAAAAATGAGATTTATTATATACAATCTATTCTTCGAATGAAAGAATCGGGGGTGGTACAAACTGCTGGGTCACCCATATTGTGTGTTCATAAACTCACTGGACTATTGCCTTGCTTACAGGCGACGATAAATATGCAGATGAAGATATGGATACACTCAATAAATATATTCGATGAATTACGTGTGCGTGCGCAGTTAATATGCGGTTGCGAATATCAAGTTCATTGTTGGTAGGGTTTCAGCTGTATTTGGTAGATAGACGCCGCGTTTATTATCGCTACTGATCTATATAGACCTTTCAATGAAAATAAAACGATCCGGATCATCAAAAAAATTACTTTGCAAGTTTCCTTTATTCACATTTAATTAGCGTTGCCATTCGTGTATTATATTTTTCAATTTTTTGAATTCTTGATCACAAAACAGATTTACACAAAACTGCGTACAACATCGGTTTTATTTATTGTCATCAATCAGAAAAAATTGACCAGTCTTACAGACTTAAGTACAATAATGTATGTATATTTATATAGGAATATAATGTTTTATTAAAAAAATTATATGAACGGTTATATCTGTAATAAAAATTATAGAAAATTATTTTCGCTGAATTTTGAGAGATCGCATTCCGAATAGTAAGCATCTGGAATCAAATGTTGGCTTATTAATTCTCGAATTCAATTTAAAACATAAGGAACGGTTACAGTCTGGGACACAGCGATATAGAAGGAAATGAGTAGGTCCGACGAGCTTGCGAGAAGGGGAGGGTAACTGGAAAGTAGTGGAGGTGTGGACATCAAACCACCCTTAATAATTAATGAGCAAATTTAAAAAATGACTGACCTTAGATGACAGCATTTAGAGGAGCACAGGGTGTCTAAAGCGTTTTGGCCGCATTTGGGCAAGAAAAGATCTAGGGAAAATCTTAAATTGAGTAGGGAACCGCTTTGAACAGTAGTTGGGATTATGTCGGGACACTGTCTCCTAAGGATGCTGGGCGGCTTAGACTGGTAGACGTGGATACGTGCAGATTCTCTGAGGACCTGCAAGCCAAGGAAGACATAACACACATATTGTGTGAGTATGAGGGAATCGCACGGTATCGTGGAAGGTTTCCAGGAGAATACTTCTTGCAGGAAATAGGGGAGTTGAGCGTCAAAGACAACAGGAAGCTGGTGAAATTCTGCAGGGAGAATGGATGTTTTCCGAGGGCAAGTGTTTAGGTTCCTTCTTTTAAAGTTTACATTTAATCGGTACCCCAGGGATAGCGATGGGCCCTTTCTTGCTGCCTAGGGTTGTATGCGATTGCATACCGCTTTTTAACCTAACATTACCTAACATACAGTTGGATGCCCTATTCCTATCCTGTACGTACATCACAGATTGGAAAAAGAAACTTTGAAAAGTTCAAACTGTTCAGCTATCGCTCTAGCTATGAGTTTTGGAATTATATGGATCTTCTCTAATAATAAAACCCAGATAGTGTTGTCTGGTTCAAACTTTAATAGGGAAGACGGTAGCAATCTGATATAATGGACGCCACGCCAGTGTAAGGCTGTGATAATTTGACTATTAGAAAAGAGGTGCTATTTCAATACTTACACAAATCAACCATTTCCAGCATAATCATCCTACAGACAGTATTATTTAATGATTACAACTACACAACTGAATAAAATTACTGACAAGACTAATGGGGTGTTTTGTTATTTCGTGACTATACATCTAAGATCGATAGGTGCTTAAATTACTGCTAAGGCAGAGAATATATCAATAGTCTACCAAAATCAGTGCAACATACACACTTCAATTTTGTTCCGAACCAAAATATAGAATCTGCCCTATCAGATACAAGTACATAAAACTCATAGAAAAATCAATGGTTTCAAAGATTAAAATTTTGATTAAAAAAATGCATCCAATTTATGTTTATTTTTAAAAAAAAATTACCATAAACTTTTCTGTGTTCTACGCTGAAACAAAAAGATGGACATACGATTGCTATTTGTTTTTAAACTACTTCCACAAAGAAATACGATACAGAAAAACTATTATAATAATATGTAAGACTTCTTTAAATTATTTTAATAAATCTACTTTAAACATGAATTGCAAAGATTTATCTACGATCAAATAAATAAATAAGAAACAATATAATTATTTTTTTTTTCTTATAGTTTTTTTTAAAAAGAAATTATTTTGAGAACACACCTGTACAGATATAGAAAACCATGCAAACAACCTCATTTTTGTTGAGACGTCCTTTTTTTCGAAACATATTCGATATATGAAATACAGATGGGGTTTGGTCGATATATGTATAGACACGAGTTTTTATACAATTTTATTTTTGTTTAGTCCCAATTCGTTAGTTTTTTGTTTTGATTGTTTTATAGTAGAGACAGAGTTGGAATTGTTTTTATTTTTTTTTATAATTTGTTTTTGATCAGAGTTCAATGTATACAAAAGGAAGAACGAGGAAAGAAAAAAAGAGAAAGTAGAATAAGTAAAATATAGTTTTTTGATACATAAAATTAAATGAGAAAATAATTATGGAATTAACATTATGTAATTGGATTTTGATTAATAAAATAAAAATAATAATCCCTCAAAGTAATAATAAAATTTTGAACTGATTTATACTTAGTACTTTGTTGGTTATTAATGTAATTAAAAATGTAATTTGCAAGAGTGTGTGTGCAAGAATCAGTGGTGCAACATTAATACGATTATTTTTGCTGAATATTCTGATTATTTACACAACAAATATACAATATATAAAAAAAATACAGTTTACAACACTTATAAAGATACAAAATAAAGAAAGAGAGAACTGAGAAAATGTAGAGTGAATGGTGCATTTGTCGCTGGAACATCCAAGTTAATCGTCTATATCAAAAAAGTTAGAGAATATCTTCAGTTTTTTAATGGCTTAAAATAAGTAATATTACAGTGCTCCTCAAGGGGAGTTTTCGTTTTTTTTAATTGGCAGCTCAGTAAACACCGATAAAGATACGTTTCAGTTTATCCAAAGAGCAGTCCAAATGGAAGCAGAAGTAATTTTCTCTTACGTGGAAAAGCCACATGTATGAAAAAGTGTGAATCGGTGTTATGTACTCGTAGAGCAACTTCAGCAATAACGAACGACAAAAGATTATCAGAAAGTCCTCAATGAAGTTAAATTCAAATGTTTGTATTTTCAAAAAAAAAAAAATTCCTAATTGGCCCTCAAACCGCTTTCGATTTCGTGTATTTAAAACGCCAAAATATATACTTTTTATGTTTTTTTTATGATCGAAATAAGTAAAATTCGTTGTGCTCCGTTTAGATAAGGTGCAAAGATTCAGCGACGGGTCACAAGTTTAAGGTCACGACATTTGTATGTACATCGGTGAAACGATTCAAGAACCATCCTAGCTTCAGTGGCGCACATTGTAAGATATTTTAGAAAACCGCGTATGCAAAACAAGAGTCAGGAAGTGGGGGCCAATCTTCGCAACGCAAAGTTTTGATTAGTACCGCTGGAGACAAATACCACTGAAATGTTTTCAACTTTCGAAAAATAGGGAAAAAGGTCCCCCTCAGAAAGAATTGGTATTGTGAAGAAAATTTCAATCAGATTTTCAATTCGATTTTCCTCGGAATTTCGTCTATCTTATTGTTTGTGCAAATATGAAGGACTCTACATCAATCCTTGCAAAACCGTTCTAGTGGCCCTTACAAGTAGGAGACTGGTTAATTTTCAACCTATCACCATTAAGTGTGGTCAATACTTTGTCGTCTTTCTCGATAAAAGACTTAACTGGAACGTACAAATGTAGTCTGCTACAGAGCGTGCCACTAGACTATGGTAGAACTTGGGGTCTGAGTTACACAATGTTACACTGGCTGTGTTCCATGATGACCAGGTCTATTATCACAGACGTTCCCATTGTCTGGTTGCCGAAAGTTCCTGAAAAACAACGGCAACCAAGCTCCAGAAGGATTATAGGTGCGATCGCACCCAATGACAGCACAAGAGGCTATTGTTGGGCTTTTGCCCTTCAAAATATTAATAAGAAAGAGGGCTGCTAGATGCGCGATTAAGCTGCAGCTAGAATATAAATTTAAGAAAGGTAACCTCATGGGACATCTGAAAATACATGACTCAATACCAGAAACCGATAAGGTCTATTCTATCCCAGACACCATGGTTAAAGAAAATTGTATCGGAAGGCTATTTGAGGTGGAAGTATTGGATCGTGCAAACTGAACCATTTGTGTTCGGCCACTGGACCCAAAAGTCTGATCTGGTTCACTGATGGATCAAAAATGGAAACCGGAGTCGGTGCCTGTGTCTTTGAACCCATGATAAAAGTCTCTATACCTATGGCAATGTGGCTTGCTGTGTTTCAGGCCTATGTCCATGACATTTAGATGAGCTGAGACTTCTGTCAGGTCATTGCGGCTTGAGATATCATCTTAACAAATTAAATTTGTGTTTGGAGACAGAATTTTGGTTCTACATACAGGATGATGAATCCTCTGAACACATTCTCCCTGAATGTCCGGCACTACAATAGTTAAAAACATAGGGACGGGCTACAGTCCGCTTGGGCGAACTGTTGGATACCCTATTCTTATTCCTATCCCTCATAAGTGGGCGTGATAAAAGTCTAAGTATGGTTGAATTGTTAAGAACGCTCTACATATTTTGTTTATTTTTTTTTTGTATATTTTGTATATTTTGTTGTTTAAAGGATTGTATCGAAAAAAACGCTGGCTAGCTCAAACTTGGGTGTTTCAATAAAATTGTTTTATTTAATTGTGGGCGTGTCAGTAGGCGGATTTAAAAAAAATTAACACATGAGCATAAAGGGCCCCTAGAGAGTATATATTATAAATTTAAGCTCCCTAGCTCAAATTTTGGTTTTTCAATAAAATTGTTTTATTTATTTGTGGGCGTGTCGGTGGGCGGATTTTGAAAATTTTATATCCCGAGCAGTTTTAGGAGTCATAGATCATATATAAAAAATTTCAGCTTTCTAGCTCCAAATTCGATTTTTTCCAAAATTTTGTTTTTTTGAGTTTGTGGGCGTGTCTGTGGGCGGATTTCAATAATTCGTAAACTTGTTTATTTCGGGACCCTAGAGAGTATATGGTTAAAATTTCCGCTCTCTAGGCCCAGTTTAAAGGCCTAATTTTTGCCGACGGACGGACATGGCTAGATCGACATTACTATCGATGCTGATCATAAATATAGTAAGAACTTCATGATAGATGGTATATGTATCTTTTAGGTCGCAGTATCATCCTTATAGGCAGCGTTGATTACGAAAAAAAAACTTATTTAAAATTCTTATAAGGTAGGGTATTAAGAAGGTACCTGCGCCCAAATCAAACCTTATAGCAGTGGGCATTTTCATGTATATTTTTCTCTCCACATATATTGGTATTAAGAATACTAAACGCGCGTTTCGTTACTGAGGTACTGTTTCTGAAGGCCTAGATACTTAAAACTTAAAAGTAAATTAACACACTTGTTGAGTTAGAAACAAATCATACAATTGGTGTTTTTAATTTTTTTTTTAATTATGTATCGACAATGTTTTTTTGTATCGCTTTTATTTTGGAAAAGGTTTAATGAAAGTGTTTGTATTCTTCGCATAGTGGCATCAAACCTCAAACTCCTTCTGCGTTTACCGAGCTCATAGCTGTATTGTATCCACAGTTCTTTAAATTCGCCAGTGTGATCATTTAAAAAACGTTTGCAATTTTTACAATTGAATTGCTTAAGCAATTTTAAAGCGGTAAAGACAGCATTAAATGTGACTGGTGCATCATGCAATCTCTTAAAACAGCTGTCAGATGAAAATGTCTGCGTTAGTTTATCACCTTCACAACTTAATTTATTATATTTGTTATTAATTATATTTGACGCTCTTCACTACATTCGCTTCGAGAAGATGTACTTCTGGAGCTTCACTATTCATGTCGTCATTTTCTTTTGAATAAACGCACATCGTCTGTGCTGCAGCTTCTTCATAGCTTGGATTTTATTGAAGACCTAGCCGTGTTGAACTACTCACAGTAAATTGATTAGTAACGCAAATCACTAACCAGTCCGTATTGAGCCATTTCCTTTATAATTAAATGGAAGTCTGCACTAGCCATTTTTAATTACAAAGAAGTTAGTAAGTCGTTTGTTAACAGTTTCAGTTGACTCGGCTGTTAAATCACTTCTCAGTTTACATCCCCGTTTCCATTTTTTGGATGGCTCTTATGGTTTCATTTTTTTTTATTGATTTTATTGTTCTATTTGCACGCGGACTTAATAAACTACCAACAATCTTATATTTTTTTTCTGGAAGAAGTGATTTCTCAGAAGAAGCTAATAATTTCAATCTCTTTTGAGTAGCTTTGTGTATAGAGCGGTTAATGACTTCATTCGCAAATCAGTTTTCTATCATTTGAGAAGCTCCGTGTATAGAGGGCCTTAAAAATGTGAAAATTATGTACAGTGCTCCTCAGAAAACTACCATGAGAGTTTTTCTGATGAATAAGGGCACTAAAGAGGGAAAAATACATTTGAATAAACGTTTTTGAATACAGAAATGTTTGGTTAGCTATGCGTGTTACACAGCTAAGCGAGGGAGCATATATGCGGGTATAACTTTACATACTACGTATACATTGGTTTTAAATTTGGTATTAGAAGCAGATTACATAATCTAGGTCCTTCTAGCGTTTTATTACCTTATCCTTCCCACCATTCTTTCGGCAAGAAGGAATCGTCGTTCTTTCATTTCAATATGCCAACACATTCCGGAAATGTTAACAGCTTCTTGAATTCTTTTTTTTTAAGAAATTGCCGATCAGCGCAACCGGGGCTGATTGTGTAAAAATGGATTTAAATCGAGAACCTTTTTTTTTATTACTTTTTTTTTAACCCTCCGTTTAGCGTTGTGGTCTATCAGACCATTTTCAAACTTATTGTCTCGTAACACTTTTTTCTCTTCATATTTCGGCCCACGGTGCCATGACTTTGTCAAGCTCGATGTAGTGAGTCGACTCCAATATATATTAAAGTACCAAGCTTTATTTTTTGACCAAAAAAAGAGTTGAAGTAAAGTTTAAACGTTGTTTAGCGTTGTGGTCTGCCAGACCATAAAAATTAAAACAGCTGTTTTTTGAATTGTGAGACATTTTGCGCTTTTGCAACAGTGCTTGAGGGGTTCCCCGGTTTGATTGAATCGTAGACTGGCTTAGGACGACACTACACGCAGAGCAGTGTATAAGTATAAAGATCTGCGTTGGTTTGTTTTAAGTTTTTTTTTAAGTTTTTTACTCGTCAAGTGTTTGTATAGTTTTGAAAATGAATCCGAACGAAAGTGAAATCGATATGTTGTTGAAAGAGGGTCGCAGAAACACTCGTTTTGGCAATCTTACTGTTAATCAACAAGATGGATATAATGCAAGACTAGCCGCTATTCTTACTATGGACAATTGCGAAGATGCAGGAATCATTTGGAACAGGAGAAGATGAGATTGACCCTGACCTTCTGCCAAGTGCTGTAGGTGAGGATGCTTCAGATGCTGAAGAACATGCTGAGCTTGAAGCATATGTGAAGGAAGAAAGCGACAACGAGGATTAACTTGAAGAATTTCGTATTGCAATCGTTCCGGAAGGGGTACAATCGACTTGGCCAGCTGAACCCTCTGCTGCAGTTGCCGAATACTTTCGTTCCAAGGACGGTAAGGTGTTAGAGCTTATAATCGTACGGAAATCGCTAAGCATTGCCCAAGAAAATCTATGTTTCCGAATCCTGCTTCCGTTTTCAAAAAAATCATAACGCCACAAATTGTGGATATTATTGTGCGAGAAACAAATCGCAAAGCCATTCTGGTCACCGAAAAGTGTAATACTGATCACCCAGAGAATATTAGAAACTGGGAGCCACTGAAGGAAGCTGAATGCTATGCATTCATTGGTTTGCTCTTTCCATTCCACAAGTCAGCAGGTAAAGTTACTTTCGGCACCATATTATCATTCAATATATAAAGCAACGATGTCACTCAATCGTTTCCGACAAATATTACAGTTCATGAGATTCGATAATGGAAATACTAGAATTGCACGATTGCAAGAGAGCAAAACAGCCCCAATAGATAACATTTGGGTTATGCTAAACTCCAATATAAAAAAAAAAACAGAAAAACTCGTTTCCATTATCTAGATGCAATTGCAACTCGCACGCAAAAAGATATGTCAGAAATATGTTGCACACGACCCATCACATCAGTAGTTTTATAAATGTGTTCGTAAACAGTAGATATACATATGTATTTTTAATCAACTCATAAAACAACGATATCTTTTTGTAAACAATTAAAAAAAAAAATTTTGAAAAAATTTAAATTAAAAAAAAAATTTTGGTACTTGTTGTTTTTTCAATAAAGGTAATCTGCATATGTTCTATTGTCTATATAAAGGAATAGGCCATATCGCATTTTCATGACACCACAAATGCAAAATGGATTATGTGGTCTGTCAGACCACAAAGTATAACTTACCGACTTTTGGCTCAGCGCTAAACGGAGAGTTAAGATTGACTAACTTGCAGGGGGTAGTGCGACAAATTAAAAATACGGTTTGACGTTAACGCACTTTCCTAGTCCAGTGAAAACTAAACGGTTCAAACGTTTCAAAGTTAACGTAAATCGGTCAAGAACGAGCCACAAAGGGTTAAATTTTTTATGTTTATGGAAGATGCTGTCGGGTTTTCCTAGACCAATTTTATGACTCGATGATGAAGTTCGATGGGGATATTACTGAGCTACGTAGCGCATTTATACAACATAATAATATTACAAGTTGAAAGCTAAGATTGCACATGATAAACAGCGAGAACATCTTTCAAATTCTTTTACAGAAGATCTGAATTATATTTAGAATTTGCTCCGAGAGACAATTAGGTTTATCGTAATAAAATTTTGTTTGTGAACCTCTTCATAATAATTATAATAACAAGCGAAAATATTCACGATAGCACTGAATACTTCGGACCTAATGGAAAACTTGAATAAAAATATTTTGTTTAGACATATTTTTCGCACTCAGCGTACATAGATATAAAGGTCTCAATCGACCTTAAGCTTTATCCTGCTTGTTATTCTAATTAATTAGAATGTCGCTAATGGTGTGCATGCAAAATTTTGTAATGAACTGCCAAAATAGTTTTTAATGAGATGAGAAATCAAAAAATAATAATAACGGAAATAGAAGACGAAGAGGTGAAGGAAGGAAGGAGAAAAATAACACAAAAACACCGCCGACAAAAACAGAGAAATACCTTAAAAAAATGAAACTGATCCACCACAGACAAAATAAGGAAGATACCAAAATACACCACAACCAATTGTGAATAAAAAAACAATAAAAATAAAAAAAATGAACAAAAAGAAATTTGAAAAAAACTTAAACAAACAAACTTTAATAATTTTTTACACAAATTTTGCTTGCCGACAACATTGAAACTTAAGCCAATTAAACAATTTAAATGTAAACTAAAAAAAACAACAAAATAATAAAACATAAAAAGAAATCTACGAATATATATATATATTTTCACTGTGTTTAAGAACAAAAGACCACCATCAAAATACCAAAACGTTGTTTGAACAAATTATTATTTTTTTCTCACTTTCACAAAGAAAATAAACACAATAAGACAAGTAAACAAAGAAAGAAAAAACATATTCAATTTTTAGCAGTAAAACAAACAAAAATGTAAATTAAAAAATGTTATTTATATATGCACATATAATTATTTATATTATTATTAATTTAAATGTGTTTCGTTATATTTAAAAAATAAAAAAAAATGGCAGCCAGTAGTTATTATAAAATTCTTGTTGTTAATACAAAAAACGACAAATAATAAACGTTCTAAGTTATGAAACAAAAAATAATAATAATAAACAAAGAAATAAACGTTAAGCTACAAAAAAAATATTTGTTATGTTAATAAATCTCTTTTCTTTATGCTTAAATATATTTATATATTTTATTATATATATATATATATTTATGTGTGTAGGTTAAGTATTTTATTTTGTATAAAGATATTTATATATTTTTATTCTCGTTGATATGGCATGCATTCGACATTTTGTAGCTCTTAGTAAAAAAAAACAAACAAATATTTTTAAAGGCCCTTGAGTTTTGGGGCTATTACTTGAGTTGCAGCTTTTGTTTTTTTGGGAAAAGAAAATGTCAACAGCAAAAGAAATTTCCCCACTTTGCTTCAATCAAAGTTTGGGAGTTTCTTTACGAAACAAAAAAAAAACTGTTTTTTTTATGAATTTTGCTTAATAATGCTGAACTTCCACCACCGCTTTGTTAATTGGTGTAGGTGTGTGTTGGAGTTAATTCATATTTTGTTTAAGTAAAATCAGGGAAAGTATCAATTTTCTTTTCTGTTTTTTTAAATATAAAATTTGTTCCAATTTACTAAATATGTTTGTTTTCGTCTTAAATTATTTTATTCTTTTGTTTTTAGTTTAATAACCAAAATTTATTTCGCTCGATCGTTTAATTATTTAGAACTTCGTTTTCTATTCATACGTCTACGGCGTTGTCGATACTCACGCTTAATGATGAGGTCAACGTAGCTAGGATCGGACCCGATACCCGATGATGAGTAGAGTTCACAAATGTAACGGCCCTGATCTTCTGGTCGTACGGCCCGCAGATAGAGGACTTGATCTCTAGCGTAGGAGGTTTGCGGCAGTGGTCTTCCATCGATGCGACGCCAGGTATACTAGATGTATTTAAATGTAATAAATTGAATAAAATGATAAACTATATAAATTAGTAAAAAATATTGGAAAAATACAATTTTAATTTCTGAATTCTGGAACATTAAGTGCGAAGATGCCTCAACCACCACCATCTCTATAACAACATTGTGTGGATAGAGCCAAATCACTGCTAGGGGCTTCAAAAGGACACTATTAACACGGCAAAGAAATACTCGTATGGTGGTGGACAATTGCACCTAAACATTTCTTTCCTATTTCTCTATTCTTTCTAATAGGAAGTAGCACCGAAAAGCATGCAATGAAATACGATTGCCAGGTTCTGCTTGTTGTTAAACACAAATTCTTGCTCTGTGTTCTTAACATTATAAGGGAACTGTAACATTTACAGAAAAATCCCTTTAAAATTATAAAAAAGTGACAAGAAAGCGGCATTCAAAGCTTGGTTAATAAAGTGCTCCACTAATAATGGAGATAAAAAAAAACCCTGCCTTGAATTGGAATACAGAATTTGCAAAAGGCTCGCGAAGAGAAAGTGCGCTCAAATTCAAGCAAAGTGTGAAGGAACTATATTGGGAATTAGAATAAATTTCCTCTTCGGGTGCTGATCGAAACCAGCCTATCCACGGATAGCTTGAACAGGGACACAACCATTTTCAAAATAGCCCCTCAGAGAAGACGAAATGCCCAGGATTTCCCTTCATCAACAGTTTATCAACAATATTCAAGGGCTGCTTCTTCTGGATGCCGAAAACTTACTATGCAGGTGGCAACAGTATTGTGAAGGAGTTCTAAGTGACTTTCCTCGGATATATTTTCCGAGAGCCGTTCCTAACAATAAAGAAGTACCCGACATTACTGTCGAAGAAGGTAAGGAAGGCGGTCAAGGACTTAAAAAAAACAAACAGCAGTTGGGCCGGACGAGATACGTTCTGAAAAAATATGGGTGACATCGGGTCCAATTGGCTCATGATTCTCATCTGCAAACTGATGAGAGGCGATCTAATGCCTAACCAGGGAAAGTTTTCTTCTTCCTTTGTACAAAGGACAAGGTGATACGGTAGACTGTGACACATACCGTTTAATCAAGCCGATGTCAAGCACCATGAAGATCGTTGAGCGGGTATTAGATAGCCGAATGCGGAAAATAATACGGCTTTCTGAAGACCAGTGCAGGTGCAGATGCGATTCAAAGTATAAGGATCATGATACAAAAACGAAGTGATTCCTTCAACGATTTGCATATGGTGTTGGTTGATTTTGGATAAGATTTTGATAGACAATCCAGGGATCTGTTATGGGTGGCACAAAGACAACGAGGAGTTCCAGAAACCTGCGAACAGATGATCATAAACATGCATGAGGGAGTAAGGGCAAAAGTAAGATGTATGGCTGAACGTTTTAGCGGGGAATGGGTATCGTGTTAGTCCGAAAAAAACAGGACACTTGTGCTGCCCGTTCTTTGATCCACTCCGACCTATTCCAGACATTTATATGAATAAAAGAGTCATTCCCAAGTGCGAACAGTTCAACTTCTAACAAAAAGTAGGAGGGCAAATTAACGGCAGCTGAGATAAAGACACCAAATGACAGCAGGAGTAACAAAGATTTATCCAATAAGAAGTTCCAAGATCAGAAGAAGCATTCACGTCCAAGAACCTATCTCGAAGAAAATGGCACGCGACCGGCTCAGTTGGTACTGTCATGTTCAAAGTGGATATCCTGCGAACGCTGTCAAAAAGCCAATACCAATCAACGCGAAATACAGTCAGGCCTCAAAACTCCTGAATCACACAAATCAGTTAACAGCACAAGGGGATTAAGGGGACAAATCACATCCAGACAATTTTATCATTCAGGTGAGCATAACGACACATCTAAAATGTTAAAGTTGCTGGGAAGTATGCATGAGAATGCATGCGTTAAAATGAATGACGATCGCCTATGTGGTAACAAAAAGATCAAACAACAAATACTAGGAGCGCTTACGTGTCGAAATCGTTTAAGCTCAAGAGTTATTGAAATGAAAGCTTTTAGAAAGGACACTACCCAGACAGGCACTACTATTGCTACGCATGGTACTAGGTAATCGCGGGACGGGTGGACATGCTTGGTTTCCGGGGGATACAAAATAAAGCACACCCTTAGGCGAAAGCTAAAGGTCGTGAGCTGGAAAGTCGGAAGTATGAGTGGTAACAGCTTCGAGCTTGAAGAGATCATGGTTAATGGCAAATCTATGTTATTTGTTTAAGAAACGAAATGGTGAAACACTGGATATCGATTTGGGATTTCTTGGGCGACATATCAGGAGCTAACAATACGTTTAACTATGAAATGGAACAGAGTAAGAACGGAAACGGTATCATCCTTTCGGAAGAGCTATTTGTCAGCGTTTTGACAATTTCAAAGTCCAGCAACCGTTTGGTTATGCAAGGTGAGGTGGGGAATATTGTCAGTGCATACAAAAAATAAAATTGCCCATTAACGTCCCATATATGGCCTAAGATCTAGCATATTCAACCATTTGCGTACGCGAAATAGAAGGTCCTACAATTTTAAGTTGACAACAAATTTTGAGAAGCTTCTCATGACAATTGATACTCTTGGTTGTTTCTCAGACTTTTGCAAGTGTTGGGATAGAGGAAAAAAACGTTCATAGTTACTGGGCTTCAGGGAGATTTGAACTTGCGACCCCTCGATTAGTAGTTCAACCCAGTAGCCACTGAGCCAGTACACTCATATTGCCAGTGCACGTGCTTCCCAAATCGGATGCGAACAGAGAAATAAAGATACTTTATGGCTAGATATCCACAACATCATCAAGAACATTGCAAAGGAAGAGCTTGCCATGGGGGTTTGGGATATGGCATCAGTACAGTAATGACCGGTTGAAGATATCCTAAGTCTGTGCAAGTCGTACGCTCATTTCGTTCCTACTACCATGTTCGTCAATCACAGGCGGCATCTGATCAGTTAGAGCAGTGGCGGAAATGAAACCCAGATTGACCATTGGGTAGCACGTTTCATGTAGCATCGTGTAAAGATTGCAAAGTAATGCTGGGAAAGGCAATCGCCCAGCAACACCGTCTCCTTCGGTCTGACAGTTTTCATTGAGACGGGACGAAAAACAATAAACAAACAAGTGTCTGCAAACTTTATTTCAATAAAAAATGTATTCCTAAAATAAAAAATATAGGATCTACGATGAATAGAGAAACAACTTGTGATGACGACATCAATCGTTGCGTTAGATTAGAAATAGGCTGGAGAACTCAGCACATTTCTGCTGACAGGAAGGCTCTATGTCGCAATAGTGCATCCGGTGCTCGCATTTGGCTTACAATATTAGCCAGCGTACAAAAGACAGGAGGCCAAATTAATGGCGGGTGAGATGAAGATGCTTCGATAGCAGAAGAAACAAAGCACGTCAAAAAACTTATCTCAGAGGAAATGGAGCGGGACTGTCAAGTTGACACGAGAAAAAAGTTCCAATACAATAGTGAAAAAGAAGCAGATCTGAAACTCTTGAATCACACAAATGCATTTGATTGGCCCCATTGAAGAAGCGACTCGAAAGCGGGAGAGCTGCCGATTCTTTCTAAGGTACTCCCAAGTCAGACTATTTAGGATGCAGTTAAGTAGGTGGAAGAAGAACAATGGCTCTTTGACACTGCTTGATGTGATTAATTTAATATTAGGTCCGTTCGCGAACTAATATGCAAACGTAAATTTATATAAACTTTCGTGCAAAACTACACAAACGCGTTCGCGTACTGAGAAAATGGTAAAAAGATGAACGAAAGAAACATGTACTTTCGTTCATTTTTCTTCACACAGAATTTCAGCTGGTAAGAAAATGAAAACTGTCAAATGATGAAATCCTATGAGTTTGCCAGCAAAAAAAAAACAGCTGTTGCTTCTTTTCAAGCCAAACTAAGACGTTTTTCACCTTTTTACACAAAAGCGTTGGCGTACTTTTCTTAGAAATGAGAGGATTCTCTCTCGATTTTAGAGATTTGACACTTTTCATTTTTCTACACATTAAGTACGCGAACGGGACCTATTTTCGACTAACATTTAGAGGTTAGCTTGGTGATGAAAAGCGATGATCCCAAGAAAAGCATCAAGAAACAAACCATAAATAAAATCGTCGGAATGGAGGTGTATTTTATTAGGTGTATTTTTAGGCTGTCATAGCCTTTTCTATTATTAAAGAGATGTGGATTTTGGATTTTGGACTTTAAACAAAAACTTCACAAAATGTTCACATTTAAATGAATAACTGTTTACCTAAACGTCAAATCGAGATGTGATAATACAGTTCACGCGACGCGTAGCAGAATGAAGAGGTTAAGTCAAAGGGTATCAAAGGCGTGAATCGGATACGCGTTTAATGCGGATAACAGAATAGGGCTGTATAAATACGACAAAAAAAATTAACCTAGTCATTACCAACCAGAAACCACAAATTTAAACAGTCGCTCAGATTGCAGGCCAACGCACGAGCCACTGGCTTTGTGGAAGTGGCATCACTTCTGCGTGGTAACCTATTCTCAGGAGGAGGCCCTACGTTTAAGAAAAAGTGCATTGATCCACGTTAGAGAAGCGTCACCACAAGAACGGATCCCCACTTAAAAAGGTTATTTCTAACAGTGATACCCCTGTACTAAAACAGAGATCGAAATGTATTTCAACCGCTTTTGGTTGTTTAAAACCGAAAATGCGGACGATGAATTTTTTCCCGTATAAAGACGCATCATTTTACGGCAAGAGTTTATCATTTCTTACCCTGATATCCGATCGGATTGGCTCCCTTGAATTTTTAATATCACATGACAGAGTTACGTCTTCACCTTCGTTGATTTCATATCGACGAGTATTTGCTGGTTGTTCCACAGAAGCTCCACGGTTTACAACAACCTCGGCAACTTTGGTAGTATTACCGTATGCATTAATCGCAGAGCAATAGTAACGTCCAGCATCGGCGGGGGTTATCGCATTAAATCTTAAGTATTTTCCATCAGTTTGAACGGACCTGCAAATAGGCAAACAAAAGAAACTTAGCCTTTCGTAATTTCGAACATTAAAACCTTTTACTTACAATGGCAGTGGACGATTATTTTCGGCATACCAGGTCACTTCAATGGGCTGTGCTCCGGTTACCTGGCAAAGCATTTCAACATTCTCGTTGGCTCTGACATGAATGGGCATCTCTGGGTGGAATGTTATACGGGGAATGGGCGATAGAACTAGCTCAGCGATGACAAATGTCACGGGAGTGCCGCGCTGATCGTAGGCATTACAACGGTACTGTCCAACTGCATCGGACTCAATTCGGTTTATGATTAAGTTGCTTCTATCAAGGTATGAGCTTCTGGGCAGTGGACGACCATCGACGCGTTCCCATGTTGTTTCCAATTGTGGAGAACCTTCTGTGGATGATATGAATGTATTTTGTCGGATATTTTGATTGTTTTACAAGTTTAAGATAACTTACCAATGTCACAGCTTAAAGTAGCAGTGTCACCAATTTCGACACGGTAAACTGAGTTAGTTGCATCTGTTGGTGGCTGTGATGGCCTGTATGTAGGGCGGTGTGTCTGTGGCAAATCTACATCACTTAATCCTTAATAAAATAAATAAGAACACTAATTTAGACAATTCATGTATAGATAAAACCGTTTGGTGGTATTAAGTTTACCAAAAATAGACCCCCTTCCTAGATTCACCCGCAGCGTGAAGTTAAAAGAAAACACAATTTAATACATTTCTTGTTCTGTATCTGTAAGTCCCCCCCCCCCCCCCCCCACACACACATGAATTACAGATCAGAAGTATGTATTTAATCCACCTTCAGCTATTCCCTTTCACTTACCAGTATCGCCTCGTCTTGGAACAACTCGTACGCTCACATACTTGGCCTCAGAGCCGGCTTCATTATTCGCTTGGCATATATATACTTTGGCGTCGTCCATTGTTACGCGGTAAATTTCAAGAACTGCTTGTGATGTGATTGAGAATGGTTGGATTCTCGATTCAATTTGAGGACTGATTTCATCGACCCACTGAACCGATGGTTTCGGTGTGCCAGCGGCTGAACAAACTATCTTTAGCTCATCACCTTCGGTTACTTCAATATCCTCGTCGCTGGGCTCGAGCGTGATCATTGGTGGTTCTTGGACAGCGATGACTATTGTTCCAGAAACCTTGCCGACAATGTTTTCAGCAACACACTCATATTCACCGGCATCACTCAGTGTAAGGTCGGTAATTCTAGAAGAAGAAACCTACCATTAGAGTGACCCTTACTTCTCGAGACTACTACTTACATTCCAGTTCCTGGATAATCCTCCCTGAATTGCGATGGCATCGGAAAGCCATCAACACGTCGCCATGTCAACTTTGGCGTTGGTATTCCGGAAATAAAGTGACAACTCAACGATGCCGTGCTGCCAACAGGAAGCTTTTGTGGCTCTGTTGGATAGAGCTCAATACCTGGACGCTCACGGGCTGCAATCAAGTAAATAATTGATGAGCAAATAACAAGAAGTAAGAGATTTGGAACAATCGTATTACCGACTCCAGTTTTGAAAGCTTAGTATGATTAGAATGGTGTTTTTTTTTTAATTGTTATTGAAATGCAAGGTTATAATAAAATTATGACAAACAAAGTGGCCGACAAGAGTTACATTTTGAGGAGAAATAGTAAAAATTCTTACGTTCAACATCGATAGTAGTGCCAGCTTGATCAGACCCGAGAGGACTCTCCGCGACGCATAGAAAGACGCCACGATTTGAGGGCTGCGCATTAATAATGCGCAGCACGTTGCCGGTTTGCTGGATATTAGAGTCGAGTGTATCATGGACCTTAGTCCATTTAATCGATGGGTATGGCGTGCCAATAGCTTCACAAGTAATAGAAAAGTCTTGACCTTGAGTGATGATGTGCTCCAATTGAAGGGGCGTGACAGTTGGTGGTACTCTGAAATCGTAAGATTATTTAAAAACTATCTGAGATATAGATTGCAAAACTTACCCTACTTCCCCACCACCGCCGGTAACATGACGTTCTTCGATACTAACATATGATGTGGATGTGTAGTTCTTTCTAGCACGCTGATCCATTCCGGTACAAATATACCTGCCGGTATCGCGTACCGTTGAATCTCGAATAACGAGAACATTTCCATTGACAACAAAGTTCCTATGCCAACGCACAGGAGCGCCGTCCTTTGTCCAATCATAGATCAGTACCGCTTGAGTTCTAGGTTGGCACACGAGTTGAACTGTATCGCCAACAATACCCTGGAACTGGGGTGGTTCAATGAAGACTAGTTCATGCGATGGCGCAGGTGGAGGAGTTGTCTGTGGGGCTGAGTTCACGTAGATATTGATGGTACGTTCAGCGGTTCCAATAGAATTTGCGGCATAGCAACGGTATACGCCCTCGTCGAACTTCCGTACTGTGGTGAAGATGATGCGATCACCTTCGATGCGGGCATCGCGGGATAGGGCGCCACCAAGCCGAGTCCATGAAACAGTTGGCTGTGGATTTCCATCGACAGCGCAATCTATTTCGGTCGGACGATATTCATCTACTGTCACGTATGGCGTGTTGAGGTTGATGACGGGTGCAGATTCTTGGCTTCGCGCTGTAAATAAATGGCGGTTTTTATAAAACGTGTTCTTGTGAATCATTTTTTTCTGAGCTGAATTGGTGTTTTTTTTAGGAACGAATGGCGCAGACGGGGAGATTTGAGGTAAGGCTGCTGACAGCTCATAACCTTTATAACGGAACGTAGGCTCTTCGAAACAGAGACGGAAATATTATATGTGTTACAGCTGGATTTCCAGCAACTGCTGATTTCATGTAGAGAAGATGATAATAATAATAATAATATTTGGTTAGGGTATATTACACTGTGACCTATTGGTCTATTGTGTCCCCTTGCTTGTGGCTCGGAGATACTTCTTTGTGAAGCGTGTCGAGGTATTGCTCAGTCCAGTTTCTTTGATGAATCTGAGAATGAGCTGTGGGTCCATGGTTTGTATGCCCTTGTCTGTTATTTGGTGCCTGCCCAAATATTTCATCCTTTTGTGGGTCAGTGCCCCATAGGATTCCAGTATATGGTCTGGAGTTTCGGCGGTTTCACTGCAGAATCTGCAGAGCCCGTCCTCCGATATGCCCATTTTCCTCAGGTGGTCCTTGAGTCTGCAGTGCCCCGTGAGGAGGCCTGTTAGGATTCTTAGGTTGTTTTTGTTAAGCCCGACACAAACTTTGAATCTCTTTTGGTTGTAATTTCCTAAGAGTTTCTTTGCTTGCCTCAGACCTTGGAGGTTGAGAAAGGTTTTGGCCTTTGTTTCTTCCTCCAGTCTCCTGAACTCTTCGCGTATAGTGTGTTCTCCTATCCCGCAAAATGGTTCAGGTCCTATGAAGGGTTCCTCTGTCCCTTTTCTTGCCAGAGAGTCCGCTGCCTCATTGCCTGTAATGCCAACATGGCCAGGTACCCAGCAGATGAAGATTCTGTTATTCTTGCCTAGTCTATTCAGTCCTTGTAGGTGATAACGTAGGCGTCAAGAGCCTTTATAGCTGCTGAGAAGATGATAACGCAAAAAGTGAACCGACGTTCAATCAATGAAGCACCGGTATACCCAGAATAGAAGAAGTTGGTTTCATTGTTAAGGAAGAAGAA
Source organism: Portevinia maculata (assembly GCA_949715645.1). Lineage (NCBI taxonomy): Eukaryota > Metazoa > Arthropoda > Insecta > Diptera > Syrphidae > Portevinia > Portevinia maculata. The sequence goes on from OX454525.1 coordinate 192,394,891, forward strand.
GACGTCGCATATAAAACCAAATCCGACGTGCTGTGTGAACCATTCTGCAGGACAATAATCGGAAAAAAATTTCACCGGATTTCGGCAAGGAGATACCATATCATATGTAATTTATTTTGTCTTGTTATGGATCAAATAGGGCAGGTGTCAACACCGAGGGCATTATCTGTAATAGATCCTTCAAACTACTCGGACATGCGGAATATCATACGAATGCTTTTGAACACTTGTTCGGGAGAATACCTCGAAGCAAAAATCCTCCGATTTTTATAAGATCTTAAATTTTTCCGCTCCGGCGGATGCCTCGCTTGGGCCAATTATCTGCCGTTCTAAGCATGCCGTGCTAAAGGCTTTCACGAAGCGGCGCATTTAAAATTTTGCATTTGAATAACTGACCAATATTCTTGAGCAATTACTTATGTTTAGGTTTTTGGGCGAAGTTTCGCACAGCCGTTCAGGCACGTTCAGCTGCTATTGCAGGAAGTTGTGTTTTGGGAGTTCTTCCAGTATATTTTAATTTTCAAGAGAAACGCTTTTTATTTAACGTATACATACTCTGTGCGCCAAAACTCTCTGCGCACATGCTTACGGCACTGGTGGCACGATTTTGTCAACAAGGAACTGAAGATGATTTTCCACAAGCTGGCAGACCTTGCAGTGCCGGAGCGAATGTGGAACGCAAGGAGATCCTCAAAAACGTGGAGTTTACGCAGTTCGCTTACAAGAAATGGCAAGGCAGCAAAATGATTTTATTCAATATCTTATAATTAGTGATGAAGCTCATTTCCGCTTAAATGGATTCATTAATAAACAAAATTGCCGTATGTGGGGTAATGAGAACCCAAGGTTGACCAATTCTTGGGAATCGCATTCACTTAAGTGCACTGACCGGTGCAACTTCAGAAAAAAATATTGGGCCATTCTTCTTTGAAGACGATGCTGTGAATAGTGTAACCATTAATGGTGAAAGGTATCGGGCTATTATCGAAAATTTTTAGAGGCCAGCGATTGCTGATAGTCCTGAGATGTGGTTTCAGCAGGATGGAGCTACTGCGCACTCTGCTCGCGCCACAATGGCGCTGCTAAGGGAAATTTTCGGAGACCGAATAATTTAAAAAATTCAGGACTTAACTGGCCTCCACGTTCTCCGGATTTGACTGCACCAGACTTTTTTCTGTAGGGTTATTTGAAGGGTAAAGTGTTATGTAAATAAACCCAGCACTATCCCGCAGCTGAAGGAGAACATTCGTGCTGAAATACAGGCGCTGAGCTTGCGTCCTTTGTCAAATCTTCCACCCAATAAACAATATCACGACTGTTATAGGTCTGCACACATTTCATTTGTATCCACCAGGTGTCACATGACATATTTTCCAATCGTGAATATGACAACACTGGATGGCACATCAATCCATTCCGTCAATTTTCACTTAATGTTGCATCTATTTTGAAACTGAAAGCATTAGCATTGTATATAGTGTATATACAAAGGCATTAGTGCCAAAGGTAATGTTGCGAAACAAAGTACTCGACAGTTTGCATAAAAGTGACAGTCGACTGCATATTCATATATTTATAATATATTAATGGGTAAGAAAATGAAAACTGAAAAATCATGAAATCATGTGTTTGACAAAATAAAAATAAAACATAGGGACGGGCTACAGTCCGCTTGGGCGAACTGTTGGATACCCTATTCTTATTCCTATTCCTCATAAGTGGGCGTGACAAAAGTCTAAGTATGGTTGAATTGTTAAGAACGCTCTACATATTTTGTTATATAACATTTAAAGGATTTTATAAAAAAAAAACGCTCCCTAGCTCAAACTTGGGTGTTTCAATAAAATTGTTTTATTTAATTGTGGGCGTGTCAATAGGCGGATTTAAAAAAATTAACAATGAGCATAAAGGGCCCCTAGAGAGTATATATTATAAATTTCAGCTCCCTAGCTCACTTTGAATTTTCAAAAAAAAAAAATAATAATAATTGTGGGCGTGTCAGTGGGCGGATTTTGAAAATATTTACACATGAGCATAAAGGGCCCATAGAGAGTATATATTATAAATTTCAGCTCCCTAGCTCAAACTTTGGATTTTCAAAAAAATTGTGGGCGGATTTTGAAAATTTTTTATCCCGAGCAGTTTTAGGAGTCAGAGATCATATATAAAAAATTTCAGCTTTCTAGCTCAAAATTCGATTTTTTCCAAAATTTTGTTTTTTTGAGTTTGTGGGCGTGTCTGTGGGCGGATTTCAAAAATTCGTAAACTTGATTATTTCGGGACCCTAGAGAGTATATGGTTAAAATTTCAGCTCTCTAGGTCCAGTTTAAAGGCCTAATTTTTGCCGACGGACGGACGGACGGACGGACATGGCTAGATCGACATTACTATCGATGCTGATCATAAATATAGTAACTTTTAGGGGTCTACGGGCAATATTAAGGTATGTTACAAACTATGCGTCAAAATTAATATACCCCTAGAATAGGGTATAAACATAGGGACGGGCTACAGCCCGCTTGGGCCAACTGTTGGATACTAGAGCTGTGTCAATCGTTCAAATTTAATGATCGAATCGTTCAAGTATTGGTTGAAAAAATGATTCGGTCATTTCAATCAATCATTCAATCAATCAATGACAGATGGGACATGGGAGTATTGTATTGCTCCATTCAATTTCAATACAATCAAAAACCCCAATCATCATTCAATTTAGTTTCGATAGAGACAGATACATTCGAATGGATTGTAAGAGTGAATACACTCAATAACAATAAACTGCTGATTGTATATATAGATACCAAAACGCCTTTGAATAATTAGGAATTGGAGGTTATTGCACAGAAGCGATATTTTTGTAGAACAAATATGTGTTGGTAAAACGAAATAAGCCGAAATAAATAAAAAAAATTTGATATATTAACACATTTATTGGTTCAGTAGATAAGATATCAGTAATAAAGAAATGAGTTAGTCAGAACAGAACAAAAGTATTGACTCGATGAACGATTGACTTCGGGCATTGTGATTGCAATCACCAATACTTTATTGTGATCGGGTCAAAAAGATCGAATCAATCACGATTGACACAGCTCTATTGGATACCCTATTCTTATTCCTATCAGACACCTAGAGAGTTTATATTATAAATGTCAGCTCCCTAGCTCAAACTTTGGTTTTTAAAAAAAAAAAAAAAATATTAATTGTGGGCGTGTCAGAGGGCGGATATTGAAAATATTTACACTTGAGCATAAATGGCCCCTAGAGAGTCTATATTATAAATTTCAGTTTCCTACCTCAAGCTTTGACTTTTCAATAAAATTGTTTTATTTAATTGTGGGCGTGTCAGTACGCGGATTTTTGAAATTTTATCTCCCGAGCAGTTTTAGGAGTCAAAGATCATATAAAAAATTCAGCTTTCTAGCTCAAAATTCGATTTTTTCGAAAAATTTCGGGCCCCTAGTGAGTATATGGTTAAAATTTTAGCTCTCTGGGTCAATTTTAAAGGCCTAATTTGTGCCGACGGACGGACGGACGGACGGACATGGTTAGATCGACATCATCATCGACGGTGATCATAAATATAGTAACTTTTAGGGGTCTACGGGCAATATTAAGGTATGTTACAAACTCAAAATTAATATATCCTTAGAATAGGGCATAAATAAAGCTGTTGCTTCATTCCAAGCTAAACTTCGACGTTTTTCATTTTTCTCTGTGAAAGCGTTCGAGTTTCTTCCTCTGAAATGTAAAGATTCTCTCTCAATTTTGGATTTGACAGTTTTCATTCTTCTTCGAATACTAAGTCCGTCCGCGTGCTATATGTAAACGTAAATTTTATAAACTACACAAAACCGTTCGCGTAGTGAGAAAATTCTAAAAAGATGAACGAACGTAAAATGTGCTTTCGTTGATTTTTTTTCCACATAGAATTTTGGGTGGTAATTATACCCTATTCTAAGGGTATATTAATTTTGACGCATAGTTTGTAACATACCATAATATTGCCCGTAGACCCCTAAAAGTTGCTATATTTACGATCAGCATCGATATTAATGTCGATCTAGCCATGTCCGTCCGTCCGTCCGTCCGTCTGTAGCCAAAAATTAGGCCTTTAAACTGGACCTAGAGAGCTGAAATTTTAACCATATACTCTCTAGGGTCCCGAAATAATCAAGTTTACGAATTTTTGAAATCCGCCCACAGACACGCCCACAAACTCAAAAAAACCAAATTTTGGAAAAAATCAAATTTTGAGCTAGAAAGCTGAAATTTTTTATATATGATCTATGACTCCTAAAACTGCTCGGGATAAAAAAATTTCAAAATCCGCCCACTGACACGCCCACAAATAAATAAAATAATTTTTTTTTACCCTATTCTAAGGGTATATTAATTTTTGAAAATCCAAAGTTTCAGCTAGGGAGCTGAAATTTATAGTATATACTCTCTATGGGCCCTTTATGCTCATGCGTAAATATTTTCAAAATCCGCCCACTGACACGCCCACAATTATTTATTTATTTTTTGAAAATTCAAAGTTTGAGCTAGGGAGCTGAAATTTATAATATATACTCTCTAGTAGCCCTTTATTCTCATGTGTTAATTTTTTTTAAATCCGCCTACTGACACGCCCACAATTAAATAAAACAATTTTATTGAAACACCCAAGTTTGAGCTAGGGAGCGTTTTTTTTTTGATAAAATCCTTTAAATGTTATATAACAAAATATGTAGAGCGTTCCTAACAATTCAACCATACTTAGACTTTTGTCACGCCCACTTATGAGGGATAGGAATAAGAATAGGGTATCCAACAGTTCGCCCAAGCGGACTGTAGCCCGTCCCTATGTTTTTTTTTGTAAAAATGGTTTTTATTCGTTGATTATGGCAGAAGAAAAAGTATTTGTTGAATGTTCTTCAAAACTAATTGCAAATAACTGCTCCGAGATTGAGGAAACGCGATATTTGAATATTTTTGTTTGACGTCTCATTAACAATACTTTAATCCTTGACGTTTGTTTATCTTTTTACACAAAAGCGTTTGGGTACTTTTCTTTAAAATGAAAGTATTCTCTCTCGAATTTGGAGATTTGACAGTTTTTCATTTTTCTACACATAAAAGTACGCGCACGGAGTTAAAATTACGCGAAGAGACTTTATGACATTTAGTCTGACATTTCTGCGCTCGTTACATCTTGTAAAATTATTTTAGTTTTTATAACTGGAAATACACCGTAAGATTCTGCAAATAAATGCTCGCTAGCTCATGTGGTATTTCATGTGGCCCTGATTTATATTGCTGACAATTCCGTCGGATTTTATTGATGATAGCATACAATATCCAATTCAGCTCAGGTGAAATATTTCCATTTACTTTAAAGTTAATGCAAATCTATTTATACCGTATTTAGCAGCTAATTCCTTAGCATATCCTTGTTAGGCATGCGATTGAAATAAGTAATTCATAGAACTTTTTCAATAATAAAATATATCTCAAAACTTACGTGATACAGTGATAGAGACTTGATCTTCAAACGTCTTGCTTACGCCCTTGGCCTGGCAAATGTAAACACCAGAATCTTGAATTTGCAGCTCACGCAAAAAGAGTGATCCACGATCTTGAACAGATTGATATGGCAGACGTCCGTTTAATTTATACCAACTGACCAAAACAGGTATCTAAAAACAGAAAACACATAAAAATCTGAATTCAGTAAATTCAGAGAAACTTACCCTATTCTCAGTGAACATTCCTGAACAGATCAATGTCAGTGATCCCCCAACTGGGATGATGCTAATTTGTGGTGCGGTGATTGAGACTGTAATTTCTGTATCGTATGGAGGTTGGGGAGTTGTTGTTGGTGGCCGATCTGTGTTTAAAATAAAAGTTTTAATTATACATATTTATGTCAAAGATACAGACAATAGTTAGTCACATGATTGGTGATATTGTGAATTTGATTGATGCTGATCGTTTCATCAGAGAAAGACATCATTTAAAGGTGCTGATTAGTTAATTTTAAGAACTATGAACTATTTTCTGATTTCTCATTACAATTCGACACAGAAGACTAAATAGAGATAATTTTTCTTTCCCGAAAATTCATTGGACAAACATAAGAAATAGAATTGTAGGTATTAAAATTCTTGAATTAAGATATTTCATTCATTAGTTCAAGAACCTTCTACGGAAAAACTGTGCTAACATGTAACAGAGAAGCTTGAAATTGTTCCACTGGCGGTGGGATATTACTAATAGTTAGTTTGACACCCATATAATGGTGGAACACAGCGCGAACATTAAGAAAGAGTACGTCTGTAAATTGGAAGAGGAAAGAAATATAGACCTTAAGAACCGACGCTCATTTGTAGCATGGCGTACAACTAAAGGAAGATGAAATCATTACAAAAGCGGAGAGAATCGAAAGAAGTCCACTGAGTGTCCCATACATTTTAAAGCTCTTTTCATAACCCGTCTAGAGAGTCCAACGATGTTTTTCCGGCACCAGATAAAATTTAAATTTTAGCCGGATTCAATTTCAGGGCCTTTTGCTTAACGTAACATAAATATTTAAATTCAACATAAACATTTTTTGTGACAGTTTACGCGGATGAATGAGTAACACATAAGCGTATATGTAGAACTTAAATATTTATGATTCGTTTCAGTAAACGGCGGCGCTTAGTGAGATAAAATATGTTGCCCTGTCCTGTTTAACCTTGCCATTCAGTTCAGTTCCTTGGATCTTTACTGTGTAGGAGTTTCGGAAACATAAGCCCTGAAACATAGGCCCTTGTTCGCGTGATGTGAGATATCAATGTCTGGAAAGAATTAGAGTCCTTTGTGTGAAGGTCTTTTCCAACCGCTTTTCTGCATCTGAATCCGTCGACATTATTGAAGAACTCGTTCAATAAGTCGAAGCATATGATCAAACTTGCACCCAAAGGATGGAATAGATGCATGTCTTTCTCTTCGATGACGAAATTACCTAAGTCTAAGAGCCCACAGCAAATTTTGGGTGTGAGATATAACCGCCAAAAAAGTAGATGAGTTGAGAGCTGCCGTAAGGGTAATGTTAAAACAGTTGTGCGGTAAAACCCTTCCAGTAACATGATTTTGTATGTAAAATGGCACAATGCTTACTGCATGTCAGTTCGTGCTGCAAGTTGACTCAATTAATAATTTCACTGGACCTCCGGAAGTAGAACAGCACAATATGGGTCAATTTTTCCGGTATGACATTTTGTGCTGTGAAATTCTCTGACATTACCAAACATTTTCTGTTAGGTCGTTCAATGATATTTAGGTCAGGCAAAAAACATACTTTCAATTCCTTACTGCACATCTATTCCATGTGCGTTACTGCGTGCGTCCTTGCTGCACATCTGTAACAGGCATTATGCCGTTTTTCGGTATATCCAAATACTTCCCATAAGAAAATTAAGGCCCACAGCTTTTTTAGTGTGGAAAGCTAAGTGCCAGACGAAATCGAAATTGCGAAAAAATCATTTTTGAGCTACTTGTTATGAGCGAAATTAATTTTTAACAATTACTTTGCTTATTTGATCCCTGATCATAGGTAGGTAGGTCCAAGACCATTAGGTTAGGTTAGGTTTATGTGGCTGTCGGCAGAAGCCGACACACTTAGATCAATTTAGGTCCATTGTGATACCACGTATATTATCTACCTCAACTCTGTAGATGGGACTGGCCAACGACACGCGGTTGTTCTCAAACGGTCCCCCATCTACGTACTAACCGCGCCCAACGCCGTTTAATTACAGTGATCTGACGAGAACCGATTAACTCGACGTGGTATGGTGGTTGGTTGTCCAAGACCATTAGGACGCGGCTTATATTCTGCCAGATCATTTCAAAATTGTGAAATTTTTTTTAAATAATTATTATAATCGAAAACGATTAAGACTTCTATGTTGGTAATCATTCCCTGATTACATATATATATAAACGCCCAAGACCAGTAGGGCATGGCTTTCTCACTATAGACTTATTGAAAAGGTTTTAATCTTTGAAAACAAAAGAAAAATGGTGTCCGCTGCCCATTTTATACAATGCGAACACGTAACTAATTTACCTCAAAATAAAGGTGAGGCAGTTGAATACTTTTATGCTGCTCCCAGACAATTGGGACACTGCATTTCGATTACCAGATCAGTTAAAAAGTTTTTGTTTATTAAATATCAAATTTTAAAACCCACGTTTCCACTATTAATTTTAAGACAATGCGCATATATATAACCAAACGAAGAACACATCAAAAGAAAGGTCAAAGCAAGCTGAATACTTTTATGCCGGTCCCAGACAATTGGGTCAAATGGTATCACATATCTACGTATATGTAATCATTACCAATGTTTAGGCCTAAATGGTTTTAGGTTATAAAAAAACAAAAAAAAATTCACAATTTCGAAACCATATGGCGGACAGAAGCCGTGTCTCCATGGCCTTAGACCTAAGAAGACTCCTTTTCACTTGATTACGACAGGTAGTTTCTTGGTTTAATTTTACGACATTTTTTAAATCCTTCGATAACCTGGGAAAACCAAATGCAATATAAAACAAGGCTATCTTATGTTTATGTTGTATAAAAAATGGGGAGCGGGTCGAAATTCTGCTTTCAAAGTTCTGCTTTGCAAAATTCTGACTTTTAACACAAAAATTCTGCTTTTCAAAATTCTGCTTTTTTTCTGTTCTGTCTTACATAATTCTGCTTTTCAAAAATCTGTTTTTTTTTTTAAATTCTGACTGGCAATATTTTAAACAAATAAATTCTGCTAATTCTGTTTTTATACCCTATTCTAAGGGTATATTAATTTTGACGCATATTTTGTAACATACCTTAATATTGCTCGTAGACACCTAAAAGTTACTATATTTATGATCAGCATCGATAGTAATGTCGATCTAGCCATGTCCGTCCGTCCGTCCGTCCGCCGGCAAAAATTAGGCCTTTAAACTGGGCCTAGAGAGCTGAAATTTTAACCATATACTCTCTAGGGTCCCGAAATAATCAAGTTTACGAATTTTTTAACTCCGCCCACAGGCACGCCCACAAACTAAAAAACCCAAAATTTTGGAAAAAATCGAATTTTGAGCTAGAAAGCTGACATTTTTTTTTATATGATCTATGACTCCTAAAACTGCTCGGGATATAAAATTTTCACAATCCGCCCACTGACACGCCCACAAATAAATAAAACAATTTTATTGAAAAACCAAAATTTGAGCTAGGGAGCTGTAATTTATAATATATACTCTCTAGGAGCCCTGTAAGCTCATGTGTAAATATTTGCAAAATCCGCCTACTGACACGCCAACAATTTAAAAAAAACTTTTTTTAAAAATCCAAAGTTTGAGCTAGGGAGCTGAAATTTATAATATATACTCTCTAGGGGGCCCTTTATGCTCATGTGTTAATTTTGTTTAAAGCCGCCTACTGACACGCCCATAATTAAATAAAACAATTTTATTGAAACACCCAAGTTTGAGCTAGGGAGCGTTTTTTTCGATAAAATCCTTTAAATGTTATATAACAAAATATGTAGAGCGTTCTTAACAATTCAACCATACTTAGACTTTTGTCACGCCCACTTATGAGGGATAGGAATAAGAATAGGGTATCCAACAGTTCGCCCAAGCGGACTGTAGCCCGTCCCTATGTTTTTTATAAAGATGGTAGGTACACAGGTGGGTAACAGGAACACAAAAAAAAACAGCCAAAAATAACAAATTATTTCATAATTGAAATTACCAAAAAAAAAAAGAAACAACGGCATTAAGAAACTAAACAAAGCACACATTCACTTACAAAGGTATACTAACAGAATATTTGTCTAAACCAAGAGAGCAATCTTAAAACCAATAAAAAAAACTACTTTTACCTCTTCTTCTATAACAAGTGAGTGGTGGAATGTTTTACAAAATTCTGCAAATAATAAAAAAAAGGTTTGGAAAATTTTTAAAAGCACGCGCTTTTTAACTTTTTCCAAACCTTTTTTTATTATTTGCAGAAGTTAGTTCCTTATTTCTTTTCACTTGATTACGAACAGTAAGACAAATCTACCTGTTATCATATTTTTAACCCTAGATACTCGTATATAGCCTACGTCGAATCGACGTAGTCAATTTTTTAAATTCAATTTCATTTGTGCATATATGGCGTCACTGCCCTCGCCACTTCTGCCAACGTGCCAAGGAGACACATGTGCCGCTCAGGTAAGTACACTACTTTTATAGAAATACGCCTGCCGAAAAATATCGTATACGTCGAAGTGACGTAGGTTATGTGGAGAGCACAAGACGAGCACTTGGCCTAATTGCCTTGGTAACCAAGATGGATAATTTTTTTTTACTAACGTTCCTCACATACATATGTAATATTATATTATAATAATTACAAAAAGTTGTTTTTCAAAAGTCCGAGGTAATATTTTATTAGTATGAAAATGAGATCGCAATATTTGTTTGGTTTTGTAAAGAGAGATATTTATTTATTTTTTATATATTTTTACCTAATAAAAATAAAAATAAACTTGAATATTGCATTATTCTATAGCACAATGATATTTGTAGTAATACATTGCCACATCTTACATTGAGACATCTTATATACACAATCCAAAATATGTGATTTCAAATATATAGGTAGGTACACGTCGAATTGACGTATGGTTATCTTTATTGTACTATAAAATATGGCTATCTCTCTAGGGTTAATGAAATAAAATTGCGTTAAGAGTACCAGGGACCTTAGTTCAGAACATAATTACATATAAACAACAACTATGGATAAAAAAATCATTAACAAAGGAGGAAATGGGCCAAACTCGAGCTGACTAGGAACAAGGCAAATCAATCCGTTTTATAGCCGATTAGATTGGAAGAGGGCCAACTGTTGTTCATAGCTATCTTTAAAACCCTGAGAACTATGAAAACAACTGGAAAGGAAGGGTAAGCAAAGCAAAAATAAGTCAGGATAGACGTGTGATACTGAGAGCTTCAAATTCAAGACTTTCCTTAAGCAAAATCAAGGCAAAAACTGAAGTTCAAGATAGTAGATCACTGTTCATCACGTTATACAGCAAGCCAACAAATTAAAAAGATACAATTATTGAACCCTGTACGCAAAAGTCAACGCTTCATTTGTGAGGTTTGAAAATCCAGTTCTACTATGCCGTCAAAGCTAATTGCTCCCCATATCTACACAACCCCCTGTCTTACTATTTCTTTTATCTAAAGTTATTTCATTCTTCCCTAAATCATGAAAATAATAATTATATCCATCAGTTCCGTCCAAACTCAAATTTTTTTCATCCGAAAAGACGACGGTATGCCACTCTCGACTCCACCTGATTTCACTTATTGCAAAATCAATACGCTGACCTTTGCGTGCTGCGTTCAATGATTGTTTCTTTTTAATTTGTTGGTGTCTAATATGGTTGGCCTGCTGTATCACGTGATGAACAGTGGATCTACTAGCTTCAACTTCAGTTTTTGCCTTGATTTTGCTTACGAAATTTGAAGCAGCTCTCAGTATCACCCGTCGATCCTGATCTGTTGTTTTCCGTAGTTATGTTTTTCAGGGTCCTTAACATAGTTATGACCAACAGTTAGTCTTCTTTCCATCTTACCGGCTATAAAACGGATAATTTGCCTTCTTCCTGGTAAGCTCGAATTTGGCCTATTACCTCCAAGGATCATGAATTTGTGTATTCATTGTTGTTGTTTCTATGAAATTATGTTTTGAACTAAGGTCCTGGGTACTCTTAATGCTATTTGATTTGCAATATGATAATAGGTATATTGCATTTAGATACTGTTCGTTATCAAGTCAAAATAAAAAAAGGACTAATTTTATGACCTTATTGGGAAAAGTAGCATACAAATTGAATTTATCCATTTAATCCCAATTTTTTTTACTACCTAAACATAATATACTTCCTTCATATGGCATTTGGTTTTTCCCAGATTATCGAAGGATATAAAAATTATCTTAAAATTAAACCAAAACATAGGGACGGGCTACAGTCCGATTGGGCGAATTGTTGGATACCCTATTCTTATTCCTATCCCTCATAAGTGGGTGTGACAAAAGTCTAAGTATGGTTGAATTGTTAAGAACGCTCTACATATTTTTTAGGATTAAATCGAAAAAACGAAGCTTTTGTAAAAAAAACTCACCCTAGCTAAAACTTTGATTTTTCAATAAAATTGTTTTATTTAAATATGGGCGTGCCAGTAGGCGAATTCAAAAAATATTTAAACATTAGTATAAAGGGCACCTCGAGAGTCTATATCATAAATTTAATTTTTATTTAATTGTCGGCGTGTCAGTGCGCGGCTTGTAGAAATTTTTTTAATAATTGTTTTTGCAATTTCGAATTCGTCTGGCGCCGAGCTGGCCACACTAAAAAAGCCTTGGACCTTAATTCTTTTATGAGAGATGTCTTGTCTATATCTTGCAGCGGGTATTATTTGGTTATACCGAAAATTCAATAAAATGTTTTTTTTGGCAATTTTTAAAAAGACTGAAACACGAACTGTCCTTTTAAATAGAAACTCTAATTAATTGGTTATACCAATTATCTCAATTTTGGAAACAAAAAACACGTTAACAGCCCCAAGGAAGCCGCAAGCGTTAGCTGCAAAACTTATGTTTATAGCATACCTAAGCCTTACGGTAGCTCTCAATTCATCTACTTTTTATTCGGTTACATCTCACACTCAAAATTTGCTGCACGTCTATGAACTTCAACGTTTGACCTTAATTACTTACTTCTATTTGTTAGATAGTCCCAGATAAAAGGGTTAATAAGCTCGTTTTGAGACTAATGTGTTAGTACAGTCTTTCTACGTAAACATTTAAGACATTGAGACTAAAGACGGACAGCTACATTTTGTAGTTTTTTTCTGTTTTTTTTTTTTTTGAAAAAACATTAGGTAGGTACGCAGCATTTCTATATACACACATAAAGGAAGACTTAACTTGCACGATTACTACAACAGAACAGAAACACGAAACGAATCCTGATTATATTTATGGAGCACCTTGAGTGGATAGTGATGGTTGTAGCCGTACCGGATCAATAGAACAATTCGAGGTTAAATACACTGGTGCGACGAATCTTCCATTTTCTTCGTGCAGAAAGTATGTCTTGTGCGGGGAGACTGTTACATTTATCTTGAAAACCGCCCTATATCCGGCACAACAAGGCCTTTCGCCTAACTGCTCACGGATTGTGTTATTATGCATTGCGTTGGGACCTGTTGCTTAATGTTTCCGAAGAGGGTGGAGGAGTAAATGAGCAAAATGAAATGCAGTTTGTCTTAGTGAAATAGACACTTACCCGATATTGAGTTCTGACAACGATCACCGGAGTAGCTTGGTTTGCACCGACATTCGACGTAGCCACGACCACTCTTGATGCAAGATTCAGCTCCGTCACTGCATGGACATTGTACGCACGATCCAAAAGCCGATCCATTCAGGTCACTTGTATCACGGTAGTACAACGGCGAACAAGTTTGGCAGCTACTTCCAGTGTACCCAACTGGACATTGGCAGACTTCCACATCGGTGACACGTGGTGCTCCTGGTTCAGTACCAGATTCACCAGCCGACTCTAGGATAACATTACCGATCGAAGTGGACTGAGTGGGGATCTTCGGAGTGGCACGAATCAAAATAAATTCCAGATTTGACAGGACGGTCAAAATGTCGGTGTGTGATGCTCTGATACCATTGTCACGGGTCCAGTTCTCGTCCTCGTGCAAGCGTACTTCAATGTCTTCATCGTCGATCGTGTCTGGGTGACGAGTCCATACCAGCTTAATGCCGTTGCCAATCAAAATCACATCCTTTCCAGGCTCAAAGTTGCCATAGGTTTCAACACGGAGAACAAATGATAGCTTGCCGCCATAAGATTTAAGACGGTCACCAGCGATGGTATTGGGAAGGCTCCAGTATTTCTGTGTGTACGATGTAGTGCTGTATGTATACATGTTGCTTCCGATATCAAGGTCCATGTTGCCGCTGTCCAAAAGGTCCCCATTTTCGTCGGTGATTTGTGGAAGGGATTCGAGGAAAGGAATCGGTATGAGTTGTCGGTAGAGGTTGGCATTGTAGCACTGGTTCGAAGCTCCAGAGCAGAAACACTCCGAGCAACCCTCGGGGTTAGACGATGACAGACCGAACGTACTACGTCGACATTGGTCGCAGTATTGTCCAACAACATTGCGCTTGCACTGGCAATATCCTCGGTCACAAGATACTATACCTGCTTTATTGCACTGGTTACAAGTGCTTTGACTATCTCCGGAGAGCTGGCAATCTCGTGGAGAGCCGTTGGTGGCATTTCCGGTGAAACCTTGAGCACATTCTTCACAGAAGTCACCGACGGTATTGTCACGGCAATTCTACGATAGAAAACAATGAAACAACGCCACTAGTGATTCAGTCCGATGATGACTTACCAAACAGACTCCGCTCTCTGGGTCGCACTCAGTTGAATGGCCGTTACAATCGCAGGGTTCGCACAAGCCGAGGTAGAGGCCGGATTCAAAGGTTCTCTTATAACCTGGTGCGCAGTCTTCGCAGGATAGACCGGTATATTCCGGTGGACAACGACATTCTTCTACTTCGTAGGCACGGTTGGTTCCACGGTTAATTGGATCAGCAGTATCTAAGCTGACATAAGTTAAAGTACCGTCCTTGGTGACAGTTGTGTAGGTGGCCTTGATATAGATCGCTTGAATGTCAGCCAAAGCCATGAGCAGGTGCTCACGGTTAACAGTGATCCCATCGGAACGCTGCCAGGAGCTTTCCAATATGGGAACGTTGTAGGATTGGGAGACACTTGGGTTGACTTGGGATTTGCGGAAATGATGGATAGATATGTCATTTGCCTGCAATACACAGAGAATAAAACACAAATACCTAATAAGTATATTGAGTTGCTTACACTTTTGATGACCACATCTGGGGCAACATTTCTTGAGATATGACCGCCAGGCAACGGACTATAGCTGAGCGTGTAATTTAAGCCACCACCGTATGAGGTAACCTTGTCGCCCAAGAAGTCAGCAGGCAAGCTCCAGTAGAGAACGTCATTAGGCTCTGAGCGTCCAAATGTCAGCTGGCTGTTAGTTTGAGAAAACTGCACAGGAATTGGATCATTGCTGTCGTATCCCATGATCAAGTTGAAGCCATGTGGAGCACGGGAGCGTCCAAAGTTTGTGGCCACCGAACTGCGGTACCACGAACTGCTTGAACATTGTTTAGCGACACCCATACAGAAGCACTCAATGCAACCAGAGTAGGTAAACGAGTTCAAGAAGAATGAAGATGTTGCACATTCATCGCAATGGGCGCCAATTACGTGGGACTTACACTCACAGGTTCTATCAGGACGGACGTTCAATGTCCCGTCAGCATTACATTCATTCTCCGGTCGGGGGTAGCAACTGCCACCCGGAACTAGTGGGTTACCCAAATAACCCTCGGCGCAGTATTCACAACGACGACCAGTGTAACCCTGGTTACAGTTACAAATCACATCCCCATCGGAGCTTAGCGAGCACCCACTGGCAAAGTTATTTTGAGAATTTGTAAGCGGGCAGGGGCATTGCTTGCATTCGATTCCAAGGCGAGGATCGCCGAATGTACCCGGCGGACATATCTTAGGTTCCGGTACACAGCGACCCAACCAAGGACCTCCTGGTTGGCGCACATATCCTGGCGCGCAACGTTCGCATGAATCACCGATGTATCCAGGTGGACAAGAACAATGTTCAACCAGCGATGCAGATCCTAGGCCGCGATCATTAACCACTGCCGAGTCCATGGTGATATCGGTCAACTCTAGTTCCCTTTCGGTTGCATCAATGTAAGTCAAGCGAATAAGAATATTCTCAACATTGGCCAAGACCATCATTATTTCCTCTCGAGTGGCACGGCGCCCATCAATCTTTTGCCAATTGCCGGCCGCGAGTTGAGCTGACACGTTGGTTTTTGTGTTCGGTTGAATTGGAGTGCGGCTACGGTATGTCAAAGTGTAACCGTTTCCGGTGATGATAACGTCCGGAGCGTCAGTTGGACGACCCTGGCCTACATACTGAACATGGTACTTTAAGAAGCCACCGTAAGAACGCAACTGTCCACCTAGATAGTCAGACGGTAGGGCCAAGTATGGTAGTAAACGGGAGTGTGCTACATCAGAAGCGCGGAACTGTACGCCATGATGGATAGTCATGCTATTCTGTCCGGCCGATTCGGTTATTTTAAGGTCCTGGTATGGCCGTATTTCGACTCCCACCACGCGGTGAGACGTGATTGGAGGATTCAGTGAATAAGTAAATAATTCAGCGCTCTTGCAAGATGACGCGACCCCAAAGCAAAAGCAGTTGATGCAGTCTCTTTCTTTAACTGCTAATTTGTTGAAGAACCCAGCTGGACATACATCATCACCGGCATTCACTGAGACCAGTGTGTCCGGAGTGACAAAGAGCGTTCCCTTAGAGTTAAGTATTTCACACGAATATGCTCCACTGTCTCGCACTTGCATATCCGGACAGAAGAGTGTTCCAATACCGCCATAACTCTTTGCTTCACATTTCTCAGGAACATGGCCCCAGTTGAGGCGCCATACGATGACAGGCACCGGTACACCAGCTGCCCGACAAGTGATATTCAATACCCCGCCTGTTGGAAGAATCACCCTCGGTGGTGGTGGTCGAATGACCGCAGGAGCAGCTGTAAAAAAGAGTTTCGTTGGTTAGGTTTTCGATCAAACAAATTCAACAGTCATCAAACTTACTGCAGCCGATTTCATCAGATCCATCGCTACAATCGTTGGTACTGTCACAGTGGAAGGACTTAGGTATGCAATGTCCACTTCTGCACTGGAATTCGTCATATCTACATGGCGATCCACTTGGTTCAGCGTCACAACTGTCCTCATCTGAGTTATCGCCGCAATCGTTCTCACCGTCACAGCGCCAGATACGATCGATACACTTGCTGTTTCTGCACAAGAATTGATTAGGGTGGCATTTCCGCCCTTGACTGCAACTATGCTCATCCGAATTATCCGAGCAGTGAGGAATTCCATCACAGATCTGGTTTTTGTCGATGCACTCCCCATTCATGCAGGTAGCTTGGTTCTCGTGGCATGCTGTTGGTGGTCGTTCGGCAATTGGATTGTCTGAAAGAGTACAATTAGTTTTAGAGAGTAAGCTATATCTTCAATTTGACTATGGAATGCATTTACCGGAGCGCCCATTTCAAGGAAAGGCAGTGGAAAAAGATATATTTATTTAAAGTGATATTCAATTGGTTGTGGTATGGTTATGGAAGAGCGCACTCGTTTACGCGCAAAAAAGATAAGCGTAGTTAAGAGTGTGCCTTCCCATATTCATGGAAGCTTCTCGTCACCTACCTAAGCCAAAGAACTCAAGACCGATATGCGGGACAGTACCGTATTTGATCTTGGTGGATGGTGGTTGATATTTATGAACTCCCCAAGCTAAATGTAGCATGGAATTTTTTGTTTTGATGCTTAGAAGTTAGTTTCGTTTTTATTACACTTATTGAGCGACTTGGTTCTCTGAGATACTTACATCTTTCGACAGTTAAATGGACGGAAACAGATTGTCCTTGGATATGAGTTGGATAGCCAACAGCTTCACAAATGTACTTGCCGGAATCATCAATCTGGAAAGAGAAGTGAAAATCAGTTTATTATTAAATATAAATAAGATAAGTGCAAGGTCAAAAACAAGTCAGTATCTACACAAAAACAGAATTACAGGCAGAGGCAAGCGTGCGGTATTGTTGTGTCTCCCACACACCCATATTAGAGAGCTCCTGATTTCGACGAACAAAAAGGCATTAAGGTTTGACAACGACAAGGTTCATTGTCGGCTGCAATGCCTCAAAATATTTAGGTTTAATAAAGAAAATCAGGGCAGATGTTAAGGAAGTAAGGTATTAGAGATCAGGGCACAATGGTTTCGAACGTTCGTATATATATTACAATTCAACGAAGAATTGAGGCATTTCACATTCATGTGGTTTGGTTAAGGTCTGCTGATTACCTACAAAGACTGACTGACCAAATGAAGTTCTGGGTCTTGGATGGTGTAGGGAAAACCAGATCTGAAATCGTGTTCAAAATATAATGTCATGAGCCAGTCTTCAGAATTTATAAGGATTTTTTGTTCAAATTAATTTCCGGTAAGGCAAGGCAACAACATCTCAAGAACGGCGAGAAATACTTCCACTTCAAGGCTCGATCGGAAAAATAAATACTAAAACTGGGGTTAAGGCCCGTTGAATAAAGGGAAGCCATCCATTTGTAAGACAAAAACGAAGATGAATCCATCACTGAATGCTACACGTAGTCGGCAGCGACTTAACTTTGCAAAAAGACAAATCAGGTGGAGTCAGGCGTGGCGATTCGTCATCGAACGTTGACTAAAAAAAGTTTAATTTGCACGGACCTGATGGATTCAGTTGTTACTATTTTCATGATTTGAGGAAAGATGAAATAACTGGCTTGAAGACACAGAGAGGGAGGCGATGTTATGGTATGGCGGCACAGTAGAACTGGATATTCAAAGCTGAAGCACGACCTTGAATACCTTCAATTCTATACAGGAGTGTTTTTTGTTATTTTTCCGTATTGTTTGGTGGACAACGATGGACTTTTCAGCAGGATAACTTCCCTAAACATACCCGCAGGGACAAGAAAAGTGGGAATTCTTGCTCAAAATGTAGACCTATTGATATGGCCACCATATTTGCGTGACATGAACATCATGGAAAATTTGTGGGAATGGCTTTCAAGGAAAGTCTACGAAGGAGAAAGGCAAAACTATAATACGGACAATGTAAGTGAAGCTATAAGACAAGCAAGGTCCGAAATTTTTTCTTAATTATTTAGATACACTTTATGAATCACTACACGAATTCTCTAAACGCAAATATTGGGACTTAAGTTACGCAATCCTACGGCAACGTTGCAAAATGTTTATAAATAACGTTTTCCGGCGTAAGGACAGTGAAGGTAATGCGTAATGTAACGCAGGCTCTACAATGTGTTCTTAAATATTTATAAGGCTGATATTGTTCACTTCACTTGAATTTGCGTTTGGTGTGGTCAGCGACTGATAAAGAGTTCTGACAGCCCTAGGGTAATTATGAGGACGCGCCCCTGCCAGGTGTGTTACGGACGGCCTAAAAAGTAGTAAGTGAGTAGAGTGTGAACATTTTAATATGGTTCATACTACCTATAAAAGCGAAACTAACGTTGTCCTTTAATCTGCATGACATTCAACCTTAGGGTGGCAAACCATTTTTTAAGCTGACCGTACATAAAGGCAAAGTACCTCACGCATTATAAGACCAAAATTATGACAAGTGACTGCAGGCTACCAAATAGAAAACCAAATCCATGTCGTGTTTGGCCGCATGACTTGTATTGGCTTAGTTTCTATGGACAACTTAGTTGCCATTGCCATTGACCATGAGCGTAGTCATCTAGTGTGTGAAGTTGCTTCGACTTGAGTATTTTTTAAATATTTACACTTGTTAAAAAAAAGAGGAGAAGCATCATACAAGTGAAACATTTTTGCAACTGATTAATGATTTATTTGAAAATTATAGTAATTAAGTAATTATTATTAGATTATACAAAAGTCCTTTTTCGTGCTTTAGCGTTTGCAAATCTTTAAACCTTTTTTTTAAATTTAATAGTTTGTAAAAAATCTTTTTTATGTACATAAGCGAGAGCGCTGCAAGTTTTTGCTGGCGGAATGTGGAGCGCAAGTAATTTTTTACTCTTTTAAGTGCTGAAATAGACCTTTCGCCGCTGCAGTTGGTAACACTCATTGTCAAAAAAAATTCTTTATATTATCTCCACATTCGGGAACATGCATAAAATATTAAATTACTGTTTAAATTCAGAATTTCCCATACAAAATGAAGTTAAAATTTACGCCCGTTATTGCGAGGCGGATTAAACAAAACTCGCACTAGGTATTCTGTTGCCAGCTCACCCACTCGCTCGACCACCGACCAATTCGAGTAACAAGTCAGTGTTTGTTTTACGCGCGCTTTTTAAAATTTCAAAATTTATTGTTAAAATCAGGGACTCTCAAGCGCATTTAGTCTTAGTGTTTTGTCTCGGTCTAGTTGAAATATTTAGGGTAGATGCAATGATGCTAGATTAGTGCATGTAGACACGATTTCAGCGCCCGCCCCCCCCCCCATATTCGCGCCCTAGGCTGCAGCCTAATTAGCCTAAGGGTTAATCAGGCCCTGGGTGTGGTGCCTGCAGTTTTGGGCATTAGGTCATTTTTAAGAAAATGGGTGAATTTGAAATAAATGGTCTTTCATTAGGGACTTGAGAACTTCTTTTTGAAATAATTTTATTAGCTTGAATTACTATCAAAACATTTATGAATGGAATTCGACTCTGTCCATATGTCCACCATGGGAACGTATGCAGCAGTCGATACGTTGAACCCAATTTTCGATGACTCGGCCACACATTTCGACCGATACGGCCGCTATTTCTCGGCTAATATAGGCTCCGAGCTCCTCTTACGTCGACGGCTTTTTGGCATAGACCAATGATTTAATGAAGCCACATAAAAAAAAGTCTAGAGGCGTTAAATCACACGATCTCGGCGGCCAATAGACGGGTCCGTTTCTCGAGGTAACACGTTTACCGAACTGAGACTTCAATTACTCGGTTGTTGCACCCGCTGTGTGGCTTGTGACACCGTGACACATAATTCACACCATTGCTCAAAGAAATAACGTTCCAACATGTCTCTGTAGGGAATATCATTTACCGTAACGTGACGGTCATTTTCATCGACGGAAAAAAACGGCACCAAACACTTTTCGCGGATGAAGTGCTGTTTCATGAAGCACATGAGGGTTCTCACCTGTCCAGTGCTTATTGACTAAACCGTTTAACCAAAAATGCGCTTCATCGCTGAAGATTATTTTGCGATGAAATTCTTCATTTTCTTCCATCATTTCCAGAGCCCAATTCGAGAACGTACGCCGCATTATATGATCAAGTGGCTTTAGTTCTTGAGTCAGCTTAATCTTGTAAGGGTGTATGCCAAGATCCTTACGCAAAATTCGCCGTAATGTGGGCTGGGAGAGGCCCAATTCTTGAAAACGCCGTGAAATTGACTGATGTGGCTGGTTTGCGACGGACACCTCTACGGCAGCAAAACGTAGTCTCGCTGGCACGGCAACATCAAGCAGCGAATATTCTGACTCAAATTTGTTCACTAGACTATGAATTGCTTGGTTACTGGGACGAGAATTACGGCCGAAAATCGGCGTTAATGCTATTAAAGTTGGGACCACCGACTCGAAATTTCGGTAGTAAATTTTAATTATTTGTAAACGTTGTTCCTTCGTGAACATGATGAAAATGTTGATTTTACTGAATATTTTGACATTGACAGTTCGGTAATCGGTGTAAGGGTGCGTTCACACTGAAAGTTTGAAGTTGTCAAGTCGCTAATGAAAGACCCTTTATATTCGAAATTTGCTAAAATCAAGCAAGGCAGTTAGCAAAATTATTTTATTTGTGATTCCATAGTTTAATTGCGTCAAATGTTAGTTCCGAATCCGAAACGTCGCGTCGCGTTGTATGTATTGCAAAGCATTATGCTTTTGACTCCCTTGTTTTATCTGCTTTGCATATGTTTTGCTTTGCAAATCTTGCATTTACGAATTTGCCCCAAATTTTAATGGGAAGGACAATAGACCGCGCTGTGCTACACGACTCGGGAAAGAATCTAACTTACCTTAACATTCAAATACCTACAGGTTCAACTTAACAATAAAACACATTGTATCTTCATTTACTTACTCGAATATTGGGAATTTCCAACCGTCCATTTTTGTCAACAAATCCAGCTGGCAATGGCCTGCCGCCTGGACGACTCCATCTAACCTTAGCTCTGAGTGGTCCTTCATCACGACAACGGAATATAACTTCACGACCTATACGAAGAAGAGAACGTTGTTAATTGTTTTTTGTTTTCCAAAAGTAAGAAAGTGCGTTTCCAATATTCTGTTGGTGCAGCTAGCAGTCAGCAAGCGCAGTGAGGTGTAATAATAATTATTTTTTGTTTTACATAAAAATATTTTACATTTTATTTTTTAAAAATAAAGAGCCTGCTGTTTTAAAAGCAAACCAGTCTTGTGGGTTTCCTGATTTGAAAGGGGAAATGTTTTTGCTTATTTTTGAAAAATATACATCATCAAATTATTGCTTTTCTGTTGTTGTAAGTGCGTAATGGGGGAGTAACGTTTTGTTTGTTGCGTGCTTTTTAAAATATTTTTTACTAAGTATTGTTTGTGTCGATTTAATGGTCAAACTTACCCTCCATTATATATCCTTTCGATTAAGTTAGAGATAGTATTTATTTTATTTGTTTGTTAAAGAAGAGAGAAAAAATGTAACGTTAAGCATTTGTTTCAAAACGTTGACTTGATATTACAACAAAGGGAGATTTATAATTTTTTTGGATTTCCATTCCCGGTTTTTTCGTTTTTTTTTTTCAATTTAAAACACTATAAATTAAATTGAACTTACTTTCTTTGATGATCTGACTATCGGGATAGGTCTTCAAGTTCAGTTGGGGCTCCGATGGCGTGTGTGCTGCGAAGTGGATTAGAGAATTGTAAAAGTTAAATAATAATAATAGGTAAATAGACAGAGTACCTAATGAGGATGAGGATTATTCGTTTGCGGTTTGTTAGAATTTTAAGCATTTTGAAAGACTGCGGCTGGTGCCACCTCTCCTTAGCGCAGGGGATTAAATTTGTAGTAAAAGCAGTGCGTTGGCAGAGTCATCATTGAATGTAACTATTTATACACATCAGATGTACTTACATACAAATATAGATTAGACGTGGGTTAAATCCGTTAGTGATAAGAATTATAAATTTGTGTGCTCTAATAAAGGGTGGTTAAATTGTAAGGGCCGATGTTGAATGTGAACCACACCTAAACGTCAAGTTTTTTTCTGCATTTTATTTGACATTTCTCAATTTTAGACTAACTCAATTTGAACCATGGAAAGATACACAAAACACAATCGAGCAACGCGTTAAAGTTATTCAGGCTTATTATGAAAATGGGCGTTCAAATCAAATTCATATCGTGCACTTCGTGATTTTTCGGTCAATTTAATCGTCCAAATGTGCGTACAATCGGAAAAATCGTGCAAAAATTTGAGCAAACCGGGTCTGTAGGAGATGTGAAAACACCAGTGCATGCTCGTACAGCTCGTACTACAGAAAATATCGCTGCTGTTCGCGATAGTGTGGCTGAAGAGCCGTCCACCTCAACTCGTCGTCGAGCCCAACAATTGTACCTCTCACGCTCATCGTTGATGAACATTATGCATAAAGACTTGCATTTACGCGCTTACAAGGTGCAATTGGCTCAAGAACTAAAGCCTCTTGACCATTTCAAGCGTCGTCACTGGTCAGAATGGTGGCAAGAAATGGCAACAGTGGATCATCAATTTTCGAAGAAAATCATTTTCAGTGATGAGGCACATTTTCAACTCAGTGGATTCGTCAATAAGCAGAATTGCCGCATTTGGGCAAATGATAATCCAGTAGTGATTGTCGAAAAACTAATGCACCCACAAAGAGTGACTGTTTGCTGCGGTTTATGGGCTGGCGGCATCATCGGGCCGTATTTCTTCCAACATGAGGCCGGTCAGGCAGTTACTGTGAATGGTGTTCGCTATCGTGAGATGATAACGAACTTTTTATGGCCCGAATTGGAAGATATTGATGTGGACGATATGTGGTTTCAACAGGACGGTGTCACTTGCCACACAGTTAACGAAACAATGGCTCTTTTGCGCGACAAATTCAATGGCCGTGTTATCTCACGTGATGCCGATGTCAATTGGCCGTTGGACTTCTTTCTTTGGGGTTACTTGAAAGAAAAGGTGTACGTCGATAAGCCAGCAACAATTCAAGAGCTAAAGGATGAGATAATTCGGCACATTAACGGCATAGAACCTCAATTATGCCTCAGCGTCATCGAAAATTTGGACCATCGGATGGAGGTGTGCCGCCGAGGTCACGGCAGCCATTTGGCCGATATTTTGTTCCATACATAATTGAACCATACCAATATTATCATAATAAAAAGAAATGACAATAATTTCCTAAATAATTTGTGTTTTATTCAAAATCAACATCGGCCCTTAAAATTTAACCACCCTTTATAAAGGATTAGATATATTTGTCTCGATCTTTTTTCATGTAGGATTTAAATAAACTTACATGTTATTTGTTTATGTGGGAGGTATTTAATTGCAGTAATTATTAATTGAATAAAAGTACACTTATTTGCAAACATTAAAGGGATGGTTATAATTAAATGTGCACTTTCATATATCATGGTAGCGACACCGCTCTGATAAAAAGGACTGCATCACCAAATAGTCGTCGTCGAAGTAACCTACTCATGTCCATCTGTGATTACAACAGAGGTTCGGTATGAGAGTGTTATTTATTTTTGCAAGATCTAACGTCGCCGTTTGCGCTGTGTCGTTTGTGATGGCTTCTTAATAAAGCGCCAATTGACTCTTAGCCTAAAGCTTACTGACTCATCACCCCGCAAAAATTAAATAAAATATATAAAAATCGCATACATTTAAGGTTAAGTTAATCACATTATAATAGGGTTTTTAAAATAGGGGGTTTCCTTCAATCCTGTTGAAAATATAAATTCTCATGGAAGAATAGTTGGAGAAGATGGGCCTCCCTTTGCAACTTATATTTGTAGGTATATGTGTAGGTTAAGGGTTAACGTTTAACCCGTTTTCTTTCTTATTTTTGTCTGTTTTCCGTTGGTATTTCGCGGAGCGCTAGCTGTATTCATGATGCTTGTTTGTTCAGACGCGCAGCTGAATATAGGTAGAGTAGTGGAGATTCGATTATGAACAACAAAAAAATTTAGTTTTTCTAAGAAATTAGAAATTATTACTGAAGATTTTAAATGTACATAAAAGCGTAATGATAAATGATAGGTTAGGTTAGGTTATAGTGGCAGTCGGCAGAAGCCGGCACACTTAGACCAATAATAAAAGACCATTGTGATACCACATGGATCTAACTTCTTCCTACTCGTTGAACCAGTTGGAGCTTTTGATAAAGCTTGAAAGACTTTTAATGATCGTTGAGATTATTGTAAAAGAAACATCCTAAATGGAGTTTTCGTCTTTGAGAGAAAGCAGGACATGTGCAGAGAAGGTGGAGAAAAGTCTCCTCCTCCTCCTCGTCCAAGCCGCTTCTGCAGAAGTCGTTTGTAAAGACGCCAAGCCTTGTTGCATGCTTGTCTATGAGGCAGTGTCGGGTGATTACACCAATTGTAGCACCAATGTGCAGTATGTTCAGAGATATCAAACACGTTTCAGATCCAGTTTTGGCAAAATCTGTTTTGTCGCTAGACAAGAGTGTTGCCACTTGTCCACCTAAGGTAAGTTCTCTCAATGACCTCATTTCTTTAATCGCCATGATTTCCGCCTGGTACACGCAGCAGTGATTAGGGAGACGAAAAGAGAGGCTAAGGTTCAGCCTGTCAGAGAATACACCTCCACCTACCCCCTCGACGGTTTTGAATCCTTCGGTGTAAAAGTGGATCGATTCATCTTCGACAGGGGGAACCTTCCTCCCAGAATGTTCTGGAAGGGGTGTTGACTTTGAAGTTTTTGTCAAAACGGGGCTGAACGGTGGTGTAGTCCATGTTGCTAGGGAGGATTCTATTTTTTTAGAATGGAGGCGTGGCCGATTTCATTCTCGGACCACTGGAACGTCGTTTTAAGGCGAACACCCGCACTAGCAGCCGCTTGCTTACTAAAGATGTCAAAGGGTGATAAGAGCGTTTTGGAGAAGTCCTTTCAGGGTGTTTAGGTGCTTCCTTGAGGCGGCAATTGCAATGTCGTGTGCATAGGCAATCGCTCTGCAGCCCTTCCTTTCCAGGCACATCAGCAGCTCGTTCACCGCTAAGTTACAGAGGAGGGATAAATGTTAAATAAAAAAATGTAACATACAATTTGACTTCCAAAATAAAAGTTTAGGAAAACAGGAGAATACGATGAAAAATTATATTAAGTTCGATTATGAACACTTTAAGGTTTCCAGTTTTTTTTAAATAATGATTGAATTTTATCGAAAAAAAAAAAATTCTTAATAAGGAATGGGGCCTCCACTATTTTGGAGCACATCTGTAAGGCGATTTGACATAGCCATGGTAAGACATTTAAGCTCATCAGGGCTGATTGACGACCAAGCCTCTCGGATAGCTTCTTTAAGTTGATTGACATGATGGAACTGTCTGCCATGTAAGTAAACGTTATGTCCAAGAACCCCCCACAAATTGTCGATGGGGTTAAGGTCTGGACTTGGAGCTAGCCACTTCATTACCTCGATATCGTTTTGTGACCTTGCGTTTTGGAAAATTTAATTTTCTAGAAGAACTCTTCGGACACGCTAACTACATTGAGGTCTAGCACATCGATGTACAAAGAAGCGTTAAAATTTCTTGGTAACCCTCTCCCATCTCCCTCGATATGTCTGCTTATTTTGGCCTGCTGAGATGCTCGCAAATCATGCCAAACATTTGGAAAACCGACGGGGCAGTCGAGAATTAATTTTTTTTCGTCACTGAATATAAAATTATTTCATGCTTTTGTCCAGGTTATGTGACTACTCGCAAACTCTAGCCTCGCATCTTGAGTCTGTCCTCAAGCGGTACAAGGCAGATATTACAGCGATCCAGGAGATACGATGGATAGGATCAGGTATGATAAAAAAGAAAAATTGCGACATTTATTACAGCTGCCATAACAGATTGCATACATTAGGCTGCAGATTCGTCATAGGAAATCGGCTTAGCACAAAAGTCATAGACTTCAAGCCGATAAGTGATTGCCGGGCTATGATGATTTCACAAGACCTACCGATGAGGCTGAGAATCC
The DNA here is from genome assembly GCA_949715645.1 of Portevinia maculata. Taxonomy (NCBI): domain Eukaryota; kingdom Metazoa; phylum Arthropoda; class Insecta; order Diptera; family Syrphidae; genus Portevinia; species Portevinia maculata. Next base: position 192,421,957 of record OX454525.1, read on the forward strand.
CATCAAGGAGGAGTTCTATATCCTCCAGGATAGAGCCTACCTAGCCTGTCCGGGGAACGATATCAAATTTGTGCTCGGTGATTATACTGCCACGATCGGCAAGGAAAACATCATCGGCGGAAAAGTTGGTAAGCACAGCCTCCACGAGACGACAACAGATAACGGCTACCGACTAATCGATTTTTCAGCAGCTCCTAATACGGTGATCAGTAGCACTAGGTTGCCAAGGACCACACAGCAACCTGGCGTACTCCAGATGGTCGAACCAATAGAACATGTGCTAATCGATGCGATGCACACATCCAACATCTAAGGTGAGGTTAGGTTAAAAAGGCGTATGCAGTTGCACACAGCACTAGGCATCACGAAAAGGGCCCGTCGCGACCCCTGGGGAACCGATTGAATCAAAACTTCAAAAGGAGGAACCTACACTATTTTTAATTTAAACATGCTCACATTCCGAGGGGCAAACGTCGACTCTGACCATTACGGCTAAATTTAGAGCTCGACTGTGCAACGCGAAGAAGCTGCGAACTACCCAAAGGAAGAAACTCGAAATATACATAGAGCGGATAAGCAAGAGGCTCTCCTCTGTGCACTCACCACCCACAAGCGCCAACCGATAACGTGACATCATCAAGGAGATATATGCATTTACCGGAGGGTGACAGAAGCTGCGCATTTAAAAACGCTGCAGCGCAAAATGCAGCGAGGGAAGAGTATCGAGTCAAGAGAAGGGAAGAGTATCGAGTCAAGAGAAGGGAGGAGAAGAAGATTCTGCGTAGGAAGAAGAGGGCGTACGCAGTCTCCCATCTCAAAAAATTCGAAGAGTCTCGCTATCAAAACAACATATGAAAGGATTTTACAAGAAACCGAAGCAACTGACTGATGGTTTCAAGACCGGGCGCAGCCTCTACGAAACAGCATAAATGGCACTTTACTGGAGATGGAGATCCGACGGAGAATCGTCTTAGGAAAAAATTGTTTAGCAAAAAAACATATCGGTTCGAAACTCCTCACCCCAAGAAGAAAATGCATGCCTATCGTATATTAATCCTGCCAGTCCTACTTTATGGTGCCGAGTGCTGGACGATAAGTAGGAAAGGAGATCTAATATTGGGATCTTTTGAAAGAAATCCGATCTTTGTTACTGTATGCGAGGAGGAGAGTATGCAACCGCGAACTCTATGAGCTATACCAAAATGTGAATGTAGTCCAAAAAGCTATATCACGTCTACCACATTGGCTCGGCCACATTGAGCAAATAAACAATAATGCAACAGCCAAGAGGATCTTCGACTCCCAACCCCCGGGTTCGAGAAGGCAAAGAAGACCGAACATCCGTTTTAAAACCCAAGTCATAGCGGATGCCAAAGCTCTTGGGTTGACAAATGGAAGCAGCGTGCCCGGGATTGCAGAGAATGGAAAGCTGCAGTGTCTCAGGCAGATACTCTTCACAGTCGTGCTGTTAACTAAGGAGCAGACTCCTCCAGAATGGAAACTAGCTCCGCTTTGATATTGATTGGACTGAGGCATTATAAAGGAAAAAAAAGTATCACATAACTATGATCAATATGTCCATGTTTCCAGATTCACAAAGTTTTAGCTTTATCGATTTTGTCAAAGTAAAACAGCAAATATAAGTATTAACAATAAAATATCTATAAAAAAATAAAATAAAATAAAAAAAAAAACAATATTGTTAAAAATTTCAATAAGCTATTATTTTATTAAAATAGTCAGGAGGATTTGTCAGCCATCGTTCGAGCTTCGATTTTTTGCTTATACAATTTTTTTGCAATTCTCGAGCATTGGTAAAAAGATTCACGTGATGCATAGTTAGTCTTGGAATCTCTCTTTCTCTTTCAAAAATTTCGTATATCTTAAAAGCATGAAGATTTGGGTTTACAGACAATTTGGAATACAATAAGGCTGAATCAATCTTTCCTTTTAACAGGTCAAACGCAAAAAGAGCCTCAGATAATTCTCTACGATTGGCAAGACTACACATATTAATAACATTCAGATGATGAGAATAATGAGGTAGCACAATAGTCCGAAAATGATTTTGGACAGAAATAAGTTTCATTACACCAACATCATAAAATGGAGACCATATAACACTACAATATTCTAACAGAGAACGAACTAAGGAACAATTTTAAGCTTTATTAGGCTGGTAGCTGGTACCATACTTTTGGGACTACCCTCATGCATATATGTCTTACAGAACTTCACGTTTTTTTTTAGTATTTAAACTAAGTGTTAAAAAAAGTAAGGTTATAAGGTTAACTCTGGTTATAGTTGTGAGATACTCCTGTTGTTAAGTGCGGTTACGCCAGTCAGACAGCTGATTTTGGTTCAATTTATTTTCATTCTTTTGAAGATTAAAACTTACTATCAATTTGATTGGTAATTGGACCACAATCCAATTCATCACTTATATCCAATGGACAATCGACACGATTGTTGCAACGCAACATGGCCGAAATACATGGACCGTTTTCGCAACGGAACTTATTTGGGCCACATGCTTTGCCATCAACTTCAGGATAGGTGGTTGGGGCTACAGACAAAGCTATACATACACAATGGCATCACATAAAATGTAATTCTTTTAACTTTTCATCAAAATGTAAATGGATTTCGAAATAAAATACTATCGATAACCAAACCAATTTTTACTTACGACAATTCCACTCATCTGAGCCATCAGCACAATCCGTGCGTCCATCACATCGGGCATATTCACTGACACATTGATTGTTGGAACAGCGGAACTGGTATGGTAAGCAGGCACGTGGTCTTTGTTCGGGTTCACGACAATCCTCTTCATCGGAATCATCAGGACAATCAGAACGTCCATCACATCTGACCGACTCACGAACGCAGTGTCCGGAACGGCAGGCAAATTGATCTGAGGCACAACCTAATTTGTACCGAGAAAAAAAAAACACATTATAATTTATTCAAATAAAAACAAACAAAATTGTAAGACAACAAACAACAAACACATGCAAAACAAAAAACGCATTCAAAAGATGTAACGAAAAGTAAGAAATTGGTCCATCTAAATTCTATAGGGTGTATAAAATGCATAAGAACGGTACACCAAGAAACGGATAAAATCACATAGGAACAAATTATTGAAAAAAATCTTTCTATTTAAATATATAGTATTAACCAAGACAATTTTGCTCGTCTGAGAAATCTTTACAGTCATAGAATCCATCACATTGTTGTGTCAGATTAATACAAAGTAGATTGTCGAAACAGGCAAATTCGATTTCCTTACAAGGACCTTTGGTGTGAAAAAAGATTTCGGTAACATTTTTGTGTGCATGGCGTTTGTGCAGAATTGTGCAGAAATTGAAATGAAACAAAAAATATTAATTTATTTTCTGCAAAATATATAAGTAAAGTTAAAATAAGGAAATAATTTATATAAGTATAAAAATTATAAAATAGTTGCCAATTGCTTTTTTTTCTATTGATAATTCTACGTAACTAAATATTGCCGAATCCAAATAATAACACTGCAAAATTGAAAGCTGCTAATTAATTGGCATTGGAAACTTGAGTTGGGTTCCAATTTTTTCGGTAGAGAAAAATACAACACAAAATTAATGCCCGAAAGGAACAAGAAACTATGAACCTGAGAAATGTGTGCTACTCGGTCATAAAGGGCCTAGAGCATAGCTTCTTAAGACATTGTGTGCGAAGCTATAATTTTGGTACAAATGAAAAGTGTGCAAAGTACGTGCAAACTTCTGGTCAGATGTTTCGAACTTGTTTTGTTAAACCTTTGGTTCAAAGACTTTAGGACTTAACCGAGTAAACAACCTTTTAGGTGGAGATAAATGCAGAACAAAAACGAAGTATGAATCAAAGAAGGACGTTGCTGATATGCATAAACGGCGTAGAACTGCAATCAAACTATATGACTATCAATGGAGGATGACCAAAGTAATCAGAAAAATTAAAAATAATAATGCTGAGATGCTTACTGTATCTAGGAAATAGCAAAAACTGTAAAAAAAAATTAAATGAAATCATTGTCTCGATTTGTTAAAATTATTTTAAAATTATTACTAGTTGCAACTTTTCCAATTTGTCTTTCCGTAAAAACCTAATTCAGACTATTACGAACATTTAAAAAAATAGCCAAATCGGTTTCGCCGCTAAGTGATGAGGTTACGAACGGACAGCATTTTAAACAGCTCGAATGATTAGAGATAGAGGTAGAGATTTCAGGATTAAATGAAAACCGAGAACTTCTTGAGCCAGTCGTGTCCGCAAGTCGAGTGCAAGAAGCCGCTTGTCCTACCACTTCTTAGACTTTTGATATTTCTTTTATCGAATCGAAGAGAAACTTACATATGTATATGTCTGTAAATTGAATTTAAATCCTTTAAGCCGTTTTCAATAAACAGTCAAACTCTGTTTGAAATCGGAAATACGCGTCAAGGCTCCCCTTGGTCTGATGACGCCAGGGAGATAAAATTGTGTGTGTGGGGCGTGGGGCCAAAGAATCAACCAACAAAACTGTATTCTTCCATTTAAAAATACTACTTAATTTTGGAGTCATTTCTGTTAGGCCGAAAGCAACATTGGCGTGCAACCCCTATTAAGTTTCGGTAGGACCCGCAAGACGTTTATGAGGAATAGGAAGAGATCTCTAGATATAAGAGGTTGGTAAGGTGACTACCCTCTCAAATCTTACCAAAATCAAAAAAGCTGCCTGCATCTAGATTCCCACCCACTCGCATACCATTGACTCCAAATCAGTCTTGCACTGTTTTAATAACCTTCAATAACTCGGCTCAATGTACAAGACTAAACTACTTAATATGAACGATGTTAACTTTTGTAGGCTCAGATAAGGAGTTACCCTCTATTCTCAGAATATCCTTATGCTCTTTCAATCGTCTCTCGAGCATCTAAGAAATAAGCCAGAATAGGCTTTAAGAAATCTGGGAAATCGGGGATATCGAAATATTTTTTGACAGAACCCAATCTAAGTATAAATGTGGCTCGAGCAATTTTGAATGCCATGGATATCTGCTTGCACTGGGGCTAAGGAGAAGATTAAGGATCTTATTTCTATGTGAAATCATATGCAAGAGAGTCGTAAAACCGATTCTTAGCTAAGAGACTTAAACCCTACAAGTGACCACGGCAAGAATATTAATGTAATGAAAGGGTGAAACTCTACAGTATCCTAGCTAGTTTCATACTCATCGAAGGTCGTTAATCGTTAGGAAAAGTAAATTATGTACGCCGCAGACGACGAGCTATATAAGCGACGCGACGAATATAAAAGTCAAGGAAAGGCAACAGATAGTATAGTGCTGGAATCAGGCCAAATGGCAGAATTCGTAGTGTGCTTGCCTAAGAAAACACTGATATAGGGTCGAGTTTTTTGGAGGACATTTTTGTTAATAATAATGAATGAAATAGAATAGAACAAGAACAAATAGAATCAGTCTGGATGATCGGCTGTGGCAAGCAGTGAAACACGCTGTCACTCCAGACTCCAGACCTTAATTCACTTAGTAACAATCACAAATTGTTGTTATTATTCTTCATTCAAGTATTTCAATGTTAATTGACTGAAGCTAGGCCAATGTAAAATTGAAGGAAGCTTGGCAGGCTTACTGCGCGTGTGAACTATGTAGTTGAAGACCACCACGATATGGCGAAACTACTTATTCTACTTTTTATTCACTTCCAGCGCACAAAATAAGGCCCAACCGGAAAAAAACTCCCTGCAAAAATTTCTCCGCCAAAATCTTTCCGGAAATAATCCCCTTTGCATTCATTTCCTCCAGAAAAATCTCCCTGCCATTGTTTTTATTTTTATGAGTCGACGAGGTGTTAGGAGTTTTAAATCCTTTCACCCAGGTACTGTTATGGGATCTACTGTGATATTTATGGTAGATGCCATATGCTTCGGGTGATTTTATTTGGGGGATTTTAACGGGTTCGGGGATATTTTTTAGGGGCGATTTTTGTCAGGCGAGATTTTTTGCGTTGAATTTTGTCAGTGGAGATTTTCCCGGGGAGATCGATTCCGGCAATCAAAATGAAACGATCAAGGAGGCAGTACAATTATCATTGCGACGACAATTATCATATTTCTGGCGACGGCACGAAAGCGAACTGAAGGCTTAGGCGACGGCGAACCCTTGCTGGAGTGAATAACGGGATATAAACATTTTCTTGACAGCTGGGTAGTGTTTAGGCGTTCCAGGGTTAGACACGCTAAAGTAACTTCACAATCACAGGACTGAAAATATTTTTTTGAGGGAAACATTCGAAATACTTCAAACACGAATACAACACAAACAAAAACCTAGCTTCTCCAAACATTTGTGTGCGCGAAGTTATATTTTTGTAACGAATGGAAGGACCCTATAATTTAACGCCGACTCCGAACACCAACATTTGAGAAGCTTCTATTGACATTTTACGCTTTTGAATTTTTGTCAGACTTTTGCAAAAGGTGGGGCAGCGTAAACGATTTTAGGTAGCCGATTTTAATAGCCACAAAGTTTGTAAAAAAAACGGAAGACCGAAGAAACAGTAGTGAACCTAGACCACCAATCTTAGGTGTCTCCTGCGAAAGATCAGATATGAAGTATCTATTTGCTCCAGGTATAATACAAAAGCTGGCTTAGAGCTTGTTCTTTCAAAATAAGTTTAAATATATGCAACGAAAACTTATAACGGCAAAGCGAAGGCCTTCAACTCTGTTCTTAACGAAAATTAAAAAAAAAAATTAAATAACAGAGCTTTCAAAAGATAGAATAATTATAAAAAATTGTATTTAACTGAACTGACTGTGCGTGTGCAATAGAATTAATTATTCCTTCCAGACTAAGTGCAGGTACACAGATTTGCATATTTGTCGCTAAAAATAATAGTTATAAGAAATGTGTCAACCAACTTACAATTGCGTTCATCTGATCCATCTTCACAGTCGGGCGTTCCATCGCATTTCTCTGAAAACTTATAGCATTTACCATTTCCAGGACATTTGAGTTCTTCGCATGGATACTGAATTGGTGGATAACCGCCAGAGCTACCTCCACCTGATGATGTGTCATTGCAGTTCTTTTCATCGGATTGATCAATACAGTCAAAATGACCATTGCAACGGATTGCATTTGAATGGCATTCATCGTCACAATAGAATTCATCATATGTACAATCGTCTGCTGAGCTGTGAGCTGTTCAGAGCAAACGTTTAAAAGTGAATTTGTTGATCATTTGGCTTAGTAATTTTTTTAATATCTATATATATTTTTTAAATTCGTGTTCTGAAAATTTCTTTTTACACATAAAAAAATTTGTTTATACATAAAAAATATATGCATGATCATCCAAAAATAAATTTACAAAATTTCTATACAAAATGCAACCATAAAATTTGAATAAAAAAATTAAATAAGTTTACCCTCCTTGTTGCATGTATTTGGATCCTCATCGGATCGATCCGAACAATCTATGTGCTTGTCACACAGAAAATCTTTATTTATGCATTTTGTATTGTTACATTCCCACTGGTCGGAACGACAGTTGCCATTAATTGTGTTCAGTATGTCATTACGATCTTGAGCAGTGTAATTTTTTTTTTTGTATTCATTGACATTCAGTAGTGTAATATGAAATAAAATGATGTTAAATTATGCATTTTTTTTAGTTCCACACCAATTATCACACAGAAAAGTCGAATGAGTGCGTTGTATGAGTTAGATGAAACAAACCAAAAAAAGAAAGAAAGTTGTGTAAGAAAAAAATACGTATGTTGTATAAAGATTCTAAATGAATGTATGCTAAAGTAGTAATCGGCCAAAAATGCACAGTTATATGTTTTAGAGACATCATTTTAATTTGCTGGAACAACCACAGCATCACTGATATTTGTTGGAATCGCTAGAAAGAGACAGACCTAGCTTAGTGCATTTCTACAGTACAAGAATAACCATCATGTAAAGTTAAAGTTTCCTAGGCATAGTATTTCTCGAGGAACCTCTCCCACGATTCACATCGTTATTTACTTTATTATTTGTTTATGCCAGTCTCGCCATACCTATGTCACCAAAGTTTTTGCTGTGCGAAATAGAATTGCGGCGTTGGTCACACTCATACGCACATCACTTCATTTATCATAGATTCACTTTAGAAAAAAAAGAAGACACAGAATGGGGCGTATGTGCTCTCCATGTTCGCCCACTCCCTATTTTTCTTTTACGATTTCGACACTTGCATAATCTTGGTTAAATATCAATGGTGACTTGCCGGGATTACTAGATAATGGGCAAGTTCAAGTTTCAAGGCAACACAAGCAAATAAACTTACGAATAGTTATTTGAACAAGTGGCGTTTTAATTGGTCGACTCTTGTCGTTTTTTGAGCCGTGGCGGTTTTGTGTCGTTTGAGTTTCATCAGCGGACTATGGTCATCACCGGACTATGGTGAGAACAGAAACAACGCCCGCCAATTAACATTTTCAATACAATTTTTTGGTGCAGAAAGTGAAACAAAGGAAGTGAAGCTGGAGATTTAATACTACTATAGCTCAGGTAATGGCTTGGTGGCCCTAATTATGGGGACTCATTTTTTTATGAATTTCATTTCTTTTAGAACAAAATTTGGGAAGTTTAAAGAAGCACAGTGCATCAGCAATAGCACTACAACCTGTGGATACAAATAATCACCGCATACGAATCATAGATTACATATGTATTCCAATCAAAAATTAAAGGATTGTACACGGAAGTTTAAAATCGTATTTTTCAAGTTTAGAACCTTATTCGTCGAAAATTTGAGCCAGAGATGGTTCCAGCAGAAGTGAGTGGAAATCGGTACCATTCGACTTCATTCCTCATTAATAAGGTATTCGTCGATCTTCCAACATTTGTGCTCGTTAAACTTTTTTCAATAATAATATCATATAGATATTAAATATTTGCGGGCCAATTAAATTTCAAAGCGTCGCAGTACTAGCCTTATATTAGGTTAAACAGGGGTATGCAGTTCGCATACTGCACTAGGCACCAGAAGGGCCAATCGCGATCAATAGGGAACCGAACTTTTGAAATCTTCAAAAGGAGGAAAAACCTAAACACTTTCCCTAAGCAAAACATCTAATCTTCCTGCAGAATTTTACCAGCTTCCTGTGGTCTGTGGCGCTCAGATCCCCTAATCCTGCATGAACCTGCATCTACCAGTCTAAGCCTAGCATGCTTCCTTAGGAAACAGTGCCCCGACATAATCCCAAGTACTGTTCTAAGCTGTTCCCTACTCAATTTGAGAATTTCCTTAGATCTTTCCTTGTCCAAATGCCCCCAAATAGCCTTAGACCCTATACCACTCTAAATTTTGCGATCTAAGGTCAACCATTTTTAAGATTTTCTCATTAATTATTCCCCTGATAACGACAAGGGGAGGCTTAATGTCCAAACCTCCACTACTCTCCAGTTCCCCTCCCTTTCTCGGTAGCTCATCGACTTGCTCATTCCCCTCTATACCGCTTTGTCCCGGTACCCAGCACAGTCTTACTCGGTTCCGTCTGCATACTGCTTTTAGCATTGTGCGACAGTTTCTGACTGTCTTAGAATTGATATTAACAGATTCTACTGCCCTAAGTACTAGCCTAAACTGAGACAACCTTTCAGCAAGGGATAACCCTGATTATTTTCATTACAGGCTACGGATTTTGGCTGTTTTTATGCTTATCGCTAAATAGCTAAGCGCTATGGTATCTATCTCAGAAAGCGAATGTGCAAACCTTCACAAAATAAAGTTACACACATATTAAAAACAAGAGGCCAAAGACTCCTGCATCGTACAAATGCAGCAAACATTTAGTTGGCGTCAATGACGAATTGATCCGAGACCGGGAGACCTGCCAATACTTTCTGAGGTCGAACCGCCATATCCCTCAGGCGAACTAATAGGAATGCAGTAAAATGGAAGGGTTATAATATCCCAAAAAAAAAATTCCATTGAGTAGGTAATGGAAAAGTTTTTGGGGCATTTATCATCGGCAGCACTTTCACGGACAATTAGATTGTTTCTACAAGATCTTCTCTACTTGCGCCGACTCCGGTCCTATAAGTTTAGGCGCCGCCGCTCGCGCATCCCTGTTCAATCTATAATTTGTTCGAACAGATAATAATGTATTCAATTTACTTCTTCTATTTTTTCACCGAACCTCTAAACAGTGGTCGACCTCAGCGGGTGGCAACGGTGCAGTGGAAGTGGATTCACTTAAAACTAAAAACAAATATTAGGCATAAACGGCCCATAAAAAGCCTAAAAAGTCTACTACATAGCTTCTACAACCATTTGCTTGAGCGAAGTAGAAGGATCTACAATTTTAAGCCGAATCCGAACGGCAAATTTGAGAAGCATCTCATGACAATTGATACTCTTGGATGTTTGTCAGACGTTCGCAAGTGGTGGAGCAGTAGAAAAAAACTCTAAGATGTTACTTGGCCGCGGCTGGATTCGAAATTGAGACCTTCAGATTAGTAGTCCAACACACTAGCCTCTGTGCCACTTCGCCCACAACTGATCGCAAGGTCATGCGTTCAAATCACAATCAAATCCACAAATCCCTAAGACCCTACAATTGCACCAAACTTTGTTCTATCTTTTTATTCCTTATAATATTTATTAAGTAGCCTCGAAAATCGTGCAATGAAGTAGCTACGTCATTGCTGGGTGCTGATTTCTGTTAAACAAAACCTGTCTGCACCGTGTTCGTTACCACTATGAGGGTACTGTAACAATTATATGATAACCCCATTAGCGCACGGAAATAGTAAAAAAACCTCAACTCTAGCCACTCATCTCTAAAACACATATCCTGCACAGTTAATTTTTTGTTTACATTCAAGCATATAGAAGATATTTTTTTCTATTACCATTACGAGTACAATTTTGCTCATCACTAGAGTCCAAACAATCTGGTCTACCATCACAAATTTTATCCCAATGTAAACAGATATCATTACAATAGTAATAGAGTAGAGGACATCTATCACTAGCCGATAATCTGTCATCTTGACCTTTGATGTTTTTGTAATAAAGTGTAGTTGTTAAGTTTGAAACATAAAATCATGTCGATAGTGATGGTGAAAGTAAAAATAAAAGAACACAAAATTGATTAAAATTAAACACAAAATATTTGCATGCACAACATAAAGTGTTGAATTAAAATACATAATATATAACATTTTTTTAAAATCCACTGGTAAATGCAAAACCAAAAACTTACCACAATTTAATTCGTCGGTTGCGTCAGCGCAATCGTTTTTACCATTACAACGGTTTGTAGTCAATGTACATTGGCCATTTAAACAACTTTTTGAATTATATTTTAATAAATGTTTTACCGATTGTACGAATTTAAGTGGCCAAGGTTTTTTTTTAGTTTTTTTTTTTAGATTTGTGGCAATGATGTGGGATGTGTGTTTTGTGTATATGTAACGATTGAAAGATGAAAATAAGAAAACAAAATTGAGACATCATTAAGGAAATTGTTGAGTTTTTTTCTTGTAAAAATAAAAACAAAATAAAAAAAAAATTAATTATAAGAAAATAAATTTAATTTGGCTTTCAATTTGAAGGATATTGTTTTTCTTTGCCCTTCGGATTCTTAGAATTAAATTTGTTGTAAGTAATACGTCAAGATGTTACCATCAAAATGTGACTTCAAAAAAGAATATTTATTACCCAAGTGTGTACAAATTTCACATCTTCAAACATGGAAATAAAGAGAAACACACTCCTCTTCAACTGAATCAGCACAAACATTTTCTAAGCTACGTTGTCCATTTTTTCAAAACTTTGTGCCGCAATATATCATTTGATGATGCTAACTGTTTCTGTGGAGATTGACGCATTAGATCAACAGTTGAAGTGCTTTAAGTGATTTTTTTTGATTAATTGTATTTCAACGAAAAACGGGTAGATCAAAATCTCTAAATAGTGTTGAAAGAGCTCAAATCGATTTACTAAAAGAACAAGGACTAATCGGGCGTTCTATAGCTGACAAAATTGGACAAAGTTTTAGTGTGGTCTATTCTTATTTAAGAAGCAAAGATTCGTACGGAAAAAAACATGAAAGGAGTTCAAAAAACGGCAACAACAGCAGTTGATCGAATAGCAATTTTAAGATGTGCTTCCAATTTCTGCGACTCTGCGGCAAAAATAAAGCAGAAAGCGCTTCAACAGTGCGAAGGGTTATCAATAGTACCAAACATCTAAAACGGATGAAAATTCAAAAGAAACCACCAAACGAGAAACGCAAGTGTATGCGCTTAGAATTCTCTAGACTCCATGAGTTTTAAAAATGAATGGCGTCACGTAGCTTTATCGGATGAGAAGAAGTTTAATTTTCATGGCCCTGATGGATTTAATTATTACTTTCACGTTGTGAGGAAAGAAGAACGATTTTTAGCGCGGCATCATAGTCGAGAAGGTTGTGTTATGGTATGGGGAGCCGTTAGCTACTATGGCACTGTTGAGCTTAGAGTTAAAAACCTCAAAAATTACTGCATTAAGTTATAAAGGAAATTTAAAAAGAAATTTTCCTAAATTTTCAGGCATTTTTGGACCCATAAACTGAACTTTTCAGCAGGGCAACGCCCCCCTCAACACGGCGCGCATAGTAAAAAAATGGATAGAGGAGCGGAATGTGGAATTGCTTCAATGGCCGCCTTACTCATCGGAACTAAACCTTATAGATAACGTTTGGGGATGGTTAGTACAAAAAGTTTATGAGTCTGGCCGTCAGTTTGAGGACTGAGAATCCCTTATTGCAGCCATTAAATTGGCCTGGAGGGAAATTTCGCTGGACTACATAAAGAGGCTGTACGATTCCATGCCGGATCGAATTTACGAATCTATTACGAATAAAAGTGAAAGAAAAGAATAACTACTAAAATTAACCAATAAAAAACTATTTTAGGAAAAACTTGTTTCATTTAATCCCAGTTACTTTTATTTCCAGTGTCTATTCAGTTGATGCAAAATAAATCTGAAATTTTCCATACTCAATGCTTTGCAAGAGAACCAGGAAAAAAATAGCGGTCCTTTTTGAAATATTCTTTCCGATTGATTTTGTCAACATCATACGCAAACAGTTTGCATCATCAAATGATATATTACGGCACAAGGCTTTGAAAAAATGGACAACGTAGCTTGGAAAATGTTTGTGCTTATTCAGTTGAAGCGAAGTGTATTGGAGGATGTAAGAACAAAAACCTTAATTAAAAATGCGCCTTCTAAAAATCAAGGAACTGGTTTTATTTTAGCTTAAATATTTAATAAGTATTTCTTCTCAGTAGTGTTCACATTAATATTTATTTCCGCATTTGATAAAAAAATCTGTTTTCGATTTACGGTAGCTTAGCTACTAGACCGAGTAGCTCTTAAAACAACTTTTTTATTTTTGTTATTGAAAAAGTTTTCTTACTGAATTGGCAAGTTGAAGGAAATGAAGTAAAAAAAAGTGTGCACCCCCTTTCTACCCCTTTAATGACGAATCCTGTTTTATCTATCGTCTTGGTCATATAGAGACCCACTCTGCTGAATTTCAAGTTTCTAGCTCTAATGGCTTAGGCTGGGCCGCGGTTTTTTTTAGTTTGTTTTTATAACTCTATAATGGAGATAGAGATAGATATACAACGTGCTTTTCGATTTAATTTTCCTTTATACTATGATCAAGTTTAATGGTGGCAATGGTGCGATGGTAGTGTATTCACTAAGTGATTGGCAGGTCGTGCGTTCGAATCCCGACCAGTGCCATGATTTTTATAAATTGAATACACACAACAAAAACAGATCTCCCTAAAGCAATTTAGGCGCCACCTGTTGAAAAAAAAAATCCCATCGCACCAAACTTCTTTCCTATCCTTCTATTCTTTCATATAGTAAGTAGCACCCAGAAATAGGTAATGAATCATTTGCTAGTAGCTACTTACAGCAACAAAACAAAAATGCCTGCGCTGTGGTTTCCACTATAAGGGTACTGTGTACTACAGAAAAAAGAAATCGATTTAGCGCAAATTACAAAAAAAAAAAAAAAAAAATGGGATCATAGCGTTCCCACTTTTCTGCATCCGTACTTAACCGCCTGCGAAGTTTGCCGGTTTGAGTTCAACGAATGTAGGCAGGCCTTCCAGTTTCGGACGACTTCATTACTGAGGCCAAACAAATGCTGGTGTTGTTGCAATTGTATGATCCAGACGTTTTTAAGCCTGCCTGTTTGTTGCAGGATATCGACACATGCATGCTTGCCCTATTTATAATTGTTTCAAATTTGATGGGTTCCCGATCACACAATTGTGCCGGACAACGAGAAGGCTGATGAGCTGGCCAGACATTTTTCCTATCTCGAACCAAACCAGGTCGACACCATACAGTGATAATTCCCCCTGTAACCTAATACAGTTGATTGGGAACAAAATACTAGTGGCGACTAAAGAAAGGCGGAGCACACGCTAATCCGGTGCCATAACCAGGAAGATGAGGCCGCTCTTATAATAAGCTTCAAACTGAGAGTCTACTACAAATGAACAAAAAGGCTTTGTCTTCTCTCGTCGGTGCCATCATCGGACTGAATCGGACATGCTGAAATATCACGCCAAACGAATGAAAATCAGCACGGTTGACTTATGTAGAGGTTGTGGCGATGAGGAAGTGCAGGACCGTTTTTGACTTTCTCAAGTCTGCGAATGCCTCAGTATGGCTATGGAGTTAAAAACCCCAAGGGCACCAGAACGGATCTACATTGATCTAAGTGTGAAGGATGCAGGTTAGCCTTACCTCATCAACCCATTTACATAACCTATAACGTTGCAGATCCAGCCTTGGTCAATCTGTTTTGTCACTTGGCAAGATGTACCAGGTGCCCATTTAAGGTCAGTTTTATCGATGGCATCCAGCTATAACATAAGTTTTCATGATGCGACTGGTGTGAATAAGGAATATTTTTTTAGGTAAAATGGACAGTAGAGTTCCATGTTTAGGGGTTCATCAGCCCCACAGTTCCTTGGAATGCCCATTTGCTCCGGCACCCAACATAGGTGAATATTGAATTTCTCCCCCATTTTCAATAGACGTTGTACCTAGATTTATTTCACTCAAATCCAAATGAAAGGTAAAAGCTGCTTTATTAAATATGTACATATAAGTTTCAAAAGTCGACCTACCAACACTATCACAGCTTGATACAGAAGCCGTTCAAACAACGCTGGTGCGTTGCCGAAGCTCCTGAGCTGCTCCGTTTAAGTTCCGCGACTGTGAAGACGGACAAAACGGATACTGTAAAACTGTTTATCAGTTTTTCTGTAGCTGATTGAAAGGGAAGGGGAAGGGATCAACAAGTCTTCCCAAGACAGTGCGCTACTTATGTAGCTGCATCCTCTTCGCCTAAAGTCATTTCGAGTTAGCTATACTGTGCCTCCGAAGGGTGACTGACGGCTTATTGCCTCGCACCCGGAATGCAAAAAGGATGATAACCACTCGGTCAGTGAAGCAAATAAAGTTTTCAAAAACGTCATCTGCGTTTGCAAAATATTCTTAAACACAACTGCCCGAGTTAAGTGCTCGAAACGCAAGCACACATTTTACCGCATTAACGACAAGTCATTATTTCGGAAACGTCATATCTGCTCCAGATATTATGTAGTAAAAAATCCAAGGTGACGAGAAAGATTGATTGCCGAACAAATTAATTGGCTGATGTAGAGAAAGATTGTTTTGTTTTAATTATTTAGTGTGTTCATGAATTATTAAGGGTGAAGTAGAAGTAATTTGTTTTATTTCCATACCATTAGATTTTCCATATTCGAATGCCCTTAAGTAAAGGGTGCCCTGGAGTTTTACAGTGTGGATTTTTTTCTATAAACAATGTCGTCTAAATGTCGTCCATTCCTCTCAACACAACCTTGCAATTGGACTCATCTTCGTCTAGTGCCTTAATTGTTCGGGGATTGTTGCTGTGAACATTCGACTTAAGGTGTCACTAAGGTTCCGTACTTGCTCTTATCGGTCATTTTTCCATTATTTAAATAAGGCGACGCATCCTTCGCAGGTAACTTCCAGGAGATTTCGATCTTGATCGCGCCGATGAAGTTTTTTGGATGCATGCAAATTTCGAGGCTAACAATCTGGGTGGGCAAGAATGCAGAGCTCAGTGAGCTTCAAGCAGGATTTCGATCGGGTTACTTGACAACGGATCAAGTGTTTTTACTTATCAACATTCGGCCTTTGAGGCAGCATTTGACAGCATTGATAGAGAAGAACTATTTTTTTAAATTATCCAACATTGGCATATCTTCCAAAATAATTGCCATTTTAAGAGCTCTTTACGCAGAGGACTCTGTAGCAGTTTGGCAAGGTGAAAATCTTTCCTTGTCTAAAACAAGGATTTACGTTAAGTACTCCCTTATTTACCCTGTTTGTTGAGGAAATCAAGAACTATGTGGGAGGAGGGGTGTCCATTGCTGATAGAAATATTTCATGCCTAATGCACGCTGATGACATCTATTTTTTCGGAATCTCCTAACCAAGTCCAAGATATGATTGTCATTTTGGAAAAATACTGCGATACTTGGAATTAATCAGAAAACCATCAAATATAATGGTTGTTAGAAAAGGCACGGTAGTTACGCTAGTAACTAAAAATGGAAGTAACAGGGTCCAGGGAAGACCAGGGAAGTAAAAGTGGTTAAGTATTAAAGTACCTTTTAGTTATCATATCAAGCAACCTTCGTATTAAAAATCAAGTCAAAGCTAAACTTTAGGAATCCAAGGCTACTGAGTTTGTATTTTGAAAGAAATGCATTGCAAACAAATCTATTCACCACTCGGCAAAATACAAATTGTTTAAAGCAGTGAAGAATATGAAGATGTTGAAAAATGACTTCGATTCATTTCAAAAGGAGTTTCGCTCTTCCTTCCACGACTCCAAATTACATGCTTCATATCAAAACAGGAGTGACGCCGTTGTCGCTCAACATCCATTTCGATTACATCGAAATACTCCAAATGGACTCCTATAGATTGTCCAACAGAATTTTAAAATACCTCATTTTAAATCAGCTTAACTATGTACAAAGTTTTAGGGAAAAACGAACCTTAAAAGTGGGCGTGGCGAAAAACTTCAACTGATGGAATTGTTCAAAACGACTTTAATACGTACTTTGCGAATGATTTCTTCAGTAAAACGGTTTTTCAAATAGTCGGCGTGTCAGTAGGTTGATTTCAATAATCTTAAGACACGAGCATTTTGGACCTCTCAAGAGAATATATATTTAAAATTTTGACTTTTCGATATATTTGTTTTGTTCAGATTGTAGGCGTGTCAGTGGGCGGATTTTAAACGTTCTTACACTTGATTATTTCCGGCCCAGATAAAAAATATGGTTCGAATTTCAGCTTTCTAGCTCGAGTTTAAAGGCCTTATTTCCGCCGACGGACGGACGGACAAGACTAGATCGACATTACTATCGATGCTATATCGTAACTTCTAGGGGCAATATTAAGGTAATTTACAAAATTAATATACCATTCGAATAGAGTAAAAGTCTCCAAACTGGACGAAAAATATCAACAGAGTTTTATCAAGCTTTGCAGTATAGAGAATATTATATCAAACTGTACTAGGTGAATTAAATTACTTTTACTATACAAGTGCTCGGCGGACATGATATCTCTTCGTTTACGGGACAGACGGGAAATACTTGCTCTGATTTTCGCACCTCACTGAGCAGAACTACATCGACGGCCATTTTGAAACAAATTCGAAGCAGAAGAAATAATTAAAATTTTTAATGGAGCTAAAAGCTTTACAGATTTACTCGATCTGCCATGGTCTATGGCAATAGAATTCTTGCATAAAGCTTTTAATATTCATTTTGCAATTTAATTTTAATTTTATTGGCTTTTACTTGAAATATGTAATTTTATTTATTTTTGATTTTTGAAGTCGCTTTTTTCGCATCTAATTGCTAACATTAGCAAATTTTTCTGTCATTCTGACCGACGGTTTCTAACCAGGTCGTACATGACCTCTAATAAATTATTGTAAATCTGATTTTTTTTGTAAAAATTAAGCCTATTCTATTCTTGCCTAATGATTTTTGCAATTCTACTTGCTGAATAATATATTGGGACAAATTACCCCCAGCTTCCCCATTGAAACTCTAGCTATGTGTGGAGTGGCCATGTTTTGCTGAAATTGTGTTATGTGTTGAACCCGGGAAACAGCAACGCAACTGGAGTACGTCAATATGTTCTGGCGTCACTGGTGATGTTGATGGTCCAGGAATGTTTTTGTTAACCGTTCTCCCTTTTTGTCTAAGCTTTTAAACCCACGCACGAATTTAAACTTGTTCCGCTGGAGACCATTCAGATATACGGCTCCGTTTTCCTCCGTACCTTAAGTAGCTCATACGCAGTAAGAAGAACTTAGTTGTTTATGAGTATTTAAAATATGTTTGAGTCTTGATTAAAGAATTCGTGCATTTAACAACGAAGTAGTTTTAATTAAAACCTGGAAAATCTCCAGAAGCAAATATGGCTCTTCAAACATGTTTAAGTTTAAATGCTAGACATCAAAACGCTGGACCTTACAAATCCGAGGTATTAAGGTCGCCCCTAAGTGTAAATAGTTTCAGGCATCAGGAAGAATACACAAAAAAAAGAAACGCACACAAAATTATCCTTCAAATTAAAAGTTACAATTTTCATATAAAATAATATTAAATTAAATTAAAAAAAACTAAATAAATGATCTTACAGGAAAGCACTGTCTTGACAGTACGTGCAATTATATTCATCTGTACTGTCATCACACTGTGGTACACCATTGCATCGTTGATCCTTTGGTATACAAAATGTTTTATCACATTCGAATTCATTAACTGAACAATATGCTGTGAATGGTATAATGAGTTTGTTTGTTGTTGTTTTGTGAATTTATTAAAAATTTTAAATTTGAAGTTAATAGTTAGTTTTAATTCGAATTGGATAATGACTGAGAAAAGTTAAGTGAAGAAGTGGAGTGTTTTTTTGTGGGTTTAACATCGACCAGTAGAAATGATTTCGATCAAATAAATATTTTTTTTTTTCATGACAATTTAACAAAAAACATATAGGTAAAAGCCACATAATATTTTACAATTTATATCATAACTACTGGTGGACATAGTTTTATCTGTGTGGTGGAGGAGAGGCTGGGTGTTCTGGGGGCGGTTATTTAACATTCAAAATTGCATTTAATTTTTGTTTAGCCAATTTGATATTAGTCTTTAATTTATTTAAAAAAAAAGTGTATTTTACAATAATGATTTTTCAATGGGTAAGACGTAATACTTTTTAGCAAGTTAGAGTCAAATTTTTGGTGGGCATATCATCTTTAATAAGGTGTAAGTGGGTCTGGGTGAGTGCTTTGTATTTTTGATGGTTTGTGGGTTCATGTGTTACCTGTGAATGGCGGACAATTTGATTCATCGGTTTCATCGTCACAATCTGGATAGCCGTCGCAGCGCTTTTCAATTGGTACGCATTGTGCTTGATCGCATTCGAACTCATATAATTCACAGTGTGTTGTATCCATGTCAAATGTGTCTGAGATGCATGTGAGAATGTTGTTGTATTTTGTTTTTTAAGTGTAAATGAATTAAGGTTGGTTATGATTAGTTTTAAGGGTGAATTACTTATTTGGGGGTTTTAAGTTTCAGAAAAAAAAAAGATTTTATTATTTACATATGTGTTGCTGCGTGGATCGGATACAAAACTAAAGTGAGTTTAGATTACTCAGGTCGTCTACGCGAATTTTCATAATTTCCTACACGAAGTGGTACAATATTTTTTGCATCATAGAGGAATACACAGATTTCATGGCGTGGTTATCGAAGAAGAAACCTAACGGTCCCGTGTCAACCTAAATAACATAAAAACAACTACTACGAGAGAAAGCTAGTCCAAGAGAGAAGGAAAGGAAGAAGAGAAGACATCGGAAGCGCCGATGTGAAGTGATCGTCAAAGAGCCCAAAAGAGAGGAAAAGTACACCCGATATGCTGACGGAGATTCGATCGGCAATCCTCTGCGAACTATTTTGGAAAACAAGTCAACTGTCCACAGCCTTGAACCGAAAGTTGCGCTGGAGATTAAGGACTTGGACGAGCTGATAACAGCTGCCGGCGTCGAGTAATTCTAGCTTTCAGAAATGCACTGAAAAATGTAAGGAAATCTATATACGAGTCCAACGGACTTACTCTCTAAACAAAGACGGGAGAAACAAGTTCTCATTCTCAGCAGTCAATATAAGAGTAACTTCGGACCAAAATACATCGTGGACTCGTTACAGCTGCTATCTAAATTCCAGACACAGGAAAATTTTCCAATTAAAGCAAATGCACACAAGTAGGCTTCGTCGAAATAAGCATCTAAAGATCACGCCAAATGAGAGGATCAGCGAGGACCTAGAAATAGCAAATGACTTGGAGATCTTAATGGGAGATGCCTACTACAGTCTTACGAGCAAAGCAAATACTGGAGATGGCAGCAAAATGTGAACTTATCGTTTTGAACATAGGAAATGCTCTCACTTTCAGAAGATCTGGACAGGAGGTATCAATCCCAGGAGTCCCCTTTGCGAGAGAGTCGATACACGCAAGAATAGTAAATTGGAGTCATCATAGAATACACGAGCAGTGATTACCAGTAGATCGTGTATGATCTAAACGAGCCCTTAGATGGAATGCAAATCGTCTCAATGAAGAGCTTCTCAAAGCTGTGATCCTAGAAGGAAGAACTAGTGTACTTTAAATTGAAGGATTCCAGAAGATACATCCTCTAGGTAGAGATTACAGACGACATCGCCGTGGTGCTTAGGTCGAATGACACCGAAACCCTGCTAAGGAAGCAGAAAGAGAACTACTGGATGATCGGTCTTGAAGTTTTTCGAAGTAAGGATCTAGTAAAGTACTTAGCACTTACATGAAGCTGACGTTCTGGCATAGATCAAGTCCACATCTAAGCGATCCTTGGAGACCACACCATTTTTGAGCCGACTGATGGCATATGTAAGTGGCCCCACGGCTGACAAACGCAAACTACTGATGATTTTCTCCTCTATCGGAGATCAGGGCAGATACACTTTGATAAGAGAAATACGGGATATATAGATAGATAAATACTGATATAATGTAAAGAACGGTTCCATGGTGGTCTAGAGGTCATAAGCATGTAGAGTTTCGTCCACTGAGGGGTGATGGCGCCTAGGACGTCCAAATAACTTCATAACGAAAGATATAGTCAACCAAATCCACTATGTTGTTAGGGAAGATCGGAGAGTTAAGGTTCATTAGATAACTGAGATAGTAGCCATTGCAAGTGATAGTACTATTCATATCCTGCATAAGATGCTTGCAGCGTTTGCTAAAAGTTGATCGGAATTAAAATCGGGTTAAAGCACAATTTGAGTCGATTTTCACGGAGTTTTATAACAAATGATGAATCCTGGATACACTACTACACTCCAGAAATGAAATATCAAACGCATCACTGCATTACTTGGGATGAAAGTGCTCCCAAAAAGGTTAAAACTGTTCATTAGGCCAGAAAAGATATGGTAACGACTTTCTGGGACTACCATGGCGAAATCTTCATTGGCTGCTTGGAAACTGGAATAATCGGTTTTCCATACAGGACTATGTCAGATATTAAGATACGTTTAATGCGGAACTAATGGAAAAGCCGTGCCATTGGAAGAAGAAAAATGTGCTCTTCATCACGACAATGCCCCAGCCCAGCTCATTCGTCCTCAGTAGCAATAGCTAAATTAGCTGAATTGCGCTATAAACTGCTATCTCGTCCACCATATTCACCCGATTTGGCCACCTGTGACGTTTTCCTGTTTCAAATATGAACATTGTTGGGCGGAAAAGGGTTGTTCATCAAATGATCAAATTATCGACGCCACAAATGTCTATTTTGCAGAGTTTGAGAAATCCTATTTCGTGGAAGGTTAAAGAAGTTAAAGAATTTAGAACATCGTTGGGAAAAGTGTATCCTCCTAAAACGAAAATATTGTTGGAAAATAAATTCAGGTCGAAGATTAACTGACTTTTGAAACAGCCTTCGTACATTTCACACTACTTTTTGTTCCAGCTTTTTATGCGCTCAAAGTCGGAATTTTAATGCCAAAACCAAAAAATCAGGTAATCAAACTTGGAAATGCAAAAAAGGGCCGAACACAGGCTTGAGGGTGAACTGATGAACTGATGAGCATTCCTTGCATGGCGGGTATTGCGGTTGAAATGTTCAAGGGGAGGAATGCAACTGGCTACTTCGTTTGAGCACGGTATGTGCGGAGTTATATTTTTCGCATGAATGGAATAGTTTTATGCCAAATTCGGCAGGCAAATGATAACTTGCTATGATAGTTATACTCTCCGATGATTGTTCTACCTCTTCCAGTGATGGGCAGTGAAGTTTAAAAGAGGTGTTCCCGGGAAAAGAAATTCGCGCACAGTATAATGTACAATTTGAAACATTAACGAGTGTCAATCTATGTTTTTGAAAATTGAAAGTCTTAAATCAACTTTAAGTGATAAATTCACAATCGATTTTTGTTTATATATAGCCATGAGACGGGACAAGGATTTGCACTCGATTACTTCAACGCGATGACACGAAATTAAAATCTTAAATATAAATCTTAAGTAGGTTTGGATCTGTTTTGAAATTGCGTATGCAAGTTTAAAGTTTTTACATGATTCATCAAATTTCCTTACCTCCCGATTATCACAACGATTTCAATCTCTTTTTAATTGGGATAATGTTAATAAGTTAGCTAGTTAGGGATTTTAGTGTGCTAGTTTCAAGAGTATCTAAAACATAAAGGTTCAAATCATGTGTTCCTGTAAATTCCTAACAAACTTTTTTTTTTATGAACGAATAAATTAAATATACCATAATTCTCATCTTTGTAATCATAATTGATTGACTCCTGGCAATTAATCTCATCGGAACCATCTGTACAATCAGTGATACCATTACAACGTTTATAACCCAATATACAAATCCCATCTGCACATTGATATTGGAAACTCAAGCAATTTCCACTCAACCTACTATTATTATAATTTTGATGATGATCTAAAAAAAAAGATTAAAAAAAGCAAAAATGTATGGAAATGGAAAAGAAATAATTTTAAAAGAATAAAACGTTAAAAAAAAAAACAAATAATGTTCACATGAGTGCAAGAGAATAAAATTAAAAATTTTGAAACTATCCATAACCATAGACAAAAATTAAACCAAACCAAAGTAAAAAGAAAAATGTTAAAATTTTGTGCAAATTTTAAATAATGCAGATTAGTAAAAAAATAAAATAGTAATCAAATTGCGTTGGGAGTCTTGGTACGATTGTGGTGCCATTTGGAGCTGTCACCAAGTCCTCATGACAATTGATGTGGGTTTTCGGTGTTTATAGGGAAAGGTTCTATGTATTTACTATCGTCTTCAAAGACACTTTTGTAAAACCCTTTTGGGATTTTAAATGAAGATCAAAATCAGGTATAGGGTAGAGCGTAGAAAGTGAACAGAAATAATATAAGAAATCTGTTGGGGTCAAAATTCTTTTTTTAAAATTCTGCTTTCAAAATTCTGTTTTACAAAATTCTGCTTTCAAAATTCTGCTTTTCAGAATTCTTTTTTTTCAAAATTCTGCTTTTCAAAATTCTGCTTTACAACATTCTGCAAATAATAAAAAAAAGGTTTGGAAAATGTATAAAAGCGCGAAAAGTCTACCTACCTACTCACTTGATATACTCATATCGGTTTTCTTAAGAGATTATCAAAAAATATTGTTCTCTCTGGCTTTGTTAAGTTTCCTAATGCTGTTTTCTTTTTTTTGTTGGTAATTTCAATTATGAAATGATTTGTTATTTTTTTTTGTGTTCGTGGTACCCACCTGCGTACCTTCTTTATATGAAATACGAGTATATTGTAATTTGTTGACAAAGTTGAAAAATATTAGTTTTTTCTATATTCGTTAATGGGAAAAAAACAGAATTAGCAGAATTTATTTGTTGCCTGTCAGAATTTTAAATAGCTGAATTTTGTAAGATAGAACAGAAAAAGCTGAATTTTGAAAAGCAGAATTTTTTTGTTAAAAGTCAGAATTTTGCAAAGCAGAATTCGGAAGGCTCGTTAGCGACTAGACTTGTTGTTGAAAAAGACGTTGGTGTTGGGCCCTTTCATATATTCACATAAAAATACAGTGCATTTTGATGATGCTACCATATCGCAGAAGCGCTGAAGGTCAATTCCAGTAAATTTTCAGAGGACTTTCCTGAAGTTCGTAAACACAGTAATCTGCGAAAGTCTGAAGCCTGCAAATCGAAATTTATTTCTTCTGCATGCTGTCGGTTAGTAGGCGGCAATAATTTTAACTAAATTATTTTTTATAAAGATCGTGCCATTAAAGAAGCTCACACACAACATCGGTAAGTGGTACCAGTAGCGGTATATCCGTACGTGTTCCTATAGCGGTAAATATAGACGCACAATCTGTAGGATGTTTTTGTAGGCCGAACCGGCGAAACCCACTGACGGATCAGTAGGGATACCATAAAGTGGTTGGATTACGATACCTTTAATTCTCTGATCGTAATCGCGCCGTTAAAGAAAAGAACAACAAACAATGCAGATTTATGTAAGTCAGACGATTACGAACTCGCCCCATGTTGTTATAGCTCCTATATCAGAGGTCTAGATTAATGTATTCATTTGATAGATTCATAGGTGTGCACTTCTTCAGCACACTCAATTCGTAACACATATTTGAGCAAGCCACGAGTGTGCTTGAAGCGATCTAATCTAACAACAAAATAGCAAAACGTGGTATTCACTCATTTTTTTTCTTTGGTGGCTGCTTGAAGGAATGAGTGCACCTAACTCAAGCGAATAAAACAGGAGCATTCAATAGTTTGCTTGTTTTATTGCGAGTGCTATGATATTCTCTTATTGGTTTTGTTTCACAGGAGTATTGAATGACATAGGAGACAAGTTATTTATGGATATTTAGTATGCCTATAATGTACTGAGAACAAAGGCATCAAAGCCCGAAAAAAAGATATTTTTTCCAAAATACCTCGCAGCATTTCTCTGTTCAAGGTTATGCCAAGAGGTCCTTGAAACCCTTGATAAGGTTCTTAAAACCCGAAAAAGGATATTTTCCAAAAATGTAATTAGAAACCGCAGTTTCTATTCTAGTTTCTATTCAAGGTTATTTCACCAAGTAGTCCTTGGAACCCATAAAAAAAGTCCATAAAACCCGAAAAAGGATATATTTCCAAAAAGGACTCAGAAACGGCGCAGTATTTCTGTGTTAAAGGTCATTCAGCCAGGGGGTCATTTTAACCTAAAAAGGTAGTCAAAACTCGAAAGAAGTGTATTTTTATATAATGGCCTTAGAAAGCGCGCGGTATTTCTCTGTTCAAGATTATTTTTTAATTCAAATATAAACTTAAAATGTAATAAAACGACTAACAAACGCAACTTCCAAATATTCAGTGTAGGTTAAATCGGCTACACTTATGAATATTCATAGCTTAGAACTCTTTTGTGAGTGTACTGTTTACTTTGTGTTTGATTGACATGAATATTCAACTCACGTGGTCACCAAACGTCAGGTTGTCAACTCATTGAAGTTCGTTAGCTATAAGTCTAATGAATTGAGTACACCAAATAATATTGAATATCTCAAAGCTAGTTACCTCTACTCTATATATTTGATTTAGGACGGTGCTAAGCAAACTCTTTGACCAGCCGAAGAATCTCCAACGAATTGGTGAAGTGCTACTTTTGTGAAGTTGTCCTGGAACGCAACGAATACGTTGTTATTAGTGGCCTAGAATCCAGCTTATTCAACCATGTGCTTGTACGAAGTGGAAGGGACCTACAATTTTAAGCCGACTCCGAATAGCAAATTTGAGAAGCTTGTCCTGCCAATTGCTTCTCTTCGATGTTTGTCAGACTTTCGCAAGAGGTGGGCCAGTGGAAAAAAAGCTTTAGGTGCAACTCGATAAGTAGTTCAACACATTAACCACCACGCCCACGAATGCACAACAAAAAAATAGAGATAGCCCCAGAAGTCCCGGGTAGGTATTTTTTCAGATCGTCAGCCGAATCTTAGGAAAGAGATAAATCAACTAACTTTCTGGTGAAATTATTTCCTTTAGGAAGTTGTTCCTCGCTATGTATGTTTACTATGACCGTCATCTGCTAGAACCACACTTGCTCTGAGTTACGCTGTGAATGTCGTCAGAAATCTGTTAAGGGAGAAAGCGAGACGATGGCTTACAATGGACGTGCCATAAGACGTAAAGACGACAAATTATAAGCTTTAGTGGAATTCATTTTAAGTCGAGTATTCTTGGCTAAATAAAGATGGTTTTTGCCAAGAACGTTGGAATTCGCCCTAAAATCGTAGACGGGCATATCGGAAATCCATGCTCAAAGAAAAAAAATTCATTCTCTCTGGAAATACTGTATGGAAGACTAGAGCAAGCTCTAAATCAAATTACATAAGACACGTATAAAAACATCTACATTAAAAAGTTATTTCCCGTTGTCCTCGTGGGCATTATAGCGGCATTCAAAGACGTTTAAAAAGCCCAATCCAATGATATTAAAGCTAACTAGCACTTTCTTGTTGGCAAGGTTTGAAGGGTTCATATCCGAGGCTGGTATTTCTTACAACTATATTCATTCAACGTGGCAGAGAAATAAGAACAATGGCGCACCAGAGACTCACTATGTTTTCATCAATCTTAAAGCCACAGCATTCATCGTCAGGAGTTTTACGTGGATATGGTCGAATTCGGGAATCCGGAAATCCAGTCGTGTCACGTAATGCTGAAAAACACGCGGTGCAATGTGCAGTATGGAAATAAAACTTCCTGACTATTCCAAACATGCACAAGTTTCCGGCTAGTGGATGTGCTAGCTTGAGACTTCTTCAAATCGTTCGATTTAGTTCTGGAACAGATACACGGCTATCAACACGGAGGACACTTTCTTCAACAGATCGATTGGCTTCATGGTAATTGAAGAACAGGCAAAATTGACTGGTCTTGAAGTCAATGAGGACAAAACGAAGTACATGCTTTCAGCAAAAATCTGTCCACCGACTAAAACAAAACGTCACAGTGGATAGCAGCAACTTCGAAGTAGTTAGAGTGTTCTTCCACCTTGGAGTAAACACCAACTCCAAGAATGACCTCTTTGTGAAGATCCAACGAAAAATTAGCTCAGGAAACCTTTGCTACTTCGGTTTGGTTAAACAAATGGGTTCGACACTCCTAACCCAGAAGACAACGTGAAAGGTCTACAAAACAATGACATCGCCAATTCTGCTTCATAGTGCCGAGTGCTAGACCATAAGCAGGAAAGGCGAGCTAATATTGGGTTGATCCGAAAGAAATATTGTCCACCGGATATTTGGTACCGTGTGCGAGAAGGGCAAATGAAGGAGAGTGTACAAACGCGAGCTTTGTGAGCTGTACCAAGGTGTGATTATCACCTAAAAAGCTTGAACAAGTCGAGTACATTAGATCGGCCACATCGAGAGAATGGACAACTATGCTCCACCAAAGAGGATCTTCGTCTCCCAGCCCGATGTTCGAGATGACAAGGCAGGCCGAACCTCCACTTTAAAGACCAAGCCACCAGGGATACCAGTGCGCTTGGTCTCTGCAACTGGAAGCTGGTCTCGTATGATGAAAGTCTGCAATGGCTCTGAGAATACTTCTCCACTGGTCGGGAGAAGTAAGTATGGTAACTAATTTGGTGTAATTTTTGTCCAAATAGAAATTTCCTTGAAGACGGTATTTAGATTGAGAAAAAAAAAAACAAAATAAGCAGTGCATTTGAAAAATATAATTTTTTATAATTCCGCCGTTACAAAGTCTTGGCAATACATTTTTTTTGCTTTTAATAAATATTTATAAATTTCGCCGCTTAAAGAGCTTTGATTACCATTTTAAAGAAGTTTCACATCGGAGGTAGAAAAATAAGAGATTCGAAAACCACGGTGTGTTGGTTTTGAATGTCTGTAATTTTGAACGGAAATGAAAGAGCATCGTAAATTGATCTTCTTTCGCTCAGGAAAAAAACCCACGTCAGTAGGTATTCACCCTGATTTTTAAAATAAATATAATAAAACGCATCTATCTTCATTTAAAACTTTCATTTAAAACCCAAAGATGATTTCATACCAAATAAATAATAGTACCGCATTACCCAGAAAAATTAACCCATTCTTAGAATCAGCTTGGCCAAAACTGTCAGTTGCAAAACCTTCAATTTATTAAACAAATCAAATATAAAACATCAAATTGGCCAAATAAAAAATCATACAACACTCAAAAGTCACACTTTCCATTTACGCTTCACTGGAGTTCGTTTTCCAGAATTGTTCTATTGTTAAATTTAATAGATTTATATTTATGTGTTTTATATACGTCCATATAGGATTTATTTCAAATTCTAGTAAATTTATTTCTAAGTGATCATGCAAAATTGTCTACAATAATAATTTATAATATTTATTCTCAGTGATTTTCGTGCTCTACTACTCGTGCAAAATTATTGGTAATTATATACAAAGAAAAACATTTTTTTTTAATAAAATGAGTTTGTATAAATATTTTAACCCAAAGTACTTACTGCAATTATCCTCATCACTGCCGTCCTTGCATTGTCTTTTTCCATCGCATACTTCATTTTTTGGAAGACATCCACCGCCACGCAAACATTTAAACTATTATTATGGAAGTTGATATATTTCTTTATAGTGGACTGTATTTTTTTTATTTGTAGGGTATGGATTAAAATGTCATAAATTGCCAAAGTAAATCAAATGTTTTTTATAAGCCCTTTGTGTGGAGCTTGGACCCCCGTTATAGCCATACCTCAAACGAAAGCAAAAAATGTTTGCTACGCTTTTTGGTTCACCTAAAACCTTAGACCGAGCCTTAGGGGTTAGGGCACAGTTATAGCAATACATAAAAGTGGAATAGTAAACAAATTGGAACGAACACATCATAGGAACGATATTTCTGTGAATTGATTTTGAAGTTGAACACAAAAAGTTTTCCTTACGAAAAAATAAATAAATTCGTTTTCTAGCCAATTATATGTTCAATTTCTCAATTTTTTTGTGACATATTGGTTTAATAATTGATAAGCACCATTTTAAGACAAAGATTGCGTCGATCTATTCATTTTAAATGGACTAAAAAGCAAATCAAACAATTTTTAAGTTTTCATTTTACGTACGGCTATAACAAGGATCCACATCGAAATTCGATGGTGTGCAGTAGGGCAAAGGAAATCGGAGGAGAACATGATTTCGATTATCATTGTGAAGGGTTAAGCTATGTTCAGACGGTTGTCAGATATTGCAGTATTGTAAAAAAGAAGTCTTGCAATCGTGTGAACTGCTAATTTTTGTCTCACAACGTTGTCAGAAAAAGCATTGTCAAACAATCTGACAATTTTTAATGTGTGTTCACACATATTGTGGTGATGTTTGTGTATTCACACATACTTTTTGGTACCATTGTCACACCTTTTAGGACACTGACAGATTCATTTGAAGTTGTTAGACGCGCGAAGCTTATAACATCTGAAAAGCACATGACAACGAATGGAAAAGATTAGCTAGAATACGGAATAAGTATTGCAGTAACCGAAAATGTTCACCACTACCAACCTGCTTAAATTCTCGCACGCATATTCATTTCTTCCTTTTGGATATGTGGAGCCACCAAAGTAAGGAGATTATCGAATTGTTTGGAGTTCATGTGCAAAAAATTGCAGTACAACTTCTCAGCTGTAATCTATTTATTTATTTATTTATATTAGACATTAACGGCCCATATAGAGCCTAAAACCTAGCTTCGCCAACCACTTTCTTGTGTGAAGTGGAAGGGAACTACAATTTTGACCGAATCCGAACGGTAAATTTTTGAGAAGCTTCTCATGACAATTGATACTCTTGGATGTTTGTCAGACGTTCGCAAGAGGTGGGGCAGTGGAAAAAACTCTAGATGTCACTTGGTCCCGGCGGGAATTGAACCGGGGATCTTACGATTAGTAGTCCGACACACTAACCAGCTGTAATCAAATGACATAAATAAAACACCAAATTGAAGGGTGTATGTTCATAGAGTATGTTCAAAATAGATTCTCGTCGTATATTCGACCGTGCTAAACGTTGAAGGTGCGTTGAGTTGAAATCGGTTTCATACGGTTGCATAGTACTATCCATTTACGCGTGTGTGTTCAAATACATATATATTTTTGATAGAGACGTGATATAGGTACTATGTTATGAAATAAATAAAGGAATGCCATTTCAGTTTCTATCATCTCTACTAATTTTCAATTCAACTCCGAACCGATCTCAACTTATGAGTTGAAAACTTGCGTCGAGATTTCTACGTTACTCTATGAAAGAAACATAAAATGTGTCAATCTTGTATTTGTAATACGCGTAAAATTCTAATTGACTACGGATAGCTTTCCCAACAAACCATGGGTATTTGAATTTGAATGTTTAAAGCTCGAATATGTTTTGGGGGAAGATTTAAGAGATACTGAAGCAGAAAATCATACATTTTCATCATTTTAATTTAACAGTAGATAGAATATCACTTTAACGCTTGCCTTACAAGGAGGCTATGGGAAGGGATCACATCTAGGCGATTTTAACATTTAGGGGGACTTAACATCAAAGCTGCCCCGCAATCGTGCATATAAATTAGTAAATTGACTCAACTTGAGATCACAGGTGGTGCAAAGATAGATCAAACAATCCACAATACTTGGATGCACGTGTCAAAATCGTTAAATATAGAGGCTTAAAAACTAAAGATTTTATGGGCCTCAGCTATGAAGTGATCCGGAACCGAGAGGATTGCCGGACGTTTTTGAGGTCAAACTGGAAAAACCCAGAGGCAAAACAGTGGGGATGCTGTGAATTGGGACGGTTTGAACCTTCTAGTCCAGATCAAATCCCGGTCTTTGATGTTGAAAAAGGGGAAGAACTGCTTTAATTGAAATACTGTCAGTAACTTAACACAGAAATATTGCGCCAATAAAAACAAGTCAATTAAAGACCCATTCAAACGGATTAAGGCATGCTAAGAACGTTTTTCGGACATTGGGCTACTACTGGCCAACATTTGCTGTAAAGGTCGTCTGAGAGCCGCTACAATCGACTTAACTCCAAGATTTGCCATTGTTGAAATATTGATCAACGATTTTCTGTGAGCTCTTGAAAGATATCGCCACGCAATGCAGCAGCCAATAGTTTCAAATTAATAGAAACATTAAACTAACAATTTAACCTTATCAGCCTTATTTTTAAACATATTGTAGAGCCTGCGCAACTGAACGCTATACTTGAACTGTTTTCTTTTGGCCCCGAAAACATGATTTATAAACAATTTGCAATCTTAAGCGATGTTGCCTAAGGCTGGGGTAAAGTAAATGCCAATATTTGCGTTTAGAGATTGCGTAACGCTTGTGTAATAACGGGCGATGACAGTTTTTTTTTATCATTCTCTCACCGTTTTCACCGATGACTTTTAATTTTGTAATATGTAATCTTCAATGAGAGAATGTGCATATGTAAAATGTCTTGAAACTTACAAAAATAATCTGTCAAAAGGATACGACTTTAATAAATTGCAGTAGAATCTTATTTTTTTGATACGAACGTGTTAGGTGTCTTTACTTACCGAGACACAAACCTAGTTTAATTACCACATAGAGGAAAATCGTTTAAAAATCACAATTTCAGTGAAGTTACGTAAATGCTTCCACGATGTGTATGCCTAAAATACAATTACGCTTTGGAGCTTCGCGCTGACAAACGCATCCAGTTGAACCATAGGAAATCAATAAAACCTATTACAAAGCTGCGTTGCGATTCAACTTCAAAATTAACAGAAAGTAATGTTTCGTAACGTAACTGCAAAGTGTGTTAACGCGAGGGTAGGGAAAATAATGGACTCGCTAGCTTTTTCTTGGTATAGGATACGAGTCTGTGGTAATATTTGAAAATTTGGTTTGCACTCTCAAAGCGCTTGGACGCATTAACTACGCATCTTTAAGAAGAAGTAATAGGTAAATAAAGATGCATAAGTTTAGTAACTTTTAACGTGAATTTCAGCTTCATTTATGATTCCATTTATCTTTATCTTCTATTTACTTTGAAGCTATGCTCAGGGTTAAAGGGATCATAAACTTCTCACTTTTTTGCATCCCTACTTCTCTGTAAGGTTTGCGAGTGAGTTTTTTACTTATGGTGTCAAAAAATTGATTTGGGAATCTTGTGAAATAATAAGAAAAGTCACCTTAATCCAATGATCGAATGAATCCTAGTACAAGCTGTAATTTTTCTTTTTGCCCAGGTTGCCATCGTTAAAAAATGTATCAAAAAATAAAATGAACATATCTGTAGCAATAAGAGTACTTTTAAAACACTGATTCTTCAGCAGGTAAAATAAAATATAAATATTAGGCATTGGGCCGTTAATGCAGGGCCTAAAACCTAGCTTCTCCAACCACTTTCCAAACAAGAGACCCACAATTTTAAGCCGAACCTGAACGGCAAATTTGAGAAGCTTTTCATGACAATTGATACTCTTGGATGTATGTCAGACGTTCGCAAGAGGTGGGGCAGTGGAAAAAACTCTAGATGTCACTTGGTCCCGGCGGGAATTGAACCGTGGACCTTTCGATTAGTAGTCCGACACACTAACCACTGAGCCCGACTATTCTTCAGCAGGCACATGGCACAAAGTCGACACCAAAATCCAGTAGGCGTTATTTACGTCACCTTGGCAAAGTTCCACTGTTCTTTTTCCTAACAAATTGTTTGCATGTCCCGTTGCGGATGTCTCTCAAACTTACCTCAGAGCTCGGACACGAGCATAAATGTTCACTCTCATCATCATGATACGGCAGACAATCGACGTCTCCATCGCAGACTACCTCGATTGGGATGCAACCGCCATTCCGGCATGCGAATTCGTCTTCCGTGCATTCTTCATTTTCATTCCCTATGATATAATTTGCTGATTTATAGGGAGTGAATTGATTCTTATTTATGGGAAATGATTTGTGTTTTTTCTTTTTAGCGAAAAATGTGTTTGTGTGCATTGTGTGTGAAAAAAAGTTAGAAAAGTATATTACACAAAGAGAAGAAAACTGTAATAGATTTTCTTCTCCTCACATGCAAAAATAAACTACATCTACTACAGGGTGGTTTGTAAACAAATACACAAAATGAATAAATAATGCTAATGTGTGAATGTGTAAATGTGTTAATGATGTTTCATGCCATACAATGTGGAGGTCCTTGAGTCATCACTTGGGGTGCTACATAGTCCTCACATCCTATTTCATCAGAAATGTCATTACAATGACGGAATCCATCGCATCGCAGATGAATAGGTATGCAGACGCCTGTTTCTACGCACTTGAACTGATCGTAGCGACACTTTTTGGTCTTTTGATACTCGATACTAGGGCCATAGTAATTTATATACTCTTTATCGTGTTCGTGCAGATATGATGTGATAGGTGATGCAGATGTAGTTGTGGGCTGTCGAAGTTGATGATTGTGAAGTGGCCTTGTGGAGTACGGTTGTTCATGTTCATCTTTATTCGACCCAGTGTCATAGTTCGCTATAGGGTTGTGTATTTTTGTGTTGTGTTTTGTTGTTTGTTTAAAAATATCCATGCAATTAATTTTAAATAAATAATCACAAAACATGCAATAAAGTCCATTCCGTAGTCACATTATAATTTTTCGGTAGTAAATAAAACCATAACCATAAAACAATTGGGAGAGAAAATAAAATCATTTTGGTTAACAATATTTTTTGTTCGTTTGTATTTGAAGTTTCTTGGAAATAGTACAGCATTGAAAGCGGAAGAAGAACAAATTGATAGAGTTGTAGAAAGTGTTTACCGTCACCATTTTGAAAAATATAATTACATAAGTATATAAAATTAGTAAAGTTTCAATAACGTAAAACGCTTTAGGGAGGATATACAGGATTATATTTCAACTAATGTGTGCTATTTACCTTGTACTCGTACTTACATTGTGCATTTTTCGAAAGCGGAATATTGGCATATACTATAACCTTAATTTTTATAAGTACTTGCAATAAAATGCGCAATATTTTGACATATTTTAAGATTGTGAGTATTCAGCAAATAACACAAGAAAATAGGCCATATGAATATTGCGCAATTTTCGGCACATGTTTAGACAAAATTACAAAACAAAACAAAAATACAACAAACTATAAATAATCACATAATATATCAAAAAATACTGTTATACAAATATCATACAATTTGGGGTACACCGTGTTAAAAGGAGTAATGTCCGCAAGATCTAAGCATCTACGACGTTTTAGAACAGTTCACTCTATAACCAACCAAGATTAATTTAGGGTTCCCTAAAGCGATGAAAACAAGTAACCCTATGGCAAGGTGCAGGTATATGTCGTCACTCATGTTTGCAGTCATGTTATACTCTTGGTGTCGCTTTCTATGCCCGTAGGAGAATTTTTGGTAGGAGGTGGGGACACACCCCACATGCTGTTCTGTGAATGTACACAGTCGTAGAACGTATCATCCTCAAGTATGGATCACTAGTATTGTGACCTTCCCTTAGCAAAGCTAAGGTCGAGTCCGACCGATGCCCTTAATGTTCTTCTAAAGATCCTTCCCATTGACTTTCACATCAGATTAACTGCATCTTGTAAAGCAGTAAGGCTCTGAGAATCTGGGTTAAGGTCATCTAAACCCTACGGTCACAGTAAGGTGATTCACCTGCTACGCGGGGTTCTTGCTGCGACTGCAAACGACTACATAACCTTAAATAAGCCATCAAAGAAAAATGGATTGTTCCCAATAATCCACGAGGTAGCTAATTTTTACTCACGCACGTCTCGAAAGTGAAAAACGGAGTCGGCGCGGCTATCTAATCAGCGGAACGGAACATATCAAAATCATTCCGACTCCCGGATTCCTCTACTGTATTCCAGGTGGAAGAATTAGCGATTAAGCAGGCTTGTGAGATACCCACACTTCAATCCATAACCAAGATTGATGTCGCCATCTCTATTGATAACAGAGCAGCAATAAAAGCTTTCGACTCGCACTCCATATCATTAGTCGCAGAGTGTAAAGACGCAATCACTTGTCTAAGCGAAAATACTTTAATATTACTCTCCTCTTTGTTCCCGGCCAAAGTAACATAGAGGGGAATGAAAAAGTGCTAGCAAGGCACGGATCTACCCTTGACAGCTGCCATGCAGAGACAGTCTCTTCTCCCATAGGGCTTGTGAAAGAAAAAATATTTCAGTAGTATATTTCACGGGCGAACTCCAGATGGAGCACCCTAAGTGGTTGCGTCATATCCAGAAAGATACGGCCCTGCTTCAAAGCAAAAAGAATCTAAGAATTGTGGTAATCAGCACTGGACATTGGCCTGTCGGCACACTGCACCCCCGTAGCTGCAAAGATCCTGTGGAAACGGAAACCCTTCACCATTTCCTCTGCGAATGTCCGGCTCTAGCTAGAACCAGACAACGCACACTCGACAAAACCTTCGTTGACGACCTAAAAATCTGCAACATCATTGAAATCCTCAATCCCACAGGTTGGATTTGAAACACAAATTGACACCTTTGGTGACTTGAGTGCGCCCGTGCGCTAATTGTGTCCTTGTGCACTACCAAGCAGCCATTCCTACCTACATACCTAGGAACTGTTGGCATGGCTTACCTTAGAAGCATCGTCATAGCTAACAATTATAAGTGCAGCTACAATCATCACGGTATTCAGACGCAGGTTTTAGTCATACGATAGGAATTCAGAATAAGGATCCAGAGAGGATGAATAATTGTCCCAAACAATAGATTAAAGAAGTTTTTGAAGATTTGGAGAAAGAGACAAAAATTAACTAATAAATAGAAAATGAAAACGGAAAGATATTCAGCGGAAAATGACACTGAAAGAATCGATGGATATTAAGGAGAACCCCTGGGATGGCAAAATAAAGTAAACTGGAGCGAAATTCCAGATCTACAATACGGCTGCGAACAGAAGCCAACACAGGACAATGACCGCATTAATGCTTCTAATGCATATATGAAATAGATAAGGTATCTATGTATACAAATACCTCTTGAGAAAATAAGCCTTCGATAAATACGTAGGCCAAATCAGGAGGATGCAGATTCCCACTACCATTTGGGTTATATGGGTCTGAAGATCGAAGCAGTGCAAGAAAAAAACAACTTAAGGCGCAGCCACGTCCCCTATATAAAGGTCGCCAAAGCTTCCAACTAATATAAGGTTATATAGGTTCAAAAATTATTAAACTTGAATATTTAGGGACCCTAGAGAGTATATGGTTAAAATTTCAGCTCTCTAGGTCCAGTTTAAAGGCCCAATTTTTGCCGATGGACGGACATGGCTAGATCGACATTACTATCGATGCTGATCATAAATAAAGTAACTTTCAGGGGTCTACGGGCAATATTATGTATGTTACAAACTATGCGTCAAAATTAATATACCCTTAGAATAGGGTATAAACAGACATGTTGCTAAAGCTTTGAATAGAACTAAGTTGGTTCAAGGGCTGGCAGCAAAAACAACACATCAAGTTATTTTATAATTACCTATTTCTCATTTTTTTAATACATTTTGTAAGCTTATTTGAAACGCAACTTGACATCGGCATTATTTATTGCCGCCTTAGCTCTCTCATCAATAATCTTTGCTGAAGATGGAGGCAACGAGCTCTTCATGTATGGGTGGATGTTTTGAAGGGGAGTGGGTATCGTATCAGTCCGAAAAGGCAGAAAGTTACAATGTGCTGCCCATTCTTTGACCCGTTTTTGCCTATTCCAGACACTTATAGGAACGACAACATTATTGCCAAGGGCGAAAAAATCAAATATCTGGCATCTATGATCAATAGCGGAGTAACCACTGATGACGATTTTAATCATCGCGTAAACGTAAGGTTGATGAAATAACAAGAAACGAAAAATTGCCATTAAGCTGTAGGGACACCGCTGTTGTGCTCACATATGGTTCACAATGTTGGACAGCGTAGAAGTTCAAAGATCCCAGCAGGTCTTCACATCAAAGAACCTATCTCAAAGGAAATTGGAACGCGACCGACCCAGTTGGTACTGCCATGTTCAAAAGAGATCCTATGAAGCGCGTCGAAAAAAAAATTAGGCATTAACGGCCCATACAGGGCTTAAGACCTAGCTTCTCCAACCACTTTCTTTGCGAAGTGGAAGGGACCTACAATTTTAAGCCGAATCCGAACGGCAAATTTAAGAAGCTTCTCATGACAATTGATACTCTTAGATGTTTGTCAGACGTTCGCAAGAGGTGGGGCAGTTGAAAAAAACTCAAGATGTTACTTCGCCCCGGCGAGAATCGAACCGGGGACCATTCGATTAGTAGTCCGACACACTAACCATTGAGCCACTGCGCCCGAAGAGCGTCGAAAAGGTAATATTAATCAACGTTCCTATACAATCGCGAAAGAGAGACATGCATAAAAACTCCTGCGGAAATGCAATACTTTTTTTTTTTTAATTTTCTTATGTTAAAGGGGGAACAACACCAACATTTGTTTGCCCTCCGTGAAGAAGTGACTCGAAACCGGGAGGCCTGTCAATACTTTTTAGGTCCAGCGGCGAACACCAGTGAAGTAAGAGGATCCATGTAGTCGAGGCCATAACTTCGTCGTCAAAGAAGATGAAGAAACTCTCCGTGGATTATATCGTCGATTGGCAATACTTACAAGCGAAGGGGTCAAGACTTTTGCTAACATCTTGATTCTTCTTTTTCCCCTTGAACTCAAAGAAAATATAAAAGAAGACAAGCCGTCTTTGAATATCGGCATTACAATGCCCCAATACAAAAGAAGAGGCTTCTTCCCAAACGAGCAAGACATAACAGCAATGCTATTTTTTTTAAACAAAACTCAGCAGGACATAATTTACAATAATAATTCCCTCTTTAGTCGAGAGATACAGAATATCAAGCAAAAACACAAACCTCAATACCTACGAGTAGAAACAACAAAGCAATACACCATAACCCAGCGGAAGAAATTAGTTTAAATACGAGTATTTCTCTCATCTGCATTCTTTTTAGTATCTACTTACAACAATCTTTCTCATCAGAGTAATCTTGACAATCATAAATATTGTCACATAATTCCTGGTATGGTATACACTGGCCGTTATCACAACGAAATTGATTAAACCTGCATTCACCGTCACCGCCTAAGTTGGTTTCAAGGGATGAGAGTTAGTTTAGTTAGTAGGAAGCAAATGTGAACTGTTATTTTTTGTAATGTTATAAGGAATGGGAGTAGGAATTAGGAATATACACAAAATGGGATGAAATTGAAGGAAGAATTGTTCAAAATTAAATTAAGCAACCTCAATGAAGGTTGCACAACACCCATTATGTACGGTCTGGTTGTTGATTAGTTTTTCCGACTTCAGTTGCATCTATTCAACTCCACACACGAGGAATAAATTTGGTAATTAATGTTCTTCAGCAAAGATTAAAATATTATTTATAAACCACCGAACATGTATATCATCAACCGAAATGTGGAATTTTTAATAAAATATCAAAATTCCTGAACGTAGCTCATTTGGTCTTGCCTTACACTCAATTGGCGGTTTAATTGCAGATTCACAACTAACTTAAACCGTGCCAAGTAGGTGTAATGAATGCGAGTGCACACCCTCCTTTTAGCTGTTGGGAGGAGATTACAATGAACAAAAAAAAACAAGTGATTGACTTGGCAGCACAGTGACATTTGTTTGACAGTCAGTCAGGCGACAAAGAAGTTCGTCGTATTGTCGTCTGGCAAGTGAGAGAGTTAAAATAGAAATATTTGACGCACTTTAAGCATCTGACTGGCGCGACAAGGTCGGATGAGATTTAGCCGTCATTGGTACATGTATGCATAGGCATGGTTAAATGTGCTGACGAGTCTTTGGATTTTCTTCTATTTTTTGAGTGAGAAGATCGCTGAAGTGGCTTAATATTTTAATTCTTCTTCATTTGTAGTTGTGTGAGAGACGAGTATAATATGGGTGATACTGAGAGCATAATACGGGTACAGGGTGACACTCCACAGAATCGGGGGTTTTCCATGGAAAATTGCAGAGGGAGGACGAGTATGTAAAACAAAATTTTACAACCATAAATCACTCAAAATAGAATGTGAGACTTGTATCTTCTGGTTCAGAGAGTAAATATGATTTTGAATTAATTTTGAATGGTAGAATTTGTGCGATAGCAGCAACGTCTATAGCATTATTAGGGCGCCTGTCGTAGGTAAAATAAAGTAGTATTTTCGACTAATACCTATAGAGTAAAGACCCTTATTGTGAGTGCCGATAGCAATCAAATCGACAACTTTCGATCGATTTTGCTGTCGGTATTGTGTAACCCCATTAATGGAGAAATAGATTATTGTGAATAAAAATGTGGGTATTGTGAATACATCATACTTTGGCAGTTATTTGGCTATTGTTAGCAATAACTTCGAGGTAGTTAAGGAGTTCATCTACCTAGGAGTAAACATCAACTCAATGAATGACAACTTGGTGGAGATCCGGCAGGGAATTACCTTAGAAAGCCGCAGCTCTTTCACTCGAAGAACAAAATGCGTGCTCTATCGAACCTTAATCCTGCCAGTCCAGCTTTATGGTGCCGAGTGCTGGACGATAAGTAGAAAAAGGAAGCTAATATTGTGTTCTTTTGAAAGAAAAATACTCCGTCGGATATTTGGTCATGTGTGCCAGGAGGGCGATTGAAGGAGAAGATACAACCGCGAACTCTATGAGCTGTACCAAGATGTGGTTGTAGTTTTCAAAGCCAGCTAAGAGGATCTTCGACTCCCAGCCCCCTGGTTCGAGAAGGAAAGGAAGACCGAACCTCTGTCCTAAAGACAAAGCCATCGCGAATACCAGAACGCTTGGTCTGGAGAACTGAAAGCAGCGTGCCCGGGATCGCTGAGGATGGAAGGCTGCAGTGTCTTAGGTAAAAAAGTTGGCAATTGTTTTCGTCATCATCGATTAGTTATCGACACTCACAAAATGGGCCTATATGAACGCGTAAGAAGCAGTGATTAATCATTTGGGCGTGAGTGTATGATGCTGAATTATATTGCGAGTTTTGCGGAGCGAAATAACACGACGCACCTTCAGTTCCAACAAGCACGGAGAAAGTTTTCTTTATCTGAATCGTTTGAAGAGGTATTAGATGCCCTTACCGACATGGTTTTTTTAAGGCTCGAGGCTCAAATCCGACCCAGGAACACCTCAAAGTGTATTCACAGCTATTGCTAAGTTCTGACAAGCATCCAAGGAGTACTAACTATCATGAGAAGCTACTCAAATTTGCAGTTCGGCGTAAAACTTAAAAACTTCAGGTCTTTCTCATCTGTGCCAAAAATATGCGATTGCCTGGGCTTTAAACTCTGAATGCGAACTTTTTTTTCGCTATTTTCTCAAAATAGAAAAAAGTGAATTTCATGGCTTAAGAAAGCACTATTTGATTGCGTGGTAAAACCATTAAGGAGACTGAAGAAACACTGAAAAAATACTATGCAGACTCTGCTCCCTCGAAAGCAATGGTGCGCAACAGGGTTACTAAACTTCGTTTTACACCGCTACACGACAGAAATTAAAGCACAATAGAAACACAGGACTTCTAAGATGAACAGGCCCCGGAAAAGACAAAAAACGGCTCCGTCTGGCCGAAAAGTTATGGCAACAGTTTTTAGGGGGTCCCCGCGGCATAATTTTAATTGTATGGTTGGAAAAGGGAAACACGATCACCTACAATGATTGAAAAGCGGAAGAAGAATAAGTGCTGTTTCATCACGACAATCCACTGGCACATTTGTCTGCAGTAGCAACAGCAAAATTAACTGAATTGCTCTGTGAACTGCTCCCTATCTTTCCTTTTTATTCATAGAATTGGCTCCCTGAGATTTTTTCTTGCTTCCAAATATGAAGAACTGGCTTGGCGTAGAAAAAGATTTTCATGAAATGTTCCAACTATTGATGCAAAAAATGCTTATATTTTGCAGAATTTGAGAAATCCCATTTTTTGGAAGGGTTAAAGAAGATGGAGTATCGCATCGTTGGGAGTCTATGTTGAAAAATAAATTAATTTTCAAGATACAAAACAATTCTTTCATTTGAAAGTCAGCAACTTATCGAACAGCCCTCGTAGAAGTATCGGACGATGCTCTTATTTTTCTTACAACAAGAGGATGATTATTCATTCCATCATCAGAAGCGATGAGGTGCATTTTCACCGATTACAATTGATAATTAAATTAGCAAAGCAATGAGATTATCGCTTCTGAAGCAAGTCGATCATTCGCCATCATTGGGCGAAGACCTTACATAGCCCCAGAAGAAGTAATCGGAAGCATCAAATCGTACGGTCTGGATGGTCAATTGATTCATATAATATTGCCATTGAATGGCACCAAGCGCCATCCTGCTTGAACCACATATCGTCTGGACCAATGTTGTCCACTTTTTGGAAGAAAAAATCACTGATCAACCCTGATAATCTTGTCCATGTCCATTGACTGTTAGCGATCTCCGGTCTCAAAATAAGGACAGTTGATACTGCCAGCCAGCTAATACCAACGCCCAACAGTGCACTTTTCCGGATGTCATTAAGACTCATTAGACTTTTGTGGAGTGACTTCAGAAATGGCAATTTCGCTGTACAAGCCCATTGAGTCAAAGTGAGGGTTGTCATAACTATAGGATGGACAAGTTTGGTTTACGGGAACCAAATCCACCTTTTTGGTTTGATACCTATTCTTCCTGCCCATATAAAAACCTAACACTTCTTGACTTCTAAAACGAGGTTTTCTTAATTTTAATGAAGCCAAACACTTCCTCACTTCTAAAAACGAGGTTTTCTGAATCTAAAGAAGCCATTTGCGTGCTTATTCGGATAAATTCGTAGTAGACATTTTGTTTCAGTGTCAAAAGTAGCTAAATCGACTTGTTGGTTGACTGAATAAAAATCTGAAATATCGGATTTCTATAAACTCGAATTTTTAAATTTAATGGGTTGTCGGGCAGATTCGAATGATTTTCTAGTGGACTTTGTATTTTTTTTTAATGAAACATCGTTGAGAGAACTACTTGGTCTGGCTGGATCACAACATTATTTTTTTTATTTTAAGTAATATACCGACAGAGGTACCTACACTTTTTGCAGCCATATAAATGTCATAGGCCAAATCCCACTTGACTCAATATGACCATTACTACTATACATACCGCCACCAAGTTGCCAAATAAGGTATTGTTTCAAGCTGCTTCACGCTGATACGGCAGCGTTCTTCTGGCATAAGTCTACTCATGATGATTTATGGCACAATCGTGAACATTTATGTCATACTCTGTAGTGCCTTTTGGAGTTCGTAGCGATAGTCGAAATACGTCAGATTTTGCGATATGATCTTTTTTGGAGGTGCTTGCGTTGATTTTATAACATGCAACGTGAAGGTTGTCGGGACATGGTTATACATTTTATTGTAAGTTTACAACAGTGGGAAAAAAAATATGGCACGCAAATATTGCCGAGGGGTCATATCTCGTTCA
Source organism: Portevinia maculata (assembly GCA_949715645.1). NCBI lineage: Eukaryota > Metazoa > Arthropoda > Insecta > Diptera > Syrphidae > Portevinia > Portevinia maculata. The sequence goes on from OX454525.1 coordinate 192,464,791, forward strand.
GGCGACCAAAAGTAGTCATCACAATCGTACTTTTAGATTTATATTTTCATTGGGATCATGTCAAAGAGACGTTAGCCAATGACCGCCGTTAAAGCCCAAAACATCATAATCCATACTAATATTATAAATGCGAAAGTAACTCTGTCTGTCTGTCTCGCTTTAACGCCAAAACTACTGAACCGATTTAAATGACATTTGGTACACAGATAGTCTAGACAGAGCCTGAGAATGGACATAGGCTACTTTTTACCGCGGGAAAATGCTTCATCCGCTGTCCAGAAGCGGAGATCTAAGCTGATATCTACGAAAAGTTGTAACTCTCGAATGCTTTCTAGCTCCTAGCTTTGGAATAACTCATCCAAATGAAATAGGATTTCTTTTAATATAAAGTTCAATTGTGTACAAAGATTTAATAGGATATAAATCATCTTTGTAGATTATACTGAAGTTGAACAATATGCATTAAACTATAAATTTTATATAATTTAAAAAATGTTCGATTAAAGCTAGATCGTTGGATTTTCCCAGCGAGTGGAGGAAAATTTATGTGTATGTGCTGCACAAACCTGTTTCTCTACCTGTACCTTTTGTGCAATGTGCTTTTTCTCTCTTTTTTTATGCACCTTTTGCAGTTTGTGTTGTTTTTTTTATGGCGCATGGCCATGGGATTGAGAAAGATAGGGTATGAAATGTAAATGGGATTGAGAGGGAGTCACACTCAGAGTATATTAATATAATGAGTAGGGACACTCGACGTTTTCTTTATCAGTTCTTATCAGCAAGTATTTTGTTTTAAATTTGAGAAGTGGCAGACTGGCGAAGCAATGCGAGCACGGGACAGCTAGTAATTTATATAAGTGCATAGACGTACCAAAAATATCACTTTAGTGCCCCCAAAAACGACAACGGTAGTCGTAAAAGACGAATAAGCAGAGAAATCACTTTTTGGCAATTTTAACATTCAGGTCAGCCCCCATCAGCACATTTAACACCTTGAAACTCTCCCAAAAAAACGTGCATCTCTATCCTTTGGTTGACACAACTGGAGATCACTGGTGTCATGAAAGGACGTTCAAACAATAATAATCAATAACATACACGTATCGAAATCGCAAAAAAAGAGGCAGACCAAAAAACTCTTGGATCAGGCAAATGCAATAACACCAGCATTTGACTTGCCTCAGCAAAAAAATAAAAAAAAACAAAATTAACGAGAAGGCTGCCTATGTAAGGTTGAACCGGCGAACCCCATATGCGGACAAGTAGGGTGGCGATAAAGTGGTAGGGTTATGGGCCCTCTCATCCTGATCATAACTTCGCTGTTAAGGAAAAAAAAGACGTCATAAATGGCCCACACAGAACCTAAGGCCTAGCTTCTTCAACGTTATATTTTTGTGCGTGTGCGGAATTATATTTTTAGCATGAATGGAAGAGACCTATCATTTTACGCCGACTCCGAACGGCAGATTTTTAGAAGCTCATGACAATTGATGCTCTTGGATGTTTGGCAAACTTTCGCAGGTAGTGGGACAGTGGAAACAATTTTTTAGGTGTTACTGGTCCGTGGGCTGATTTGAACTTGACACCCTTCAATCAGTAGCCCAACGCAATAACCGCTAAGGCCACATCATACTGAAATCAACTATCCGCAGCAAAAAGCAATGTTGTTTATTAAAAAATTACTTTCTAACCGTTATTTAAATCTAGCTTCTATTCTAAGATGAGTTCGAAATCGAATCGAACTCATTTATACGAGCCGGACGATTAATCTGTGCGTAAATAAATAAGAATCCCACCACCCTGTATTTATAAATACCACGAAACGGCTTAACTTAAATTTTAGTCAAAAAGTAAGTGTTAATTATGTCTATATAGCAACCACTCCTTTAATAAAGATGAAGAAGACGTCGTGAATAAATCCGGTTGTTGCATTGAGCTACCCTAGCATAGTAATGCGATACAAAATGTTATTAAACGGCGTGACGAGCATGCACTAAATAGCCTTATTTCTGACGTGCGTTTCGTTATAATAATTCTGTGTGAATGTCAATCTGAACAACTCGTTAGGTTTATTTATGGAAAAAATCTCCTAACTACATACATCGTCGTACTGTACGGAAATTCGCATCTAGTAACCTTGAAACGCATGTCGCTTCGTATTGTTTTCAAATACTCAACAAATAAATGCAGAAATAAACAAATGAAATATATGGATGATTTTTTTGATGTTTATTGTTTACACAAATGAATAATCTTAACAAATAGATATTTGACAAACCGTTATTAAAAACAAAACCACATAAAAGCAAATACAGACTTACCTATCCACCTTCGACGTGACTCTTAAGTTAAAGAACAACTACAAAAACTTATCAGCTACAATGCTAAGTGAAGCTTTGTGAGGCAAAAAATTGGCGTTAGCAAAGCGTTGGTATTTCTCTAAACATGCAAAGTATCTGATGATTATCTCTAAAATGATTACAACTACCCTGCTCACCATCACAATTCCGTTCATCTGAAATATCTTCTCTACAATCGATATTTCCATTGCAGCGTAATGAGATATCTATACAAGTTCCATCATCACATTGCCATTTACTATATAAGCAAGCTTTTTTTTTGTTTTGGTTATGAAAATAATAAATGGATATAAATATTACACATACAACTAAATCTAATAACAATCACATACGACATCCTTCCTCATCCGAACGATCATTGGGACAATCTACTTTGCCATCACAACGACCGACTATTGAGACACATGACAGATCTCGACATGTAAATTTACCCTCGGGACAGAAATATTTTAATTTCGGAACAACTATATTAGTTATTGTTTTTAATATTACCATTACAGTCGATTTAATTACAAAAATGCAGCAATGGAAGGAATAAGAATAAATTATTGGATATTTGTTTTTATTTATTTACACTCAAAATATAGAATTTGGGGAAGTGTTTCATAGAATTTGAGAGAAGATGATCAATTCGGTGATTTACGAAGGGATGGTGGTCCTTTCAAAGAGATTTTTATTTTAAAATTGAATCCCCATATAAATTGTGCCCATTGAGGACATGTATATGTAAGGGATAAATTAGACAAAGCGTCTCGTGTTGTACGGGCTAAGGTTTTTCTCCACGAGTGGGCGTCTTAATAAAAGAAGGAAGGCATAAAACTCCAATTCTGCTTTATAATCTTATTCACACGCCTTTCCTGCGCTTTTCCTTTATTTTGCTCTGCGGAATTTGCTTCACCAACTTGGTCCAGATTTAAATGCATACACTACCGATTAACAATCAAATGCACTACTGTCCCGTGCAGCGACCGGCTAAGAATATCACTGCAGCGCACCCAAAACAAAGCGATTGTCGTAAGAGATATCCAAACTGCTTAAATTTAATCTTACAATGAAGCTACGCTCTTGTCGCTTTCCTGGGGGTAATAATATGTATGTTACGAAGCTACGTGGTAGAACAGAATTTCGGTCGAAAGGCAATAGTTGTAAGGATAGAATTAAACGTAGAGCGTCCGCATAAGGATCAATAAACTATACCAAGAACCGCGTTAATTTTTAGATAAATTTAATCGTTTTCGACTAGTAAATAAGTTTAATGCAAAACAAATAAAACTGGCAAAACGGTTCAACTTAACCGACGCGACACACCGTGTGACGTATTTATATGTTTAGGCGAACTAACCAATTTGGCTTCCTGTTTGGAAGATTAAAGATACACCAAATGTCTGCCCTGGTGTAAACCTAATCGATGATAAAAAAAAGCTGCAGTCGGGAACCAATTAAGGTACGAGAAGATACCTCGAGTTGAGCGAGACGTGTTTATTGAAAATGTAACTCCTGATGGATAGCTGGTTAAGCGTGCCAAACAGAATCATTGAGTGTACAGTTCTTCAGTTCTTGCTGCTGATCAAATTTCTGACGGTAATATTAAGTAAATTGATGAAAATTCAAAGATTGAAGGCAGTTGAAATTGTACACCATAAAATGCAAGGCATGTTGAAAGATATCCATTCCCTCATAGTGCAATTTGTTTAGCTCTATTAAGTACCACCGCCCGTCCTTAAAGCCTATTGAATTCATTAGCTTTGACTAAATTACGAGTATATGAAACAAATCCCTAAATTATCAACACTCCATACTAAAAACATCAGGATAGGATTTGAGGAAAAAATCAAAAAGGATCTGGAAAAATAGCTATGTTCTTTACGATACTTACTCGCATCACAATCGTCTTCATCATCGCCATCGGGACAGTCGTAATTACTATCGCATAGCAGAGATTCACTTATACACTGGTTTCTGCCTCGACATTGATATTCTAAGCTACTACATTCGGTAGCTGTATGGACAATTTTATTTTATTTGTTAGTTGCACAAAAACCATAAAAAAGAACCGTTTTGTGTCGTGCGTTCCATGGTGATGTATTTTTTTTTGTCATGATGTGAAGTTAGTCCCATTTAAATGATTAGGTTTTATTTTGACATAACAAAGATACGAACAAAAAAAAATTAATATTAGGTGTAAGAATCATTAGTAACTGTAGTTGTAAGTGTTGTAAAAAGAAATTAAAAGTTTACAAAAGAAAACTAGAGTAATAAAGGTTGATAAAGTGTAAAGATAGATCTGTGGATTCTGTTTTCAGATGTCAATGTACTTACGACATGATTGGTCTTCATCATCTCCATCGGGACAGTCTCGATTATTGTCGCAACGTCTGCTTCCAGCTATACAGTCCCCGTTTCGACATTGGAATTCGTTTTGTAGGCATTCTGGAAAAGATAAAAGAAAATGATATGTAGTTTTCCATCGAATGACATTCCATGACATTGATTTTCCGCACAGTTAGGAAAACGATGTCGAAGAAACTGACATTTCCCACTGAGCAACACCCAACTAGTTGCGCATTCCCTCACTGAATAGCGGGCCTTGTCGTAAGCATGCACAAATCTAAATCAGGGATCGTGACATGACTTCAAGTATCACCATCGCACACCTACCAATATGCATGAGCAAGTATCTAAACCTATTTCTTTAAATGCATTGTAACATGTTAATCGAACAGTGATATGTATCTATGCACCTCCTGCACCTCCTCCATTTCCAATAAGCAAAAGAAAAATAATTAAAAGAGTTGCCAACTTTAGTGGAATTCCGAGGTATCATGTGCATCAGGTGGCAAGACTTTTGCTTGGTGAAATTGGAATCTTCTCTCCCACTTTAATCATGTTTATACCCTCGGGAAGTTCTCAGTTTCACCCTAAAATTTTCTTTACCCTACACGGATCCCTTTCATCGTGATTTTTTGTTGTTCTCCTTTCTAATTTCTGAATCATCTCCTGTTTTTTGTCGTATGATTTAATTAGCTGTTAGGGATACACAGGGGCCAGGGATAATATATCCTGTAATTGTACGTAATTACAATGCTTTGAGGAGGGGTGCATTTTTTTTTGTTGTATAATTAGATTAAGAGTTTGTTTTCAGAAGATTGTAGCAAACTATGCACTGAGCAAAGGATTGCTTCTTTTAGTCAGAAAGCTAACACATTTCACCTTCCACTTTAGCTTAGACTTTCCATTTTTCTTGTGACACAAACAATTAGCGCACTGGATAAAAACACTGATTGCCCTTCTTTGAATTGCCACTAAAAAGGATAACGCCGTCATTGCTAAGATGTTACATATGAGCTTTTGTCAATTTTTCAAACATCCTTTTTCAAACTAAATTCAACAGGTGATTTCAACACCCAAATCCCAGTATACTTGAAAGTAATCTGATTATTTAAAGGCTTATGGTAGTCAGAGGGGAACAAGTTAGCAACTCAACATTTGTTTCCCAAAAGGATTACTTCTGGAGGTTGATGGGCACTTCTGGGTGCTTTTTTTTTCTTTTTTATTTGTTCCTTTCCTTGTCGGTTTCTGGCGTGGATTTTGTTTTGATATTCAATATCTGGAATATTTCACTGCTATTCTTGGCGATAATTCATTTTAGATGCACACATATATTTTCGATCTAAAAATTCAGTGTTCACTTCACCATCGGAAGAAAACCCAGCGGAAGTGAGAGGGAAATAATTTTAGAGGATAAAAGAAGCCATGTGAAGCATGCAAACATTTCGCAGCTTATTTGGCCGCAAGGGTTGTTGTATTCGTTTTTTTCTTTTTTGGGAAATCGATGAGATGATTAGTTAATATGATCCCTTTAGAGGATTTCCGTCAATTACAGAAGCTTTTGCATTTTTTGTATTTGTCTTTCTATATCTATTTGGAATTCGCCTTAGCAATGAACTGAATCGTTAAGCGGATAAATTTACTCGAGTATAGTATTAGAAACAAGTTATAAAAAACGAGGGACTCCTATCATTATAGTAATTTTTTTCACTTTCAATTGCGATTATATTTTTCGTGAACTTGCATAAGATGAAAAAACAAGTAGCCAACTATCGTAAAAGTATTTCTCACACTGATTTTCGGATTGCGGGTGGTAAAGGTGCAATGGTTTGTATTCGATTGCTGATCGCATTTTTGCCCAGTTAAATCCTGACTACGTCCATAGAGCACAAATTGCTCAATAAACCTAATAAAGAGTGCACCCAGCTGCTGGGGCGTCTAACTTACTTGAGGAGAATTCAGTTGAATTTTTCTAAATGCTTATAATTCGCAAAGAAAAATTTGAGGAAAAGCGTGCACAAAATGCTTGCGAATACAAAAATGCAACACAATTCTCCTCAAAGGTAGTTAGACGCCGCCCGATGCAAACAAATCGTTCCCATGCATCTGCTTCTTCATGACACGCTTGTACGTAAAGGTATGCATATTGCCTCAAAAAGGTGATTCACGGGTGAGAAGGGATTAAAAACTTTTTAAAAGTGCGGAAATTATGTTTCAGTCGAAAACCTTTGAGGTTGATGTTGGTCAATGTTTTGCTCATTTGTCTTTTTAGGGGATGTGAGCTCCGGATAAAATTAAGATATTATGACGACTAACATGTCGTTTGCTTGACTCGGTGAAAATACACCTGTGAGTTGGTAGCCTTAATCTTCACTTGACTCAATGCAATTTGGTAAGTGTTCTAGTCGATATTTTAGTAAAACAGCTAACGACTATTTCAGTTATGAACTTTTACAAAGCCAATACTAAAGATAATGGATGCAGTAGCTCAGTGGTTTGTGAGTTCGACTACTAACCGAGGAGTCCCAAGTTCAAATCATCCCAGAAACACACGCTGTTGAATCAAAAGGGTGCGAAATTACAAAACCCAAACAAATTTCCTGAAGAATAAAAAAAACGTTTGCGCAGATTAACTTCAAACGCATTATCGTCGTTTGTTTTGTCTTTGCGGAGTTATTATGAAGTTTGTATTATATGGAATTAAAGGAGTGAATCTTTTTATTTTATGTAAGAACCAGCTTTCTCCAGGCCCTGATTTTTTTCGTAGGGAGAAATCATAAATAAGGCCTTTGTTAATGGAGCCGTAGATTAATAAGTTTTAATAAGCTTGAATTATTGTTATGTTGTTGAACTTGCATGGAAGGGAAAAGAATATCTATAGAAGAACAAGGGAAGAACTCACATCTCAGCAATTTAAACATTCAGTAGAGTAGTGTTACACTTAAATTCTTAACTCTGTTCCGCAAGTATGCATGCAACTCAGAAAAAGGAGCAGGCATAAAAAAGGATTGAGATCTTTAAAAGATTCCAACGGCCACTGGATGGAAACCATGAAACACTTCAGCTCCTTAACATTCCCTTTCTGAGAATACCAATCCGGAAGATAAGTCCAACGTGGGGAACACAGTAATATTGGAATAAGTAATGGATACAAAGAAGGAAAGGGGCACAAAAAGGTAAAAAAAAAACGGATACTCCGCTCTTTGGAGATTCACAGTGGTGGATAAGATATCTCAAAATCAAAGGATATCATTCGGTTTGGTTAGATTTCTGACATTGAAAATGTCCAAAATAAAGCACTGACCAATTGTACTGCTTTTGACCAAGCCGAAATTGGTGAAATGTAGCGCACTATTTACTGCCTGGTATTTCAGCTGTAGGTTACAGTAGCCGTAGGGGTAGAAATATTTCTAGGGCAGCTGTGGGCGAAGCACTCTTGATAGAAATACTTTTTTTTTATAATTAGCGTGCGCTAATTGGGATCTTTTTTCTGTAATTGATACGGTAGTTCCCTTATAGTTTGTATACACAGAGCAGGCATTTTTTAATTCAATACGTACAAACGCAATGACATTGTGGACGTATTTCATTGCCTACTATTAGGTGCTAGAACTAGGAAGAAATATAATGATATTGAAGATAGGTTTGTGCATAGGGTAGTTTTTTTTTTTAAGTTTTGTATTCAAGTTTAATGTGCAGAAATTTATACAATAATTTAAGTGGACATATGAGCAAGTATTCGCTGCACTTACATTGTGTTTTATCCTGCGAATTTTTGCTTCATGGACATGGTCCGGATTTGAACGCGCAACCTTCCGATCATCAAGTGAATACACTATCAATGCACTGTTGCGACCCGCCTACTGGCATTTCGTTGTACCGTTGCCAATATTCCCTGTATATTTTTCTTATTTCTGGGTTTCCACTGATAACTATGATTATTACCAGAATTAGTTAAAAAAAACATAACTAATGTACTTTGAAAGTATCTCTACCAAAATAAGGTATATTAATTGCTAACAGAGTTGGCTGCTCTTAAGCAAAATTTCATTGTTTCCAGATCGTACTCTATGACTAGGTTCAAGAATATGGTTGGTTTCTCAACAGTATTGCAGCTGTACGATAACTTTTTTCCGACAGATAGAAAACGTGATCGATGTGATGAGTTATTATATCTCGAATAAGCATGGAAAATACTTTCGCTGAATATATAAAGGCATAGTATTCCTATCAGTCGTCATCTAATATTGAAAGGTGGCAAATCCATATTTCAACTTTATCTTTTTACTATAGTACTAGTGACCTATTTCTGAATCCTTTCAATCCTGGTAGAATTCTCTGCAAAATACGGATTCCAGATAATAGAGCAGTATCCCAAAGAAGATCTAACATATGCTAAATGAAAATATTTTAAATTGAGTGGATAACACAAATATTTTAATTTTCGCAATATAAAGTTATATCTCCCAAACCATTTGTCAGATTGCAAACTGTATCAGTTGTTATTCAGTTATCTTATCAATTTTATTGTGATGATATACACGATTCAACGACTTTGCCGAATTTAGGAAATTTGGTTCCAAAACTATGGTTCTGTGCGGCAAACTTGAGCACCATATTAAACCCGGCATAATCGTCCATTTGATACCGGTCGTCGCCGTATTGATGACCGTCTTCGCATAACATATCTGTTTAAAAATTAATTATTACCTCCTTGCGGGGTCAGTCACCTTGACGTGTGTACCATCATGGAACGCAAATTCGATGGTGCCGGTGCGGAGGCTTACGGCGCAAAGAGTCATCGGGCCTTTCTGATAAGGGACAGACCGTCTGATGAGCGTCAACTAAGAACTGACCAGGACTACACGTCCGCTACCCTTCTCCTCTTTTCTTTCAATTTTCAATTACCCATATCCCCCCTCCATCAAATCCCTAAATCCTATTTACCCAATAAACCCCTAATCTAAGGTGGCAAGCGCCGAGAGATGCATGGCTAAGAGCTAATATCCCGAATACTCGTGGGTTTCAAAATAAACCAAACAACAAAAGAAACAATAGAGAATGATGCCTCTAAAATTGCATCATCAAATAGGGATGTTTTAGAACACCCTGTCGATGACGGCACGACATCTGTCAAAGGGATAGGATAGATAGAGTCGGTAATCATCGACTCTGAAATGGGGGAACCTGAAGAGAACTTGTCTCAACTCAGTGACTCTATTTCAGAATCCAGCACCATATGTAACAGCATATTATCGGAAGAAAGACATCCCGATATAGAGGACGCACCTAAGACAGTCGGCAATGTGGCACGGACTGAGTCTGAGTACGTTAGGTTCACACCATCTGAACAGCGCAGATTTAAGCACGCGCAGAAGAAGGGGAGCACCATTGAGCAGGCCCGTCTCTATGCGATCCAAAAGATGGAAAACAAGGGTCCCGAGGTGAAGCGAATGCGATCCGAGGATAATACCCCGCCTCAATCCGAAGCGAAGCGAGGTCGCACTGGGAAGACAACCGTCGACAAAGTCTCGTATAGCAATATAACGAGCTATGTAAGACTGGGTGTTGTACCGGTGGACATCGATCGTAATCCTCTCTCCAACGAACAAATGGGTTCAATACAGGAGAGGATTATGGATATCACGATCGAACAGCGTCACGAGGAGGTCAAACCAGCCTTCCGCGGTACTACGTTCAAAGCCGGATGGCTCATGATCGTATGTGCAGACGCCACCACTGCAGAGTGGATGAAGGCAACCTTCGCCAAGCTAAAAGAGAAATGCGGGTTAGAGGTGATGCTTGTGGGAGAGGAAAATTTTCCAAAACCACATGTCATCAGAGGGTTCTTCCCGCAGAGTACCGGCGTAGCTAGCGAAAGGATCCTAGCCCTATTAGATGGCCAAAACAAAGAACTGAACACGAGAACGTGGAGGGTTCTGCAAAGATCGGATGAGCGAGACATCGCACATATGGTCTTTGCCATAAACGACAGCACCATGAGGAGACTCGTGGAGCTAAAGGGTATGGTCTCTTTCCGATTCGGACAGACCAAACTTATCCTAAAAAGTGCTGACAATACGGCCACACAGGGCCCTAAAGATCAAAAACAGCACGTTTTGGATAAGAAGGATGTCACAGCTCACGGCAGCACCGCAACTGACCCAAGTGGGGCCAGCACCAGCGCTGCCGCTAAGGCTGCAGCTTCAAGTACGGCAACAACTGTGCCAGAAAAAGAAGCTAAAAGCGCGAAGTCAAGCGCAGCCAGAGAAAGCCAAACACGATTCAGGCCTAAGTTAGGTATGGATCGTAAGAAAGCACTGGCACAAGAAGGACATAAAAACAAAAGTCCTAGAGGCAGACAAAGTGGTACTCCTCAACAGGGTATCATACGTAGGAGAGGTGATAACAAGCCCAATAGAGTACGAAACCCTGAATACAGACGCAAATGACCACCCGTCTCAGCGTTTTGCAGGCCAACCTGCACAGGGCTATGGGTGCATCGGACACCTTTAGCCAGCGATGTGCCGAAGGGAACATTGCTATTGGACTAATCCAGGAACCTTGGACAACCAATGGTAAGATATCCGGATTAAATTGTAAACACAGAGAGCTAATTTTCGCCAAAGGTCCTTTCAGATCAAGGGCGGCTATCTCTATTAAGAAAGATATAAAATTTTCTCTCATTCCAGGTTTCACAACTAGGGACCTGGTGGCGGTTCTAATAGAGCGCCACAAAGGCCGAGAGCTGCATAAATTTGTATGCGCATCGGCGTACTTTCCTGGAGACACGGATGCAGTGCCTCCCTTACCAGTACAGGAACTTGTCCGGTACTCTGAGGACCAGAAAGTACATATACTAATCGGCTGCGACGCAAACGCACATAATACCATCTGGGGCAGCCGAGATACAAATAACAGAGGTGAGTCGTTATTAGAATATTTATATAGCAATAACCTCGTTTTTCTAAACAAGGGAAATAGTCCTACATTTAGAAATTCTATAAGAGAAGAAGTTTTAGATCTTACTATATCATCTCCTTTTATGAAGGATATTATAGAGGGATGGCACGTGTCTGGCGAGGCATCTCTATCGGATCATATGCACATCCGTTTCGAGATAAGATGCAATGCCGAACACGCGTCAGTCCGTTCTGACAACAGACTGACTAATTGGAGAACTTACCGCGAAAATCTTGCGGTCAGATCTGACATGCTGCCAGAAGCACCATCAAATACAATTGATGCAGATGCTGCGCAATGTCAAATAAATGATATTATTCTTACCTCATTCAAAAATAGTTGCAAGGTTAAAAGAACCGTGGTTAAAAGGTGCGTACCATGGTGGAACGATAACCTTGAGTCTATTCGAAAGAGGGTGAGAAAGCTTTTTAACAAAGCCAAACGCACCGGCACATGGGAACAATATAAATCCATGCTGACCATATACAACTTAGAGTTGCGCAGATCCAAAAGAGCCTCATGGCGTGCAAACTGTGAGAAGATAGAAAAACTTCCAGAGGTGGCACGCCTCCAAAGGGCCCTGTCAACGGATCAAGAAAAAGGCATGGGATTGTTAATTAAATCAGATGGTTCAATCACACGCGACCGGGAAGAAACGCTGAAAACTTTGCTTCAGGCTCACTTCCCAGGTTCTCACACGATGGTCATTACAGACGACCATACAGCGGTGGTCTCAATTCCAAGAAACCTCAGCAGAATTCATAGTTTATCCGGAACACTTTTTACTCCGGATAAGGTTAAATGGGCAATTAACTCATTTAAACCATTCACGGCATCAGGTACAGACGGTATTTTTCCAGCCCTCATTCAAAATGGAATAGAATTTCTACTACCATCCATGATTGCCTTATTTAGGTTCAGCTTCAACTGGGGGTATATACCAGTTACCTGGAGGGAGGTAAACGTAGTATTTATACCTAAACCGGGAAACAAGCCGAGAGAATTACCTAAATCATATCGTCCGATAAGCCTGACATCGTTTTTTCTGAAAACAATGGAAAGGATTATTGACATTCACATTAGAGAATGCATATCAAAAAGCATGCCTCTGCACCCTCACCAATATGCGTACCAAAAGGGCAAATCCACGGAAGGCGCTCTGTTAAGACTAACTACAGAGATAAAAAACGCCTACCGTTGCAAAGAGATCGCACTTTGTGCCTTTCTGGACATAGAGGGTGCTTTCGACAACACTGGATATGAATCCATATCAAATGCTTTGTACCATAGAAATATAGATAAACCAACTATTAAATGGATCAAAGCGATGCTGGAAAGTTGCAAAATAACTTCCTCGTCAGGAACGACCTCAGTATCAGTAACAGCCGTAAGGGGCTGCCCACAAGGGGGAGTACTCTCACCCCTTCTGTGGTCATTGGTCATCGATGACCTGCTACACAAGATGAGCAGTTTGGGCTACACCACAATTGGGTACGCCGATGATATTGTCATCATAGTTAGGGGCAAAGACTCAATAGGAGTCACATCAAAAATGAAAAATGCTCTAAAGACAGCCATAGACTGGTGCATTAAGGAAAATCTTTCCATAAATCCCAGTAAATCCATCATCGTTCCTTTCACTAAAAGGAGGAAATTAGACCTAGGCCTAATCACAATAAACGACACGGTCGTAGAGTATTCCGACGAAGTCAAGTATCTTGGAGTAATCCTGGACAAGAGACTTAACTGGAACTCTCACATAAACAACAAAATCAGTAAAGCTAATAGAGCTTTATGGGCCTCTCGTCGCACATATGGTAGAACCTGGGGAATCTCTCCAAAGATCGTCCACTGGATCTACACAGTGATGATAAGACCCATCATAACATACGCCTCCATAGTATGGTGGACAAAATCCACACAAAAGGTCGCAATAGAGAAGCTCAAAAAGGTACAACGGCTTGCGTGCCTTGGTATCTCCGGAGCCATGCGTACCTGTCCAACAGCTGCCATAGAGGCAATAACAGGAATTATACCCCTCCACATATACGTCCAAAAAGTGGCGATCCGCAGTGCAATAAGTCTAATACAGCTAAACGAGATAAGTCTTAATGATCATCCGGAACTTAAGACCCTTCTCGATGAACTGCCAGAACTTAACATGAACTGCGCGGTCACAGACCGCATTCAAAAAACACTATGCTTCAACAAACGGTTCTCCACGGAGATACCCAAAAGAGAAGCATGGGCTAGCAATAACCCACCAAACAGCCATAACGGCATAAAGTGGTATACGGATGGTTCTAAAATGGAAACGGGGGTAGGAGCGGGAATATACGGACCACACAAACGCTTTACGATACCCATGGGAAAAAGTCCCAGCGTATTTCAAGCGGAGCTCCACGCCATTCAAGAATGCGCCAGCCGCATTATCTTATCTGGCATAAAAGGTGCAACCATTCATATTTTCACAGACAGTCAAGCAGCTATAAACGCCCTTAGCTCGTATACCATTGACTCCAAATCAGTCATGTACTGCTTCAATACCCTACAAATACTCGGAGCAAGAAACAAGACCAAATTATGGTAGGTTCCTGGTCATGTCGGGGTAGAAGGTAACGAAAAGGCCGACGAACTGGCCAGAAAAGGTTCAGAAACACCTTTCATAGGTCCCGAACCTTTCTGCTGCACTCCTAGATCAGCAGCAACGGCAGCAATTAAAAGCTGGGAACATAGAAAATGTATCTATCATTGGGATAACATCCCAGGTCTAAGACAGGCCAAACGAGCCATTCGGTCCTTCAATCATAATGCCAGCAAATGTCTAAACCTAAGCAGGCATGATATCAAAAACCTAGTAGGTTACCTTACTGGTCACCACGGTTTAAGATATCATCTACACAAAATGAGAATAGCAGATTCTCCTGAGTGCCGACTCTGTCTTGAAGAGGACGAGTCAGCTGAACACATTTTATGTGAATGCCCAGCCCTTAATGGAATTAGAAAGAAGATCTTTCTCAGGGAACAATTGAGCCCCGAGGACATAAAGAATTCTTCTACTGGTAAAATTGTCCGCTTTACACGGAAAGTGGAAATTTTACTAGTTTAAAATTTTTCTGGCCTATACGGTTCAAAAGATCTTTTAGGTCGAAGTACCCCCCCTTTTATAAATCGCCTTGGCGAGCCAGAATTTAAAAAAAAAAAAAAAAAAAAAATTAATTAACTAACTGCAGAGTGTATTCTCTCGATTGAACACAAATTAATGGCTATTTAATGAAATATCATGCGCTTTGTTTAAAATCAAAGTTAGTAGGTACTGGCTTAAAAAAACACCCTTATAAGTCAGCATTGATCTACATTTGGCGACAGGGTAGTCTATGTGACTTGCAAGAGAAAGATTTTGATCAAATATTATGCGAGATGTTTTTTTAATTATCTGCAAGGGTAAATTTATGACGATTCCTGAGCTTTTAAAGCACCTGGATTATCTATAAACATGGTTAATGGGTCCGAGAAATAACCTTTTGACGCGAAAGGGCTAAGAGGCACGCCGCCGCCATAACCAAACAGTTACTATGATTCGACCAAGTGCTATTTTAGTATTCTTACTGGTTTGTCTGTCATAGTTAACCCAATTACCGCCCTATCTGACTAACGTAAGCTGCCATGGTGTGACTGAAAGACCCATACACAAAATGCACAGAGAATTTACTTATTTTATTGAAAAATAAAAAAATAAAAATGTAATTTAAGTAATGTGGCGATTGTTATTTAACTATTTATTTATACATTTTAGACAAACCACAGTTTTCTGTGAATGCTTATTGCACACGGGTTTCTGACAAACACCACAGCATTAGATTGTCCTTTCTTATAAGGGCACCAGTGAGCAGTAACAACGTCGTCTCTTATTTGATTTTACTGCTGACGTAGTCGAAGCTGGATTTGATGATCAGTTTACAAATATCTCGTCAAACGCAGAAACGTTCAATTTCGACATAAATACTCGTAGCTTACTTCGGCGCTGTATACGAGTAAGTATGTAACGAGTTCTCTCAAAAAAAATGTACGTCGACAATTTTGCTTGGTCTAGTTCCAGTGAGTGTATTAATTCAGCCAGATAATATTTGCCGCAATACCACATACACTGGCGATGACAAGGATGACTCCATACATTTTGCAATCGATTTTCAGTCTTTATAGCTGTTGAAATTTTTATACCCGGAAAATTTTACTACCTGGGAGCAGGAACATATTTTCCCAACAGTAAATCATAAAATTAAAGAGTAAATAAGAAACGACCGCTGGAATTTCTCAAGATCAAACAATGAACTTGAAAAGCGTATAAAAAGATGCGCCACTAGGATGAGGCCATTGCGAATATTTCGTTCACATCAGTGATTTTTTTCAAAGTTTTGTTAAGAATATTTAAAAAAGCGTTGAAAAGAATTGTTTTTATTTAGTTTAAAAAAAATGGGTTCCGGACAGACTTTGACAGTGACAGAAAGAAGAAAAATAGATGCTTTCAAGGATTTAGGACTCCCAGGCCGACAACTTGCAAGGAGGCTAAATAGAAGTAAGACTGTTGTAAACAGTTATCTTGCGGATCCACAACACTATGGAAAAAATCAAATAGAAAAGCGGTTTATTCTAAGGCTTGCCTCAAATTCTACTCTACCAGCGTCTAAATTAAGGGCCAACAGCGGAGTATCAGCAAGCATAGCAACGGTCCAAAGGATAATACGAAAAATGGTACTATACACAGAAGAAAACTTAAAAAGAAACCTGTTTTGAGGCAAGTACCCAAGGAGCATCGAACGAATTTTGCAAGAGCAGTGAATAGAAACGTGTTGTCTTTCCGGATGAAAATAATTAACCTTGACGGCCCCGATGGTTACAACTTTTATGTCCATGATCTAAGAAAGGAGGAGCTTATTTTGTAACGCTATGGGGAGCTATTGCCCACTATGGCACAATCGCACAATCGAGTTGGAGTTTTTGTCCAAAAAATGAACGGAAACAACTACAAATGTTTGCTGGAACGGCCATTTCCAAAAGTGAAAAACATTTTCGGACCCCTGTCTTGGATATTCCAACAAGAGAATGTCCCTATCCACACTTCCAGGATTGTTAGAAGTTGGATTTAATCAGAAGACTTGGAACTTTTGCCGTGGCCGCCCTATTCACCGGACTTAAATATAATCGAAAAAGTTTGGGCATGGTTATCTCGTAAAGTGTATGAAGGCGGCAGACAATTTAAAGACAAGGGCACTTTAATCGAAGCTATTCGTGATGCCTGGCCCAAATGTCTCCCAATTGTTAAAAAATACTGTATGATTCTATTCCAAACCGTCTTATAGAGGTCATATCGAAAAATGGCTGGCATACTCATTATGTAGAAAAACATAACAAATAAATGTTTTAAAACTATAAAAGGTAAAAATTTTATTCATTTCTTCCTTTCTTTCGAAGATTTTGCATGTGGATTTTGCTAGTGGCGCATGTTTTTATATGCTTTTCAAGTACATAGTTCATTGTTTTATCTTTTGAAATTCTAGCGGTCGTTTCTTATTTACCCTTTAATTTTATGACTTACTTGCGAAAATATATACCTGATCACAGGTATTAAACGTTTCTGGGTATATAATTTCCAACAGGTATAAAGACTGAAAATCGATTGCAAAATGTATGGACCCATCCTTGTGATTGCCAGCGTATGTCAACGATAATATCAAATTGTGCTATAGGCCAGCTACGCGTTTTTCGCTTTATAGTAATAGCATGGAACATTTCATCAAGCGTGTCTACTCATCCTTATAGTACAAATTTATTATTTTGGACATATATTGCATGATATGATGCATCGTTGACAGAAGTGTAATAGCCTTGCCTTTCTTCGGTAAGCAAAACACATTGCTTTCAATCTCCCTTATTCTGTAATATCTAGGTATAAGGTTTCCTGGAATGCATCTTTTATTTGTTCCTAATGTGCCGACACATAGTCAGTCTCTTCGATAACAATGTTTGTGGCAGCTCGTCGTAAAATGATTGTTGAACGTCACGTTCCTATTTGTTGTTTCAGTAGGTCCACATAGCATCTCGCCAACTTGAGTTGAGAGATCGATTGCGCGGTCCCTTCTTTTCCGACGTACGGAATGCCAAATAGCGTATAATCCACCAAATTTTCATTCCATGTTTATCCGATATAGAGGAAATATATTGGCGGAATGATACCCTATGTCTGAAGGGGACTAGTTGTTTATGTATTGTCTAGTCACTACCCGGCATGTAATGCTGTCACAATTGTCTGTGGATAATATTCCAAACATCCATTATTGGCACCAATTTATCTTGCGCTCTGCGAGTTGATCGTGTGGATATGCCATCAAAGGGTCACTATGTAACAGTTTATGTTCTTTTTGAATATTTTTCTTTTAATCATTTATATTGGTTCGAAAATTAATAGTGACGCGCAGTCATAGCAAGTCAGGAATGGTGTTAAAACTAGCCGGTGTTCTTTGCGAGCCACTTAATTCCCGATATTTATCCAAAACTATTTATTAACGTGCTGCTTTTTTTTAACGAATCGCCTTGTAACGAAAAATCAAACCCATGTCCGATTGGAATCTTTTTATTTCACTGCAAATCCGAGCATAAGCTACACAGTCTTTCAACCAAGTTTACCATGACAGCACTAGAGATTGCGTGTGTCCTTTTAATTCCTTCAAACGGATTCGCCACATAAATTAATTCGTTCGCTCATCAACCCACTGAAGATGCACATGCTCGATGATGAGGCACAATGCCAAACAATCTCCCCCGGAAAAGCACTCATACGCCCCATTGCATGTAGACAATAATCCGAAAACTTTCGCCAGTTGAATGCGCGCACACACACACACATCGCCGCAATCGTTTGACATTTACTTGTTTTAAGGCTCTTATACTGGTTGTATACTTTGGTTGCGTGACATTAAGGACGAACAAATTTAAGCATTGGGGGTTTGTTATTTTTTGAGGATGAGTAAGTATTTTTTTTTGTTTTGTTTTGCATAAGGGCGCCAATCACTATCACAAAACTGTCGCGGTGCTACTGCGGTGCGGTATCATCATCATCATTTGAAGAATTTGATAGTAAAACTTCTGCAATGCTGCAAAAGAATGCAAAATTCGTTTCAACTGTTCCCTTCTGGTGAATACCTTTAAAAGCTGGTTCTTATTTTAATATATGGGCATTCCATTGAGTTCCGTGGTAAACAAACAATAGCTATAAAAGATACAACGTTTACACGTTTCTTAACCTTCTTTCTTCGGCTTTGGTGTACGTACATATCTACTGACGAAGGATTGAATTGAGTTTTCTATTCGTGGTTTGTGGTTATTTTCCATAACAAAAAAAAAATTGGAAAAGGAGAAGGACATGGTATGGAATAGGAGCAATTGCTTGTGGATTCCTGCTGATAAATGACAGGAGGCAAAAGTTTGTTCTCCATTGAAGATCGATTGTAGGCAATTTTGATAGGAAGAGGGAATATGGGGTTTAACGACTGAAAACTGACTAGGAAATCCTAGTGGACTGCGACGAATGGAAACCCTAAATGAGTTAATTATTGAACACAAGTGGGTTTAAAATTTGAAAGGAATGTGGTTGTCATGACAAAAAAGGTCCATGTCTTCAGTCGCAGTGAAACAAGAACATACATGTTGCATAAAAATCGTGGTTTAATTGGTTCTAAAAGATATGAGTCGACTTTTCGCTTAAAAAAATCGAACACGCGAATATAAAGAGTATCCCAAAAAAAATAAGGAAATTAAACAACATCCAGAATCGGATACAATTCAATAATTGTTTTTTTTAGCATTCGTTTTTCAGTCATTCAAAAATATATATACATGAAAGGATCCGGTAAAGCACTAGTATTGTCAATGGCAAGTTGGGATGATGGTTTGCTGATATATTTCGAGGCTCATTATACGCTTATTTTGGAGATGCAAGGCTAAAGGAATGCGTAGATATTTTGTTTGATGGTTTGTTCTGAATATCAACAACAGTACCTACAAGTCTCTGGACTATAACGTATTTCGCGAAGGTGTCTTTTCAATAAAATCGCGATCACGAGCTAAACAAATTAAATTGATAATTCGTATTTTTGTTAGCCTTCTGTGCTTTTAAGGTCGCTCTAAGGTTTCTGGATTCGCTGGATTTTTATAAATAAAGCAAATAAATTTGATTGCAAAAGCGGGATTATAAAAAATTTGGGCATTGTTATGCACTAAACTTTTATTAATAACTTCAATGAAATGAAGCATATAACAGTTCTGCCACACAGGAAACTCCTGCCCCACAGATGCGCCTGTTACCAAAACTACAGTGGAAAGACGGAAAGGTACAGGGCTAAACTGAACCGAAAAATCGGCTCAATAAGCGAAACTGAATTGCAATCTATGACGGGTACAGGTGCTCTTACCGCTTGTATTTTGAAAACGGCAAGATCTCTGCAACAGACTCCAAGAGAAATAGGCAATCAACCGTGGTTCGACTGGGAGTGTGAAGACGCCAGGAAAAAATGCTTTGCTTTTTTACGGCTTCTCAGAGGTGTGGGCACAAATCACGCAAAAATTATGTACAAGGATACGAACAAAAAGTACCGAAGCTTATGTGCCCTAAAATATAAAGTGTACATGCAGAAAATATCAGAAATGCTTATGAGTATAAATGACAGCCGGTCCTTCTGGAAGATAACCAAAACACTTAACGGTGCCCTCTTCACAAGGGGTATTAAAGTCGAAGCACCCCTACTAGCCGAGTATTTCGAAAAGCTGCTAAACTCACCGCAAAACCGAAAAAAAAAACAGTTTGCTCTACCTTTTGTCGAAGTTGAATCACTAGATCGATAGATTTTCAAGATCTCGCCAGAGTCGTCAACCAATGTGCTTTAAATAAAGCTCCGGGCGAAGATCGGATCCCCTACTGGGCAACAGAAGTGTATCTTCGAGCACCAAATTTAAGATTTTCGAGGCCGTTATGAGGTCAATCATGTGCTACGCAGCACAAGTTTGGGGTTCGAAGAGGTAGAAAAAATACTCAGATACCTCATCAAGAAAATGTTAAGACTATCAGAAAACACCCCGACATACATGCTGCATCTGAAAAGTTGGCTACCACCGCTGTATATCCACACACTGAGACTGCACTTTCTCTATATTCTAAAAATCAGAGGCCAACCTGATCACCGTCTCCCAAAAAAGATTATCACCCACCTCGAAAATAGAAACCTCCAGCTCTTTTGCGAATGGGAAAGACTAAGTCGGGAATACAACGTTCCTCTACACTCTGAAAATGAAAGTACCTTGCGTAAGTCTATAGAGGAGCTACTACTGAAGATCAAGGAAGGATCGCGTGAATCGTTCAGAACGCAAAGCCATCAAAGCCAAACAAGAATCACGTACAAAGCACTTCAGCATGATCTTCATGATAACAACTATTTTCATGACCATAATAATCTGGAGGTTATATCAATAATTTTCAAAGCCAGAGGGGAACTCCTATGCCTTAATTATATTCCGGGGAAAAGCACCCTTACGACGGATGACATCATATGCATTTTAAATGGGGAAAATTGGACTGTCTTATATAAACTTTTGAAAACCGCCTTGAAATACCGACAACAAATAATAAATGAAGCTTTTTAGTAAAATATATATCAAGAAAACACAATTAAAAAATAAGTTTACAAATATTAGTCTATGTATATTGGAATCTCAATACTCTCTTTCTCGGCTGACGCCATAAGCCAATGCTTATTTATGTGAACCTTTTGTAACACATGAATTTTTAATGTATCAATAAAATCATATATTACTACTAATACTACTATAACAATTTAACAAAACAAAATAAATACAAGGCGTAAAACCTAGCTCTTTCAACCATTTAGATGTTATTTGGCCCCGGCAAGATATGAGCCGGCAACCTTTCGATTAGTAGTCCAACACTCTAACCACTGGGCCCGATTTTTTAAAAACCAGGAATTTCGATGCGATTATCTCCACTCACAATAGGGTTTATTAGGCACGCACCAGGGCTCCAGTAACAATACCAAACACGGAGCAACATATTTTGAAAATTTGTGTCAAATGCTTAAAGAAGTTAAATCATTGCCGCATAAAAACGTTAAACAACAACTTTGAGAAAGTTAAAGGATGCAACAAGTTTTATGTTGGTAAGATGGTAAAGAACATCTCTTGATAGTAGCCTAGTTATTAATGTAACTCAGCTGCCCAAAAATGTTATGTTTGCTAAAGTCTGCAGAGAGCGGCTGAACATGAGAGTCGCCTTTGTGCACTTACCACCTACCCAAATGTGCCCGCCACCAGTATGTGGAACCAATATCGCAACTTCCACAGGGAGGCAGTCGAGACCAATATCGCGGGGTATGATGATGTATGCGTTTACCGGAAGAAGTGACAGAAGATACATATTTAAAAACGCTGCAGTGCAACACAAGAACAGCGAAAGAATAGTATCAAGCCAGGAGATGGGAAGAGAAGGAGATCCTGAGGCATCCTGAGGTTTTATAAAGAAACCAATAGCTGCTCGCTTTAAGACCGGAATGCAGGCTTTTCGAAACAGAGAAGGCAATAGTCACCGAAGCACAGGGGATAGTTACTATGTTTAAGCTTAATTTCCAACAGCTGCTCAACTGGCATCATGTAAAGAGAGAGACGGGGCAAGAAGAGAATCCACGTCCAGTCAATGAAGCGATTCCATCACCCAGTATAGAGGAGTTTGACTTAGCTATAAAAAAAAAAGCTCAAGACCAAAAAGGTCGCGGGCTCTGATGGGTTACCGGAGCGGAGCTTTTCAAATACGGAAGTGAGGTTTTGGTAGGGAGCATGCACCGACTCATCAACCAAGTTTGGGTAAAAGAAAGACTGGACTATATATGCCCTACCTACAAGAAAGGCGATTCTGTGCTGTTAGAACTATGGAGGCATATCCGTGATTAATGTCGCCTACAAGTTCATATCCAACCTACATTGTGAACGTCTGAAGCCGTTTCTGCAACAGACTTATCGGCACGTAACAGTGGGGCCAAAGGCCACAAAAGCCGGCAGGTCGACAATATACCAAATTTCCACACTGCGGCAAATCCTGGAAATAACTAACAAATTTCAAGTCGAGACTCACCATCTTTTCATCAACTTTAAAGCCGCATATGAAAGCATTCATAGCAGTAGCTCTCATGGCTATGGCCGAATATGGGATCCCAGCAAAACCGAGCTCCGAATTTTGGATGACAAGTAGGAAAGGGGAGTTAATCTAGAGTTTTTCAAAAGAAAACTTTTCCTTCAGATATTTGGTCATGTGAGCAGGGAGGTCGAATGGAGGAGAAAATACAATCACGAAATTTATGAGTTGTACAAAGATCTGAATGCAGTCCAAAAAGCTAAATCACGTCGATTACATTGGCTACAAATGGACAATAACGCTCAAGTCAAGAGCATCTTCGACTCCCAGCCCCCAGGTTCGAGAAAGCAAGGGCGACCGAACCTCAGTTTCAAAGACCAAGCCACCGCCGATGTCAAAGCACTTGGGTTGGACAACTGGAAACAGCGTGCCCGGGATCGCAGGGTATGGTAGCGACGCTTCACGGGTCAAGAGCCCATCAATTAAGTTACTAAGTATGCTACTGATAGATTCTTCAGAAAACAAAATAGTGAACAGGCTAGAAGCGACGGATCAGCATAAATGATTTTGAAATAAATACTTGTAAGTGTGATTGTCAAAATTTATAAATGATTGAAAGAAATATACTTTTTAACCATAGCTTATTGGGAGTTATCCTAAAAGCGCAAGGACACTTGCATCAATTCATGTATTGAAAAACATATGAGACCACTTTCGACACAAGGTGTGGAGCATGGTGTGGACCTCGAGATTCCGACGGAGATCGACAAAGCTCTAACTTTAGACGATTGCTTAGCAATATCTTGTCTTGTCCACTTGTTGCAGATTCTTATACAAGCTGCTGTTGTTAACAAGCTGAAGAAGTGCTACAAATAATATAGGCTAGCACTGGGACCACCGTGCTTCACTTTGGTTGAGCTTACCATAACCGCTTATATGTCATGACTCTTTGGGTCACAGACGATACAAGCCAGATAGGGAAGCCGGACATTATATATTTAAACATAATGTTTTCTTCTTTTTAGTTTATTTTTCCAGGAAAGGCGAACATATGCATCCACGCTAGGCTATCGCTCCACTTTCTGATAAGTCTTGCATCTATTCTTTAATTGTTGGAAATTGTCTTCCGTAAGGATCGCTGTCATATCACAACTGGTCTTTCTAGAGGAGGTGGAGTTCTTGTAGCTGTTGGAACCCATATATCCGCTAATGAAATTCCGTTTAAGATTAATCTGCCTACTTTTAATGTAGATCTTTTAATTATCAAGTTATCTTCAACCAGTCATGCGGATTTATATATAATTGTGTGTTATATTCGCTCGGGTAGCTCTCTAGAGATGTATAATTTATATTTATCCAATTTGGGATCATTTTTGAGTAATTTAAACAGTAGCGATCATATTATTTGTTTGGGTGATTTTAATGTAGGAGATGTTAAATGGAAACTTGACTTAAATGATAAATATCTAGTTCCTTTTAATGTCCGGTCTAACATAGAAATTGCGGTCATAGATCTTTTTAGTCAATTTAATCTTGTTTAAATAAATATTTTTTGTAATAGCCTAAATCGCCAACTAGATTTGGTATTTGTTGATAGGGAATTTGATACTTCTATTGACCTTGTTAACATTCCAGTCATTGAAAATACAATTCATCATAAGTGTTTTTCCAGAAGTAACATTTTTTGAGTATATTAAAAATGCAAAAAAAAATGGAATACTCAAACATTTGATATCAAACGCGCTAATTTTAATGTAATTAATCGGTTTTTTACAGCTATACCGTGGAATAACTCGCTTACAGAAACTAACCTCGAGCATGCATACAATGTTTTTAGTCACCGTGTAAAATATGCACTGGAGCAGTTTGTTCCAAAAAAGCGAATAACGTTAAATTCTAATCCTCCTTGGTTTAATAAATGATTATCCAATTTAAAAAATTGAAAGATTAAGGCATATAAATTAAATAAACGTGACAAAAAAAAACTCATTTCTTCAACTGAAATACTTGCAGTCTCTGAAAGAGTTTAATTATCTTAATAAATTTCTCTACAGTAGTTACGTATTGTCAGCTGAGGCTAAAATCAAAGTAAATAGTAAACATTTTTGGACCTTTATTAACAATAAGCGAAAATGCATTGGCCTCCCAAACTGTATGAAGAGGAATCGAGCGATACTGTCACCATTTGCACATTTTTTGCAAATTACTTCAAATCCGTGTATTGCCCATCCTCTCGAGTTACTCGTAAAAACAGGTTTGGATGTAAAAAAGGGTGTCGGTCCAAATGGGATCTCTCCCATTTTTTTGAAAGGATGTGCTACATCACTTGCATTACCATTATGTACTATTTTTAATATATCCCTTAGGACTGGCAATTTTCTTAACGAGTGGAAAATGTCTTACATATCACCTATTTTTAAGGACAGATCCAAGCGTTAAGTTACTAACTATAGGCCTATATGTAAGCTATCTGTTATTCCCAAGATTTTGGAAAAGATTGTGTGTAATAAATTAAATTTCTTTGTCAAGAAAATCATATCCGATTCTCAACACGGCTTTGTTCAAGGCAGATCCACAGCCACAAACCTAGCAATCCTGTGCGAAAAAATTGTACCAAAACTTTGAACGCGGTTTTCAGACTGACAGAATTTTCACCGACTTTGCTAAGGCCTTTTGCAGAGTAAATCATAATGTGCTGATCCAAAAATTAAAATGTATTGGGTTGGGCTCCCCTCTGTTAGATTGGATATCGTCATACCTAAGAGACCGAATTCAATACGTTAAGATTGATGGTTGTCTTTCGGAGCCTATCTATCAACATCAGGTGTTCCGCAAGGAAGTCACATTGGACCATTGCTTTTGGTCCTCTTTGTTAATGATATTCCGTCTCGCATTCGTAATTCCACCTGTCTTTTATTCGCTGATGACTTAAAAATCTTTTACTGCATTCAAACTGCTGAAGATTGCTTGCTTCTTCAAGATGATCTTAACAGCCTAGCTAGTTGGTGTCAACACTACCTTCTAGATTTAAACGTAGCTAAATGTCAAACACTTACTTGTGCAAGATGCATTGGTCCAATATCCTTCAATTACCAAATAAATAATGTCCAGCTTGAAAAAGTACATCAAAAAAAGAATGCTTGGTTTTATATAAAAAAAAAAAAAAAAAAAAAAAAAAAAAAAAAATGAAATTGTATTCTTTCAGAAAGATGTCTCTCGGAAGCGTATTCTAAAGCTTTGCTTGTTCTATATAAAAACATACGGAAAGGTATCAGTCTGCTCGGCCAACCTCGAATGCAAACTCTCCGTCGCCGTACATATCAAAGAAAAGTATCTTCCGAACGGATACCTCTATAGGGCTGAATACCTTTTTGTCGCCAATGCATCAAATAAATCTGGACAAGTTCGTTGGTTTTCGACCTATAAAACCGACCCTGACTGCCACCACTGCGATCCACATCCTAGAATGAACGATGAAACCAGAAGCAGTTGACTGACAACGGGGTCGCAGCTCACGAACACACCAGATTTAGATGCTTTTATCCCAAATAACCCTCTTAATATATTTAGACATCCTTCTCTCTATCTCCTCCCCAAGTGAGTTAGCTAGAGAGCTACTCCACCACTACCGCTCGCACAATTTCGATAGAAATGCAAAATTTTCGATTTTTGTTTAAACACTTTGCACGATGTACGACACGGTGAAGTGAGTGACTGAGACTCAACAATGAAATGACGGGTGGCGGGAATATGCACAATTAAGGTTTGTGCTCCTGTGGAAAAGGTAAATATCCTTGCATCGGGAATTTTGTGTTTTGTTGAGTAAATTGCGGTTAAATTAGGGTGAAAATATGATTATTGATGTACTTTGCAGAGGGTGACAGCGAGAAAGGGGTTAGATAAAGGACGAAGGATAATTGTGGTGGTGGATAGCTTAAAATATTGAACTTTCAATGATCAGAGGTATAAGGCGAACAGGACGAAGAGTTAGAAATACGCTTCCTTCGTTGAGACAATTGAAAGAGATAGTGCTAAACATGGCAGTGTTGAGTTTGAGTATAGAGTCCTTAAAGTTGAAGGAAAGTTTTGAGTGCATTTTTGTAAATGGAAAGAGATATTGCTTTAAGATGGTACATTGTATCAGGCGATAAGGATTTTCTAGAGTAATGTAAAGATTGTAGACCTTAGGGTTTATAAGCGTTATCAAAAGCAGTAAATTGGGCAGGCTGTTTGCAATTAAACTGTTTAGTATCACCAAAGTGATTTGTAAAACTTGTACAAAAGTAACTTAGGTCGTTTAAGGGTAATATCTTATTTAAAACGGTTATTTTTAATTCATGAGCACAAATGTTTCTGTAGCAATGGGTAGGATAGTCAGTTGTGGGATTTTTAACGCACCAGATCTTAACCAACGACCATACCACGTCGAGTTAATCGGTTCTCGTCAGATTACCGTAATTTAACGACGTTGGGCGCAGTTAGTATGTAGATGGGGGACCGTTTGAGAACAACCGCGTGTCGCTGGCCAGTCCCATCTACAGAGTTGAGGTAGATAATACATACGTGGTATCACAATGGACCTAAATTGGTTAAATTGTGTCGGCTTCTGCCGACAGCCACCTAAACCTAACCTAACCTAACTCACCAGATGAAGCTTCCATTTAGAGACGTTTAGTCGTATCAATTTAATACCTATTTTTCATAACCGCAGCACCGCAGCTCAACTGTCTACAACTAGAAATACCCTATTAGTTGTTATGTACACCCAAAACAAACTTCTTAATAAATCCAAACCCCCTTTTTGTATGAGGGACGGGGTGTCCTTGGAAATTGCTTTGATCCGTTGTAATACCACCCCAACGACGAAAAAGTTTTTACCAGGTGCTCAGTTATACCAAAGGGTTCAACCGTCAGGTTCCGTGTTGGTTAGAGCCAACCCATCCCCGAATGAAACATATCTTAAATGGGAGGACGTCGATTTTTGTTTATATTCATGGAATCACGGTATGCGATTCCTGAACACTTATGAAAAAGACGACAAGCATCTCAAATTGACACTGTTCGCGTATATCTCATACTGATATCATTTAAAAAAAAAAACTGTTGCCGGTGTAAGGATGTCACATTGTCCTTGTAAAGCTTTAGCTTCTGTTCTGACTTTGCATTAAGAAGAAAAAGACACTACTGTTGCTTGCTGCTCCTTTGGTTGGCTTTTGTGCGTCTCACTTAACCGAAAGTGATTGCTATTTGGTTGTCGTCATTGTTCGGTTTTTTGCTCGTTTTTTCTAAAGTACAATGCAGTTATATGCTTTAGAAAGCGGGAAAAAAGCGAAGGAGAATATTGACGACGAAAATGATGATGATGGTTATGCTGAGGTGTTAGCGATACATTTTATGTGCAGTAGGAAATTGTACATGACAAGTTGAGGGTGAACAGATTACGATGGCAAAGTGAAAATTTAATTCTGCGTGCAAAGTGGTTTCAAGAACTAAACGAGGTGTTTAGATATTTTAAAAAATGTTAAAAAAGTGCATGCGATTTAGTCAGAAAGAGAAGGAAAGTGCAAGGTTTTTTTAAATCAAAGGGCAGGCTGCAATGACCAACAATAGTTTAAATATTTGTATCCACGTTCCTTATGTTTACTAGTACTCGGAAAGATGGAATTTTGAGAACAAAATGAGACTCTATGACTCTTATGATTTGAGACTGTGTATGAGGCGGTATGCTGCCCTCCTACAACCGATGTTAACTTTGGATTTGGAGTAGGTGCGAGGTTGGATTAATTGAAAAATATATATGGCGCACAAATCTGTGTGTAGGTATATCCAACCTCACACCTACTCCAAATCCACATTGTTTTTGGGATCCATTTCTAATGAAGAGAATTTATTTCAAGTGAATATGTGACCCATGAGTTTGAGCACTCATGGTGAAGCTATTGCCCATGAGAAAATTTCGCTGCACCGAACGGATATTCATTCATGGCATGGCGGGTATTGCGGTTTCGTTCCTTGCAAATTTCGTTTTTCGTAGAACCGTTATGAATGCACAAGAGCCGGACAGCTGCCGTCGCATCATTAGTGCACAACAAAATCTAAAGATAAGTACATACGTGTATTTGTTCGAAAACGAACATTCGGCTTCGGCTTCGGCGAGAAGTCGACCTTCGGTTGGTCACTACTTGAAGAATAGGACAGATAGAAAATCTTACGCAGTGGTTTTGCCAGCGCTGAAGAACAACTATTCAGATCAATAGAGGAAAGGAAGGACCAGTGGATCTGAGTATGTTAAGATCTCGAAGTAGTCTTGCCACTGTACGAGTGCGAAAGTATTGTTGCTGTAGTCTTTTAGTGAAAACGGAGTATGCAATTTTCTAACCATTGTTCCAAGTGTTTAAAAACCAACGGAGAAAAATATCGTTAAAATAATAAAAGAATCAGCTTGATTGTCCAACTTTCTAGAAATTTCTCTAACGGTTTTTGCGATATAGCCACTTTTCTAATTTGACGCTATTATTGACCCATTTTCGAAAATCTGTGGCCATTTTCTTAAAATAACCCATTAAAGCCGTTTTTAAAGCGATGTTTTAAAAACTTATGAAAAAGTTATAAAAAAACGCGAAATTCGCCATAATGTGGTCTGGGAGAGGCCCATTTCTTGAGAACGCTGTGAAATCAACTGATTTGGCTGGTTTGCGACGGAAGCCTCTACGGCAGCAATATTCTCCTAACTTCGGGCAAAACGCAGTCTCACTGGCAACATCAAGCAGCGAATATTCTGACTCAAATTTTTTCCCTAGGCTATGAATTGCGTGTCTACTGATGGGACGAGAATTACAGCCAACAATTGGCGTTAACGCTCTTAAAGTTAAGTTAAAATTATTGGAAAACGTTGTTCCTTCGTGATGAAAATGTTGATTTTACTGAATACTATGACATTGACAGTTCTGTAATCGGTTTAAGGCTGCATTCACACTGAAAATTTGAAGTTGTCAAGTCGCTAATGAAAGACCCTTTATAAAGAAATTGTTCAAAACGACTTTAACTGCATACTTTGCGAATGATTTTTTCAACAAAGCGTGTTTTTTTTTTTATTGTGGGCGTGTTAGTGGGTGGATTTTAAAAATATTTACACATGAGCATTACGAGTCCCTAGAGAGTATGTATTGCAAATTTCAACTTTTGATCACAAACTTCTTATCTCAAACTTTGATTTTTCGAAAAAAATGTTTTTTTTTTAATTGTGGATAGATTCCAAAAATGTTATCTTAAAAAATATATTAAAAATTTCAGCGGATTTTAACAATTCATAAATTTGATTATTTCGGGCTCCTGCAGAATATCTAAAAATATATAAATATAAGGTTTTAACGGCCCATACAGGGCCTAAAACCTAGCTTCTCCAACCACATTCTTGTGTGAAGTGGAAGGGACCTACAAATTTAAGCCGAATCCGAACGGCAAATTTGAGAAGCTTCTCATGACAATTGATACTCTTGGATGTTTGTCAGACGTTCGCAAGAGGTGGGGCATTGGAAAAAAACTCTAATGTTACTTGACCCCGCCGGGAATAGAACCGGGGACATTTCGATTTGTAGTTCGACACACTACCACTGAGCTACTGCGCCTACACCTAGAGAGTATATGGTTAAAATTTCAGCTTTATAGCTCCAGTTTAGAGGCCTAATTTTTTGTCGACGGACGGACGGATGCTGATGACGAATTTAGAAACACTTTCACTATGTTACAAACTAAGAGTCAAAATTAATATACTCTTAGAATAGCGTAAGGGCAAGTGACACAAATATTAATAAATATATTAAATTTACTTTGTACAGTTGTTGTAGGCACTTTCATAAAAGTTTCCGACTTAAAACCAGAAACGTACAACAGGTGGCCCACGAGTCTGAAATGTATCATTTCGGCGACTGTCAAACTTGAATCTTGGCTAGCATAAAGCTATGGTTCCTCAATTGAGCAGGCATGTCTTCATATAAAAAATTCTAATTGTGGATAATGCATTTGGTATCGGAGCGGTCAAATTCTTTCAAAAGCGCGTTCCATCACAATAATTTTTTTCCATGTGTGACGTGATCATCTAAAGTTCGATAGAGGGTACATCCGGAAAAACAGATTATCACAAAAAATGGGTAGGTATATACTCAAATCATATAAAAGAGAAGTTGCTTCCTATTATGTTAAACACGGTTAAGTTCTTGCCAGGATTTCGCCGGCAAATAAATTAGTGTGTGCGTATGAGCGACGGTAAACTTGATTGATTTAAAAAAAATGCTTCAATTGTATATAATAATTATAATATATTATTCTTTGATAATCAATTACCAACCCTTCAAAGCTTATCTGGAAACTATCTGGACATCTTTACAGTTAATATCCGTTCAATAAAAGACACCAGAAGATACCATCTCGTAGCTCTTAATACCTATTGCATACACGTAGACACTTCAATACCAGTACTCGCACTCATTTCCGAACCCAAATAAGCCCTCCTCTTATCAACTCATATCCATAATCGATTACGGCTGATGTTTTACCTGGTAATTATCTCTGTTTTTGGAATAATTATTCACACGAAATTGACTTTGAAATTCGATTGCATGGCAATCGACTGTGTGTGTGGCTGCGGCAGACTGGTGACAACGACGGAATAAAAGAACTGTCACAGTGTTAAAAATTACCTCTTTCATTCGAATACTGTACAAGCCTGTCTATAGAGTGTATCTAATAATTTCTATATCAGCACAGTGGCAAGTGAGTGCAATGCTATTGCAGATAGATGTCACTTTTGCATGATTCAATGTTTGCCAACAGTCACAGGAAACCATTCATAATGTAAATCCGAAAAAAAATTTGCTCAAGTTGATTACTCTTGCGTCTCGAAGCAAGGGAGAAGCGTGTCAGGAGTAGGTGTTTTTTTTATATATATTAGAAGCTAGGTTTAGCTTATTTACTTAAGCAGTTTACTAGAAGGTAATTTTTATTTTGTAATAAATTGCTGACTGAAGGGGTGCGGTGTTCGGAGATGATGATGTTTTTACTGCGTGTAGGTATAAATTTTAAACCTTTACATTTAAAACTACCGCTGAGTTCTACGACCTGTTTGAAGTGGTACAATTTGCCAATGTTATGTAATTTGTGTCACAAAAAAGTCCAATAAAACAGAGCGACATATGAAATGTATATAATGGTCGCATATCTAGGTAACTTTCAAACCAATTCCATCGTATTTTCGTTACAATATATTTTTAATTAGTCATCAAAAAAAGAAAACAACATGTCATACCAGCCAGAGCACATTCGGCCGTTAAGAGCTGCGTTTCAATCTATATTATTGCACCCTAACCTCAGACAGTGGTTGTCCTGAATTATCTTCCCTTTTAACAAATTCTTCAGCTAAACCCCGCATAGCAAAATGAATCGTTTGGCCTTAAGGCCCCCGCCAAAATAAAGAAACAAGTGACAGTTCCCTTTAAGAATTGCGCACAGTTCTATTGGCGTTTTCTTTATTGCCGCCTCAGGAGCCCGGTTTGGTTAACTCTTTCAGAGTATGGCAGAACTTTTGGTGCCACTCGGTACCACTCGCCAAGTTGAAATTCATCTAAAAATGTCCTCTCATTAATAAGCCAACATTTTCTGTTCTTATTTTTCGTTGTGTTCACTTGCGTTGTGGATTTCAACCTCACTGCCGATATAACTTTTGCCACCCATGTATGAAAAGTAAGCTCCATTCATTTTCATTAACCACCGTTACAGTGTCTCTCGCTAAATAAACATCCATGTGCTTGGTAAAAAACAAACACAGAAACTCATGTCCTCTGACTTTTAATCGACGTAAAATCAAATCAAATTACTCCCGCTCCCGGAGTGCACATAAGAGTATGTGTGTTGCAACAGTTGTTGTCTGTCTGTTAGGATTCCTCAATAAACACCCCATTTTACTCGGTTGCGCGGTGAGGACTTAAGGATTTTTCTATGCTTTCATGTCTGTTTGGGGACATATTATTCGATTTTAATAGATCCACAACCACAACTTAAAAGGGGTTATGTGAACGGTGTATGGTGCTGCCATGATCTTGGGTTATTAATATTCATTCAGCAGGAAAATACGCCACTGTAAAAACGACTATCCGGATAACAGATGAACAATGCTTGAGAATGCTAATATCCTAGGTAATTTATTAGACATGCATACGATGCGAAATGATGAATTCAACCAACACGACAATTGATTTTCTCCAGCGAAAGCGGTTTGATTTTTTGGTAGAAATGGCAGCACAAGATACCAGCAAAGCACACACAAGAAGATTGCTGAAGAAGGGCTAGAGTTCAGCTTTTTTCTATGTCAAGTAGAATGATAATAATAGTTATTCAGCTATGGATTGGGACACGTCCTTAAGAATTCAAGAGTCAGCCGCTTATGCAAATAGATTTTTTACTATGTGAGGAGGGTAATTTTTGTTTGTTTTTTGATTATGTGGTATTAAATGGTATCATTTGTTAATATTGTGTACGCATACCCGAATAAGGAGGGTTAAATTAATTGACCTTAATGTAACGGTTTAGAAGTAATCAATTAATTTAAAACGCGTTTGTGTGACGATAAGGGGTTACATTGAGAAGAACATGGTAATGTTAACGATAGGGGAAGAGGTACAAAATACTGCGTGGCAGAGCCAATAAAATAACTTATACAGAGTTTACAAAAAATTGTTTTTTTAAAAACTTTTCGAAAACCCAGCTAAAAACTTTGTAATTTAAACGTATAAATATATACCTACCTATTTTGTTTAATTGGCGCCCAATGCGGGGTCTTAGTTTTACTTGTGGCAATAGAGAAAAACACACGATCAAATTCTTCTCTTTTTCGGTACATTGCTAGCATTAGCACCATCGTTGTTTAGAAGCCATCAGAAAGGGCCCAAACGATGTACTACATTCCTCCATTATCACAATTAAGTTCTTGGATTGAGAGTGTGAAGGCAAAGCAAGGGTTGCGTAGTAGAACAAGAGATAGTCCTACATCGCAAGTAGAAACACGCGTTCTTAGATAATGTTTAAAAGTTTTACCAAATGACAGTAAGCATATGTCAAGGCTTCAAGGTTAGAATAAAAAAGCGTAGGGATGTTAACTGAAAATTTGTACTGCAGAAGCAATTATTTTGTAGAATTTGGGTTGGATTGACATCCCATCTCCAACCGGTGGCTAATCGTAGACATATCGATAATCTCTGTTTATTCTATATTTACTAGCATATCAGATTATCAGATGTTCTATGGAATGAAAGAAAATAATTCCATAATACGCATCATTTGTTTGTCATACTGGCACTGGTAACCTTTTTTTTATAATCTGGCCGAACTAAATTTTTGATACCGTGCGAGTAGTAAAGAAATGAAGACTAGGGCGAGAGCTGAGAAACCGATGCACATGGAAATCAAATGTTTGTAAATTATAATAGGTAGAAAACACAGAGTGTGTTAGAGCATTTCACATTCGTATTGTACGGCTAAAAAAACATTTCCTTGTAGATTAGATTAGATTAGATAGATTCTTTATTTTTTCCATCGTAAAGTTTACAAATTGGTATACTTAAGAATGAGGACATGGCAATACTGCCGTCTGCCTGAGATGACCTTTCATAATATGATTTAAAAAAAAAATAAAAGAAATAATAAAAAGCAAAAATTTTAAAATATAAAGAAAAGGAGAAAAAAAAAATGTTTAACAAAAGATATGAAGAAATATTTTTATATAAAACAATGATATCAATTTTAACGTGATTTGAAACACAAAATATTATACAACTTGGTTAATTTGATTAGCTGTTTATACAAAATTTTATCAATTTTAACATGATTTGTAACACAAAATAATACACAATTTGGTTAGAAATAGCTGTTTATACAATATTATCAATTTTAACGTGATTTGAAACACAAAAGAGATAATATCAAATTTAGTATGATCAGCAACAAAACAATAAATAGTTAGGTATAAAATTTGGTCAAAACTGCAATATGCGGGTAATCGACTAAGTTTAATATGTGAAACTGTTACGGTAAGAAAGAGCATGTTGGCAATATTTAAAGAGGCTGAGCCAGCCCATTGCTCCATTTAAAATTTCAAAAAGTTTGTCCAAAGATATAAAACTTTCCCGAAAATGCAACCGGCGAATTTCTTGTAGAATAGGACAAGCAGCAACGAAATGGTATATATCTTCATTCGCTCTTCCGTTACATAGATCACATAGCTGGGGCAAGTCTGATCTGATGATAAAGTTCAAATTTAAAATTTCAACTCTTGCTCTAAAAATAATACTTATAACCGAGGCTGAAAATTCATTACTAAAGTCAGAGACTTCCGAGGGCAGTTCATGGTTTAAATGACTATAAATAGCTCTTGAAGTAGACGAAGATGCTCTGGAAAGGTTATCCAGAAACATTTTGTGATCCACCTTAGCAATCACATCAGAAAACTGAGCCTGCCAATCGGTCACATTAGTTTCTGTTAAGTTTAAACTTGTTTCGTAAGCTAAAGCTAGTTCGTTCCAGTTTTTAAACGGGGAAGCATTCACTCGAAGTAATTTTCTTAAGATGATTTTGTGAAGACAAGTTTCGCTTCTTTTCATCACTCTTGTAATGAAGTTCGCACTTGCCTTCAAATTTTGTATATATATAGGGACTATTCCTGACTCTACATATATGGCGTAGTTGGGTGTTGAGTTAGGCAAACGAAATATTCTCTTAAAAAAGTTCCTTTGTACAGTTTCAAAAGCTTCGAAGTGTGTGTATCCGAAGACTTGGACGCCATATGCCATGCATGCATTTACTGTCGCGTTGAAAACTTTGTACTTGGACGTTAAATCAACATTTTGGTTCGAAAAAAACTTTGGCCACATTATATTAAGAGCCAATTTAGCTTCGTTGCTTTTTTCTTTGGAGTGCTTTAGATAGCTTAAATTGTAGGTCAAGAGGACACCCAAATATTTAAACTCCTGTACAACCTCAATGTGTGTATTGTTTAGAGACCATTTTTCTTCCGCTCGCCTTCTTGATTGTCTCTTTTCAAATATAACAATCTTAGTTTTTTGGGTATTAATTTGCAAGCCCCAAGACTCGCAAAATTAACTTAGACGGTTTATTTGCAATTGAAGCGAGAAAGGATTATCAGCAAGCATAACTAGATCGTCCGCGTACAACAGGACTTTGATTATAATGTTAGCAAAATTAACTCCACCCGGAAGAAGCTCGCAGACATCATCTATGAACAGGGCAAATAATAATGGGC
Organism: Portevinia maculata; assembly: GCA_949715645.1. NCBI lineage: Eukaryota > Metazoa > Arthropoda > Insecta > Diptera > Syrphidae > Portevinia > Portevinia maculata. Next base: position 192,500,942 of record OX454525.1, read on the forward strand.
TGAGGATACAACCCTGAGGAACACCTGTAATTGTATCAAATCGATTTGAAAATGTGAAACCGTCCCATTGACGAAATAAGACTTGCATACACTTCGAGAAACTTTCTTGACAAACCAATGCAAGAAAGTTTGTATATTAAAGCTTGTCTATTGACTTTATCGAATGCAGCTTTAAAATCAACAAAGCAAGTGTATAGTTTCTTTTTTCTATCTATAAATTGTTGAGAAATGCTTGAAATGGCCAAGATATGATCCATGGTTGAAAAACCTGGGCGGAAACCGGCTTGAAAGATGCTCAAAAGACTGTTATCCTCAATCCATTTTGTGAGCCTTTCATATAGGATTGCAGTGATAGTTTTTCTTATTGAATTTAAAATTGAAATACCTCTATAATTTTCCGCAGCGTTGGCATCACCTTTTTTAAAATAGCAAAAATTACAGATTCGTTGAAACTGTTAGGGACACATCCATCATTGTACAATTTGTTATAGAAAGACACGAGGTAGTTTTTAAAATCAATAGTGCTGTTTTTATAAAACTCGACTGGTATGCCGTCTAGGCCAGGAGCCTTGCTGTTTTTCAGTTTTTGGAGCGTTACTTTCAATTCGGGCAATGAGAATTCTAAATCCAGCTCGTTGACTCTAGTATCAGGAAGCGCGTAATCAAAGGTATGAAGGTCTTCATAAGCTGAGAGTAGAGTTTTAAAATGGGCTGCTAACGTCTCAGCTTCTAAAGAGAACTTCATACCCTGATTGCGCCCACCAAGATTGCACACTGTCTCCCAAAATATCTTTGAGTTTGTGCAGTTTTCCAATTTCTTAGCCACGTTTTTTAAATAGGTGATTTTCTTAACTGAGCACATTTTCTTAAAATCATTATTAATGCGAAGATAGATGTTTTTGAAAAATTGAGAATTGGTCGTTCAAAACAGTTTTAAGTAAACGAACGAAAGTTTACGGAGATTTCTGCAATCCTTATCATACCATACATTTTTAGCTACAAAAGTGTGTGTACTCTTCAACGCAAAAGGGGCTGCGGTCTTTATAACCCGCTCTATACTTTCACATACCACTTCAGGCGAGACTGCGGATTGTTGGGGCAGAGATAGTAAGTGCCGAGAAAGGAGGCTTCTATAGAGGGTTGCATTGTCCTCCGACCACTTCAGCTTATTAAAACTGGAAGGTGTAGCTAGCTGGTTTAACTCCTTTAGCTGAATTTTAATTACAATTGGAAAATGAGCCGAGTAGTTGACTAGTGCAACTTCAAAATCATCGATAATGTACAGCCAGTCCCCTGAAATCGCAGCAAAGTCAATCACGGATTGTCCCTGCCCGCTAACAAAAGTGAATTCGCCACATGCATCACTAATAGAAGACCCATTCAAAACAAATAGACCGAAAACTTCAAAAAATTCTGTTAAACTCCCCCCGTTGCGGTTATAAATTTTATCCCTAGAACATCTACTCTCGGCCAGTGCAACTCGTGCTCGTAAAATATTGGCGGAAGAATTTTGATATTCACCAATCCTAGCATTTAAATCACCGACGATTAACACATGGTCAAGAGAAGTGTTATTCATAAATTCCACTAGTTTATCGAAGTCGCTTAGCCAATCATTGCAATTTAAATAAATAGGAATAATATAATAGTTTAGGTTGTTGCTAACCATATGAAAAATAATTTTAGATTCAATAATTTTAAAATTAATAAGATTACCCCATAAAGATTTTTTAATCCCATATAAAATACCCCCACTGGCTCTTCCATGCAAATTAGATCTTATCGCGGGTGTAAACATTACTTTAAAGTCTTTGAAATATTTTAGAAATTCATTTTGATTCTTTTCTTCAATTAAAGTTTCTATAAGAATTATAACATCAAATTGGTGTAAATATTTAAAAAAATCGGCGTGTAAAAGCTTACTTTTGAGACCAGTTATATTATACGAGCATATATTTAATTTTTGAAAAATAATTGTGTTATGGCAGATGACAGAATTTACCTATTGTGTTTTATCCCTAACACGGTGTGAACTCTGATTTCCAGATGGCGCTCGCTGCGGTTGGTGGCCAAAAGCGGAAGAAGAGTTTGGAACCACGGCTAACTAACATTTCCTTGTACTTCATAGTACGTTCGAAAACAGGCTTAAGGTGAACTGATGAGAATTCCTGCATTTCGAGTGTTGCGGTTGAAATGTTCAAGGGGTGGAATGCAACTAGCTATTTCTTTAGATCGCTAATGGTGACAATAATGATAAAATAATGCCAGGCAGGAGACATTCCGATGATGACTAAGCGATGTTGTAGCGAATTGCTGCACCGATCAATTAGCGTTGTACTCCAGTTTCGGATATATGAACGCCTTCCAAATTGTAGCCAGATCAGAGGGGTGAACTATTTCTTGCATCGTTTGGGGTAACCTAGACATTTCACTGCGTTCTTGGTGACATCGAATCTGTAGACATTTCAACGAAGGTTGTTGCTGCTGTTTTGTTTCAGCGATGCAGGTGCCGTTAATGGATAATAGCAGTGTTTCGGTTGTGCTTGAATAACAGGTCACAGCATCGTGTTTTGGAAGCATTAAGTTTCACCCAATTGATTGTACCCCATTCAGTTATGTTGTTCAGATAGGAATTTAATTAGCTTACCCGAAGATGAAGGGCGTCACCCAAGAATCAAATATGACAAGGTGAGGGAACATTGATCAGCAAAGGAATGGATTGGATGAGAAGTAACAGGCAGAAGATCATTCATAAACATAGGGACGGGCTACAGTCCGCTTGGGCGAACTGTTGGATACCCTATTCGTATTCCTATCCCTCATAAGTGGGCGTGACAAAAGTCTAAGTATGGTTAAATTGTTAAGAACGCTCTACATATTTTGTTATATAACATTTAAAGGATTTTATCAAAAAAAACGCTCCCTAGCTCAAACTTGGGTGCTTCAATAAAATTGTTTTATTTAATTGTGGGCGTGTCAGTAGGCGGATTTAAAAAAAAACTAACACATGAGCATAAAGGGCCCCTAGAGAGTATATATTATAAATTTCAGCTCCCTAGCTCAAACTTTGGATTTTCAAAAAAATTGATTTATTTATTTGTGGGCGTGTCAGTGGGCGGATTTTGAAAATATTTATACATGAGCTTAAAGGGCCCCTAGAGAGTATATATTATAAATTTCAGCTACCTAGCTCAAACTTTGGATTTTCAAAAAAATTGTTTTATTTATTTGTGGGCGTGTCAGTGGGCGGATTTTGAAAATATATATACATGAGCTTAAAGGGCCCCTAGAGAGTATATATTATAAATTTCAGCTCCCTAGCTCAAACTTTGGATTTTCAAAAAAATTGTTTTATTTATTTGTGGGCGTGTCAGTGGGCGGATTTTGAAAATATTTATACATGAGCTTAAAGGGCCCCTAGAGAGTATATATTAAAAATTTCAGCTCCCTAGCTCAAATTTTGGTTTTTCAATAAAATTGTTTTATTTTTTTGTGGGCGTGGCAGTGGGCGGATTTTGAAAATTTTATATCCCGAGCAGTTTTAGGAGTCATAGATCATATATAAAAAATTTCAGCTTCCTAGCTCAAAATTCGATTTTTTCCAAAATTTTGTTTTTTTGAGTTTGTGGGCGTGTCTGTGGGCGGATTTCAAAAATTCGTAAACTTGATTATTTCGGGACCCTAGAGAGTATATGGTTAAAATTTCAGCTCTCTAGGTCCAGTTTAAAGGCCTAATTTTTGCCGACGGACGGACGGACGGACGGACGGACGGACGGACATGGCTAGATCGACATTACTATCGATGCTGATCATAAATATAGTAACTTTTAGGGGTCTACGGGCAATATTAAGGTATGTTACAAACTATGCGTCAAAATTAATATACCCCTAGAATAGGGTATAAAAATGAGAAAGAGAATCGGAGAGAAAACTGATCCTTGAACAACACAAGCATTTATATGGTGAGTTACAGACTTGAAACCGTCGAAAACAACTTGAATTGAACGCTGCTGAATGTTATTTTTATCAATGGATTAGAGTACCAACGATTCCAACTGCACACATTTTCGACAAGAGAGATTGAGGCCAAACTCTGTCAAATGGTTTTGAAGTAGCAAGTGTTATGAGTCGAGGCTTGGCCACAGGGGCGTCTTCGGAGTAGTGGAGGAGGACGGTGGCACGCTCGCGGTTGCACGGCTATCGCTCGTCGGACGGGGTAGTTCCCCTCACACTAAACCACCTGCTCACAAACAAAAATTATCGTGCCAGAAAAAAGAAGAAGAAGAAGATAGGCAGAGAACTAATCGGACGGACGAAAAAAGAATGGAAAGAGAAGAGAAGAGAAAGATAGGATAGATGAAAAGAAAAATCTCAATACCTTTGCCCTACCAAGGAGAGAGTACAGGAAGTCAGATGCATCTAAACTACCCTAACTATGCTAACTAATCCTATTCTAATCTAAAACGTAAGCTATACCTTATAAAATATTCCTAATCTAACTTATATCTAACCTAATTCTAGCCTCCTTTGCATCCACTGCTTCCTGATGTCGCTCCCTGGTAAGGTTCGTCTCGTTCCTGAGACATGCCAGATGATGTTAGTTCTGGCTCGGCCTACCCACCCTATGTATCGGACGACACTCCTTTGGCTATCTCTATGGCCGAAAACAACGAGATATATTCAGGGGCTATCACTCACAACATCGGCCAGAGTGATAGCTAAGGTTGTGTCGAAAGACACAAGGGTGGGCTGGCCAACCTTTGCCAATAACATCTGGCATGTTTCGGGCTCATAACGACCCCGGTACCAAAGAGAGATTTAGGGAAAGTGAGTTGCGGTTAGGGTAAGATTGTTTTCGTGTAGTTTTAAGTTAGCTTAGGTTCATTTTAGGGGTTAGCTTTTAATTTTAGGTTAGGTTAGCTTTAATTTAGGTTAGCTAGATTAGTTCGGGTGCTCCTTCCCTTCTCTCTCTTGGGTAACGGCCCATGTCCTTGGACATTTTCATTTCCTTTATTTTCACTTTTCTATCTTGTTTCGTCCGTCCGTGGTCTACGTAGAGTAGCTTTCTTCCTTTTTTCTTCTCTCTCTCTCTTTTCACACTTTTTGGCATGGACAAAACGTTTGTTGAGCAGGTGGTATATGGTGAGGGGACAAGAACTACTCCCGTCCGACGAGCTGAGCCGAGCAACCACAAGCATGCCGCGTCCTCCTCACCTGTATCGAAGTTGCCCCTGTGGCTCGACCCTGGTTCCCAACATAACACAAGCGCAACGATCTTACTTTTACCACCATGGTGAAGAAATTGGTTGCAGTTTTCGATTAGATATGTTATCAAATCACTAGTGGACCTGTTGCTGCGAAAACCGTAGTGCCAGTCATTAAGAAGTTTTCGGTATTCAAATTATTTCATAAGCTGACGGTTTATCAACGTTTGCATGACCTTGGAAAGAAGGGACGTTATTGCAATTCGTCGGTAGGAGGAGGAAGATGAAGCTTCGCCTTTTTGCGGACGGGCTGGACAAATGCTATTTTCCGTCTTCTCGGGAAGAGCCCTGAAGAAAAGGATAGATAGATAGGCTTGCACAATGGTTTTGCCAGGGAGGAAGAACACCTCTTCAGATCGAAAGGGGAAATACCATCTGAACCAGCGGATCTGTGTATTTCAAAATTTCAAAGTACTCTAGCTACTGTTTGAGTGCGAAAGTGGATTGGTCCCATGGAGTATTCCACGTGCTCGAGTACAGGAGGAGATCAAACACAATCTGGGAGCGTTGAGCTAGCTGCACAGTGAACAGCAAGCAGACTGGCTTTATCTATAGAGCTGACAGCTATAATGAAAGTTTTTATGAGTGGCGGGATAGATATTAAGGCCGAATTATAGATGCTTTAAGCAAACGACTAAACATTTTTGCTACCCGTGGGACTTTGTAGCATTTTTTTCCTCAACTCTTGTTCGGAAGAGAATTTGACACGATGGGAGTCATTTCTGGATCGTTTGAAAATACGCACGTGCAATTTTAGCCAAATGGAATTAAGTTCCGGATTGGAATATTGGCCATATTGTGGTTAAAGTTGAAAGGCTAGGCTATCACTATGTATATAGACGGCGAGACCGCGATGGAGAAAGAATAATGGCACTAAGTTGTACCCATGTCTCCACAGACAGCAGAAGCAGAAGAAAAAAAACAAAAGCAGAGCAGCTGTCGAATTTTGTTTGCTGGGCAGTTCATCGCATACTTGGATCGTTTGAGAGAGAGAGAAAGGCAATGATTTTTATGGAGAGCATCACTGCAATAACAGCAAGGAACATCCCCTCTTTTTGTTGCATGCGATAAAGAGTATGTGCAGTTGATCCCAGCATGCTTTCTCTCGCAAACTATAGAAATATAATTGCGAAAATGGTCTCCACTTGAGATAATGGCAGCATGATTAGTGTATGCTAGCAATTTATCGGAATTGGAGACCGGGTGTTACCAGTCATTGCGAGAGCACTCATGATAAACATTTGTGACTCTTGCAATAGCCAAGCAAGGCAACAGCCAACGAAAAGGAGTGGAGTGACGGGATAACCCTAACACTAAACATTTTTTTTTTGTGAAGTTCTTTTTTTTGCAGATCGGAACTGCCAGGACATCTGTGAACTGAAACAGATTTATATATAAAAAATAATAATATACAATTGACTTCCGAAAAACATCACAAACTCTTTATGGAAGTTCTTAAATTCCTAAAAAAGGAACAAATCAGAAGATATTTGCGGAAACAAGAAAGAGATGTATTCATCGAATGCTCTTCCCACATTATGGTGGGATCTCCAACATCTTGTGGGACCTTTTAATCGACTCCTTTCTGAGAAGGCTAAATAGGCAAGAACACCCTGCTTTTAGATACTCTGATGACGCATATACCTATCATCTCTCTGCGAACGAATGGAATCAGGGCTTTACAAAGTTGGGGCTAGTGCCGTGAGGAACATATCTGTCAACCCGATTTAGACTGAGATGGTGCTGCTCATAGCTAATGACGATAATAAATATACACGGTCCCCCATTGACGGTATCTCCGACGAAGGAGTCTACTCTACAGACTGTCGATATAAGCCTACCTGAATGCAGTCGGCGGAGTTTGGAAGGCGGCGGTCAAAGGCCAACAAAATAAAAATCAAAAGCGAACAAGATACCATCTGCCTTCTGGGAAACCATAACCAGTGCAGGAAAAGTTATCCATTTTCTTTGTACAAAGGAAAATATGTTGCGGGTGGCGCTAACACAGTGAGAGTTCCAGAAACCTTCGAACAAATGATCATGCGCATGTATGAGGGAACAAGATTAGAGAAGATGCCCCGATGAAATCACCGAGGAGTTCAAAACCAAAGACGGTATACATCAGGGAAGCGTCCTACGCCTAAAATACATGTGCAGAAGTTCTGTACGCGTCACTGCATGTAAAACATATGTACTGAATTATTTTGCGTTCCTATGCAGTGTTGCTGTCATACCTTTTGTGCCAGACCACAAGAGAACACAAAAGAAAGAAAACAAACTCTCTTCATTTAAACGAAAAAAAGCATGGGTCAAAGTAAACAAAAAAACAAAGAAAAACAGATAGTTAAATTTGCTTCTTTTCTCTTTTGCGGTATGATAACTATGGTAAGACGACTGCACTCACTCACTGGAGTGGACTTATAATTAGAGACAGATTGTAGAACTGCAGTGGCTGCAGTATTTACATGTGATCTGCATATATGTGCCTTTGGCATAAGTCCTTTGTTGTTTATTGTATTCTTTTTTTGACGATGGAGCCATCATACGCGAAGACCAAATATCCCTGCAACAAGCACTTGATATATGGGTGAATATTTTAGAAGGGAGTGGATATCGTTTCAACTCCGTTTTCTGATGGACTCCATTCATTTAAGGCATTCATTTGAACGGAAAGGTGATGCCCAAGTGCGAAAAGTTTAAATATCCGGGATCAATAATCAATAGCGAAACAATCTGTGATGACGAAAGCCATTGCGGGGAAACTTAGTCATGTTCTGTTACCGAAAATTTCCCTCAGCCTAAGAGGATATCTGCACACTGAAGATCCCTCTAGTCCAAATCATAGAATCGTCGTTGAAGAAGTCGAAAATTGGAAGCTTTTAAAAAAATGCCCATTAAAGGAATAGTTCATATTATTCTGGGAATCCTGCGCAGAACAGGTAAGCAGGACCTTTACTCACCATTAGGTGTCTTTGGAAGTGTAAAAGCTTGCCGATTGAAGGGTTATGGGCTGAAATCCGGACCAATTTCATGAAGTGAAATTTACGGAATAACATAAACAAAAATTGCAGTGGAATCTTGCTTCGGAACTTGCAGTAGTATTGTAGTAAATTGATTTCATTGTTATAGCAATCACTGAATTGTGGAGTTATATCAAAAATATTGAAGAATTATACTAAGCACTTAAGGCAAAACATTTGTCAATACTTTTTAATCTATATTCTAAATTACTTTGTTAAACAGTAGATAGTCTGAAAAAAAAGGTGTGAGCCATGCTGCACTCACGGTATAGTTGATGTGTAAACATGTAGGCTCGTCAGTGTTGCATGTGGAAATATCACAGAGGTTGTGGTTTTGATAAACAAGAGATTTGGGTATTGTATTGAAATAAAACCATGATATATATTTAATGTCAACGACAAAATTTATTTAACGTTTGACCGAACAAATAATTGGTTTGTGAAAGCTGAAGTAGGAGACGTACACCGTCGACTCAAGTGTGTCGATGTACCGGGAAAATATAGCATCGATTGTCGTTTAAGTGACATTCTTAAATCGGCCATCGGTTACCGAAGTACAAATCGATATTTTACCTCTTACCTTCAACTGATGTACAACAAACTACAAGCTATACAACCTCAATTATTCAAAACAAATCTACTTCCATACAACTTTGCGGTGTTTCGTAAGGACATAATAATCTCTAAAATTAAACATACATAATTAATAAAAAAAAAAAAAAAAACAACGACACGCGGTTGTTCTCAAACGGTCACCCATCTACGTACTACAAACGTCGTTTAATTGCGGTGATAATTGAACATACATAATTAATAATAAAAAAAAACAACGACACGCGGTTGTTCTCAAACGGTCACCCATCTACGTACTAACCGCGCAAAACGTCGTTTAATTGCGGTGATCTGTCGAGCAGCGATTAACTCACGTGGTAATGAAAATCTGACGATGACGAAATCTGACGATGATGGTGACGCTAGATATTTCCAACTAGCCCCTACCGAGAAAAAATATATTTACACATCAACGGGAGCAAAAATGCTTACACATTAATAATCAAAAAAGTCTGTATAAAATGTAGAAAAGTCCCAGCAAATTTCGAATAAGTAAGTAGTCGATCATGGCAAGTCGAGCAGTACCTACGGTAGAGTTCCACAGCATATGTGACACTAAAAAAAGAGTTTTCATTAAAAGTAATTAATAAACTGTTTTCAACGTTTGAATAAGTTTTCTATTTTTCTTTTACTTTGACGAAATTCCAAACTACTCTGCTTTACCCAGGACCGACTCCCCGCTACTCAACTGCAGCACGGTAATGCTAACTCAACATCTGCACTGTCAAAAAGGAAACATAACTTGCGACTCGTCGGCATCCCCTACCTCGTTTCGTTTTACCAAAGATCAAAATCAATGCTCTACCTTCTTACATGCTTCTTATTGATGCTTTGGAAAACTGAAAATATGCTATCACAGAATAATAATTTTGCCTTAAATGCAGCGAGCCCAAGTCGCTTGTATGTGTATGCATGGAGTAAGATCGGCCACTGGCTTAAAACTTGACATTAAAGACAAAACATCAACTTTTTTTAAAAGAATTAAATTAAAATGGAAACAAGCGAACAAAAAACTCACAATAAAAATAAATAAATATCCAGTTTGAAAACTTTTTATGTCAGAATAAAATTAAAAGCCTAATTGCTATTGCAGGTAATGCAAATATAATTTTTTCCAGATAAAATCCACAAAAAAAAACGTACAAAACACAGTTATGTACAACAAAATGTATAGACAATATCCTTTTTAACATTTCGCCACTGCTAGGTTTTTTGCAACGCCCACTAAAACCTATTTTGCACGAGTCTTACAGTAGGTAAGCTTTATTCGTGTATGACCTTTTTCGTGTAGGACTTGTTATTGCTGAGTAATTCGTGTGAGCCAACTAGACCCGTCTTATCCTAACCCTTAAACTAATTGATTTAGTGTTGCCATGTCGAACAGTTTAGGGGCGGGTTACGCTATTCAGAAAAGCAGTTGCGAATGTTGACTAAACAGATTAATTAAAAAGGATTAAATAAAAGATACAGAAAATCTAATCAAATGTTGGCGGTAATAAATAAACATAGGGACGGGCTACAGTCCGCTTGGGCGAACTGTTGGATACCTTACTCCTATCCCTCATAAGTGGGCGTGACAAAAGTCTAAATATTGTTGAATTGTTAAGAACGCTCTACATATTTTGTTATATAATATTTAAAGGATTTTATCGAAAAAACGCAGCTTTTGTAAAAAAAACGATCCTAGCTCAAACTTTGGATTTTGAAAAAAAAAAAAAATTTCAATTGTGTGCGTGTCAGTAGGCGGATTTTGAAAATATTTACACATGAGCATAAAGGGCCCCTAGAGAGTATATATTATAAAATTCAGCTCCCTAGCTCAAACTTTGGATTTTCAATAAAATTGTTTTATTTAATTGTGGGCGTGGCAGTGGGAGGATTTTGAAAATATTATCTCGCGAGCAGTTTTAGGAGTCATAGATCATATATAAAAAATTTCAGCTTCCTAGCTTAAAATTCGATTTTTTCCAAAATTTTGTTTTTTTTAGTTTGTGGGCGGATTTCAAAAATTCGTACACTTGATTATTTTGGGACCCTAGAGAGTATATGGTTGAAATTTCAGCTCTCTATGCCCAGTTTAAAGGCCTAATTTTTGCCGACAGACGGACGGACGGACGGACGGACATGGCTAGATCGACATTACTATCGATGCTGAACATTGGACGGCCTGCCGAAAAAAAGAAAACAAAAACCCCTGAGGAAGTTGGCAAAAAACCGACGAAAAGTAGGGTGCAAGGATGGATTAAAGTGTTTTAATTGCATCAGAACAAAAAAGACCATTAAGCCGGAAAAAAAGGTAAACTAAAGTATCAACAAAATATTGGTCGGAAAAAACAAATCAAAAAACATAAATATAGTAACTTTTAGGGGTCTACGGGCAATTTAATTTAATTTAATTTATTACGCTTAATACAAGCAAGCAAATTACTTAAGATTAACAAGTTAAATAAATATGTACTTAAAACTAACATTGAATATAAGTATGGTTAGGTCGGGAGGAGGGTGATGTTACGAGGGCATGTTTTAAGGAGTGTTTAGAGTGATTCAGGTCAAAGGAATTGGAGTTATTTACTTTGCAAAGCATTCTAGTCATAGGTTCGTGTTGGCCATATTCGGTGCGATGGTAGGGAAGGGAGAAGAATAGTACAGATCTTAGACGACGAGGGTTAGTATTAAGGAAAACTTTTTCAAGGAGGACTGGGCAGTGGATACAGCCAGTTAATAACTGATGTACGAATAGAATGTCAGCGTTATCGCGGCGTGAGTTTAATGTTTGAATGTTTAATAATTTAAGACGGTCTTCATAGGGCGGTAAATTGTATGGGTCTGTCCAACCCAGCCCGCGTAGCGCGAAACGGATAAATCTACGCTGAACGGCTTCAATGCGTTTAACATGGACGTGATGGTACGGTGACCAGACCTGGGAGGCATATTCAAGAAGAGGTCTAACAAAGGTTACATAGAGAGACTTAGTGACATAGGGGTTACAGAATTCCTTGGACCAACGTTTTACGAATCCAAGGGTAGAGTTAGCCTTACATATGATGCTGTCGATGTGAGCTCGGAAGTTAAGCTTGTTGTCGCAGATTACACCTAAGTCTCTAATCGAGGTTACATAAGGGACAGGCTCGTTGTTGAAAAAGTACTGCCGTTGAGACGAAGGATGGCGTTTGCGAGAGTAGGTTATAGCTTGACATTTATTTACGTTTAGTTCAAGGAGATTTTTTGACACCATGTAAAGAAATTGTTCAAGTCGGACTGCAGCGCATGAGCATCGGCGTTACATGAAATATGATTAGAAATCCGCATGTCATCGGCGTAGATTTCCAGGTCAGATTTTGAAAGAATAAGCTCGACATCATTAATGGTTAGCAGGAAAATCAGTGGTCCTAAGTGGCTACCTTGCGGAACTCCTGAAGTTGCACGAATAGGATTTGAAGCACACGATCTGAAAAGGACTGTGTAAAGACGGTCATTTAAATAGGAACTTAGCCAAGATATAAACAGGGGAGGGAAATCAAGCATTTTTAGTTTGTAAAGGACAACATTATGGGATATTTTGTCGAAAGCTTTACTGAAATCGGTTGCGACTGCGTCTACTTCTTTGCCAGCCTCCAGGGCACATATGGTATTGGACACGAATTCAATAAGATTAGTTGTCGTTGATTTGCCTTTCAGAAAACCATGTTGCCTAGGGGAAAAAACTGACTTACAGTGAAAGTAGAGTGTGTCGTAAACTATGCTCTCAAAAAGTTTAGGTATGCAGGAAAGTTTAGCTATGGGTCTATAGTTGGAGACTTCGCTCATACTGCCTTTCTTATGAATAGGAATGATGAAGGAGTCTTTCCATAATTTTGGAAACACACCAGATCTGATAGACAGCTGAAATAGTGAAGTAAGTGGTTGGGCTATTTTTGAAATACATTTTTTGAGAACAGCTGCAGGGATCCCATCAGGGCCGGATGAGAAATCTTCCGTAAGCTGGGAGATTTTGTCAACTACCGACGACAGACATACGTCCATTGCAGTGAAGGAGGTCTGGGTGCAGTTGCTCATATAACTGAAGTAATTATCAGGAGAGAACGCCTGGCCAAAAAAAATTACAAAAAGGTTAGAGATGGCTTTTGAATCAGAGGACGATGAGTTCAGGTAATTTAAAGTTGAAGGATAACCGTCTGATTTTCTTTTAGAGTTAATGAATTGAAAAAAAAGTTTAGGGTTCGAAATAAGGTCAGACTGCATTTGGTTAATGTATCTTATATATTGGGACTCGCACAGGATGCAAAACTCGTTGTAAACAGAGATATAATTGCAAAAGTCTATGGTCGAGTTGGACATGAGAAATTTTTTCCAGAGGTTGTTGCGTCTATTGCGGAGAGAACGGAGCTCTTTGTTATACCAAGGAGGAGAAGAAACGAAGTTTTTATGTGTTACAACTGGAACAGATTGTAAAAAACAGTTATGGATGAGATCGTAGAAAGTAGCGGTAGCTTTATCTATATTTGGAAAGTCATCAGAGATAAAATCAAGATTCAAATTGCTTATAAGATCATTGAGTTTATCGAAGTTTGCTTTACGGATGTTAAATTTGCGCTGCGTCAGAGAGTCGGGGTTAATGTTTACACTCTTATAAGCGAATGTGAGTGAGATGGGAGGGTGATAATTATCAAGTTTAGTAAGGAGATGATTACTTTCAGTTACGTCAGTATTGTCTGCGTCTGATGTGAAAATTAGATCAAGTTGTTACCTAGTACATTTTTTACACAACTCATTTGGGGAAGATTGGATGCAAGAAGTCTGTCGGTGAGCAAAATTTCTTTTTCAGAGGTGGCATTGGTCGAAATAAAATAAATCCCATCGTCTGACTCTTCCCAAGTTAAGCGTGGAAGATTGAAGTCACCAACGATGATGACATCGTCCTCGGGGTTTGAAAGTTCAACCACATAGTCTATGGCGTTAACAAGAAGTTGATATTCGCTAGTCGGTTGGCATGGGGGTATGTAACAGCAGAGTATATAGAGGGAGCGATTCGATAGGCAGATTTTAGCACAGATGAGTTCAAGATTGGAGGAGTTGGGTATAGTTACCGATAATGAGTCGAGTTTGGAATGCAGTGCCAAAAGAACACCATGCTCGGAAGAAGGAACGCTGGAGGAGTCTTCATTAAAACTACCATCATTTGATGGCGTATCTTTGCGATAGACGCTAAAATCGGAGGTGAAGAGTTCGTTGTTTTGGAAATTGGCTGTAAGATTGGTTTCAGTAAGGGCAAAAACGTCATAAGGAAGTTTTTGTGAGTTTAAGTAAACTACTGAACATTTGGTACGAAGTCCCCTTACATTTTGGTAGTAGATGGACAAGCATTGGGGAGGAGCAATAATTTTAGGTTGACTGTTGCTAGTTACGAAAAAGCTGTTGGATGTTGGGCCGATTTTTTGTGGCTTGTGAGGTTCGTTTTGAATCTACATATGAGGCAAAAGCAGATAGATCGTTATTAACATCAGCCACAGTTAGGTTGAACATTTCGTGGAAACGGACGAAAATCTTCCTGAGCTCTCCTGGATTAGTTGGTAGACCTTCTTTCTGAATGGATACCATGACATTAGTTCTGGTCACCCCGTCCACGCAGACAGTTTCATGTTTGTCACTAAGGTATGCTAAATAGAGACGCACATTAGCGTAGATTCTATGGTTTCTAAGGCGAGATAGAATGTAGCGGCCACCGTCGTCGTCTAATTCTGCGAACTTTTTGGTTAGTTTTGCTGTTGGGGGCAAAAGGGGGTCTAGTAATGGCGGAGAGGACAGAGGCAGATTATCGTAATTACTGCTAGGGTGAGGCGCAGTCGCACTCGAGCTATGCCTGACAATGAGAGGGTTAGTTGTACAGTTGCGGGGATCGGAGGGGGTGACGTTAATGGATGGGTTGGGAGGATTAGGATTAAGGACGTGAGATTTAATGAAGTTTGGGTATTTGGGGCGCACGGTTAGGGGAGTCAAGTGGTAGGAGTCTTCCGGTAAGTAAAAAGACACTTTATTGCTTTGAGGTTTTGTTTCTAAAGGGGGGGAGCGATGATGCAGTGAAGGTTGACTGATAGCTGAAGACACTGAGGTGCGGAGATTTGGTTTGGAGGTTTTGGGGTGGTTTACATTATTCTTGTAAAAAAATTTGACGACTTATTGATCCATTCCTTTATTATTTTTGTGTCAAGTTTAAGGATTCTGTTTGTTGGGTTGAGAAAGAGCCATTCATATTTAGCAGGAATATCTACTTTAAAAGATCTGGATTTGGAATTGTTTTTGGATAAGCATTGGGAAACTGATACGGATATCCCGAATCTGGTGTTGAAGAATTTATGTATCCAGGTGGAATCAGCTAAGCGAGGAGCGCCCTTCAGGAACAATGTTGACGTCAGTTTCATATTAGAATTTCTGAGTCGTAAGAGACGATTATCCCAGTCACGTTGCGACCATAAAGTCCCGAGTTTGTTAATAAGAGACGAGGCAGGGTCCAGTGAAGAATTTGTTAGGTGATTGGGATCGCCAGTAGGAGTGTTGGTTGTATTTGGAATGTCACAGGTACTTTGTTGGTTAGCCGAGGCAGGGTCCAGTGGAGAATTAGTATGTTGGTTGGCAGTAAGTAGTTCGTCCGAGAGTGATTTGTTAATTGGAGAGTTGATGGAGCATGTAGATTGTTCAGGTCCATTGGCTGACAGTTTAAGCTCCTCCAGAATGTCAGTTGCAAGAATTCTAGTAGAAATCGATTCGTCGAGCAGTGAGTTGATAGCAATTTGGAAGTCGTGCATCTTAGAAGTGGTTTCGGAGAGTTTAGTATCCACGGCTTTAAGGAGCGAGTAGTGACCTGTTAAGGTCCCGTTCATGGGCGCAATCATGTTGATAATCGCTGAAGTTATTTCGCAGGAGGTGACGGAGGAGTGATGTGGTGCGGTGTCAATTGATGATTTCGAGGTTGACTTAATTTCGGTGCAAAGGCTGGTCATAGCGTTGGTAAGGTAATCACAATGGTCAGACAGAAGCTGACTTGTTTGCTTAATTTTCTGGTTGCATTTGGCTTCAAGTGCGGAGACGGTTTCGATAAGTGATGTTATTTGGTTGTTGTTACAACGAATGGCAAGCATGACGTGGGCTAAGGAAATTGTCTTACATTCCTCGCAGAAGAACCAGAAGTTTTTCAGGTATTCGTTGAGGTAATTCTTGGCGTTTCTCCTACGGCCAGCGCAGAGTGGATGGAAGAATTTGCCACAAATACCTTTACATTCTATCAAATCCGAGAGTACGTCAACGATGGGGCAATTCAATGCAGCGCACGTTGGCATATCTAATTAGTTATAGTTATTTCCTATTATTATTTATTTTCTATTTTTGTTTTGCACAGTGTAAATTTTGTCTCTCCACTAAGAGATTTTTTTACCGGTTGTGGGATTGGAAAAAGCTCAGTGAAGGTTGAGTTAAAGGTTCTGGAAAAAGCTAGGTTGAATCCGAAACGTAATATTAAGGTATGTTACAAACTATGCGTCAAAATTAATATACCCTTAGAATAGGGTACACAAAACTGTAGTTCTGTAATCATAACTGAATAAAAATTCACTTCCCTGGAAACTAATTAATTGATCTAAAATTACTCTTACCACTCCCGATTTAAAAAGGCTACCACTGTTTGCGAACATACCTGGAAAAGAAGAAAATAAATCGGTCAGATAAATATATATTTAAAGGTAGTTCTAGCATACAATAATAGTCTTCTAATTGTTTGTCTAAAATTCGTCTTCAGATGATATTCCCGATCATTGCATCATATCGAAGGTTACCCAGTTACGCAACGACATTGCTTATAAATTTAATCTCGCATACCATAATGTCCAATTCATCAGCACAAAACTCTTAATTAAGCGCAGTTAAAACGTCCCAACACGAGCATTCGTTTTCCCCTAAAAGACCCCCATGACTATCTCATTATGCATAATTTGTTCGGGTACACACCTTCGATTGATTTATGTTCTTAATTTCAAGATCAAATGGTTAACATTTTAAATTCCATATAATTCGACATGCACGCGCTCTGTTCTCTATCATGCAAATTGATAATCCTAACAACTGCAACCCCTGCAATCGTATTTTATCTGAAGCAGGCGCAATTGCAATTGAGTAATTAATCAAGCAGGCCACGGATAGGTTTAGGTTAATGATGCATTAAACTTACAGCGCGATATTATTTTAATGATCGCCGACCACTGACGATACCGATGTTTTTTTTCTGGCTGTGAGCTTGTTTTCGACTATCTAGATGCATTTTAGAAATGTAATCTAAAATATGACAAGCTGTAGACAGATCGAAGCCTACCGACTGGTATCGAGGCGCACATGCGATCGATAGCTTCGGTTTGCTAGGCCATTTGAATTTTATTAAAAGTTGTTAGGCGTGCGACGGCGGATGTCAATTGTTGTGAGGATTGCAATAAATTGATTTTTGCTGTTTTCTAATCGGCGATTAGTGCAAGCAATGAGAGCGACAAATGGGACTTTTACAAAGTGCCAGCAATAAGTCTGTCATTGCTCAATAGTACTTAATTTTTTATGTTACCGAACGTAAATTGCGTGAACAGCATATCGATGATGATTTCTGAGTTTGTCGTATGGATAAATTGCTTATTTGGTTTAACCAGAGTGAGAAAAACGCCCGTACAGGGACGGGCTAAAAATATCACAGCGGTGGCACCCAAAAAAAAAATCAACGCTTGTCGTAAAAGGCGACTAATGGGCCGGTGGCAACTGTGCTGTAGTAGTGTATTCGCTTAGTGATAGGAAGGCCGTGCGTTCAAATCCCGGCCAAATCCATTACTTTATTTCAAATATGTGTAAAACAACACCGTTGGAGAAAAACAATACAATACACCAAAACACTTCTTTCCCATCGTTCTATTCTTTCTAAGAAAAGTAGCACCGAAAAGCATGCAATAAAATATGCCATCGCTAGGTGCTGCTGGCTGTTCACAAATGATTGCGCTGTGTTCATAGCACAATAAGGGTAGTGTAACATTTACGGAAAAACCCCTTTAGCGTCAGCAAGTTTTAAAAAACTAGAGAAATCATGTATAGGCAATTTTAACATTCAGGTTAGCTTAGCGACACATGAGACATCTAAAAGCTGTCCCGTTTAAAAATACGACTGGAGATCACCGGTGTCGCAAAACGTCGATCAAACAATTTTCAATAATGAAAGCATGCATCTGTCCAAATCTTAAAAAAAGAAGCAGGACTAAAAACTCCTGAATCCCATCAATACAACAGCACCCAGCAATTGATTGGTGATAAAGTTATCCGAAACCAGGAAGCCGGATGCCGATGTTTATTGAGGTCAAACCGATGACCCCACAGGCGGACCATTAGGGATGCAGTAAAGTGGGAGGGTTATGATTCTCTTAATCCTGATTATGTCCTCCCCATTATGGAATAAAGGAGAAAAATCAGAGTGAAATTAAAAAGATTGATTGGAGAGCTTAAGACATACTTATCTGGTCATTGTAGAAGTTACTTAGTTCAGCTTTCAAACAAATTGCAGGTCTTAAGCTACCTTGACTAGTTAGCCTGTGAATGTGGACCTAGAGCTACATAAATTCAATCTGTCAACTTAGTCATCCTACCAGCTTTGGACCACATGTAGGGAATTTAGGTGATGCAGCTATGCATTTTAGATTTTTTCAGGAAAAGAAGCAGATTTTGCAATATAAGAATGGTTATGCCAAATAACGACCGCGTTCACTTTAACAAAAAGAAGATGCAAGGACTCATAAGGATTATCAGACAGACCATTTAATTGAATCTGAGGAACAGATTACATTTTCTTGTATTGAACGCTGTAACAATTGCTGTTCAATCAAGCTGATGCCACACACCATGAAGACCGTTGAGCGAAAAGCAGAAAATAATACGGCTATCTGAAGACCAGTGCGGGTTTGTCGAAGGTAAATCAACCACAGATGTAATCGAAAGTATACGAATCATGATAGAAAAACATCGTGATTCCTTAAAGGATTTGCATATGGTGTTAGAAGTCGGTGTACACCAGGGAAGGGTCTTAAGTCCCTTGATAATTATTAGAGTCCTTGAAAGAAAAGTGATGGACCCCAAAGTGCATCAGTTATTCTTTGCTGACGATGCAGCCATCCTTAGCGAGGATCAAATATCCCTGCAACGAACACTTTATGTATGAGTGGAAGCAATATTCCAAAAAAAAAAAACAGAATACTTGTGCTGCTCGTTCTCTGATCCACTCCGACCTATTCCAGACATTTATATGAATGAAAGAATGATTCCCAAGTAGTAGCGAAGCAAGCTGAGATGACGACATTAAGCATCGCGTAAGCGAGGCTGGATGAAGTGGCACGAAAACTCAGCCATCCATTGCAACCGAAAAATGCTCCCTAAGATGAAAGGTAGGCTCTACACCCCACTTGTGCGCCCGGCAGGCAGAATTCTTTTTCAAACCGACATTTATAGCTCCGCCAATTGGCGTGCTAAAAACGATTTATTCTCGAACCCTAAATACTTATTGTCAACAAAAGTCATTATCTAGAAAAAATATCCCTTCAACCTTTGATTATTCATTGTCTCAATATACTCTGTGTCATGTTGATAGTTGTAACAATCTTGGGGTTTATTTCGATCCCAAACTTGATTTTACAAAGCATATCAATTTCATTGTTAATAAATCTAATCCTTTGCTGGGCTTCGTAAGAGTTTGGACCCCGTTCTACAACGTTCATTCAAATCGAATACGGGCCTTTCAAGGAGTACTTTCATTTGATGTCACATTTAACCTTCCTCACAGTCAACGTATTAAGCTTCTTCAAATGATACCTGTTTCTCAAGGCTTTATAGCGATATCGTTTTTTTACAGTAGCTTATATCCCTCTATTCAGATGCACCTGATTGCTGTCTTCATTGGCTTTACTTTTCGTGTCTATGAGAGTTTGGCGTGCGCTATTGTAAGAATGTAAAAAAATTCTTTTTTTATAATGTACTCGCAGTAAAGGGATTTTTGCATACCCTTATAATGTAATAGCTACACAGCGCTGGCGTTAAGGGAAGTAGGATTAGAAGATAGGGAGAGATGCCGATGCACGTTGGTTTTGAATGTTTGTAGATTATAATGTGTAGGAAAAATGGAGCGGGGAAGCGCATTATACATTCGCGTTGTACGGCTAAGGGAAGATTTCTTATATTTCACTGTACGTCCTTAAGGGTATACTGATGCGAATTCCTTGCATAGCGTATATTGCGTTGTTGTTGGGTGGAATGCAACTGGCTATTTCGTTTGAGCACTTATGGTGGGGATAACGATAAAATAACGAGAGACAAGAGACATTGCGACGATGACTAAGAGACCCAAACGATCTCGCAATGTTACAGTAACCAATGAACTTTATCGCGCGTTTTTGGATCCTGTCGAGTAGCTCCAAATAAGTAATTGGTGCACCAGACCAGATACGCGCATTGTACTTATAAATAGTAGGACGATCAGAGGGAGTGAAATATTTCTTGCAGCGCTTAAGGAAGCCTAGTCATTTCAGCGTTCTTGGCGACATCGAATATGTGGTCATTCCAACAAAAGTTGCCATTAACACACAAACCGAGAATGGAAAGCCGTTCGGTTCCAACGATGCAAGTGCCATTCATGGACAGTGGCATGGTGTTAGAGTTTTGCTTTAATGACTAAGCGGTTAAGCTACTGACCTCTTATTGAAGAAGGTCAGTACCATGGGTGGAGAAAATGATTTTGAAGAATTAAGTGTCGTTGGTGTAGAGGAAGAAGAGAGGGGACTTAATGATGTCCTAAAAATGATTTTTTGCGAGAATAACAATCAAGGGGCAAGATGGCTACCCTTGGGAATACCAGAGGTGATTTGAAAGGCAGGAACAGAACAGAGCGAAAGCAGAACGGTTTTCGAGGTTCCATTAAAACCAATGCAGTAGTAAGGGTTGGAAACCCAGAAAGGATCGTTTGAAAAGGATCTAACGATGGGAGATTTTGTCGAATTAAATTCGTTTTCTGGCTGTGGATCTGCCTTTGAGGAAACCATGATGATAAGGGGAGATAAGGGACTGGAAGGATAATGAGTCATTCAATAAGAGGCAGTGTACATGAGGTTTTGGGGCTTTAAAAGAGCTTACTTACAAAAATCCTAAATACAACAAAGACGTATATCTAAGTTAAGTGTTGGAAATTGACTGATCATTGCTTTACTTTTATTGAAGATGTTAACTCCAATAATTGCTACCAGCAATCTGTAACATTGTATCAAATACAATATGTCAATTAACTTTAGGCGGTTCCTTAATAAATCACATTGTGATAAGCTATTAACAAAAAATGCATTCATAAGTCACATAAATCAAAGTCTGAAAATGGTCAATATATCGTTAAATAAAAAAACAATAAAACATCAACAAAAGCTCGACATTAAAACAATTTGCATTCCAATGAATCAAAAGGAGTTTTTTTCTCTGCACACACAAAACAAAAACGTCCAAGATGTGCACAAATTGAGTAGCGTTTGCAGTGCATCCACAGGGTTTTACAAATGATGAGGATGGCCACGAAACAAGTGATTTTCGGAAATGCGGTAGGAGTTGGTAGACCAACCGCGACAGACACGACTCAGTTCGAGTACTCACGCATAATTTAATTTGTCGAAACCATCACTTTAGATGACCACATCACTTCTGCCACCAAACAACTCGAACAGGCTATGTTTCCAAGTGTAATACAAAAAGTGGAACCACGCGAATCAGAGCAACAGCAAGGACGAGTAATTCAACTAGTAGAGGAAACGTTGGCGGCACAAGGGTGGAGTGGGTGATACGAGGAGTGTAACATTTTTTTGTGATTTTATCTGTTGAAGTGATTAAAAATTATGAACCACTGGGGAAAAGTGCAATTCTGTATCTTTTTTTTTGTACTGCGACCCTAGGAGAATTGCACATTTTTATTGATGTTTGCATTTTATCATACGCCGACATTGACAGAGTATTGAAATTTGTATTCATTTATTCCATGCGGAAGAACAATTTATACCAATGTATAATTTGGGTATTAAATGAGGAAAAGTGTATCTAAAAGTCACGAAATTCTTCGGCACTAATGTTGGGCACGAATTTTCGATTTGTTCGACATGTCACGTATTCCTTTCACACTTGCATAGACGAATCTAGTCAAGTTACCGTAAATAGGCAGTATAAAGCTGTAATGATAGGTAATTTTTGTTTACATGATCATTTCGTGATCACTGGGCTTGGCGACTGAACGAGTGCAGAATATTTAAATGACCGACATATACTTGTTCCCATAGAGTGGTCGTATGAAGAGAATACTCAGTTTGTGAAAATGTCTAGCAAAGTGGTTCGACCGATAAGGGACAGAGATTCATTCGGCAACAATGCAGAGCGTATTTGGACAGACAGTGACTGTTTTTTGCTCAACTAGTCAGAAATTGAATTGTTTTTAAAATGTTAGGGGGCTGATGATTGCGATTAAAAATTCAGCTAGAACTACTTGCGACTTAATCATAACCACGGATACCAATTTTGGATGAGTGGACTGGGTCATGCAGAATGTTTTACTACAAATTTTTGAATAGTGTTTTAATAAAGGATCCTCCATCATTCGTTGCATTACCGTTCTAGTGCCTTTTACAAGAAGGATACTGGTAAATGTTGAACCTATTACCATTTAAAACACCACGTTAAGCTACTCCAGTGAAGTCACATATCTGGACGCCGTCCTCTATAAAATACTTTAATGGAAGTCTGCCACAGAGCGTGGCACTAGAGCCATGTGGGTTAGTAGGCGTCTGTAAAGCAGAACTTGGGGTCTGAGTCCAAGAATGATATACTGGCTGTATATTATGATGGTCAGACCTATTATAACATATGCGGCCATCGTCTGGTAGCCGAAAGTTCTTGAAGTGAACGACAACCAGGCTCTTGAAGCTACAGCTTGCGATGCGCACCTGCCCAACAACAGTACTAAAAATGCTATTGCTATCAAAGTCTCGGTGCCTATGGGAATGTGTGCTACTTTGTTCCAGGCAGAAATCCATGCCGTTGAAATCTGTGCCAGTTAATTTTTTTTTTATAATTTGCGCGCAATAAAGGGATTTTTTTAGTACCCTTATCATGTATTGGCTACACAGTGCGGGCGTTAGGGAAATTAGTATTAGAAGAAGGGAGAGTTGCCGATGCACGTTGGTTTTAAATGTTTGTAGGTTATAATGTAGAGGAAAAATAGAGCGTGGAAGAGCATTCCACATTCGTGTTGTACGGCAGAGGAAAGATTCTTTGTACTTTACTGTACGTCCGAATACAGGCTTGAGGGTGAACTGATGGGCATTCCCTGCATGGCGGGTAATGCGGTTGAAATGTTCAATGGGTGGAATGCAAGTGGCTATTTCGTTAGAGCACTTATGATGGAAATAGGTAACGATAAAATAACGAAAGACAGGAGACATTGCGACGATGACTAAGAGAGTCAATCGATCTCGCTATGTCTCGGTCGCCAATGACTTTTATCGCGCGTTTTTGGATCCTGTCAAGTTGCTCCAAATAAGTTATTGGTGCACCAGACCAGATATGAGCGTTGTACTCGAGTTTCGGGCGAATAAACGCCTTATAGATTATAGCCAGATCAGAAGGGGTGACATATTTTTTACATCGCTTAAGGAAGCCTAGACATTTCGCAGCGTTCTTAGCGACATCGAATATGTGGTCATTCCAACAAAGGTTGCCATTGACACACATACCGAGTATGGAAAGTCTTTCGGTTTCAGCGATGCAAGTGCCATTCATAGATAATGGCAGTGTGTGTGGGTTTTGCTTTAATGACAGAGGAGACAGCATTGTGTTTCGGAAGCATGAAATTCCACTCTATTGGTTGAACCCCATTGAATTATGCTGTTAAGATCGGAATTTAATGAGCTTAACATACGTTGCCGTTCCATTTCCACACCCGAAGAAGAGGGGCGTGACCCAAGAAGCGAGTATGAAAAGCTGAGGGTACTGTCATCAGCAAAGGAATGGATTGGATTAGAAGTAACAGACAGGAGATCATTTATAAAAATGAGAAAGAGAGTCGGGGACAAAACGGAGCCTTGGGGAACACCAGCATTTATTTGGTGAGTTGCAGACTTGAAATCGTCCAAGACAACTTGTATTGGTAATTTCTAATCCATTCAAGAAGATTATCATCGATTCCAAATGCACGCATTTTCGACAAGAGAGCTTGATTCCAAACTCTGTCAAATGACTTTGAAACATCAAGCACAACGATCTTACTTTCACCACCTTCGTGAAGAGATTGGTTCCACTTTTCGGTTAGATATGTCATCAAATCACCGGTGGACCTGTTGCCCCGAAAAACTTACTGCCGGTCATTGAGAAGTTTTCGAGATTCAAGATATTTCATTAGCTGACGGTTGATCAGCGTTTCCATGACCTTAGAAAGAAGGGATGTTAGTGCAATTGGTCGGTAGGAGGAGGGAAAAGACTCGCCTTTTTTTGGTACGGGCTGGACAAATGCTGTTTTCCATCTTCCCGGAAAGAGCCCTGAAGAATAGGACAGATAAAAAAGCTTACGCAGTGGTTTTACAAGCGTAGAAGAACACCTCTTCAGAACGATGGGGGAAATACCATTTGGACCAGCGGATTTGTGTATGTCAAGATCTCGAAGTACTGTAGCCACTGTACGAGTGCGAAAGTGGATTGGTCCCATGTAGTATTCTACGCGATCGAGTACAGGGGGAGATAAAACACAATCTGGGAGCGTTGAGTTAGCTGCAAAGTGAGCAGCAAGCAGATTGGCTTTGTCCAAAGAGCTGACGGCTGGAATGTCGTTGTAAATGAGTGTCGGAATAGATGACGAGGCCGAATTCTTGATGTTTTTGACAAACGACCAAAAGTTTTTACTACCCGTTTGACTTTGTAGTAAATCCTGAAAGGGGTATACAGGGCGGTGGGTGTAAGCTGCGGTGGGTGGCATAATTCCCATGCACAATATGCCGTGCTTAGACACAGACTTAATCTCCAATCTGAAACATTATGGACATTATATCCGGATCAAAGTCTTAATGGACTAAATGTCCGTTTTTACTTAAAACGAATGAATGTAGTAGAGTATCACGAGTCTCTCATAAGCAGTGCTATATGTATCGGGGGGCATGCTGCGCCCCTGAAAAGCCCATGCTTGGGCTTGGAGTAGATGCGAGGTTCAGTTCAGATAGTCGATTTGCGCTTCAAACACTATCGCCCAATTTAATAGACTATATGACAGTCAAGTGCTGCTACAGTGCGCTTGGTTCACTAGCCAGACACAACAAGGTCAAACTTGGTTGGGTACCTGGTCACCGGATTATTACAGACAACAAATCTGCGGATGAGCAAGCTAGGGATGTATCAGAATCCACGTTCTTAAGACCAGAAGCTTATTGCAGAGTCAGCTGCCATTACCGCTGTAGAACGGATTGATAATTGTGAACATCAACTTCGTCCAGCCCATGAAAAAATGGTTCAGTGCTCAAACAACGCAAACAAGTAATCAAGCCTTACTTCTAGCCTTCATAAGAAAAGCGGTACCTACGTCTCTTGCAATTGTAAATCCCTTAGATACATAAAAGTGGAATGCAATCGCTACAGCACTAGCCACCAAAAAAAGGACCTGAGCAAACGATTAAATCTAAACTACAAAAGGAGGAACATAAACCCTTTCCCTCGCAAAACATCTCCCTGCAGAGTTTAACCAGCTTCCTGTAATCTGTGCCGCTCAATTCCCCTATTTCCTCGAATAAGTATTCTCCTAGAACTCTCCTATGATTCCGTAGAATTCCCTGAGAATGCGGGTAACATAGTATGTGTGCTATGTCCTCCTCGGCTTAGAGGTCCTCATGGAATCTGCATGTATCCACGTCTACCAGTCTAAGCCGCCTAGCATGCTTCCTTAGGAGACAGTGTCTCGACATAATCCAAACCACTGTTCTAAGCAGTTCCCTACTTAATTTGAGAATTTGCCTAGATATTTTCTTTCCAAAATGTGGATGAAGCGCCTTAGACACCCTATGCCCACCTAGGTTTTGCCATCTAAGTTCAGATATTTTTTAAATTTTATCATTAATTATTCCCTTGATAACCGCTGTGTTCTGGTACCCAGCACAGTCTCACTTGGTTCTGTCTGCATAATGCTTTTATCATTGCGCGACAGTTTCTGACTCTCTCAGAATTAATGTTAACAGATTCTAGTGGCTAAAGTTTTTTAATTGTGGACGTGTCAATGGGTGCATTTTAAAAATACACTTGAGAATTTCGGGCCCCTAGAGAGTAAATATTCCAAATTACAGGTATGTTACAAACTATGAATCAACATTTTAATACCTTTAAAATAGGGTATAGAAACGAAAAAAAAGTCGAGGACAAAACAGAGCCTTGGGGAACTTCATTATTTATTTGGTTGTTTGCAGACTTGAAATCATCCAAAACTACTCGAATTGAAATTGAAAGGTTATTTCTAGTATTCATCGAAGAAGCGTTTCATCGATTCTTACTGCACGCATTTTCCGTACGAGGATAGAGGGTAACAATTCTTGTAAATTGAAAGTTGAATTGCTGCCCATATTTGAGCTTGTGTTAACAAAGTAATAGTGAATTAATTGCCATCGGAATCGGAAGTTTAGTAAAATGAAATTAAATTGCGGTATAGAACATTATGGTCAATGTAATAATATTGCGGATGAAGTTGATAGACTGAACTGCGTTTAATCGGAGCCAGCGATAACCAGGCTTTCAGTTAGTAGCTAGTTTATTTTGGGTCAGATTGGCGTAGAGCGAAAAACAATAAGCTCTTACCCCACAAATGTTACTCTAGTAATAGAACTCTAAAACTTGTACACAAAAGAAGAAATTCAATTCCCATTTAATGTTGACAATCATCATTCAGTCCACCAGGACGCGCCCTGCACCTCATTACTGAATATGACTTAACCAGCAAAGTACGGGATACCGATTAACGCCTAATGTTAAGTGGCCAAATAACATCAATTGACATCGCATACTCGCGTGGATCATTTGATCAATCACTTGATTCAATTGTCAACGCCAACAGCTACAGATACGGGCAAGTAAACCAGATTCTCATAGCGATGGCGCTCGCGTTTCTCTCAATTTAAATTATTCCTCAGTACGGGTGCTGTGCTGGATGCGTTATTGTATCTGGTAAATACATTCCGTCTCCCTATCATAATGCGTGCGTTCACTTTGCTGAATTTGATTTTCGCCGCATTGCGCTCAGTAGCAGCGAAATGGTTCGAATTCCTCATGGTTCGAGTACGAGTAAATTAATCTATTTTTCTTGTTGCATGCACGCCAAATACTCTCACTCATAGGCAGGACCGGCCCAACCATATGTGCAAGATGTGCAAATGCATAGGGCGCCAAATTCCGGGGCGCATTGCTAGGAGTAAAAAAAATTAATTTTAACTTGCGCGGATACTGCCATTTGCATTTAAAACAAAAAAACTTGTTCAAATAAGCCCAAAATAGCAACATCCATCACACCTGTGCAGAATTTTTGCACATTAACTCACATCACTTGCAATATTGCAACTTCAAGGAGAATCTAACTCAAAATAGGGCGCTTTTTGTAAATCTTGCATAGGGCGCTTGTTTAACGGGAGCCGGCTGGCCGTGCTCATAGGCAATACCAGTAGCATTCACTTATTGCCGCTGCTTGTCTAATGGGTCAGCAGTGGCAAGTGTATGCAGCTGATATGGATGATGGTTTGTCATTGGACGGTTTGATCTTTTCCGATCTTGTGGTTGGTTTTCATTTTTTGTTTTATTATTATTTTGCCATTTTCTCGTTATTAAGTGTTTTTGTTTTATCATTTCACTGTGCGCTATTTATTTTAATATTCAACAGATGCTGGAATCGTAAAAAATAACAATTAAATGGCCTCACTCATTTTGTGCTGCGTTTTTAATTTAGCGAGGACGTAATTTATTTATGGACTGAAGCATGAACATACGTACAAAATATATGTATTCAATTATTTGTATCGGTTTCTAGCTTCTGCGGTCTGCCATTCATACCGAATGCACTAAACCAGGCAACGTTTAACGTTCGCCTCAAGTTAAGTGTGAAATGTTAAATGAAGCGTGGGGCATAGCGGATGAATTGACCATTTTACCATGCAATTAAACATCGAAACGGAAATGCGGTTTTTGGTAGGTATAGTGATTGCGTTGTTAAATTAGGGTGAAGGTGCAATTGTTGAGGTAAATATTGTCGACGTGAAAATATTAATTATTAGAAGGTTACTTCATTCAGCGCCAAATAAACCATTTACAAAAGGAAACACTGTCGACCTGTCATGGTGCTCTCCAAAATAATGTTGGGATAAATTATTGTAAAAAATCGGCAAGTGAAAAACTGGTCCAAAAACGAGTTGTCACTCAATCGTTTGCAAATATGGAGATCAAAGCGGCCAAAAATGGCCTTGCGGCGTTTTAATCGCTCTGGTAACTTCATATAGCACTATTTTCACAGATTCATAAGAATACAAATAACAACAGGAGTAGAAGCAACACCTCTCTAAAAGCCCCACCTTGCAAATTCTATTTCATCCATGACGCCGTTTATAATTGTATATTGACTAATCTTCCAAATAGACATGTACACACTCGTTGAGTGGCTTGTGGCACCGTCTTGTTGGAACCACATATCACTAATGTCCAATTCATGCAATTGCTCAAAGAAATATCCTTCCAACATGTGTCTGTAGCGAATACCATTTACCGTAACGTGACGGTAATTTTTTTTTATTTTTTTTATCGACGAAAAAAAAACGGCACAATGACGCCACCGGCATGAAATCCGCACCAAACAGTGACTTTTTGCGGATGAAGTGCTGTTTCATGAAGCATATGAGGGTTCTCACCTGTCCAGTAACGCTATTGACGAAGCCGTTTAACCAAAAATGCGCTTCATCCCTGAAGATGAATTTGCGATGAAATTCTTCATTTTCTTCCATCATGTTCAGAGCCCAATTCGAGGACGAACGTCGCTTCATATGGTGAAGTGGCTTTAGTTCTTGAGTCACCTTGATCTTGGAATGGTATAGGCCAATATCCTTACGCAAAATTTGCCATAATGTTGTCTGGGAGAGGCCCAATTCTTGAGAACGCCGTGAAACTGACTGATTTAGCTGGTTTGCAATGGACGCCTCTACGCCAGCAATATTCTCCACACTTCGGTCAAAACGTAGTCTGACCGGCACGGCAACATTAAGCAGCGAATATTCTGACTCAAATTTAATCACTAGACTACGAATTGCTTGTCTGCTGGGACAAGAATTACGACCGAAAATTGGCGTTAACGCTCTTAAACTTGCAACCACCAACTCGGATTTCCGGTAATAAATTGTAATTATTTGTAAAGATTGTTCCTTCGTGTACTTCACCACGATGAAAATGTTGATCTTACTGAATATTTTGACATTGACAGTTTGGTAATCGATTTGAAGGTGCGTTCACACTGAAAGTTTGAAGTTGTCAAGTCGCTAATGACTAACCCTTTATTTCGCTGTTGTAAATTTCCAGAGATATCACTACCGTAAATTGACACATTGAATTCAACCTCAAAACCTGACTTAGGAGCAGATGAATTACATATATAACTGGCTTTTGTGGGCCCATAATTGTGATGCATAAAGCTGAAAAGACGACTCTTGAGCTGCAGAATATACACATAAAGTTAAGAGACCAGACTGACGACTAAAATCTCAATATTTACGAGCCTCTCTAATTGTGCTCTCCTATGCTGGGCTCATTTGCTTAGTGTACTAAACAACTAATCGAGGGGTCTCAAGTTCAAACCACGCCGGGTCAAGTAACACCTAAACATTTTTTCCACTGCTCCACCCCTGCGAAACTCTTACAAATATCAAAGAGTATTCATTGCCAAGAGAAGCTTCTCAAATTTGCAGTTTGGAGCTGGCTTCAAATTATAGGTACCTTCCACTTCGTACACTTTATTTTAATATTGCTTACGAAATTTAAAATAATATCTATTTCTGACACCTTTCTGACATCTGACGGTTCTCGCACCTATAAAATTCGGTCTGAGGACCGAAAAACATATCATTAGTAGGGGAGAGCGGTGCTAGAAGAGTCAGGGGTAAGACGTTGCAACTAAAACAATAGGGTTAGAATCAAGAATCGCGTGGAAGAGAAAAAAATATTCGTCTTCTCCATACCTATTCGCGGATCGACTTCAATTGCAGATTGAACGTCAGCGAAGGAAGTTCTACGGTCGCTGCCGAAAATAAACAGGTTTATAATTTTTTTTTTGTATTTTTGGTCTTCCTCTTCACACAGTGCAGAATGTCTTTTTTTTGTCATGCACTTGTGTTTTCGCTAGAATTGTGTGTATACTCGTATGTATGTGTGAATTTTGTTTTTTTTTGGTAATTTTGTTCTTTGTTTTAAATTTTAATTTTATGCCGAGTAACATTTTTCGTTTTATCGTGTTAACTCCGTTAAAGCTCTGCCTTAAGCCCTCAACCCAACCAACATAAGAAATAGCTTAAAGGAAACTAGAATAGTTCCTCTTAATGGAAATATTTTTGAAGGACAAGATTTCTTGTCAGCGTTTTTAACAGACCGCCCAAATCCATCAGAGGGTTTACATCTTACAGAAGAATATACTGTTTCTGAAACTGAAGCAGTCGATATGGCATTTGTTTTCGAGGAAGCAATGCGAGCAGAACGAGATCAAACACCACCTGCAGCTGAAAAGCCCACAACCTAGAAACAAGGCCATCAGTCAACCCTTTCGATACCTCCTCACTGCTCACCGGGATCATTATTTCTTCAAAACGTTTCTTTTATCCCGGAAGAAATGCAATTTTGACTGATACTCCTCAGAAGCAAGCACTTTTTGAGAAGAAAAACAACCCCAACAAAAAAAACAGGTGAAGAAAAAGCTTTTAGGCTCTTCATCAGAAGAAGAAGATGAGCAATATTTGTGCCTCATTTGCGGTGAGTCAATTTTCCAGAGTTTACCTGGTGAAAGTGCATTCAATGCATGTCATGCCAGATAGTGCGCATATACCAAGTGCACATATCCGTTCGCGATATGTTTGTGTAAACGGTGACTCAGATGGAAATTCTTCTTCTTCATTTGTATTCACTCAACTTTATTTTATTTTTTTTATTGTCAAATGAATTGCGGTTATCTGTTTTTCCATTACGAATTTATTTGTTTTGTATTTGAAGAAAGGATGTTTTTCAAAATAATAAATATAATATATTTCTTAGAATAAGAATTTATGTTACTGTTTTATGAGTTATGTTTTTTTTTTTTACGTGTTAAAAATAAAATGATATTTTCTTTAAAAAAATATTTATTATTTGTATTGTTTCTGTTACAACATTATTCCGAAAAGGTTTTGCTGATTTGTTATATACTAAGGATTTAGTAGTGAAAACATGGCTTTATCAAACAAAAAGCTTTGGCAGACTTATTTTCAAAGTTTTTAGAAGGAATATCGGTTTAAGTAAAATGTTTTACTTTTAGCCTTGCGTTAGCATAAATGAAAGGGATCTTAAGTTTTACGCCGATTCGGAACGGTACATTTGTGAAGCTTGTGATGATAGTTTACACTATTGGATGTTTTTCAGACTTTCGCAAGATGTGGGATTCGAACCTTAAACCCCTCTCTTCAAAGTCTTTGTAACCCATTTTTACTTAATTCGCCTATCTATGAAGAAATTGGGAATGCACGAAGCTACATGACGCTTGAAAAACGTAGGATAAAACTATGATAAAAATCATCGCCGCCGATTGCCAAGAGTGAATGCAGTCTGTAAAGCTTCTGTTACTGATAGGTAAGGCTGTTCCTCAAGATGGGCATCAAATTCACAAATACATTCGTTAAGCCCCTAAAAACAGTTTCAGCGGGGCACGAAAAGAATGCGTTTTGCCAACTTATATTATTGGTAAGTAAAAATAATGTCAACAATAGATGTGAATGAATTTTAACCACACATAAGAAAAGTTCGTAGCCCGAGTATTGGCGGAAAGTGGAATCAATTATTTTGCCGTATGCACATAGAGTTGAATAGTAATTTTGTATCTATTCGTTGAGGCAAAGTTTCTCGGGAAATTAGATTAAGGTCAAGAAAAATGATATCGTATTAGCCGGCAAAATCGTGAAATTATCTGTTTCCATCCAATTTCAATAAATAATCCTATATGCCAATTATTAGGATTATCAGGAGCAGTTTCTCACCGTCGTCGCGTGAACGATTTCCTTAAATCGCAAGTCACTCACTCACTGACCTCCACTCTACCTTTATTTAATTTAAGAAACCAATCCCAAAGCTTCTTTAAATATTAACTAAAAAAACTTACCGGATCTCATTCCACTCAAACCGAAATTCAAACAAATTTCCAAAAAATCCTTACCAACCCTTGCCTTGTCTTCATGTTTCCTTCCACGTATGTGCCAAGGCTTTGCCACTCACACTCCCGCGCCATGGTGTATATCCTGTTTCCATATCAACACTCCCCCATCCGGTCCTTTAATCAAAACGACACAGAATCAAAGGACGGACATAAACATAGGAAACACAACATTCCAGGCACAACAAGAATCGGAAGTCCTTTTTTATTTTTTATTACGTACGGACTCTGTTAGGCCATTGCGTATACAACTTCCGTTTTAGGTTTTATGTGGGTGAAGTCGACAAAAAGATGAACTACATCCACTCTCTAATCATGAGTCGCTTCTCATCGCCGCAATTATCGCCCTATTGTGCATTTTGGCACCGACACAGAACAAAAGCAAGAAGCACACAAGTAGGCGACTTGACGTGCAGCTAATCTTTCTGCCAAGGCGAATGGCAAATGGATTTGGTACGCGATTTTCACCCTCATCCGCAACGCACGGTGACACGGTTTCTGAATAAATTAACACATACAACAATGTGGGTATGGTATGAAGTTTGCAGCACTTGACACCTGAGTAGTGAGTAGTGGGCCACAAGCGGCAATGATGCCAATCATCGATCAGTTAACTGGGCCGCGAACTCTGGTCAGTTGCAGCTGGGAAACCTTAAATACAGTACAGGACACACTCATGCGGACATGCAAATGCCAAAGATTGAGTGCTTTATTGAGGGATTTAGTCGCACGATTCTTGAATGACCACCGATAGTTTTCAATTGATTCAGTTTGGGTTGGCATTAATGAACCAACTTAAGTGGGTGGGTGTGACTAGCGTCTCTAGATGAGGCTTCCATTAGCATATATGATCACTGGAGTCGTGTAACTCAATTGAATGTAATGATTGGCGTGTATTGATGACTTCATCATGGTAATTGGAGACCTGCTACAAGTATGACTTTTGAAAAACGAGAGGGGCTCATCGATGATTAGTAAGTTTGTCGGAGTGTTGTAAACGGGTTGACATCATGGCTGAAAATGTGAAAGCAAGTAGTGAAATGCGAACAGTATGTGCGCAGAGAGTGTAAGTATAATGGTTGATGAGCTGCGTAAAGTCATTGCCCAATTGTCAATGCTATTTATAATGAGTCTTTGTCACCTTAAATATGAATAAGCCGGTCTTATGAACGTTTATTGCTTTGAAAGGTTTACACATAAAGAAGATTTTGCCAATAAACTCTTAATGTTTAAAAAAGCTGTGTGAATTAAATTTTAAATATAAACCTTTTGACCGATCCCATTCATTTGACTTTCTGGAAGCTAATTTTCCGAAGCTTTTGTAGAAATTAATAATTTTGGTTCAAAATATTTAACCGCAATACTGGTCATAAAATAAGAAAAATTACATGTAGGCAGTTTTAACATGTACCTAGTGACAAGTTTATAATCTAATAACTGTCTATGGAAGTTCGCTGGTTGACAAGAATGGAGAACACTATTAGGTGTCGAAAAAGGAGCAAAAGTATAAAATTTGGTTTTTGAAGAAGAGTTTCACGTCATTCTGAAATCGATGTATGTCATTTAGTTCTCTAATGTTGCGCGGAAGTGTTTTCCAAAGGCGGATAGCAGATTTTAAAAATTGTCTCTTACATATTATATAAGTAAATTGTGATAAAATCAAACAGGCAGATCTGTTGGACTCCGAAAACCGTATTTCATTGTAAGGATATATCGGTTGTCTTGTTTTTATGATTGAAAACAATAAAAGGAGAGTACGAAACTATATAATTCGAAAAAGATTTATGCAGTAAGTTTTTTGCCAAATGTGAGATATGGTCAAATCATCTGAGACTATAAACATAGCGAGTGTGGTTAAATACTAATTGACACTTTTTTTTACAATCTACATCACAGTTATAAAATATTTCAAAACCATAT
This sequence comes from Portevinia maculata, assembly GCA_949715645.1. Classification (NCBI taxonomy): domain Eukaryota; kingdom Metazoa; phylum Arthropoda; class Insecta; order Diptera; family Syrphidae; genus Portevinia; species Portevinia maculata. The sequence continues at coordinate 192,535,282 of OX454525.1, forward strand.
ACATACAAGAATTGGACTAACAAAAGTTTTAGTAAGACTTAATCTTGTTTTTGATGGTGTAAACTTTTCGCAGTTCATAAAGTTCAAAGAACTCCATATGCCTTGCCCACTATCAAATTAATGTGGCTATTCCATGTGAGTTGTGAGTGTTCTATTGAAAACCATTTTTTCAAGTTTCTACGAATTCGATTGGTGAACAATTAAAGTGTGGGAATATAAAAAAAACTCTAGCTCCTTCTTTGAAATAGCCAAACATTTAATTTTTTTTAGGACTAAGTGACAAATTATTGTTTAACGACCACTTCGAGATCCTTTCTAGATCTTCGTTCAAATCAAGGGCACAGTTTTCGATAAGACCATAGGGCAGCTTTTATAAATTTGAATGTAATCGGCGCAAAAATACATATATGAATTTAAGATTATGCCTAGTAAATCGTAAATCGAAAATAAAAGGGGTCGCTAAATCGAACCTTGCGGAACACCCTGCACCAAAGGCTGAAATTCTGGTGTCCCCAAAGACACAACCTGATTTCTTTCATATAGATACGATGAGAGCAACCTTACAGCCTAAGAAGACATGTTCAAGTATTAATGTATTTTATCAAAAATATAAAGTGATCAACCATATAAAATACATTTGAGAAGTCCAGAGGAATAAGATAAGTAACATGGCCTTATGTCTCGTATCACGCTCAAAAGTGCGGTGGTACCACTATGTTTGGCACGAAAGCCAGATTGAACGAAAACTAAAAGATTATTACGTACACGATACTTATACACGTGCTTATGCATAAGCCGTTAGCAAATTTTAGCAAATTTTGGATAGAGGCGTTAGAATCGAATGGCATCCGGGGCCAAGTAACAACTAAAGTTTTTTTTCCACTGCCGCACGTGCGCCAACGTCTGTCAAACAACCAACAGTATCAATTGTCAAATTTGCCGTTCGGATTCGGCTTTAAATTGTGCACAAGCAAATGGTTGGAGAAGCTAGGGTTTAGGCCCTGTATTATTTTTAACTTCCCAGTGGAAGTTCTTGTAATGGGGCCGATTTTGTGAATCGCGAATTTTGACATATCTCCACGTTTCAAGGTCACCAGAATCCAAATTCAAAGTTTTTATAGAAATGTCTGTCCGTGTGTATGTACGTATGTGCGTATGTACGTATGTGCGTTCGGAATTTTCTTTCGCCACGATTATCTCGAGAACCAAAGATGATATTGACATGGGGCCGGGTTTATTCGAAGCGTAATTACGTAATTCAGAACTGATTAAGTTTCCAGCGAAATCGGTCCAGCCATTTTTTGTTAGTAAATAGCCCATGTCAATATCATCTTTGGTTCTCGAGATAATCGTGTCGAAAGATAATTCCGAACGCACATTCGCACAAACGTACATACGTACATACACACACACAGCCATCTCTATAAAAACGCTGGATTTGGATTCTGGTGATCTTGAAACGTGGAGATATGTCAAAATCCGCGATTCACAAAATCGGCCCCCTTACAATACCCTCCACTGGGAAGATAATAAATAGTACAAATCATCAATTTCAAAATTCGGCTTGTTTTTTTAGTTAATTATTTACGAACAAAAAAAGCTCGACCCATTTCGTTGGAAACTTAATCAGTTCTGAGTTACGTAATTACGCTTCGAATAAACCCGGTCCCATGTCAATATCATCTTTGGTTCTCGAGATAATCGTGGCGAAAGATAATTCCGAACGCACATTCGCACATACGTACATACGTACATACACACACACAGCCATCTCTATAAAAATGCTGGATTTGGATTCTGGTGATCTTGAAACGTGGAGATATGTCAAAATCCGCGATTCACAAAATCGACCCCATTACAACAACTTCCACTGGGAAGTTAATAGTTTGCCTTTATTTGTACTATTTATTGTCATTTGTCATTGAGCAAATCATTATTACATTGTGCTCCGTTATTTCGTATCTATACATGTTAATTCACAGGTCTCCGTGTTGCATTAATATATATCACAGTTCGCTGTTATTAACAACATTTATTTTTCATGAACAATATTAAAGAACATTTTTTAATATTAAATAATTCTTAACCAAATATTATATGGTTAACCACATTTCAAAATTTCCCACTTATCGCATAAATCATATTGATCCCACTGGGAACTTAGTCGTGTGGACCTTGCGGGTCGCACCCAGACCACTTTTTTAAATATATATTTTTTATTTTGTATTTCATTGACTTATACATAACTACCACAATAGCTTTGCGTTTGTTTCTAGTTTAGTTTATCCGGACTAATTTGCCACATGAACGTGTTAAGCTATCGTTAATTGATTTTTCAAAAGCTGTTGACGGAGTATTAAAAATTACCCAACCTACTAAGAAAGGACGCGTCTGGTTGGTCTGAAGTCTAAACGCCACAAGATGCATAAACTAATACCTGGCGCATTGCCGAATTCTCTGTAACTCCGGAAATATTGTTCAGAAAAGCCATTGCAAAGGCATAAAATCGAACAGTAATATAATTTCGAATGCAAAGTTACAAAATAAATTCATTTGATTTAAAATTATTCATAAGGTCGCATCATTCCTCATAAAGAAAAAATTATATCAGGTAACTCTGGCCGACTTTGAAGATTTAGGGGTTCACCTTACCTATATGAGAAAAGTTTAACTGCAGAATTTTTGCTTTCACCACATTGAAGGTGAAGCACTTGCAAGTGCATCTTAAGCCCTACAACTGCACCAAAACACTTTTTCCCTATCCCTCTATTATTTCTAAAAGTTTGTAGCACTAAGAAAGTATTCAATGAAATAAGCCATGCTAGATGCTACTTGCTGTAAAAAACACAAATGGTTGCGCTGTGTTCTTAGCACAATAAGGGCACTGTAACATTTTACTGAAAAACACCTTTGTATTTGTATTTGTATTTGTATTTTATTATCATCATATGTAGCTTGATTTTAAGATTAACATCTTGTTTATAACAAAGCTTAGAATTGGACATATGCATGCATATAATATTTATAACAAAAAAAGAAGTAACGATTGTAAATAATAAAGTTAATTTAAACGAAAAAAGCTTAATATAAAGTACAAGGTTAACAATATTTAAAGAATATGTAAAATGTTTAAATAAAAAAGGTGAGGAAAAAAGGAGGGCATAACAAGAAAAGAAAAAAAAGTATAAAATAAAAAATAAAAATAAAAGAGAAGTAAAGAAAAGTATAGCAAAGTTTAGCAAACCCAACAGAAAACAAAAGCCGCGGAAAAGGAAGGTTATGTCATCATATAGTGTGTGAAGACATTTTTCTTAAAGGTAATAAGATCATCTGAACTTCGTACATGGCGTGGCGAGGTATTCCATAACCGAGTTGCGTTAACAAAAAACTGTCGCTCTGAAGTAAGACATGAAAAACGGGGAACTATAATTTGGTAAGATCTTCTAGACAACGAGAACTGGATTCTTTCGTAAAGGTACGAAGGTTGGTGCGTTTGGATAATATTGAAGAACATTGTTAGAGTTCTAAGTTTTATAAGGTTTTGAAAAGAGATTACATATATACTTTTAGCGAATGATGATATGTGGTCATACCGGCTTAGACCAAATATATAACGAGCCACACTGTTAAAGGCAACGTTGAGCTGCCTCTGACTTACGCTGTCGAGCTTGCAGAAAATTTCACAACCATAAGTCAAGATCGGTGTTACAAGGGTTTTAGCTAGCATTTTCCTGGTATCCAAAGGGGTGAATTTCCTAGTAGGCCAAAGCAATCGAAAAGCCCAGTATGCCTTACCTACAGCCAGTGTAATATGGTTGTTCCAATTTAATGTTCTATTAAAACATATACCGAGGTTCTTGAACTTATCCACAAACTCGAGTTGGGTGTTTCCGAGTTCAATGGCAGGAAAACAGGAAACATCTACGATTCTTTTCGACATTACAAGGCATTTAGTTTTTTGGGGGTTTAAGGTGAGGCCACATTTTAAAGACCATCGTTTAATAGATGAGAGTTCCTCATTAATCTTGATAGCACAGTCCTCAATCATACCAAGCGGACTGCTTCTCATTATCTGAAGGTCATCAGCAAAAAGATGTGCATCACAGTGGCGAATTACTTTCGGAGCCTCGTTAACATAAATTGAGAAGAAGGTCCGGCCCAATATTGAACCTTGCGGGACTCCACAGGAAAGCGGTAGAAAGTCGGAAATCTGATCTCCAACAACAACCGCTTGATGTCTTCCAGAAAGATAGGAGAAAATTAGCTTCACTGCTTCGGGTGAAAAGTTATACATTTGCAATAGCTTTTGGTACATGATGTTGTGGTCGATGGTCTCGAATGCTTTCGAATAATCTAAAAGTATTAAGAAGGTAACTTTATTATCATCTAGCGCATTTCTTGCCGGTTCGAAAACGTCGACTAGAGCCGTTGTAGTACTATGACCTTCACGAAAACCTGACTGTTTAGATGTAATAAGACTATTTTGGTTGAGAAAATCTGTGAGTTGCTTTTGCATGAGTTTTTCAAGGACTTTCGATAAAAAGGGTAGGATTGAGATGAATTCAGTATTCGCACTATTTTTAGGAATAGGGATGATTTTGTAGTATTTCCATTGTGACGGGAAAATGCTTTTGGTCAGAATATTATTAAATATGTGTGTGAGATACGGCAATATGATAGGTAAGATTGCTTTAAGGAATAATGGATGCCAGTTATCAAATCCAGTAGCATTTGACTTCAAAGAAATGAAGCTTTCAACAACCTCCTCGGGGCTCACTCCAGAAAAACCAAAAGCAGGACCAGTGTACAACGGTGTGAACTCTTCACCAGAGAGGTTTTGAGGTATATTATTTCTTTGTGGAATTGATGAAATAAAGCTACTGTTGATTTCATTGCAATTAGCATCCTTGCTTTCTAAGTTAACAATTTACTTTAGGTTTTTCCACAGTTTACGGCCACTGAAAGAAAGATTTAGACGACGCTGATACCAACTTACTTTCGCGGCACGAATGAGATGAACAGTTGTATTACGTAAGCGACGATACTCTTGAAGATCATCAGGTATCTTGAAACGCCTCCATTTTTTGAAGGCCTGATTCCGTTGGTCTAACTTTATTCGTATTTCACGATTGAACCAGGGGCATTCACCATATTTGACGCTTACGGTTTTTAAAGGAACGTGGGCATCGAACAAACCACGTAAATTGCTCAGAAGGAACTCCACTTGTTCGTCTGGAAGTTCCGAAGAGTACACTCTTTCCCAATCAATCCTTCTCATATCAACCTCGAGATTTTGTATATCTATATTCTTAAAATCCCTAAATTGAAATGTTCTTATAGGCCTACTGAGACAGAAGTCAAAGGAAAGATGTATAAGGTCATGTTTTGAGAAGCCAGGAGCTTGAAGTTGATCAAAAAGAAATATTTTGCTATAATCATTTACGAAAAAAATATCAAGAAGAATACTAGTGCTTTGTGAAAAATGCGTAGGGTAAAAAGTGTTTACTGGGTGCAAATTGAAGGCACTCAAGCTGTTCAAAAGACTCTGGTCTGTAAGAAGATCACTGTTAAAATGACTGACAAATCAATGTATCGGTTGGGCCTGGAGTCCCTCATATATATAGCCACTTCTCCCCCCATGCGGCATGATCTATCATTTCTTATTAATTTAAAACCCCTAAGATCTATAATGCTGTTACTAATGTTACTATTAAACCACGTCTCACTAATGCATATTGCATCATACTTCGAACCCTCAAATAGATCCCTAAACTCGTTTTTTTTTTTTGTACAAGCTCTGTACGTCATTACGCGACGTAACTATATTAATCATAGCTCGAGTTATGCTAACGCTGCTCAGGTTTAAGCCATTATGATGATTAGAACTAACCAGCATTTGAAGCAAAAACAAACTTCCTGCCTGACATGATCAGAAGAACAGATAATATACAAGAAGGGACACCGTATGTTCTGTTTGCTATATGGGTTGAAAGAAGGTGTTGAAAAGAGGGAAATATATACATTAAGGAAGACATTATAGAGAAAAGGCAAAATATGAGTTTTAATAAGAAAATGGCAAATATAAATCGTTAGAATGAAAATAGAAAATAAATAATAAAGAATGAAAACATTTAATAGTGGTTCAACAAAAAAAAAAGATTTTCCTTCACGATCGGCATCAAGTTCATCTCATGGCAACTCAGACAGGTTCTCGATTGAATCCACCGCAATGGCATTGTTGTCATCTTCTCTTCTTTTGATGTATACACGCCCGCGCATGGTAAATACGACTACGATTTGTTTTTGTTTTTTCATAGCGAGTGCAGCATGCAAACCTTTAGCGTTAGCAAATTATAAAATGGTATGTTATCTAAAATTCTAAGAATTTTTTGCTTCTAAGTGGTGCATTGATACGAAAGGTTCAAGGGTCAGATACACCTACAACTCATCACTGCTCCACCACTCGCAAAAGTCTGATAAACTTTCGAGACTATCATGCTAAGGCGTCTCAGATGTTTGGTTCATCATAACTCATAAGGTTGTATGTCGGTCCCTTCAAATAAAACCAACAAAAAACATAGGAACGGGCTAGAGTTCGCTTGGGCGAACTGTTGGATACCCTATTCGTATTCCTATCAGATACCTAGAGAGTCTATATTATAAATTTCAGTTTCCTAACTCAAACTTTGACTTTTCAATAAAATTGTTTTATTTAATTGTGGGCGTGTCAGTGGGTGGATTTTAGAAATTTTATCTCCCGATCAGTTTTAGGAGTCGAAGATCATATATAAAAAATTTCAGCTTTCTAGCTCAAAATTCGATTTTTTCGAAAAAAATGTTTTTTTGAGTTTGTGGGCGTGTCTGTGGGCGGATTTCACAAATTCTTAAACTTGATTATTTCAGGATGCTAGAGAGTATATGGTTAAAATGTCAGCTATCTAGGTTCAGTTTAAAGGCCTAATTTTTGCCGACGGACGGGCGGACGGACATGGATAGATCGACATTACTATCGATGCTGATCATAAATATAGTAACTTTTAGGGGTCTACGGGCATATTAAGGTATGTTACAAACTATACCCTTAGAATAGGGTATACAAATCACACTCGAATTCTTGGTCCTGCATGAACTGCTACGTAAAATATTTACGTATTCGGAAAAAAATAAATAAAGATAGCCCGAGTTCGTGTACGAGAAAAATATCATCGATATGGTCAGAAGCAGGCCCGGCAGATCATGTTCAGCCCAAGCGGGTAGTTTATATAAAATACAAAACCAAAACTAATCGATTAAAAAGGTCACCAAAATAAAAATGCCAAGACTGCACTGCGCTTTGAATTTTCCGAAGTGAACTCGTTTAACAATTCGTCTGTATGTATAGTATGCCGGTAATGTCGGAATAAACATATTATACAATGTTGATCTTAATTAAATTTAAGTTGACGGGGAACAGAAAAACTTCGTTGATTCGAACAGGATGATCCTGGCATGATCATGATTAGCAGCCTAACGAAGCGCACGAAGTCTGGAACCATCTCTCTACACCACTCGTATTTTTGCAAAAACGTGCCAACTTCTCTCAAGTATTTTGCCTGCGTATTTTGTCTTATCGCACAGAACTATTAATAAATCTGATCTTCAGAGACGATAATCATTGAAAAATCAATGAAATTCAATATCACAGAGATCCGACTTTTGCACCTCCTTCTTCTATACTATCTATATCCTGGTATAAAGCAAAGTCCACAAAATGTGTCTGTCCTCGATAATCTCGACAAGTGATGATTGGAATTAGATGCGGTTTACACTTTTAGGATCTGAATTTGTCAGGGAAGGTTCACGCATATCGACTGATCTAACTTTTAAAGGAGCTGAGCACTAGAGGCCTAAGTGGCAGAAAATGTATTAAAAGCAAATTTGAAACTGATTAGACCTTACACCAAAATGACTTATTGGATTTAAAAACAAAATAAAATGTTTTTAATTTACGCATCCGTGATTCATTTAAGCTATAAATCATCGTTCTATCGCCAATAGCTACCCATAAAGTTATGAAATTTAAAAATAAGTTTTTTTTTGTTTTTGTAAAAAAGATTCTTTGATTCAATCAACAAAATATGGACTGAAAAAGATCAGTACTGGAACATGGTCAAACTTTTTTGAAAAATACGCCAAAATCTCGAGTGAGTATTTTACCCAGTCGAAAAATTGCGAGTGATAGTGCTACCCACTATACTCACATTACAGCTGGGCCTGGCCAGAAGTTTACCCACCAATTATCGAAAGAAAATAAAACAGGAAAGGCTCGAACTATTCCATAAGATGGAATATCGAAAGATGACCGTAATATTTTGATCATTAGAGGGTTCCAAAAACCGAACGGCTCAGATTCGAGGGTTGGATTGGATGAAAGCTTTTTATTATTTTGCTTTCGTTATGCTCCGTTTTTACTTGAGTTCATTTCTCTGTTTACCGTTGTTCGGAAAAGTTTTAGTGTGGTTTTGAGTAATGTTTTCTCATTTCATTATTTGCGTTCGTTGCGCTCCCATAAAGTTCGAATAGAATTTTCGTGTCGGAAAGATGCTACCGGTCAGAGGTAAAGTTAAACACGAATGTGTGAAGTTCTACATGAATTAAAAAGTGGAGCATCAGTGCCTCGCGAGGTAGGAATAAAAGAACACCCTAATAAAAAGCGTTTGGTGAACTCCGCAGGAATAGAAAAACACTTAAAAAGGGCGATGTGCCTGAAATGGAGGCTGCTTTATACAGGTGGTTTCTGAAACAGCGATACCGATATGTGTCAATATTGGGGAACATGATTAGAACGAAAATGTCCTATAAATGAAAATCGCGGCAGCTGAAATTAAAAAATCCGGCAAATAGCGACGAAGCAATTGGGTTCCAAAATCCGATAATTGTGAAGTGGGTTCCGATATGCGACTGCTTCCGCTACATCACTTCCGATACAATTAAAATACATTGAAGATTGAACTCTCTCATAAGCGGACACTGACGGTACCAAGAAATTTGTTCGCTTATAAGAGGTGTCCGCTTATGAGGAAAAGACTTATTTCACAACCTTTAAAAAATAAACACAATAGACATAATCTGATTATGTTATTCAATTTTATTTTCTAATGAAATTAATTTTTAAGTTATGAACATAAATAGGATAAATGAAATAAATACATAAAAATAAATTGAGGATTATATTATTTATGTACATTTTGTCTTAAAGAAAATTAATTTTTTTGATCTGAAATTTTAGTTTAGTGCACATTCTGGTAACTAATTGCCATGTTTCTGACATGCAACGGTGCATCTGTCAATATATCAAATGCTTTGAAATCAATCTTTTTAAAGAGAAAAGTCTCTTTCCCTTTATTTCATTGTGGGCCTCTTCCTACAATTTTAACGGACTTTCTACATTTTATCCTATATTCAAACTATACAAAAACATACAACAAATTTGTATTCAAAACATGCAACGGGATTTATAATCAGATAGCCGACCGCTGCCGCAACTTATTCCGTTTAGATGACTTTAGGATTTTTTTCGTCATTGGGTACCTACCTACCGCTACCGCACAGGCACACTACACAATTTAATTTTTTTTTGCATAGTCCGGTGTTCAGAGAGAGTCCGCTTATGGGAGAATTATTTATACGATAAATCATGCGTTTGTTTCTGATATCTATCCGGTTATTAAAAGGGTCCGCTCATGAGAGGTTCCCGAAAGGAGAGAGTACACTAAATGCGCCAAAAGAAGTTTAACTTTAGAAATCTTGTAAAGGTGAACGCTTTCGAGAAGATTTCTCGGCCCCGTTTTTAGCGCTTCTTATCGAGCTTCTCCTAGGTATATTAGGCATTAATGTGCATACAGGACCTAAAACATAGCTCCTCTAATAATTTGCTTGTACGAAATGGAAATGAGCTACAATTTTTAGCCGACTGCGAACGGTAAATTTGAGAAGTTTTTCATAACAATTGACACTCGTTGTTGTTTGTCAGACTTTCGCAAGAAGTGGGCTCGTGATTTGAACTTGGCATTCCTCGATTTGTCGACCAACACACTGCGCCCACCCAAAAGTTATTTATTCTTTTGAATCATTGAAAACCGTTCCGTCGTAATCTTGAAATACTAATTGTAACCTCGCACTTTCCATATATGCACACAGTGCCAATCTGACAGTTCAACATAACAAATTAAAATAGGATTGCTTCTAGAATATATGCTTGGCGTTGACACATTTTAGCTGATACATCTCATTACTCATTTTAACCTCCAGGGGCTTGTTAGTGACTTTAAAAAAAATTCTATCTCGGCCAACAAAAAACTCAAAAAAAAGGATAATTTACCGAAAGTCGTAGCTACCCTTTAGGGTCGGCCAATTTACTTTGATTAGCCAACGAGTAAAAAAAAAATACTGAAATACTAGAACTTCGAGAATCAGCTTCAGCTTTTGCAACCTGACTATCCCTGACCCCTTTTAACATGATGTTTACTTTATTTTTACATTTATCTTGGGATAACAAAAGCCCACCACCGGATACACTCAACAGACAGGTAGACCATCCCTTCTCCGCAATATTGGAAACGTCTGGTTCCGGCGCGTAATTTGTAGTAGCATTTTTAACTGTTTTCTTTCTGACGGTTTTATTTAAGCACAAAAATCGGTGGCACATCAAATTAATTATTACTCTCCAGCCAGGATGAAGGATGAACGCAAACTATTTCGACAAATCAATTGCATTATTCACAGCCCCAATGCATTTTGCAAATTTAATCGGATTGTAGGAAAAGTTCTCTATTTGAACTAAGGACTTTTCTCCGGGTTAAGGCTTTAATTTTTTAAAAGACGGCCACCCGAACGATAGAAAGGAGTATTCCACAGTGTGGAAAAAATACCTTTCGGGAAGTATAAAATGTACACAAAGAATAAGCAAAAAAATAAATAAATAAACATTAAAAGAGAACAATGAATGTTGCATGGAGGAAAATAAATACGCAGTGGAATGAGTATGAGGATGTGGATGTTGACTGACCACAATCAAAGACGATATGGACGACAGTGATCTTTTGGGTGAATGCCTTTGGAAAAACAGCTTAGAATTGAAGAATAGTGTGTGCATAGGGGATATTTTCAATTATTGTTTTTTTTATTTAGAGATGGACAGTGTGTGCGACAAGACTGACAGTCATAAAAGTCAAAATTTACTAATAAACCTCTTAAGGAAAAAAACATAACTTGTCATTTGCCCTGACCTGTTTAAAAATTAAATTTAATTGAGACGTCAGTTAGACTTTAGAAATCAGTTTAGAACCTGCCCTCTTTGGTCTGAAGAAACAAATGTCATGATTTGAATAAGACTTAGATTTAACGACAGCAGGTCAGAGGATACAAAAATCCAAGTTACTCTAACCATTCCTGTAAGCGAAGTTATATTTTTGGCGAGACTAAGTAGCACCTTAAGTTATATACCACGTCCCAACGACAGAATATGCCGATGCTAAAACAAGACATGGATAATTTTAACCTGGATATACAGGTACATGCTTCGTCGAACCGACGACGTAAGTTAACGTTTTACACTTATTCTTTCTTATGTTTGCTTGTGTATACCATATTCTAAGGGTGTATTAATTTTGACTAATAGTTTGTAACATAATTTAACATTGCCCGTAGAGCCCTACAAAGTTACTATATTCGTGATCAGCATCGAAAGTAACGTCGATCTAGCCATGTCCGTTAGTAGAAAGCTGACATTTTAACCATATACTCTCTAGGGGCCCGAGATAATCAAGTTTAACAGTTTTTAAAATCCGCCCACTGGCTAAAAGGCTGACATTTTTAAAATATTGTCTTTAGGCCCCAAAAATGCTCGGGACTTGAAATTTTTGAAATCCTTCCAGTGAAACGCCCACAATTAAAAAAAAATCGTTTTATCGTAGATAAGATCAAAGTTTGAAGTGGGAAACTGAAATTTGAAATATATTGGAGCATGAATGCTCAAACTGTGACATTCAGCGTCATCTATTCGAGAACTATATAACGTTTGAAAAGCTATGAAACAATTATAGCATCTTTTATTCTCGAACCGTCAACAATATTTCGTCACTTTCGCTAGGTATCACTGGGATATATAAATAGACCCAAGACATTGTACTTTTAAAGCGATGGATGACAGTAATGAAAAGTTTAGAGAAAAGGAGGAAATACTAAACAATAGAGATTTGATTGTTTATTAAAAGTGATTGATTGTGAAAGATAAGTTAAATTAGTGAAAGAGTAAAGATAGAAAACTCATACAGATTAATTAAACAGAATACAGTTTTATCTTTTCGAATACTAGCCTGGATGTAATAATATACTCCCTAGGGCCCTTAACCCTAGAAAGATAATCTACGTCTGCGAGATGTATGACGCGCGGAAAAAATGTTATATCCTTTTAACTACCTATATAAACCGCATTGGGTTGGTTGCTTAAACTAACTCAGTCGGTCGTCGGAGCTAGCCCGTAACGGTCGTGGCGCGATGGTAAGTACCTGCGGTAACAAGTTATAGCTATTCCGGACTTCTGGGGGCGTCTGTGACCTGTGCAATTCTTACATTTAATTTAATCTTATATATTTTAAAATTACTAAGACTTATTAGTAGACTTATTTTAAACCGAAAAATGAAACTTTGGCAAACAATAATGAATTAATGTCAATTTTAAGGTTCCTTTAAAATATAAGTTGTTTTTTGTTGATTTGTAATGGGGCTAAAGTTTTTTGTTTTTATTGTTTAAATTAATATTTATTTATACTAAGCCATTGATTTATTTTACTTAATATGAACTACATAAATAAATAAAACGTTAATATTTTTTTAAAAAAGTTCATGGATTTCATTAAATACGCTATCAAAGTTCCATACGTCGCTGAGACGTATGATTATCTTTAACGCCATACAAAATATGATTATCTTTCTAGGGTTAATGCTCATGTTTAAATATTTTTAAAATCCGCCCACTGACACGCTCACTATATAAAAAAAACATTTAATCAAAGAAACAATTTTAAATGAAAGTCGTATCCTTCGCAAAGTATGTAGATGAAGTCGTTTTGAACAATCCCTTCAAATTTACAGGGCCCACTTTAAAAGGATACTTTTTTACAAAAACTTTGTTTTTTTCGTTAAAATCCCTTAAATTTTGTATAACAAAATATGGAGAGGGTTCTTAGCAATTCACACACAACACTGAAAACTCGATTTTTAATTTCGATTTCATTTCCGAAAAAAAAACCCTCGAAAGGATTATGAGTTGTTACACTGCCTAAATGTGACTAGAAGGTAACAGATCAATGAAAGAAACAAAGACCCGTTCTTTTACCAAGGAGAAACGCATTGCCGCTATATCTATGTTATCATTGTCTAGATAAATCAAATTTCGCAATTAGTGAAGTTTACAAGTTTGAGGCCACGTTCCCACTGTCTTCTCGGTTCGTCTAAAGAGACGGATATGCCAGTGGTAGTACAATTTATATGAAACAGTACACATTTAGACGGATCCGAGGAAAAGAACGGAATATACAGCTTCAATCTGTTCGTAGTCTCAGACGGGAACACGCCAGCTAATGATATCAACTAATCTACAGAACAATGCAGTATTATTAGAGTTGACGTACCCCTTAGCGCAGTTCAATATACAAACAAAATTTTAAAATTCGCATAAGACGCCAAGCGACCGCAGAGACAAAACAAGCTAACAAACAAAAAAAACCAATCCAATCAATCCATCGCTGAAACTAGAGTATTTGGTCTGGATAACTAGAATCAACGTACCCTATTCACGTTATAAAAAAGTTAAGTAATGCGTCTTACTCAAAGAGTTCTCAAAAAGGCGCCTTTCGTGCAAGACACGCTTTAAAACAACTCCTTACAAGTTTACCGAAATTTCTACTACTGAAACATTTTGAACGAAATGTAACCGAAACAATACCTACTTCTTCTTTTGACATACGACAGAAAAAACAAACTTCTTGATTACTGTTTGCTTGGTTTTGGTCAGGCTAAATCAAACTTGTACCGTGACCTCGATGCAGAACATAGGTATAACGTATTAAAAAAACAAATAAACTCAAGCAGATATTGGAGTGCATGTCCAGAATCTCCTCATTCGTATTCTTCTGCGAAAGATGGCGCGAAAAGTGCATTTTCTCATTCGCAGAAGAATAACTAAAGACTCATCCTGTGAGGAATATTTAAATTCCTTTCAGATTCCATTTGGAAGCTCAATTCTTTTGGTCTCTCTTGAAGTAGTGGTAAGTAAGATAAGTTAGCTATACCCATATGGTGTGTTGTAGGAGAGTCAGCCTTGTTGACACTTTTTTTGTGTTGCTTTTATCCAACTCCATGACAAGCTAAAAGCAAAAAGGGAGACTCTGCGAAAGAATGAAGAGTCCCGATTAAGTCACGTATTTAATCAGTCGTACATTATATTCGTTTTTATAATCAGGGTGCAGCATACAGTGTCGGGGGTTTTGGTGATGACAACCCTGTAGAAGACCTACTCCTCAACCTGATTCCGACATGAAAAAAAAACAATCTCTGTTCCCGCTCTACAGAGATGCAGGTTTGCAAGGATAACTGGGTGTATCATCGCCTTAAAGGATACAACTCCTACTCAAACAATTGACGTTCTCTTAACACCTGTTATTGAAGCACATAATCCCTGGGTAGGTGGTACTCCGTGCAACGCTATGCGGTGATGGGTTTTAAACTTCCTCGTTCGCATGGATGATTGGAGTGACATTTGGTTTATTAAAAAGAAAAACACGGAAAACCAATGAAGTACTCATATAAAGGAGGTGTGATAATTCGTATCTCTTGTCTGAACTGTAGGTATGTGACTTTTAAGATTTGGGTTCTAAAGATAGCCTGTGCTAAGGTGCATATGTAATTAGAACTATTAGGCTGTGGAAGGGGGTCCTAGAGCGGACAGCGGAAAGAAAAATCAGAAATGAAACAAAAACTGATCGAATAACAAGTTCCAAGATCCGAGGAAGCCTTTACGTTAAAGAACATATCTCGAAGTAAATGGATCGCGACCGGCTTTGGGTTGTTCGCAGTAACAAAGACTGATCGAATAACAAGTTCCAAGATCCGAGGAAGCCTTTACGTCAAAGAACATATCTCGAAGTAAATGGATCGCGACCGGCTCAGTTGGTACTATCTCCTACTACAAAGGAAAGATCCTACGAACCCTGTAAAAAATGCAATATCAATCAACGTTACCGAACAAACTGCTGTTATTTTCTGGTGTCGAACCGGCGAACCCCACAGGCGGACCAGTAGGAAAGCAGTTAAGTGGGAGGGTTATGATCCCTTAAATCCTGATCATAGCCTCACCGCCATTAAGGAAGAAGAAGGTCTCCCGGCTGTCAATTTGTAATCTGCTCCGATTGGCAGATTATTGCCTCACACAGCAATGTTGTTGTTGTTGTAATATCATCCAATTCGCTTCATTTTACCTGCTGTAATTCATAATGTGTGTTATATATGTGGATAATTTTTGTATTGTGCACTTCTATGTATTGTCCCCTACCCAAATATATATAGTGTTGGCATATCTATGTGACGTATAATAGCAAAAATGGGTGGAAACACGTTATAGGCAACTCCGTATTAATATATAGATAAAACATAGGGACGGGCTACAGTCCGCTTGGGCGAACTGTTGGATACCCTATTCTTATTCCTATCCCTCATAAGTGGGCGTGACAAAAGTCTAAGTATGGTTGAATTGTTAAGAACGCTCTACATATTTTGTTATATAAAATTTAAAGGATTTTATCAAAAAAAAAACGCTCCCTAGCTCAAACTTTGGTGTTTCTATAAAATTGTTTTATTTAATTGTGGGCGTGTCAGTAGGCGGATTTAAAAAAAATTAACACATGAGAATAAAGGGCCCCTAGAGAGTATATATATTATAAATTTCAGCTCCCTAGCTCAAACTTTGAAGTTTCAAAAAAAAAAAAATTAATTGTGGGCGTGTCAGTGGGCGGATTTTTAAAATATTTACACATGAGCATAAAGGGCTCATAGAGAGTATATATTATAAACTTCAGCTAAAGAGCTCAAACTTTGGATTTTCAAAAATTAATATACCCTTAGAATAGGGTATAAAAAAATTATTTTATTTATTTGTGGGCGTGTCAGTGGGCGGATTTTGAAATTTTTTTATCCCGAGCAGTTTTAGGAGTCATAGATTATATATAAAAAATTTCAGCTTTCTAGCTCAAAATTCGATTTTTTCCAAAATTTTGTTTTTTTGAGTTTGTGGGCATGTCCGTGGGCGGATTTCAAAAATTCGTAAACTTGATTATTTCGGGACACTAGAGAGTATATGGTTAAAATTTCAGCTCTCTAGGTTCAGTTTAAAGGCCTAATTTTTGCCGACAGACGGACGGACGGACGGACGGACGGACCGACATGGCTAGATCGACATTACTATCGATGATGATCATAAATATAGTAACTTTTAGGGGTTTACGGGCAATATTAAGGTATGTTACAAATTATGCGTCAAAATTAATATACCCTTAGAATAGGGTATAAAAAAATCGCAATATCATTTTGTTTGTTGACAACGCGTCTTGCCATAAGACAACAACCGTTTTTAAAAATATAAATGTGCAGTTCTTACCACCGAACACAACCTCTGTTGCTCAGCCAGTTGACCAGGGTATTATTCACTGTTTTAAGTCATATTACAGGCAGATTATCATTCGTAAACAAATTACTACAGTTGATGAGTTTTCGAAGCCAATAACACTTTTTACCGCCATGCATATTATTAAACATGCTTGGTGGTTAGTAAAACCGAGATCGATTGTAAACTGTTTCAGAAAGGTTGGCGTAAAATCGTAACTCTAACGTTTTTGAACACAATTTTTTGATTTATAGGCAAAGTTTATTGTTAATCAAGAAGATGAAGAAGTTCAAGGTGAAGATGATTTTGAGAATCTCCTTAGAAACGAAGGAGAGTTTCAATCATATGTGTGTTTTGACGATGATTTAATTTGTTTTGGTCAGACTACTGATGACGATATCGTTGACGAAATATCGCCGCAAGTTATTCAAGATATGGGCGAAAACGATGAAGACGAGGACGAGATTTTACAAAATACTCCAACCACTCAAGAAGTTTTAAGTTCGCTAAATATTCTTCGCCAATACTTACTAGCAGACAATAAGTTTTCAACGGAATTGGAAAAAATTGAAGAATATGTAATGAAAAAAACGTGCAAAAATAATTTGCAGACAAAAATAATCAACTTTTTTTTCTAACCTTAAGATTAATTTTTCTTGTCGCCGGTTTATGTGTAATTTTTTTTTGTTAATTATTTTAATGAAATGAATGAATGAAATATAATGAAATGTTCCTTATTCGTTATTTTTTTGTTACTTTTTTTAATAAAATAAATAATAAATGTGCTTACATAGTGTGTTTAGTATTTTATATTTAAAAAAAAAACATCGTTTAATTCAGTTCCCATCTCCCATCAGAAATTAAGCGGGATTATCTTAAATGATTCAATGGCTCAATTAACCGGGATTTCTGTAATTGAGTTTCCCGGTTAATTGCGCCAATAATTGTGCATTCTAAGTCGATGCAATTAACCGGGGATTACGTACTTTTATTTATAGCTAAGTTAGTTGGATACCCTTGTGGAGAACTTGGTTCAACTAAAACCTATAGGCCTAAGTATATTATCTATTTTTTGTAACATTTTTGAGGAGGTTCGAGCGCCTATTTCTGGCACCTCTTAGTACGCCGCTGTGGTGCTTATTATAGCTGCAGCTGATTGAAAATAATGTCAAAATAAAATTGTTTATTATTATGTTATTTTGTATTAAATTTGCTATATTTTTTAGCAATAAAGTACCTAGGATTAATGGAAAATAAATACGTGCAATGTTTTTTTGCATATTAATGTATTCAGTCCAAAAACGAATTTATAAGCAAGTCGAAGTGATTGAAAAGTCAAAGGAAATCTATATTTTCGAAGAGATTACCAAATTTTTTTGTCGGATTTGATTTGGTGCGAGCATATGACGTCGGGCCAAGTTTTTGTCCACTGCCTAACCTCTTACGAACGTTTGACAAACATCCAAGAGTATCAATACTTGTCAAGCTTCTCAGAATTGATATTCTTATTAAAAATGTCCCATCCAGTTCGCAGAAGTAAATGGTTGGAGGAGCTAAGTTTTAGGCCCTGCATGGGCCGTTATTGCCTAATATCTATTTTGTTTTTTGAGCGGTTAATCCGTATATCCCTAAAGTGTTATGGGTCGCTATGTTGGGGCCTTTGATTATAATACACAATGAGGATTTGACATCAGTAATCAATAAGCATATCACCAGAATAGTTTTTCTAACGATCTACCAAAAATATAAGCTCTTTGCTTTTGCCTCTTTTAAAGACACTCTTTTGTAAAAAACGCGCCTCATCAAGGAAAAGCCTTCGCTTGCATTTTCTCTTCCTTAACATGGGCATCATGGCCTCATTCTCATTGTATTTCATTCCGGAATACGATCATCTTTAAGTAAAAAAACCTTCATTAGTAGGAAACAAAAAAAAAAACAGAACAGAAATTGTGACAAAAACATTATTCATCCGAACAATGTAAGCAAATTTGTAATTGTAACCTGAATACAAATAAACCTTAGACTAGTCTCATTGGGATGAAGAGTTACCTCAAGCCAAGCGTATTATGCTGAATTTCCTTATTTTTTTACGACCTTTTATGGAAATCAACAGCATCAAAAACTCCAGCATATGCATTGCGTAACTAAGAAGCAATTTTGTTCACATATTTTTTTTCTCTCACTGAGCACATGGAAAATACATTTCAATTTCATGTAAAAGATACTCTGATGGAGATATAGTCTTTACATGGACACTTGTAGGAAATAGTGCTCCTTGGTTTAGCTCGTCACGGTTTTTCGGTTGTGCATCCACCAGATGTTGACTCGCATTTCGGTAGAGTCATCTTTACATCTTTACATGAATGCTCGCACGGTTCCGACTACTGATATCTTAATCTGCATCGCGTCGCGTCATCGTGTGGGATCGAGGTGTAAGGTTTTACACCGTAAAATCAGCATGAATTTTAAGTGCATAATCAATTCTCCTGAATGGAATGGAATGGACGGAATGAAAGGCCAATCAGCGTAATCAAATGCAATCTTTTATATGGGGATAGGTGGATGTTTATTGTAAAGCTTTTTCGTGTAGCAAATATTTAAAAATCTGATCATGCAAAACTGAAGTGGTTAACAAATTGCAATAAATTTGTATGGTCACGTTTTGGCTTTATAGTGTGATAAATATGAATACTTTGCTGCACGGGAGACAAGTACAAGATTATGATATGAGATCATTCAAGACATCTAGATGTTGATGCTAACTTTGTGCGATAGTATATATAATGGACTTGCAAATATAAACAAGTTGAATCCAGTTTTGGTCTAAAACAATCTTGAACTGAAGTTAAATGCGTTGCTAGGTTCATTTGAATGTTAAAAATTACCTGGATGTGAGCAGAGAAAAAAACTTTTAGATGTTACTTGGCCTCGGCGGGATTTGATCCCGAGGTATTTAGATTAGTATTCCAACACACTAACATCGTGGCCCACACATACATAAATATAAATGCAGCCCATAAATCAATAAAAAAAATTCTGAAATTCTTCTTTTTCTTGCATACGTTACAGAAGAGCGTAAGATTTGCTTCATTGTAGACTTGCCGGTCTTTAAACTGCACCGAAAGGGGCTTAATCAGATCGCTGACAAATGGCTTCGAGCGTTAACACAGGACCGCAAACAGGATCCCGTATTTCTTATGTTTTGTAACGGGGACTAATGCACTTTTACTTTGCGCAGTTAAGATTAAAATCATTTCCAATGGATTGGGCAAAATATACCGAGATTCCATTCATAAGGCAAACTTTCCCCCTAGGTCATCTGGTGCAGCAGCGTTGTTAGACATACGTTCAGATATTGATATCATCATTTAGGTGGTATGGACGGAAGTTCTAAATGCCAAAGTTGAATAGTTCAGAAGAAGTTTTCCATATTCTCAGCACCGACTGTGACTTTACTTCAAGTTTTTCTTGTTCATCTCTGCCTTTTTTTGGTAGAAAATGCGAACATTATTCCTGGAGTAGCACGTCTCTATATCCTCGATCACGCGCATCTCTTGCCCTGTATTTTTCGATTCATAGGCTAGATTGTTTTGCTAAATGTGCTTGCTGGCACTTGCTCATTTGTTCTAGACCCACAGTTAACCCTAGTGATTTCCCGCGTTATTCTTGAGGGCAAACTTAAAACATATGCTAGCAAAGTGAAATATTTATGGTCCATGCATTAACGCTTCTATGAGTAATGTGATGCCGTCTCTGGAACAATTAGAGAAATTTACTTTGGGTTGCGTATCTTAAGATGTTCCTTGCACCTAACGTTACCTGGTGTGAAGAAACGTTTGGTCAAAAGTTTAATTTTTCATTTTTGAACTTTTAATTAAACATATAACTTTTAATGATTGCATACGGCTCATATAAAATGTTCCAAGGTGCCCCAGCATCTTCCATCTTAAGGTAGGTCTATTGGGAATTATCCTTGAGAAATATAATGCCCTCAGAAACCTTTTGCAGTTAGATACACAATATTATTTATATAGTAAGTGCACTGACCACTTACTAGAAATACTTCACCTTACTTAGTCACGTAAAGGGTATGCATTTAATTTGTCCACACTTCCTTCACACTATTGGAGAGCGTTCCTTTTTTTGTAATTACAATTCGACTTTGGAACTCCCTTCTAGTTGAACTGTGGACTACACATTATACCCGATTTTTCGGAGAAAGATATTTTTATTTGTATCATCAAGTTTTTTGTTTTAAAAGTGAATTTCTAATTTATAATTTTATTATTTTTGTAGAATTTATGTAGATATTTAACATTAAATCTTGTAGTATCACGTTTAAAAACATTAGTAAGTGAATGAATTGAAATTAAATCAGAGGTTACATGAGAGTGTTCGGGTAAGACCCAGCATATCAGTTGCAGCGTTTATATCGACCATCGGCACTTGATGCTACCTGTCAAGAAATTAAGCGATACCCAATTGGAAATGGTTTTTGGCGACTTGTTGCGATTGCAACCGTTCAACCTCAAATCTTTTTACTGTAATTTTCCGTTGTTGTTACATCAGAGTATCCATACAGACATAAATTGTTGTAAGAGCACTTGTTGGTCGCTTGTGGAGTGCCATACTTCGATTGCAACATGATAAATTTGTCTGGCGGTTTGATTATCGAGAAATCCGTGTTACGTCCAGCAGCAACGTCAGTTAGCTGAAGTCATTTTCAAGGCTTAGTGCTATGAGGTATGTACTTCCCGATTGAAAGAAAAATGCAGTTGCAGACAAACCACTGCACCAATTTTGACCATTCTTCACAGAAATACTGTCGGGCCAATACCGATAATTGTCTTTAGATTTGAACTCAATCGATTCAGTGGTTTGAAGTATATGAACTTCAGGTAGGTATACCAACAGGAGCGGGTCGAAATTCTGCTTTCAAAATTCTGCTTTGAAAAATTCTGACTCTTAACACAAAAATTCTGCTTTTCAAAATTCTGCTTTTTTTTTGTTCTGTCTTACATAATTCTGCTTTTCAAAATTCTGTTTTTTTAAATTCTGACAGGCAATATTTTAGACAAATAAATTCTGCTAATTCTGTTTTTTCCCAATTTACGAATTTAAAGAAAACTAATATTTCTCAACTTTGTTTGTTGACAATAAATTTCTTATAAAGAAGGTACACAGGTGGGTACCAGGAACACACAAGAAAAACAGCCAAAAATAACAAATTATTTCATAATTGAAATTACCAATAAAAAGAAGAAACAACGGAATTAAGAAACTAAACAAAGCACACGTTCACTCACAAAGGTATACTAATAGAATATTTGTCTAAACCAAGAGAGCAATCTTAAAACCAATAAAAAAACTACTTTTACCTTTTTTGTTATTATTTGCAGAATTTTGTAAAGCAGAATTTTGAAAAAAAGAATTCTGAAAAGCAGAATTGTGTAAAACGGAATTTTGAAAGCAGAATTTTGAAAAAAGAATTTTGACCTTGCCAGAATTTCGACCCCAACCCATACCAACATAAATGTATGTATATTTATATAGATTTAAGCATTTTTTTATGTAAAAGCAAAAATTGCAGAAACAAAATCAAGAACTATTTCGAAAATAAAGATTATTATGTATTTGCAAATAAATAATTTTTTTTGTCTTGCTTTGAGCCATATTGAAACTTACAAAATGTCATCAATAACTTTTCGTAAAAATTGGATTTGTATATTACTTTGTCGAATCGACGAATAACTACCGTTACCGTACTAAAAATATAGTTAGCCTTCCAGGGTTAATAATAATGGTCGGAAATGTGGAGTCTTTCAGAAACTAAGCAACGCCGATGCTTCAGACTAAACTATGTCGTCCTTAAGACGTCACCCTTTTCGCTTTTAAGAATTACTCTCCCAATCATATAAATGTCTAGAATAGGTCGAAGTGGATCGGGCGAGGAAAACGAGCAGCGTAAGTACTCTGTTTTTTCCGGATCAATGGATAACCATTCCCCTCCTAAACATCCACCCATACATCAAGTGCTCGTTGCCGGGACGTTTGATCCTCGCTAATGATGGCTCCATCGTCAGCAAAGAATAACTGATGCAGTTTGGGGTCCGTAATTTTTCCGCCAAGCAAATAACCAAGGACTGCAATAAATATCAAGGGTTTTAAGATGCTTCACTGGTGTAAGCCGACTTTGATTGCGAACTCCTCGCTGACGCCAACGGCGCATCTAACTCTTGTCTTTACTCCCTCATACATCCCCATGATCATCTGTTCGTAAGTTTCTGGAACTCCTCGTTGTCTCAGCGGCACCCCTAACAGACCCTTGGTTGTCTATCAAAGGCCTTTTCAAAATCAACCAACGCCATATGGAAATCCTTTAAGGAATCACAATGTTTTTCAATCATGATTCTTATAAATACGTTGGATTGCAGCGGTGGTTGATTTAGCTACAACGAACCCGAACTGGTCTTCAGATAGCCGAATTATTTATTTTTCGCAGTCGGCTATCTAATACCCGTCAACGATCTTCATGGTGATGAGAATCATGAGCCATTTGGATCCGATGTCTCCCTTCTTTTGCCAGAGCTCAGAGGGTACCTCGACCGGCCCAACTGCTTTTCTTTTTTTGGAGTCTTTGACCGCCTCCCTAGCTTCTTCAACAGAAATGTCGTGTACTTCTTTATTGTTAGGAACGTCTCTAAAATATATCCGAGGAAATCGTTCATTTAGAAGTCCTTAACAATACTGTTGCCACCTGTGCAGTATTTTTTCGTCATCCGCAAGAAGCAGCCCTTGAGCATTGTTGATGAACTTTGGCGAACGGATTGCCTCGACATTCCCCCTTCTCTGAGCGAAAATTTTGAAAATGTTTGTGCTCCTGTTCAAGCTGGTTGTGTGGGAGTTCGTAGACAGCCTGGTTTTTATCAGTAGCCAAAGAAGAAATTCCTTCAAACTCCCGATATAGGCCCTCCACACGCCTTGCTTGAATTTGAGCGCACTTCCCTTTGCGAGCCTCTTGCAAAATCTGTATTCCAATTCGAGGCGAGCTTTTTCATCTCCATTATTAATGGAGCACTTTGACCAAGCTTTGAATGCCACTTTCTTGCCACTTAGCACTGCTTTAGCTTCATCTGTCCACCACTATGTTTATTTGCCATGTTGATAGTGTTCTTTAGAAGCCCCTACTAACGCCACTACTTCTAAAGAGTTTAAATATAACTACTTTGTCAGATAGTTTTACGAGATTCATATGAACTGCAGTATTGTTTGACCTTGTAAGCAAGTGTTAAAGTTTACAAACTCAGTCCATATTTGCATCTGTTTTCCAATATGCAAACATATTCATTGCTAAAGTGAGATATCACATCATCAAGGCTGATCCCGACTTATTTCCATTCAAATTTATTCAAAAATCGTATTTCAATTTACTCACTCAGTTGGAATGTAAAATAGCACTTACCTGAAAAGAAAAGAAAATCAAATGATAAGTAATTATTGTGTCAACTGTCAGATAAATACGAGTATCTGTTAAAAAATCAATTAATTCCAAAAGCCTAGAGTTCAAACTTATTTCGTCCCAGAAGAAGCATATAAGGCAATAAAACTTTATTTATTACACCCCAATCATTTTAACGATTGCTCGATTTAATAAAGTTCCAATGAAGCCAATAAATCATTTATCAGGTAAAGCCTTTCTAAACAATTTCACCACACGCTCTCGTGGCATCATCCCTAGCATGCCACTTGCAGCTGAACGCACGCACGCACGCACGCAAGTGACTAATCTGCGGTATTTGGGGTAAATCTTAATTGATGTACATTTGCGATCACAAACTAATCAGTATATCTGTCACGTTTTCTCAAAATGCATCCACATCAATTTAATGAGCCTAAGACAGCATTTCATAGATATGTGCACACATCTGGAGCAGAGAAAGAGAGACACATTAAATGCATGCGCAAACATTCCTAACAAAGATTTATGCCGAAGTTAAAAGTGTAATTAACAATTAATTTGCACACGCTCGCTGCAATGACAGCGATCATGATGCATCGCATGAAACAAACGAGTCATACAACCTGCCAAACGTCATCGCAATTGTTGTATGCGCACCACCCCCTCCTACACAGATACAACGATGTTAAGTGTATCTTAGATTTCTGCTCCGATTGTTGCGAATGCGCGCTTTAGCCGGGTAGCAAATGCTTGTATGTGAATATATGCCGCCCGCCTTCTTTTTGGGGTCATGCAGTTGGACTTCCTGCTACACAAAGCCAAACGCATATCTAACAATTATAAAATTGAGATACAACCAACCACAGATAGGTCACTTTATACATTTCAATGTAAGAAATTACAATGCTACTGCTGCTAATCGTTATATGGAGCTTTTTTTGTTTTAATCATTCATCCGACTGCATAGATTTAGAGGCCGTTCTATGGCAAATTTAACTAGAACGACTTTTCTTGAATATTCTAAGTATGTAGATAGAGACTATCTTTCGCGATTAGTTTGTGGATAATTGCATAACTATTCAAATAAAATATTAATGAAAACGGACGCCAATCGCATTTGACAAAGAGCTAAATACAAATTTAGAAATTCGATAAGACCGTCGACGTTTAATCGTCAAATGCAGTACAGCGTTCGTTTTTTTTTTTTTTTTTATTTATGCAAAGCTTAAAACACAAAAACACAGAATTGAGCAAATGAAAATAATATATTTTTCAAGTGAATCTGAGACAGACCTTATCAGTGTACGTTTGGTTATGCTACGTATCGAATCCATTTGATATTGGATAAGTACGAGTAAATATATTTGTACCTACTTCACGTAGAGTGAACTCTAAGACTGGAGACAAAATTGGGGCAAATGCACTGCAGTTAAGATAAGAAACCGTTTCAAGGACAAAAGTTTGTTAAGTGGGTGGTAAATGGCATGCGCGAGCATCACATGAGCAGTTATTGCTCGAAAAGGGTTTATTTTCGAGGGAAATTAAGAAGAAATCTATATATTTAAAACTCAATGTATTAATCTCTGAAACACAGAACTGACTGAGCTGACATTTTCAGGCAATTTCCAGTATTGGCCCGAATTGCAAACTGGTTGAAATCGGTCCAGCAGTTTGCTGACAACTGCATTTCGAGTGAGGCAAGTTTTTCACTATGTGAATTTCAGTGCATTTTGCCAAATTACTGACAAAAATGGTAATCCATTGAACTGCAAAGCTGTAGCCCATGAAAAAAGTGCAATTTATAGTCTTCTAATTTTCACAAAAAATTAAAAAAAAAGTCGCAACATAATGCGGAAAAAGAAACAACGGCCAAATCATTTTCAACAGCTAACACATGTATGAGTGAGTTTAATTTGCGACGTTGACACAGTTAGATCAGACGCTCAATTAATTATCGGTTTTATTCCGTTTCTAATAACAGTCAAAATCGCTTATAACGACATCGATTATAACGACGTATCGGTTACAACGACCAAATTCTTAGGTCCCGAATCAGCGCCATTGTAATTCCATTGAACGACAATCGCTTATAACGACATATCGCTTACAACGGCCGATTTTACCCTTTTTTAAAATGTACATAATACCGGTTATAACGACTAAAATCGACGCAGCTGTTAGCGCAACTGATTTTTTTTCTGAACGGTAAACTGATTCTCTGTAGATACGATGTATCTAAGTTTGTAGAATCTGGGATATGTTACAGTTACCGTTTGTACTTAGACGTTATTTTTTTTTTGCTTTTGCGTTTATTGAGTTAGTTCTACGTTGGAGAGGTTTTATTCAGTGCAAATTTAGCGGTGTGACAAGTGGTTGTAGAGGTTTAATTTAATTTTGTGATTTCTTAAAGGAAATGAGTCAAAAAAGAAAAATCTGCACTAAGCAATTAGATACTCGTACTTCCACTTTTTTTAATAAACAGTAAACGTATATTTGTAAATGTGTATTCTTATTATTTTATGGCTCAAAATCAAAGAAAAATTAGGGGAAAAAATGTAAATATGTATATACATAGCTTGATATCGGTTATAGCGACCTATTGCTTATAGCGACCAAATTCGTCACTCCCTTGAAAGTCGTTATAACCGATTTTGACTGTAGTTGGGTTTGTATGAATATTTCAATTGACAACCATGCCGCTCCCGCACGCAATAATGCACTTATATTAGAAAACAAACACAGTCAGGCGGGTGGGAACAGGTGCAGTAGTAGTGTATTCGCTTACTGAATGGAAGGTCGTGCGTTCGAATCACGGCCAAGTCCATTACTTTATATCGAATATATGAAATCGTAATCTCCCTAAGCATATTAGACACCACCCGTTGAGAAAAACCCTACAACTACACCCAAACACTTCTTTCCTATCTCTCTATTCTTTCTAATAGTAAGTAGCACCGAAAAGCATGCAATGCAATGCGATAGTGCCAGGTGCTACTTGCTGTTAAACACAAATGCTTACGCTGTGTTACGCACTATAAGGGTACTGTAAAATAACAGAAAAAAATCCCTTTAGCGTAAGCAAATTATAAAAAAAAAAATAAAAAAAAAAGTTAGGTTGTGAGAATGGTTAATAGTAAGGTGTTGCCCCGGTAGGTGGCGCTTCGTTTGTAGATCATCGTTTAAAATACGGAATATCTCAAAATTGCAAAGCAACTTCAAAAGTATCTCATGACTGAACCAACGACCATACCACGTCGAGTAAATTTGTTCTCGTCAGATCACCGCAATTAAACGACGCTGGGCGCGGTTAATACGTAGATGGGGGATCGTTTGAGAACAACCGCGTGTCGTTGGCCAGTCCCATCTACAGAGTCGAGGTAGATGATACATACGTGGTATCACAATGGACCTAAATTAGTCTAAGTGTGTCGGCTTCTGCCTGATATCTGATATCTTGGACCCATTGTCTTAGCTCCTTATTTGAGACATTATGCCGGAACTAGGAATGTTGACTTTTGTATATAGGTACGCATGCAAGTTCTAAGGCATTTTCTCTCAAATCATATACAATGGATACGATTGTTGTTCATCCAAACTATCGAGGCATATCCTTGCTAAATGTCGCATATAAGATCCTAGACAATATACGTCTCAAGCTGTTCGGAAACACGCCAATTAGTGTGTACGTATGTGGTTGCCGGAATTCAAGACCAACGAATTTCAAGTCGAGACCCACCATATTTTCATTGACTTTAAAGCCGCATATGATAGCATTCATCGTCAGGAGCTCTACATGCCGATGGTTAAATATGGGCTCCCGGCAAAAGTGATCCAGTCATGTCCCGTTACACTTGAAAACACGCGGTGTAATGAGCTCTTCCGAATTACTCCAAACTTGTACCGCATTTTGGCAAGGAGATGCACTGTCATGTGACTTCTTCAATCTCGTTCTGGAGAAAATAGTGAGAAGGGCAGGTGTCAAAACGGAAGGAACTATCTTCAATAGTTCCATTACGTTATCCAGCTACGGGGGAATGCGGACGATATCGATATCATCGGCCGTTCCCAGCGTGCCGTGTTAGAGGCTTTCACGGCGATTGAAAAACAGGCGAAATTGGTTCGTCTTGAAGTAAATGAGGACAAGACCAAGTAAATGCTATCGACAAACAAACAAACATCTGTCCAACCGCCTGGGATAAAACGTTACTGTTGATAGCAATAACTCGGAGGTAGTTAAGGAGTTCATCTACCTAGGAGAAAACATCAACTCCACGAATGACACCTTAGTGAGATCCGGAGGAGAATTATCTTAGGAAACCGCTGCTACTTCGGTTAAGCGACACCTATGGGTTCAAAACGCTTACTCGAAGGACAAAATAGATGCTCTATTGAACCTTAATACTGCCAGCCCTGATTAATGGTGCCGAGTGCTGGACGATAAGTAGAAAGAAAGATACTCTGATTTGGTCCTGTAAGCGAGGAGAGCGAATGGAGGAGAAGATACATCTATGAGCTGTACAGATATGTGGATGAAGTCCAAAAAGAGAAATCACGCCGACTTTAGCTCGGCCACGTTGACGTTGAGCGAATGGAAAATAATGATCCAGCCAAGAGGATCATCGGCTCCCAACCCCTGGTTCGAGAAGGCAAGGAAGACCGAACCTCCGTTTTAAAGACAAAGCCAACGCGGATGCCAGAGCGCTTGGTGGAAGACTGCAGTATCTTAGGCAGAGACTCTTCACGGGTTGGGAGCCCGTAAAGTAAAGTAAGTTTGATTCTGCAAAGCTACCCCAAGTTCATCGTCATGGACCAATAATCTTCATCCAGAGTTTGGTCCGTTGAAAGAAACTTTATGGGTACCTAACCTATCAGTTATCTTAGTCTTGCCATTAGTATTGCCAAGGAATTTAAGAAGTACAGTAATACTCGGATATGTACATTGTTCACCCTCGCTTAGCTGCGTTACCTGCATTGCTAACCTAGTTTCAAAAATTGTCATTCAAATAAGCGAATAGGGATAGGTAACTTCCCAAATGACCGTCGTATGACCGTCGATGGCGTCTATCCCAGAAAGATGATATGATTTCAACCGGACTGCACTTCGAATCCATTAAACGAGTCAGAGGAGCAAAGTGAGCTTATAGGTCAGTGTTCAAGTTGATAAACCAGCTACTCAACAGAGGCTCAAAGTTTGGGAATTCTTAACCATAATGTGGAGGACTGGCTTTGAATCTACTCATTGAAAAATTAACCAAACTAATCGAAGATAGAGTGGTCGCAATGGTAGTGTGTTGAGTTGTGGCCCGTGCGGTGCAGGTTGAATCCCCATAGGCAACAGCAATAGGTATACGCCACACATTTAAAGGAGAGAAACAAATAACACCTTGTTTGTCCAAACTCTACACTAAAAAAGGATTTCTGCGTAGCAGTACAATGGACCGAATCTGAGTGCTCTAGGATTTAAATTTAATTTTTTTATTAAAATAATAAAAAAACATAGGGGCGGGCTACAGTCCGCTTGGGCGAACTGTTGGATACCCTATTCTTATTCCTATATCTCATAAGTGGGCGTGGCAAAAATTTAAAGGATTTTATCGAAAAAACTAAGCTTTTGTAAATAAAAACGCTCCCTAGCTCAAACTTTGGTTTTTCAATAAAATTGTTTTATTTAATTGTGGGCGTGTCGGTAGGCGGATTTTAAAAAAAATTAAGTATGAGCATAAAGGGCACCTAGAGAGTATATACTATAAATTTCAGCACCCTAGCTCAAACTTTGGACTTTCAAAAATAAAAAAAAAATAATTGTGGGCGTGTCAGTAGGCGGATTTTGAAAATATTTACACATGAGCATAAAGGGCCCCTAGAGAGTATAAATTAAAAATTTCAGCTCCCTAGCTCAAATTTTGGTTTTTCAAAAAAAATATTTTATTTAATTGTGGGCGTGTCAGTGGGCGGATTTTGAAAATTTTATGTCCCAAGCAGTTTTATGGGCCAAAGATCATATATAAAAAATTTCAGCTTTCTAGCTCAAAATTCAATTTTTCCCAAAATTTGTTTTATTTAATTGTGGGCGTGTCAGTGGGCGGATTTTGAAAATTTTATGTCCCAATCAGTTTTATGGGCCATAGATCATATATAAAAAATTTCAGCTCTCTAGCTCAAAATTCGATTTTTTCCAAAATTTTGTTTTTTTGAGTTTGTGGGCGTGTCTGTGGGCGGATTTCAAAAATTCTTAAACTTGATTATTTCGGGACCCTAGAGAGTATATGGTTAAAATTTCAGCTCTCTAGGTCCAGTTTAAAGGCCTAATTTTTGCCGACGGACGGACGGACGGACGGACGGACGGACATGGCTAGATCGACATTACTATCGATGCTGATCATAAATATAGTAACTTTTAGGGGCCTACGGGCAATATTAAGGTATGTTACAAACTATGCGTCAAAATTAATATACCCCTAGAATAGGGTATAAAAAGTGATCAAAGATAAGTATCCCAAGCGAATCGACTAAATCTCAAGACGGCTGAAACAGCAATGAAAGATATCTTTTACGAGGGACACTTGGGACGAATAGAATTTCATTCAATAAATTGGCCTCTGTCAGAGAATGCAATTATCTAGGGAGGCTCTGAGTACCTAAACTTATCTGAGGCTTACACAAACTGAAGAACATTTCAAATACTGACATTTGTGTCATTGGCACAAACGAACTGGATACAGGCGTGTGAGAATTGAGAACGGTTGAAGCAGCTTGATAAAAAATACGTGAATTGCATTGTACGAAATTAACAAAGTCCAATGAGGTGTGAGGCAGCTTTAGAAACTAGATATCAGAAAAAGGTTAAACATCCGCTCTATACCCGGCCACTCACAAGCTAAGCCATTGAATATGAATAGGGCAATGAATAAACAAAGAGTGCCAGAAGCTGACAATGGAAAATAGGGCTACAACTTAGTAAAATTTATAGGTTTGAGGCATCCTTAGACATTTTCTTAAAGAAGATTCATAGTCACGAATTGTTTAAAGTATGAACTTGCCTAAAAATAGAATAATCTAGACTTTTTTTAATATTTAGAACAATGCCAGTAGCCTTTGTTATAGTGACTTAATTATGTAAAGCTTACTTTTTATTTGTGCACATATTTGGCAATAAGTATAAACTCCACGAACGACATTTTATTGGAGATCCGACGAAGAATTAACCTAGTTGCTTCCTCGGTTTGGCAAACAAATGTGTTCAAAATTCTAAACTGAAAGACCAAGTGCAAGCTCTACAAAACACCGATCCTGCCAGTTTTACTTTATGACGCCGAGTGCTGAAGCATCACATGAGAGTTGATCCGAAGCTTATTAAATAGAACAATACTTCCTTGAACCGTGAACTCTATGAGCTGTACAAAGATGTAGGATCTCCAAAAAGGTAAGAAACGTCGACTACATTGGCTCGGCAAATAGACATATTGCACCCAAGTCCCAGCACCCAGGATAAAGACGAGAAAGAAGAGAGATGGAAGATGGAAGGCTGCATTTTCTCAGGCAAAGGCTTCTCATGGGTTGGGAGCCCGCCAAGAACGTATTCAAATCGTACTTAGATGATTTGCAAAACATAAAATCTTATCCTTCGATTAAACAAAAAAAATGGCAGTAATCTTGGACCGTTGCTTTTTTTTTCTTTTGTAAAAATAATCATTACGGTTGTTTGAATTGCATGCGGATTGTACGAAAATTAGTCTAATTTAATTCATATCCAGAGGATTTTTGTAATAAGGAAGATTTATATAGGTTATCTGCTGACAAAACACTTGTCAAATATAAAAATCTAACCTAACTTGTTTATGTCATTCGATCATTTGTTATTGTTATTTGGTTTATAAAATGTGCTCCTTTTGTTGCTTCTTCTTCGTCTCAATGTCCGGCGCGCTCTTCCATTTTTATCCAGATAAGCATACGGTTTTGCATGCGTTTGCTACAAATTCAAACCAAATAACGCAATCAAAAGTGAGATAGGCGAACCACAAACATTCGCAACCACAACCACTACGGACAGAATTCCAAAGTTCAATGTTCGAGCTACATCTTAGAATAACAAACAAAAAATTTGTGTGAAAGATACAAAACACTCTAAGATGTGCAGATTGTGCACGGATTTATTGTTACTATAACAAAAAAAAAACTGAAAGTGTCGTCGCCAAGTGCAGCCGCCAAACACAACTCACGGTTGGCTATCAATTGACACTGAAAATGGATCTTGTACGATGTGGCTCTATAGCACACACAACTGACAGCCGGTTTTCGGAATATGATGATCCTACAATGAAATTTTAGACGACAGAGAAAGGAATTCGCAACCACAACGTTTATTACGTTCATCAAAAGTGAAGTCAGTAAAGTAGGCAGAGAGTTTACAATTTTCTTTGCTCTGAAAAAGTGGAATCAAAATGCTAAGCGCTTGTCGACGTTTACATCTTGAAAGCGAAAACAGGGAAATACAATTAGTGCATCTACACATTACATACATACATATTTACATAGATATAATCGGAAATAAACACATCAACGGCGGGAGTGTTCTAATTTCGTAATTTTATTCCTACTAAGCAGACAAGATACAATTGCAGCGACGGGGTAAGAATATCACTGCAGCACCCCTCTGCTAGATGGCTTGACACAATGATATCCACAATTGCACGGAAAATGTAAAATAACAACAAATCTATGTTGGACGAATATCAATATGTACAGCTCTGGCCCGCGGCAAACAAAAATAGTTTAA
This sequence comes from Portevinia maculata, assembly GCA_949715645.1. Classification (NCBI taxonomy): domain Eukaryota; kingdom Metazoa; phylum Arthropoda; class Insecta; order Diptera; family Syrphidae; genus Portevinia; species Portevinia maculata. The sequence goes on from OX454525.1 coordinate 192,568,216, forward strand.
ATCCATGGTTCCGCGAGGACATTAGCATACTGAAGGGGGTCCTTACATGGCGCTGTGCATTGAGCTTGCATGTGGAGCGGCTGGACACACTGCACAATTACTACTGCAGAAGCTGTAGGGACGTGCAAGAAATAGGGTCTATACGCCAGCTTATATGCAAATGCCAAGCCCTAATGAACCCCATAATACAGATTCTCGGCAGTTGCTTCTTTGACAAACTGCAGGATCTGGGCAAAATCGAGCTTCAAAGCCTCCTTAAATTTATCTACGTATAAACCTGGATGGTTCTAGACAAGCGGCAATTTTGAGCTAAGTAGCGGTTTTTTTCTTTCTTTCGATATTCACGTGTGATTAAGGCGGGCTAATGACTACAACAGTATATCCAATAGCCAAGCGGTTTTCTTTTATGCGTTGAGCTGTGTTAGTAAGAAGATTTATTTTCACACCATTCTGAGATCTATAGAGGACTCTAATTTTAATCTTAGTCTCGGTTTAATGTACAGACATTTATGGTATTTTGGTAGTACCGAGCGGCCAACAAAGACTCAGAAAATTATAAAGTTGTAGCCGAAATGAGAAATTGGTAGAACCGGTATTGCGGTATCAGCAAGAAGGCGGCCAAAAGCACTGTAGGACCTCTGAAAAAGATCCTGTGCTATAATGATGCATGCGCTCACCAGAGAATTATGACAAAACTTGCACATCTGCAAACGATGTAACGCAAGACAAGGGCAGCAAGGAAAGAATATTGAGACAGGAGAAGGAAGGAGAAGAAGGATTGTGCGTAGAAAGAAGAGGAACGCAGTCTCCTACCTCAAGGAAATCAAATAGTCTCGTGATTGAAAAAAAAAAACATGTGAAGCAACTGGCTGCTGGCTTTAAGACCGAAACGCGGGCTATACGAAAGAGCGAAGAGAAGTACTGGATTACGAAAAAGAAGATATGTTCAAGTAGTATTTCCAGCAGCTTTTAAATGGGCATTATGTAGAGAAAGTGATAGGGCAAGAACCGACGCACATCCAGCAAATGAAGAATCCTTTCCGCCAATCACTGTTGAAGACGTTAGCACAGCTGTAAAAAAGCTCAAGATCAAGGCTCTGGTTTTTAGGGCGAACGCACCAAATACTCAACAAAGTATGAGTGGAAGAAAGCATGCCCGATGACTGGATTATGAGCTCCATATGTCTTATCTACAAAAAAGGTTATCCAATGTCTTGCAAGAACTATCGAGACAAAACGAAGTACTTGCTTTCAAAAAATAAACAAACATCTGTTCACCGACCAAAACAAAACGTCACCGTTGCTAGCAGAAACGTCGAGGTAGTAAGGTAGTTCACCTACCTTGGAATGATCTACTCCACGAATGACAGCTTTGTTAAGATGCACCGGAGAATTTCACCAGAGAGCCGTCGCTACATCGGTTTGCCAAAACAAATGGGCTCAAAACTCCTTGCTCGGAAGACCAAGTGTAAGTTCTACAAAAAAATTAATACTGCCATGTCTGCGTTATCGCGTCGAGTGCTGGACGATAAGCAGGAAAAGAGAGCTAATATTGGGTTGTTTAGAAACAAAAATACCTCTTCTACGTCTAATATTTGTTTCCATGTGCTAGGAGGATTGGAGGGGAAGATACATCCGCGAACTCTATGAGCTGTACCAAGATGTGAATGTAATCTGAAAAACAAGAACACATCTACTATATTGGTTCGGCCAATTCGAGCGAATAGACAATAATACTCTGGTGAATAATGGTGAAGAAGATCTTCGACTCTCAGCCCCAGGTTTGAGACGACAAGGTAGACAGAAACTTTTTTTTTAAAATCAAGCCATCGCGGGTGACAGACTTGTCTCGACAACTAAAAGCAGCTTGCCCGAACTGCAGAGGATGGAAGGTTTCAGTGTCTTGAGCAGAGACTCACCATGGGTTGGAAGACCTTAAAGTAAGTAAGTAAGCAAGTAGCCGGAATACGAATTTGGAATGATTGATGCTATTGAGAATCGCAGAAACCACCAACTGATCGGTTTTTTTTAATCCATCAACAAGCGTCGTACGCAGAGTAGTACTGTCTATAAGTCAAGAGAAATACCAACTCTGAATCCGATGTTCTGGGTTTGATCAAAATCAGATATTCGAATTGATAAAGTGCAGTGTGGCGCACGAATCGTGATACAAAAACAAAACGTAATAACTTTTTTTCTGTGTGAGAAATCGGCTTATTTTTTTTTTTATTTGGCAGGTTACTATTGAGATTTATACAAATGAATGCTTGGGATACCGAAAAGAGGATTTGGATAGTACAGCGGTTCCATGCTTTGCAGTCCTTTACATCCAAAGGGAATTTAGTCGGGATTTTGGCGGCACTCCGCCGAGTAGATGGACCATTATGAGACTGGTAAACATGTTTGCCGAATCTGGAAGCTTCGCACGAAGACCGTACCATCAATATCCCTATGTTCGGGTTCAAGACACAATCGCTGCTGGCAAATCGTCAATTCAGGCAAATCCAAGCGTTTCGACTCGAAACTTATCGGCGCAAATTTAAGTTACCAGACGGTCTTTACAACGGATAATTCATGATGACTTAAACTTACGGAAACATCCGTACAAATTTCAAATTGCAAGCAAGTTTAACCCTCTGGACTTGCCTATTCGCCTGGAATTTCGCCTGGAATTTCGCCAAAAAATTAATAAAATGACCGAAGAAGAAACAGCTTGATAAATTGCTTGTTTATGTCTGATGAGGCCCATTTTGATCTAAACGGCAATATGAATTAGCAACATTGCCGTATATGGAGTGAATCTAGTCCAGAAATACTCCATGAGACGGTACCGCACCCAGAACGAGTCATTGTGTGGTGCGCACATTCATTAAGGTGCATTGTTGGGCCATACCTCTTTGAAGAAAACGGTGTAAGAGTAACTGTCAATGGGGACCGTTATTTAAAGACGCTGAAGGAGTTTTTTTTACCCAAACCTCCGCCGAAGAAGTATGCGTTCCAACAGCATTTGGTTCCAGCAAGATGGAGCAAATGCACACATAGCCTGACCGGTTATGGCGGAGCTCCAACGAAAATTCCCAAACAAATTTATATACAGAAACTCCACTTTCCGCTGGCCCCAAGTTCACCTGACCCGATTGCACCAGACTTTTTTTATGGGGTTATGTCAAGCAAGAGGTGTACAAAGCGAAACCAAGGAATTTGACTGAATTGAAGCAGTCCATTAAAACAATAATTGAGGCGATCCCGACTTCAATGAATAATTTTCTGATCAGAGGTCATTTACGATCTATCATCTTCAAAACCAATTAGTTATATAAAATTAAATTGAATTTTCTATATACAATAACAAAAAATAAATAAAATACATTGATTAAAAAAAAAGTTATTTCAATTTCTTGCTGTAGCACAATTAGTGCGCCACCCTGTACTAGGGCAGGCATATTTAGCCATAAAATACTAAAATATTTACACATTAAAAACTTACCGTTTCCATAACTAATTGCACTCTTTGCATCAATATATGGTAGTCGTAAGCTTGCTCCAATAATTAAAAACAGAATGGGGTGTAACCACCCCATTTTGATTTTTGAAATTTGCCTCACGTTGTGGATGATTGTTTTATTATTTCCTGATTTGTACTGTCCTAAAATCTCAGTTGTATGCTCTTAAAGAGTTCTGCTTATCCTCGAGTTAATGGTATTCCTTTTGTCTGGTTTGAATAAGTTTTTTTGTTTTGTTTTTTTTTTTTTTAAATTTTAAATTCTTGCTGCGATTGAGTGCGTAGACAATTTAGTCACCCAGAGATTGCTCTTAATGAACCGCACTTATATTTTTCACAAAAGTTAATTTACCTCTACCCTTCAACATGTCCTTAATTTTTATATTCACGTGAAAATTACACGCACACAAAATATGTTTTTAAAAAATTTAGGGTCGTGAATGACTAACAAAATCGTCTCCTCAATAATAGCGCTAACGAAATAAAAAAAATTCTCCTCCCACCACACAAACAACCAAAACAAGATTGAAGCTAAAAACGCGTGTATTGTGATGCAAATTTCGCAACATCCCACGAAGGATATTTAAGGGCGTTCTAAACGACTTTAAATGTTCACTTTGCACATTAAATGTCGAAGAAGAAACTCCTTGAACCAAATCCTTGATGGTGTTTCCTTCAAAAAACAGGAATGAAAATTGGGTACAAGAAATAGGAAAACATAACCAGAGTGCACATCCTTTTTAACATTCTCTTCCTTTAAACTGTTTTTATTAACATTTATATATTTTTTTTTTAATTTTCAATGGCAGTGGTCATTTTGAGAATTCTTGTCAAGAATGAAAATATATCCGATTCCATTTTGTTTGGGGGGACATTTTTACTATGGACGCAGAACTGATATCCTGCTGCGATATGGTTAGCATGGATTTTCATTATATTTTTTCAAATGAATTTCATTTCACACTTTTTGCAGGAACGGTATATAATAAGTTGTATTATGGGGAACAATTTACAAAAAAAAAAAACATTTTATTGGCGAAGATGGGTAGAAAAGTAAGGAAGTCTTTAGATCTTAAAAATAAAGAACGGTAGAAGTTTGAAATGCGAAGACATTATTGTCAAGAAAATGTTTAGACACTTTTGATCAAATTCCAAGACCGATAAAAAGAGGTTCAAGGCGGCTTACCAATGACTAAAAAATGTGGTTTGTATTTAGAAGGTTATCGTATTCCACCCAGGAAGATGTTACAAAAAACCGCTTGCGACAGTCTGACATCCAAGAATATGAACCGTAATGAGAAGCTTCTCAAATTTGCCATTCAGAATCGGCGTAAGACTGTAGGAAGTAAGACCCTTAGATTCCTGCCAAAGCTTTAGCGAACGGCAAAACTATCCAACTGGTGTTTGTTACTTCATTGAGAGTGACAAAGACGCGATTTTGAACACCCAATAGATGGGTGCGTTTTGTTTCACAAATTTATACCTATTTTCGGATTTATTTTAAACTTTAAAAGAATAACATTTCTCCGGTTCAGTGCTCGTTAAAAGTAGAGTAAGGAAGAAAAACAAGTACAGGGTAGGGCATGATATAATCCCTCATTAGCAGGGGTGAACTTGTCAGTTGAAAATGGGGCTTCATCGTAGAGGTTTATTTCAAAAACGCTGATTTGACTGATTGTGTAACGATCTCTTCATAGCCCGAACCTGTTGGCACCTTTGTCCTCCGTAGGCATCGTAGGGCCTAATTTTTATTTTGAAGAGGGTGGTGTCACTATTAATTTGATTTCCGACCGTTAATGTTTACGCTCCAAAATCGAGGAATACATTACAGAAGTCTTTCGGTTTCAACATGTGAAGGAGTCACAGCGAAATTCTTCAAGAGATGTTCTCCGGTCGACTAATATACTTATGAGAAGCTAGTCAATGACCCCCAAGCTTCCGTGAAACTTCAAAGAAATGTCTCATATGTATATCGCCCTTTGGCCAACATTTGAAAAACAATTTGTTAAATCTTAACAAAAAAGGGCCTTAAACAGCTAAGTAACAATGGGACAACACTTGTAGCTGTGTCATACTCATTCCTTTTAGTCTGTGGGCGCCATTGACAAAAAGAGAACAAAGTCACTGTCGGGGTGCTAACCGGACACTGCATCATTGAAAAACATGCATAGAAGGCTAGGAATCTTCACAAACGTCTGCAGAAGTTATAGGGATGAAAAGGAATTGGAATTTGTGGAAAATCTCTAGTGCTGGGGCCTATTCGGAAACGCAAACTTTCCAAAGCAAACGTTTTGCAAAGCAACAGCAACAAAGCACTAGCAGTTGAAACGTTAAAAGCATACAATTGCAAAGCATATTTTTGACGTTTATGAACAAATTATTTGCTTTTTTGCGTTAAAAAATAACAATAAAATTTTTTAATGTAACTCTTAACACTTTATTGGATGGTTGCAATAATAATATTAAAAAAAGGAAATAAATCTGGCCTTTTTTTGAGATTATAAACAGTTTTCCAGATGACATCTTTTATAGCCATTTCAGAATGAAAAGAACAACCTTTCAGGTAGGGATATGGTCAACCGTTAGCCATGTTTAGCATCGATTCAATATTGGTCAAGGAACTTCTTATTGTATTGTTACCATGTTTTTAAAGCTTATAAGTAGACATATAAATAGGTACATAAAGTGGCCAAGAACTGAAGTGGATTTGAACAAGAAGATAGACGAATTCCATGTTCTTAGAAATCATCCATTCCCATGTGTTGTTGGATGTATTGATGGCATGCACATTCAAATTCCCAAGGCTTTACGAAACGGTGACAGCTATTATAATTATAACCGACATGAAACGCCTTCCGTAATATTGCTAGAAAATTTGTACAAAACAATTTCTATTCTGTTTCTACAGGCTATTTGCTAATTTTATTTTCACAGATATGTACTTTGGCTGACCAGGAAGGACGCATGATGCTGCTGTGCGGCGAAAAAGCCCACTAGGGGTAGCACTAGAAAATCGTTCAAATCAACCCCAGGAAGCATAATATCTCTTAGGAGATTCGGCGTATCCATTGGCATCTTACTTAATGGTACCATCTCGTGATAACGAAATGAACATCGAACAAAGTTTAATGTTTGCTTGAGCTCTACTCGAGTAAGCATTGAACAAGCATTTGAAATGCTGGAAAACAAATTTCGGAAGTTGAAATCTTTGCAATTGTTTAAACTAACAGAGGCCAAGTATTTCGTTACAACCTGCGTAGCTGGTATTGTGAACATGCTCCTGGTGTGCATAACCAGGAGATTGATAGCGACAATCACATTGGTACTCCACTTAAACATCTAGAAGAAGTAAATGTTCGAACTCCAAGAGAGAGCGTTGAAGCTACGTTCAAGATCTAGCATTTCTTAAATTAAAGAAATTAAATTAATTAGTTTTTTTTTTGTTTTGATCTAACTTTTACCTCTCTTCTTCTTCACACATTTTTCTCTACGAATCAAACACCGTCCGCAAAGTCAAGAAATGAAAAAAACATCACGATTTTGACATTTGCTTTATTTTGCATATATTTGCAAAAAATATTTGCGCTACTGCGTTTTAGAATTGTTTGCTTTATCGTATATTCATTTCCGAATGATATGCTTTGCATAATTTGCGCAAAATTTGCGTTTCCGAATAGGCTCCTACTGTCCGGCTGTCCATTAGCAATGCTTATCCTGCATGGGAGTACGGTTCCTTGACAGCTTAGGTGATTTAGCAGGGGTACCTCTAACTGATAATAACTAATTTATAAACAGATCTTACTGGTTTTGTCAGTTAAGTGTCTGAACATGTGCTATAAAGGTATTCAAAATGGGCCTCTGTTGACTTCTGGGTGATACTTGCACAATGTGCGTACAGCCCTCCCTACCTTGCCTAACCTAACCAAAAATCAAACCTTATATATTTACTTTAAATAAATATAATTTTGGTTTCCATGACTTCGACCTTTTTTAAGAATTTGCTTCGAAAATGTGGGACTCCATTATGCTGCACCCTGTACGATATAAAGTAAAACCGGTTATATGTCTATACTAGTCCGAGTTCTTTAGAGGACCAGCAAAGCTTCCAACATTCATAAAATAAACATTTTCTGAAAACCAGCACGTGTCTTGTGTTCAGAGAACAAGATTGATCTCCATCACTTTACCAAGCTAAAGGGAAAATTAACCTAAGATTGATTTTCTTCATCAGTCACTCTGTTTCTAATTTAATTCAATAATATCGGTTGCGGCCAATCTGGTATACTGTTAGCATAGTGACTTAGTGGTTGGTGCGTTGGACTGTTGAGCAAGCGGAAATTTTTCGAATCCCACTGATGGGGATCAACGCAAAACTTAGGTCACTTTACACACAACGGATGGACAAGTAAGGTTTTAAGGCCTGTATGGTTTCATTTTTATTTTGTAGTTAAACAGATGCCCTGAATAGACTTGTTCGTAAAGCTAGGGGCGCAAGATTGCCTTTGGGATCGACCGAATAAAAATCTGTGTTTGGATAGATTTTGAAATTCCCCGATTTGTCAACCGGTGATGCGTGTAGATATTTATAATCTCGCAGCCGTAGCTCGACAGATCCCGAAATCGGTCTTACACCCCTAGCCTAACTCTGTTCAAAACCAAATCTGCAGCTGACTCGATTCCAATAATCACAAATGAGATCTTGGCTTACTGCTGCATGTTCGGTTAATAAAAAATGAATTAACATACCAATGACTAAAGCCGTATTTAAATAATATTCTTACAGTATTTTTTTTTTTTGCAAATTGTATCTAATAATGCTTTGTTTTGGCCGGGGCTTGGTTCCTACTCATTTTAATAAAATTTAAAATTTTATACGTTTAGAATTAGCAATTTATTTAAAATTTGTAATAAATTAATTTTTTAATTAAATTGTTTATTTTATTTTAATTTTTTATAAAAATATTTATTTAAATTTATAAAATAAATTAATAATGATATAAAATTATTAAGTCACTATCAGGAAGCCACCGAAGATAATTGAGTTAAATAGGGTGTCACCAGGACACGCATGCGAGACTACCTACATATCTTATTCGATAGATATTCAGTGCTGCTTTGCGATAAAATTCCTCAGATGTCCCACAATCTGGAATAATAGCCCTTTCCTCTCCACCGAGACGTTGTTCCATCATGTCCACTTGCCCACATCTGTATTCGAATTTGCCATCAACTTTAACAAATAAAATTGCATTTTTGAACTTTTATCATGTAAAACATTCGTTACTTCGCTTCAAGTACCACATTCTTCGGTTTTTTTGCTTGGTAAAATTTCCAAGAGTGCCCAAAAAAAAAGGAATGTTTTCAAAACAGCAATCTTTCACCTTAAACAAAAAAAAACATCAGCACAATGTGTAGCTATTCTCCAGCAGAAAATGGATTTGCGATCTATAAATAGGATACCTCTCTGACTGATTCACAGACGAGGACTTTACACAAACAACAGAAGGAACACTGACGCTATGCAAACTCCCAAGCATAGAACCATAACCAGTGGCTCGAACGGCAACATCACTGAGATACTCTGAGATAAACCGATACACGACCAAACCAAACGCTTATGTCATTTTAGCATCTTGCCAGCGAACAGCGGATGCTGCATATTTTTGTTTAGCTTATTAAGATGAATTCACCTTACCGAGGATAGACGACGACAACGCTGACTGCAAAGACATACAATCTGAAATACGATGAGATACACAGAAGCACATTCACATTCTGGCTATATAAATTGTTTTCGCCTCTTTGGGGCTAATAAGGTGATCTTGAGGTGACAAATTGGCGCACAAAACGTGTGGTTGGTGCGTAAATGGGATCGGCAGTGATATGCAAACTGCAAGGCAGCTACCGGCTGCCGCTCATGTATGCAATGTCGCCGTCAGTTAATGATGGCGTAGGTGGGGCTCCATCCCTCAATTGTTTGGGGGCTGTTGTTGCCGGATGACGGCAAAACAGACAAACTCACACTCGGAAATCGTAAAAGGGAAATAAGATTAAAGATAGCGTTTCAATAACAATTTATTTTTTATTGCAGTGAGAAAAGGACTGCTATCAACATAAATAGTTAAGTAACTGCAGTAAGCCATTGCCGAATATTTAAAGTGTATCAAAAGTATTTGAATCGGAGCAGGTAGATCTAGATACGCCTTTCATTGAAAAGTAAATAGAGAAAGAATTGATAAACCAACCATTTCTTCAGATTAATTGGAATACAGATTTCAAATTCCCCAGCTTCGCCTCACACTAATTTTAGGTAAGATTTGTAGCGTACTTGGTGCAGAAGATTGTGACCCTTTGCCTTATCGGGTTGTTTTCAAGCTTCAACAATTCTATAGCAATTACAATTCTCAAGAATAGTACTGCTAAAATTAATTTTGAAGATCAAATAGCTGTGCATATAGAGTTAGTTTGGACGGGAAACAGAGAGCAGATATTCGTGAAAGAATGAGGTTAGAAATACAAATTCAACTTTGGAGTCAAAAAGTATCCGGTGATAATCTCGTTGAAAAAAGGTTTCCTTGGCATGCCAATACCTACATGCAATCTCATGCTTAAGCATTAGGAATCGCAAAAAAACCTTAGATACAGGCTGCATCAAGATGAGATCCATCAGCTTTTCATTGACTTAAAAGCCGCATATGATACCATTCATCGGCAGGAGCTCTACGTCGCGATGACCGGATTCGGGATCACGGCAAAACTGATCCAGTTGTGGCGCGAGACGCTGGAAAACACGCAGTGTTCTCTTCCCAACTATTCGAAAGTACGCAGGGCAGGTGTCATCATACAACTACGAGGATACGCGAACGATATCGATCTCAGCGTGCCGCCTTAGAGGCTTTGATCGCCATTGTAGAACAGGCAAAATTGGTTAGCCTTGAAGTCACAGAGGACAAAACGGAGTACTTGCTTTCAACAAACAAACAAACATATGTCCATCGACCAGTACAAAATAGCACTGTCAATAGTAGCAACTTCGATATAGTAAGGGAGTTCACCTACCTCATATAGAACTAAACGAATGACACTTTAGTGGAGACCCGACGAAGAATTATCCTAGAAAACCGTTGCAACTTCGCTGTGGCAAAACAAATGGGTTCAACAACAAGTGTAAGCTCTAAACATTGATACTGCTAGTTCTGCTTTATGGCGTCGGGTGTTCTTTTGAAAGAAAATTGTATACTTGGTCCTGTGTGCGTGGAGAGCGAATGGAGGAGAAGGTACAACCGCGACCTCTATGAGCTGTACCAAGATACGAATGTAGTCCGTAAAGCTAAATCACTTTGACTACATTGGTTCGGCCATATTGAGCTAATGGGCAATTACGCTCCAGGGAACCAGGTTTTCACCTCCCAGCCCCCAGGTTACAGACGTCCTCCATTTTGAACACCAAGCCATCGCGGATGCCAGATCGCTTGGTCTCGACAACTGGAAGCAGCGGTCCCGGGATCGCGGAGGATGTCTCTGGCAGAGACTCTCCACGAACCGGGAGCCCATAAAGCAAGTAAGTTAGTGTGTTGGTTTGAAATACTGGCAACCACTTCAATCCAATCTAACCTAATCTCATTGTAAATATCAATCTGATGTAGCCCAGGCAATTACCACAAACAGTACCTTCAGTATATAATGCTGAAGACATTACTCTACACAACATAGTCGAAAAGATGCTGGCCAGTGAGAATAAATGGAACCGAATTTGCACCCACGCCAAACATATTCTCAGAATAAAGAAAATAGACCCGTGTTACACAGTTAACCCAAAAGGGCGTATGATTACAGCACCCCGTTAAGTAATTCGAACAGTGGTCCCTGGGAGGTTGGTCAGCAATCATCGGCAAGCACAGACGTCTTAGGCCACATAAGACTAACAAGACGGCGTCCTTCAACAGACTTAAAAATGACACTACCCTGATGTAATGATGCCAAGAACGGGTCCAGGGTGGATTGCAAGTAATGCTCAAGACTAAATTGTCGAAAAACAGCAATTCACAATTCTATTTCATTTTACTTAACCATTGCATAATTATTAATTTTAAAATCGGCTCGCAATGACAAACTCTTATTTGGCACATTATGTAGGGGTCGTCAAAAGACAGCGATCGTTTTTCAAAGAATTTTGCAAAGCCATTAGAGGTCTCTTTCAGCATTTCAAGTTGTTTTGAATACCACAAATTTACACACTCGCTCGTCCAAACTGAGATTATTATCGCTGTCAACCAAAATAACTCATTCTAGCCGCAAAGCAAAGTCATGGCTAAATGGAAAACATCGAGCAATAAACACTGCACCCAGAAGAAGAAAAAAGGATTTGATGCCAAATTATACACCGGAATGAGCGGTGAAGACTTTCTCGTAGAGAAAATGTCAAATTCTGTCTAAAAATAAGCAATGAATCTTTTGAATGACTGCACTTGTTTTTTTTTTACGCACAAAATTGGTCAAATTAACCACAACGTGGGAGGCTGATTGAAAGGTACCTCATTACATGGGGTAAATACAAATTTGTAAACCAACCGGGTTAGTAACTCGTTGCATTCAGTAAAATGTAAGAAAGTGAATGGATAATAGTTTGGGTGCCTCATTAGGGAGAAAAATGCATCTTTTACATGGAATTGCATCCATTTAATGGTTTAAGATTTAATATTGTGTTTGATAGTGAGACTTGAATCAAAAGGATGAAGGATTTCATAAAAGACAAAAATTACAGAAGATACAGAGAAGACTTGTCACTGACCTGCAACCTTTTTAGCGGCCAAAGATCTTAATATATTTGAAACATGGATAGGGTATCCAACAGTGCGCGGAAGCACTTGATTTTCAATAGTAATTCAATTGGAGAATACAATTTGAATCTTGCACTACTGTATACCTGTCAAAGATAAACAGCTATCATTTCACATCTGTGGAAATTAATCACTGAAATTTATAGTTTTGGTCAAAAACGGTTTCATGACTTGACAATGATTTGATAATGCATTTCCAAACATTTTAAATGTTAATAAATAAATCTCACTTGGCTAAGGGAAATAAACAAAATTGTTGGGTGCAGGAAAATTACTTCTCATTTAAAATAACTTCGACTCTATTGCACATTAATTACACGTTAAAGGTCACGCATATGAGCACGAAATTGAAAAAAAAAACTATGGATCGACCTTCGACTCACGATCTGGAAGAGGTACCTGGGTCTTGCGGGTCTATCTAAGTATCTAACTAACGGCAAATCTGGTTGAAGAAACACATATCCTGAGTTGAAGACATGTCCATGCATATATTGTTTTTTAATTCGCGGCCAGTATTTTTGTTGACCTATATTTTTTTTTGGGCCGTAAGGCCAGAACATATTTAGGCTAGTCGAATTTCAACTTTCGGTATAAAGCAGATAATGTTGCCCTTACGTCTTCGAAACTCAGTTGTTCGCTAAATAAGATCTTGATTCTAGGTCCATTGTGGGCGCAGTGGCGGAGAGGTTAGTATGTTAGACAAGGTTTCAGGTTCAAATATCGAAGGGGTCAAGTAACATATTAAAGTGTTTTCCAGTATGTTTCCTTGTGAACGTCTGACAAACATCCAAGAGTATCAATTTGTCATGAGAAGCTTCTCAAATGTTCCGTTCGGATTCGGCTTAAAACTGTAGGTCCTTTCCACTTTGCTTAAGCAAATGGTTGGAGAAACTAGGTTGTAGGCCCTGTCTAGACCGTTAATGCTTAATTTTTTTTTTATTCTGGTTCCACTGAGGGCTAGAAATTCACATAATATGTGTTCCGCTGTTTCGATTTCTTCAACTCAAAGCCGGTACTTTGGAGAGTCAACGGTTTTCATTTTGTTAAGGTGATAACGTAAGTTTTGGATATAATGCTGACATAGTTTTTAATATCATGTCGACATCTTTTGGTATTGCTGTTAAAATTCCAAGTGACTCCTTTAGTCTGTCTAAGAACTAGGATGTTCCCCGAATACATTTCATATGTACCAGCTTCTGAAGCTGCAGGTTCGTAAGGCTCTGGAGAAACCTCGGCATGCGGGAGTTGTTTGGACCTGTTTGAGCTTTACAATTGCGATATTATCTGTAGCTTTTGTCCACCGTTCTATAGAATCAAATGTACTTGTGGGCTGACTAGCTGCCATCTCGCCAAAAAGGAAACACATTACCTCTTTTACCTGATAAAGGTTCAATATGTGTACCAATCGCTACTTGCAAACTCTTGTTCAAGCTATCCGCAATCGAGAGAACAAACCTTAGGTTGACAAGCAGCAATACATGTCTAGCGACTAAGCGTATCTGGCCAAAGCTGGATCTGCGACGATCTAAGTGTCTAATCTTGACTTGGCGTGCACTCAAATGACTTTCGCAGAAGTTGCATGAATGAGGAGGAGGAGGAGACTATACTCCACCTTCTCTGCACTTGTCCTGCGCTCTCCCATAAAAGAAATCTCTTTCTAGGGGACTTCGTGTTCAATGATATAAGTGACTTAGCCAATACTGGCGATAGAAGTCTATCGCACTTCATAAGAAGCTCCTACTGGTTCAACGAGCAGTGAGGGAAATCCCCAGATCTGTGTGCTACCACAATGGACCTTATATTGGTCTAAGTGTGTTGGCCTTTTGCTGACAGCCACATCAACCTAACCTAACCTAGCTACCTTTCACTGAACTCAGCATTTTAGTGAGAAATAAATGCTCTTCAGATATATTTAAAATCCATCTCATTTTAAGCCTTTAAATAAAAGGGTTTTTTAATACAATTTCATCAGAAAGTATATTTGTTTTTTCTTAAAATAAATTGAGGATAACGAAAAGTGTGCTATGTCTTCTAGACCGCAAATTGGCATATACATTTTCCGGATTGAGTGCCCTTTGGAGCCAAAACAAACATCCAAGTTAGGAATATTTTGGCTTACGAAAAGATAACTCCTCCTCAAAGGAGACCAGATGGGATGGTAAATTGTCAATGAAGGAACTTCTTCTATTTCTTTAACGACGAGGTTTTGATCTGGACCAGAGGGATGATAACTCTCCCACTTCACTAAATCCCTACTAATCCGCCTGTGGGGTTCAACATCCATGAACAATCAATGCATCCGCCCAAAATTACAGTTTGGTGCTGTAAAGTAATTGCACCAAACTCTTTGGAAGATGATCGTGGTGCTACTGCAACAGTTAATGGTGAACGATTTTATACCATTGTACGATATTTATGTGGAAGACATGTTTCTTTAGGATGACAAGAATGCAGTCACTGAACACAAAGTTTCCTGATCGTATTAGTTGTTTTGGTGACCAAAACTATTCACCTTTATCGTGTGATACGTGAGTCGTAGGAGTTTTTCTTTGAAGTTGTGTGAACCATGAGTTTTGACAGTTATATGACCAAAAGAAATCCAGATTTTTATTTGAAAAGCGGGGGTCTTCCTTTCAGCTGTGCCGATTTCATTATCTTTCTTCTTTAACGGCGAAGCTAAAAAAAGGAATAAAGTATCATGGGAGGGGATCAATCACCATCAACCTCCCACTTTACTATAACTATACTGGTCCGTGTGATGCAGGATTTTTTTACCTGTGTCTTTTTTTAAAGATATGTACATGTACATGATCCCATTATTAATTTATTGTTAGATCTTCCGTTTACTAAAACGGTGGTGATTTCCAATCATGTCAGCCCACTGATCTGAATGCGGAATGTTTAATGTGTCGCTATAGACTCACTTAACTTAGATTTGATTTCTCCCCCTAGTCGCCTCTTAGATACGACTAGCAATGGCGTAACTTTATAGTCGGCTAAAGGACACTAAGTGATATTAGCACGTGACAAAGTCCAAATTCGTTTTTGATATTTTTAGTCGACATAAAGCCCACTTTCTCGTTATCTCCTCGTAAAAAATCCAATGTCCCCGAAACCTCATTTTATGTATTTAAGTTGAATTTGATCTGCCCGTGCAGGGATCATTGCGGCAACCCCCAAATACAACGTTTGTCGTAAGAAGGTATTATACAAATTGAAACTGTCGCGCAAATATGCATGCAAGTCCGTCGGTTGACACGACTCTACATCACCGGTTTGTAAATGAAATATCAAACATTAATCAATAATGGGAGCACGCACGTGTCACTTCTGAATCAAACAAATGCAACAACAAAATTAAGGGAGGATATCCTGCAATGCAACAGATTATAGGCCCAAAACAAATTGAGAGTTTTATTTAAAAAAGCGCGAGTCAGCGTATCCTTTTGCGTTAAATGTCTTCAAAACAAATCTCCGAAGTTAAGCCAAGCACTACAAGTTATATTCTTTTAAATTCAACTTCCTATCACCTATAGGCAATTGATTGCTTTCGGGCATTTTTCCGACAAATTGGGCTGTAAACTAATATTATCCACCAGTTCAGCAGCAATCCGAAACGCTTTGATTTAGGACTTTGCCCTCAAAATCTAGACGTCTTCAGACTATAAATCCAAATGAAATTCAAGTATTCCCCTTGGAAAAAAAACTGTAACAGATTTAATTTCAATCATTGTCCACGCCTCGCCCAATAAATTTCGCATCAAATTACTACCTAAACAAACAAGCTCCACTGCATAGATATACTTTAATTTCTGCGGGGCACGACCATTTGACACTGATTCCCATGGATTGTTTTTGTAAAACATGTCAAATGGCGTATACGACTTCCCAAGCGAATTCGTCGAAGAAAATTTAATGGATTCTAGAAATAGACGAGACACATTCTAAATTCGGATACATTCTACCTAGTCGCAGAAAGGGGACGCATTCTCTAGATCTGGATCCTGCTTTTTGACATTGTCATCTTATATAGTACTAAATATTAAAGTGTAGAGTTTATTGTGTATTAAGAAGGAAACTATTAAAATTTGGTTGAGACTTTATTTTTAAAATACAATTGGGGATTACCTTAAAGAGCAACTCTAGCGAGTTTTGAAACGACAATAATATATGTGTATCTCTTCAACTGAATGATGATATTTTAAAATGAGGATATTCAAGATCATTGCTACTGAATAGAAAGGGTTGCCGATCGCATTAGTTATTAGGTGATTCGTGTCAGAGTACAATGGGTGAGAAGTGACAGATGTTATTCATTTTGTTCGCGAAACATAATTCTGGCGTCATGTCTATGAGTTACGCGTCCTTGTGTAAGCACTTTTAGACTTCAAAAACATATGAGCTTGACACTGGGTATTTTTGAAAATATTTAAAGAAAAAAGGAAAAAAAGTGGGGGCATTAAACTTGCCATCGAAGATCGAAGAAGGTCTATGCTATTATTTATAATGGGTGAGCAGGAATTCGGGCAGTGCACCTGTTTCTGTTAAATGGTTTACATAGGACCAATGTTTGATCAGGTTTGGTGTGTTTATATTTTTGTTTTTAGGCGAGATATGGATGCTTTTCTTGTATTGATTTGGCCTAATTAAAAAGTTTTTAAAGTTTGGAAAATTTATTCGTGATTTGTTTGTAAACTTGGATGCAGCAGGGGAGCATCGAAAGAGACAACCAGCTGGAAAGTGTTTTTAATATTTAGGCGCATCTCTACTGAAAGCCATATTGAATGACGGATTGGCATAAAGTTAGATCCCCACAAGAGGTATCTAGATTTTAGGTATCCATTGTGACTGATTGGGTTTTAAATTAATATAGCTAAAGTGATCAAATACAAAGCAATTTGCTAATTCATTAATATGAACATCAATAAAAACCAGTAGTGTAATTTAACACTTGACAGGAAATGAAGCCGGATGAACAACAAATCGATGCCAACATACACATTCTTACTAAACACTACAAATTAAATATCTATCATATATCATTAGTTTTAGATTAGTAGTCGTAAAATACTAGACTAACAAAAACAATGAGTTATTATTGTTTTGGAAACGACCACGATAATTTTTCAAAAAAAAATTATTTCTAATGATGAGGCGCGCTAAAAACGTTACTAAAATGCCAATACGTGAATAAACAAACATGTAAGATTTGGGTCGTTGAGAATCCTCGATTGATTCATTGTGGGTGAGATAAGGCCGTACATTTCCGAAAGCGAGGTGGGAAATTCAGTTACTGTGAATGGCGAATGGTACTGCAATATGGAAAGGAAGCTTCTGTGAACTCAGTTATTGGTTGGTACGAGTATACATCTATTAAAATGTGGTTCCATTAGGATGGCACAACCTGTTATACTGCGTGCGCAAAAACCAAGTTGCTGCGTACGAAATTTCCTGGACGCTCTGTAGCAAAATGGATGAAGTCCAAAATGCTTAGTAAAAAGCATCTCCGATTCTCAGCCCCCAAGTTCGAGACGACAAAAAATACCGAGCCCCCGTTTCGAGGACCAAGACATTGAAGATTCAGTGTGTCGTGATAGGACAGATTGGAAGGCTGCGATGTCGCAGGTAGAGACTCTTTACGATGCGGAAACCCTTCAATTATGGTGACCAGATTTCTTGGAGCAAAAAGGAAATATTTTCAAGATTTAATACTGGTAGAATCAGTGCAATTTTATAATTTGCACTAATCAAAGAAAAATACCCCGAGGCTATTTATTCAACACAAACCTCTTTAGCTTTCTTTAATAATATAGTGAAATATAAAAAAAACACTTTATATAGGAATTTAACTTAAATCTAGAGAAAGATATTTCTTATTTTTTGAATTTGGTTGCGATTGCGAGCAGGGACCGGCTTAATATGTCGCAGGAGGGCATACTACAAAGCAGAGCTTATTGTTGAAAGCGACAAATGAAAAAAAACGACACATTTAACATTTTAAACGTTTTATATGTACACACATATTAGAAATTAACGGAACATGCAAAGCCTAAAATCTACTTTCTCCAACAAACTGTGTACGCGAAGTTTTATTTTTGGCACGAACGGAAGGGGCCTACATATTTTACGTCGACTCCGAAGTCCGAGTTTTAAATTTGATACTCAAGATAAATGATACTCTTGGCTGCTTGTCAGATTTTCACATGAGGTTGGGGAGTGGAAACAAACTTTAGATGATACTGGGCCCCACCGTGATTTGAACTTGAGACCACTTGCTCAGTTGTACAACGCTTAACACCTGAGCCCGCATTTAACATTTTAAAGCTGGCCCGCAAGTGTAAATGTAAATCCCTTGGCCGACTCCTGGATCACAGAAATGTTACAACACCATCGAAGTGGTAAGATGATCTGAAACTGGGAGTTCTGTCGATACTTTTAGAAGTCGTACTGGTGAACGAACCAGTAGAGATGCAGTAAAGGGGATGGTTATTATCCCTCAAGTCCAGATCATAGCCTCAACCCTTAAGGTAAAATAAGGAGACTGAATTTAAGTGGAACGCCTTAACGAATAAGACGTAGGAATATGTGAGCAGAAATGCACTATCCACATGGGTGTAAAATTATTCGCTAACGAGCTAGTAATGTTAATTCTGCAGAATCTGCGTCGAAATATCTGCGAAATATTTCTGATTTTGAACATGCTTCCGCCTGTGACACATGGTTTACGATTAATTACAATTGCGACTTCCACTTTCCCATCTTCATGGAAATTAGCAAACATTATTCCGATACTGAAAAAGAAGGTATGAGCTAACTCTATGGCTGGTATAGACCTGTTACTGTTCTTCCTAATTTGTCAAAGCTTCTGGAGAAACTTGTTCATCAGCAGAAATCAGTCTGGTTTCGTAATGATGTGCGATTAGCCTTAGATGAAAACTTAATTACATTTCTAACTCTATTCGACTTTTCCAAGCCCTTCGGCATAGCTTTTCACATCATGCTTATTAATAAACTCAAGTTGTTACACGGTTTCTCGATTCGGCCACAAAATTTATTCTCTCCTGCCTCCAAGGAAAATTGAATTAGATGTAAGCCGTTACCTGCTATATGTATTGGAGACAAACCCTACCGAGTATATTGACAGGCCCAAAAACCTAGGCACCTAGTTTAATTCTAAACTAAGTTGGTTCTAAACTAAGATTGGGGTAATTGGCATCCCAAATATACACACCACTCAATTGACCTATGGCAGCTTAATCTCTTCTTGGAGCCATCATAGCTTACGGTTGTGAAATCTGCTGCTGCCGTCAAGTCAAATACTAAGAGAGGACTGCATAATGTTGCGCTCAACAATATTGCTTGATATGTCTATGCCTTAAACCATTATGATCATGTTTCTGTTTACGCCAAAAATATTCTTGGATGCTTCATATTTTTATAATAAACTAGTCTATTCGATCTTTAACTTTAGTGCCCCGCGGCATTATTATCTTTGCACTGGCATCCTTTTTTGGTTGATGCCATTCACATTTAGAATTTAATTCCTTTCAGCATAAGAAGATCTTGATGTCATTCTAATTGCAAATATTTACTTGTTTTTGAAGTTTTCTCTAAAGCAAATTTCTTTCTTCTGGCGTTAATTACATGCAACTCCAATAATCAAGGAGGTTTAAATTAGAACTTTTTGAAATGTATAGAACCATCAGGAACAATTGGGCAAACCATTATGTTATGAGTGGGTGCTTTGATATATTCTTAGCCGTCCCTACGCGGGAAAGATACATGTATAAGTTAGTTGATACAAAAGTTTGTCCCGACTGATTGACTCGACAACGCTTAGCCAAAACTGCTTTTCGAAAAGTCCTTTGGATAGATCATAAATCTTGAGTACTTTTTATTTGAAACTTTTAAAAAATCCATTCATGATAAGCTAGGAATATCACTGGGTGAAGTTGGAAACTCCAACAAAACGCGCATCGATGCGGTATCACTGCACAAATAACGATGCCGATGCGAAACACAACTAATGCATCAGAATTTAGCAACAAGGAAGACCGAACCTAACTTTTAAAGACCAAGCCCTCTTAGATGCCAAAGCGCTTGGTCTGATTAATAGAAAGCAGCGTGCCCGGGATCGCGTAGGATGGAAGCCTACAGTGTCTCAGGCAGAGACACTTCACCAATCGCTTTAAAAATAACTAATTACTCCCAGAGGTATGACAGTAGTATAAGGTGCGTAACGATGTGAACAAAGCCCAACAAGGGGACTGACTACTGGTTAATACTATAGTTTAAAAATAACTTCAGTCTGGTTTGTGTTGTTTTCGACTTAAAACATATTTCCTTGACTTCCTGCAACAACATATTTTTTTTATCGAGTTTTAGGCCTTCGGGGAATACCTCGTTGAAAAAAAGCATATAAAAGTTTATCCCTTACGAATGAGGAATTGACGACCAAGAATGAGGGACCCAAAAAGTCATGCTGGTAGTAGGCTCGCTCCAGCAAATGAGAACGATTGATCATGTCAGAAAAGTTTTGTGTTGTTTTTAGTTGATTTTTTATTTATATATATTTGTGTTGTAGGACGCATGCAAAATTGCACTATTTAAAAAAATAAATATTAAACAAAAAAAATTATTTAACTCGAAAAAGTTGGGAAAAACTAACGAATCTGTGGGTTTTTTTTTATTTATATAAAGATAATTTTTTTTAAATCAAAGAATTGGTCACAAATTCAGAGTTTCCTTAGAAAATTAACAGCTAGTCATTGGCGAAAAGTGACTTGGTTAACGGAAAACTTAAAATTTTTAAATGAAAATCACAGAACTACCAAAATCGTAGGTAATGTAGAATTTAAGTTCAAACAAGTTGAAGAAATATCCGCACAACTCGAAGGAGGATTCGGAAGCAGATTAAACAATAATTTTTATCGAGTCAGATCACCTCACGACTGTGGGCCCAGCTTCTGAACGCAGAAGTAGCCATACAGACAGAAAAATATCACTAACTGTTAGGCAGACCAGAATCAACACTCATCTGCAAACATCCTGCCGAAGAGTTACAATTTTCTCATTCCAGGGAAAAACTAATAAAGAAAACCAAGTGTGCCTGCTAAGAACTCTACAACTATCATTACAAAATTTAGCATAGAAATGGTCCACACAATTTGATCCGAGTTAGAATGTTGGACCAATAACATAGTTTGTGTTAGTTCGGCATTGATGGCCTTAACGTAACATTGAAAATTGCTATTTGGGATTAAAGAATATCTTTAATTTAGTTTCGAGCCAACTCATTTTAAGAACTTCCCCATATCCCCATTTTCAGTGTACGAATTTTTTTAAAGTGCCACCCCAAAGTTGTATACTTTGTGTTTATACGAATTAGTTTTAAAACGATAAATTAAAAAAAAAATATCCCCGAACCTCTGGGCGACTTTTTTTAATTTGTTTAACACATCACTTAATCACAGCATTTTTTTTTAAAAGAAATTCTTATAAAATCTGAATACCAATTGAAATTGCATTTATACTAAAACTTGTTATTAAATTTCGTTATATCCACTTTTCACTTTTTGGCAGTAATCAAATTGTCCGTCTTTCAATCGAAATTTTCTTCTAATATCACACTAAGAAGGATCACCGCAATATCGTTGGCTCCCGTTTCATAACAATAGATTTGAATATTCAACAACCAGAAAATGGGAAAGAAATAATTCAAATTCAAATTTACCCGCACACGATAGGAAAGGAGCTTTTAACTCGTTAGCGGTTGAATTCTAACTGAAAATTTTATTTTCCACTGTTGTTATAGAAAATCTATCCGCGCTCACTTGGTGCGGTGGAAAAATATTATGTATCCAAGATACCAACACAGATACAAGTCATGCAGAAGCCAAGCAACATGGTGACGACAATAGAGCGCAACAATTGACTTTGCTTTGTTGCAAGTGGATATGGTGCTGGTGCTGGTGCACGGGTCTCTGGAAAAGTCAAAACATGAAAGTGCGGCATTTTCACCAAAGATATTAGATTGAAACACAAAATGTGTATCGAACTTGAGTGTTAGAGTTGACATGTTCGAGGGCAAATATTTTCAATTTGCCGGGAAGAGCTTATTTTGGGGTGTTCAATTCAAACATTGCAGCCAGAAAGTGTGGAATGTGTCTGGATACGGTCTTAAACGAATACTCCAACTAAATCAACAATTCGGTGAAGGGGAGCCAAGCAAACTCGTATGAAGCACGTGGTAATGTTTTGCAGTGGTTGGTGGATGATTGTGCAGCGGAATTTGCTTACACAAAGGCAGATGAAAAGCTCAAATTCTTTCGAAAAAGCTTAGATATTTTTCAATTTGAACTGCAGTAGGGCTGTGATGGGATAACTGTCAGTTAGTTGAACGATATAGGTTTTTAAATTGTGTGTGTGCATTTGGTGATGTGATGATTGAAATGTTTTACCGTAAATAATATTAATTAGTGATGCTATATAGGAAATGCAAACAGGCGCCAGCCGAGACAATACAAAATGTACTAGTTGAACATTAATTGCCTTTGCTGCACCGACTGATGGTATTCTGTGTGAAATTGTTTATTGGCAATCCAGAAGAATCCGGACTCATTTAAAAGTGTACATTAGTAATCGAATGACAGTTCTTCTATTGAAAAGATGGGAAATTTGCTTTTGGGTTCGAAGTCAGAATCAAGTACCAACAGAAACACATTTAACACTATAAACGTCGAAATTGGCAAATGTCATTTTTGTCATGGTTTTATTTAGTAATTTTGCGAGTTAGGTAGGTAGATACACTGAAAATAATTAACATGTTAAATTAAACAAACAAATTAATTTGCTATCATAATTTTCATCTGCTCACTAGCATCACTAATTTTATCATCTAATGATGCCGTTGAAATAATTTAACAAAAAGCCACAAGTTCAGAACTTCCTTGGAAAAGGTATGAAGATTCCGAAAGCATTACACATTTCAGATGTCAAAGGTTTAATGCAGATGATTTGTCCATTTTCTTCGCAGACAATAGGCCTGTTTTTTGTGAAATGAAATGAAAGGAGTATTCGAATTTGCACGATAAAAAAAAAATAATTTTATTGACATCGACTGTCGATAATATCCACAGTAAAGGGCTGCTTTGGATAGATGCTGCAAGTTTAATGATTCTAACACAACAGCAGCAGTTCTGGAACCAACAATTCATGGCTGCTGGCTATGTTACAACGGATCGTTATTTTGTGCAGCAGCGGGTATATTTCACTTAAAAATCAGGACTTATATGAATTCCTCCAAATTCAAACCAGTCATGTTAACAAACATATTAATCTGGTATATGGTTGACTTCTCACAAATACAATGATACCTAAATAAACTTCAAACTCAAATTGGCATCCCGGTTTGGAGAGTTCTTCCGGATAACCAACAGAAAACGACTTCAGTGTTATGAGTTAGATAGAGGTTTAAAATGCAGGGAAGTAGAAAAATAGATTATTTATTTATTTATTCAAAACTGACAATTTCAGTATTATTATGTTGTTTGAATAATATTCCACACACAACAATAGACTTAAAATTCGAAAGTATTTCTCGTCTTAAGTTACACAGAACTTCAAAATGCGTTCAATTTTTTTTTGTTGTTTCTGCAAAACGTATTAGATCAACTTACGAGGTCCTGCACTTTAACCATCGACTGCATCCGTACTGGTCCGCCTGTTAGTTTCGCCGATTCTACGTCAATGCATATTGGCAGGCCACTCACATTTATCAATGAGGCCAATTAAATGCTGATGTTTGTTCGATCGAGGAGTTGTTAGCTTTCCTACTTTTTTTTCGATTTCGACACATGCATGATTCCATTTATGAGATACTTTTTCTTAAGCGTAAACTGTCAAATAATTACTTATGTCGAACTCGAGAATCAACGTTTCGTTTCCGCAAACGGCCTTTAATCTTAATTTGGAACATACACTGGCGATCACAAGGATGAGGCCATACATTTTACAATCGATTTTCAGTCTTTATACCTGATGGAAACTGTATACCCGGAAACTTTTACTACCTGTGAAAAGGTATATATTTTCAAAACAGTAAGTTATAAAATTAAAGGGTAAATAAGAAGAGACCGCTGGAATTTCTCAAGATCAATGAACTACTTGAAAAGCGTATAAAAAGATGCGCACTAGGATGAGGCCATTGCGAATATTTCATTGCAGGAGTTCACATCAGCGATTTTTTTCAAAGTTTTGTTAAGAATATTAACAAATAAGCGTTTAAAAGCACTGTTTTTATTTAATTAAAAAAAATATGTTCCGAAAAGACTTCGACAGTGACAGAAAGAGGAAAAATAGATGCTTTCAAGGAGTAAGGACTCTCAAGCCGAGAAATTGCAAGGAGGCTAAATAGAAGTAAGACTGTTGTTATCTTGCGGATCCACAACACTATAGGAAAAATCAAAAACAACATTGCGAGAAAAGCCGGTTATTCTACGGCTTGCCTCAAATCGGTACAGGGAAATAAGTCCACGGGAACTAAGTCCACTGAGGGACTTAGTTCCCATTAAGTGGGAAATAAAACCACTTTCGCGAAGTGGACTTAGTTCCCATGTAAGGTGGGAAATAAATTCCCAAAACTCTGAGTGGTTTTAGTTCCCTTTTAATGTGAAGTAAATTCTCACTGTCGACTAAGAACAAAATAAAATTAAAGAGTTAAGTAGGTACTTTGCAATTTTTATTAACAAAATAGAAATTAACTTCTAACTTAGACAGAGTAATATAGGTACCGAGACCTCGCACCTACTCCAAATCAAACAGTGACCCCAAGCAGGGGGGTTGCAGGGGGGCAGCATGCCCCCTCATATGCATTGCACTGTTTATGAGATTAGTTACGAAATCGCAAGTAGATTCCATAAATAGTGTAATGCATATGGGGGGCATGCTGCCCCCCTGCAACCCCCCTGCTTGGGGTCACTGTTTGATTTGGAGTAGGTGCGAGGTACGGTTTTGAAACTTTAGCTTTATGTCACCATGATAAGCTTAAGACTTTGCTTAAAGATTGTGATAACTAACTGCACTTTACAGTTTTTTGTTTAATTCTAAATGTTGGATGTTAGTTCCCTCTTCTTATATTTGAATGTGGACTAAGTTCCCATAAAAAAATGGACCTAGTTCCCACTTAACATGGGAACTAAGTCCACTTCGCGAAAGTGGTTTTATTTCGCACTAAGTGGGAACTAAGTCCCTCAGTGGACGAAAAAGTGATACTATACAGAGAAGAACACTTAAAAAGGTACCTGTTTTGAGGCAAGTACACAAGGAGCATCGAATGATTTTTGCAAAAGAACATGTCGCTTGGAGCAGTGAATGGAAACGCGTTGTCTTTTCGGATGAAAAAACTCCGAAGGTTAAAACTCATGATCTAAGAAAGGAGGAGCTTATTTTGGCAAGACATCACACCTGTACAACAGGTGTAATGGTGTGTGGAGCTATTACCCAATATGGCACACTCGAGTTGGAGTTTTTGTCCACAACAATGAACGGAAACAACTACAAATGTTTGCTGGAACGGGCATTTCCAAAAGTCAAAAATATTTTCGGATCACTGTCTTGGATATTCCAACAAGACAATGCCCCTATCCACACTTCCAGGATTGTTAGAAGTTGGATTCAATCAGAAGACGTGGAACTTTTGCCATGACCTATTCACCGGACTTAAACATAATCGAAAATGTTTGGGCATGGTTATCTCGTAGAGTGTATGAAGGCAGCAGACACTTTGAAGACAAGGACACTTTAATCGAAGCTATTCGTGATGCCTGGGCTCAAATTTCTCTTAATTATTTAAAAAAAATATATGATTCTATTCCAAATCGTCTTATAGAGGTCTTATCGAAAAATGGCGGGCATACTTATTACATATTAATGTAGAATGATAAAAAAATGATTTAAAACCATAAAATGTAAACATTTTATACATTTATTCCTTTCCTTGGAAAATATGTGCCTGTTCACAGGTAGTACAATTTTCTGGGTATAAAATTTCCAACAGGTATAAAGACTGAAA
Source organism: Portevinia maculata (assembly GCA_949715645.1). NCBI lineage: Eukaryota > Metazoa > Arthropoda > Insecta > Diptera > Syrphidae > Portevinia > Portevinia maculata. Next base: position 192,594,629 of record OX454525.1, read on the forward strand.
ATCGATTGCAAAATGTATGGTCTCATCCTTGTGATCGCCAGTGTATAGTATGCAGCGCAGGTGTCAACACGAAAGGTACTCTCTTCAAAAGATCCGCTTAGCTAATGCGCTACGTTTGTCACAGTTAAATTAACCGGAAATGCATTCCAAATGATAAGGAAATTGAAATTTGCATTGCGATTTGCATGTGGTGTTGGTTGATTTTGAGGAGTCCTTTGATAGACAACTAAGAGATCTGTTTTGGGTTGCGCCAAGACAGCGTGTAGTTCCAGTAACTTTCGCATAGATGATCATGGTCATTTGTGAGAGAGTATAGACAAGAGTAAGATTTTTTTAAATAAGATACTATTTGATTATTTTGGGAAAACCTGAAAAACTTACGCTCACTTCAGTTATTTTATACTTCAAAAATCGTTAGAGCCGTTTTTTAGAGAGTCAGTGCCGTAAAAAAAACAGTGGTTTGATAGTTGCTGCTATTTGAATGAAAATAATAAACAAAAAAAGGGTGCCCGATAAAATAACCCCAAAAACAAAGTTTGAAGAAAATCCGTCCACCCATTGTGGCGGGAACCTCGGTCACGGACGGAAGAACGGACAGAAATGCGAGACACATTTTTTGTGGACGTCTCTATAATTTTATTATAATACCTCTTACTCAGCCTGCGTTGGAATTTTTAGCATGATTGCAAAATGTTTCTCTTCAGTATACTAAAGTATACGAGAAAGTTAAAATTCAAAGAAAACTTTAAATAGGTCTGACAACCAGCGGGCCACATGCATTTTCCGTGTTTTGTTTTTCTGGACTTTGAACCCAACCCGAAAAACACACGTCTGAAGTTTCGATGAAAGTGAAATGAATTACGCTCGCACACTATGTCACTATAGTTTCAGAAGGGATCACAATTTAAAACAAAAAAAAACATTATGGTCGTAGTTGGAGGCATTACCCCAACGAGAAGAAATAAAGAAAATAAATTTAGATTTTGGGAATTTCTTAAGTTATTTCCCACTTTGATTTAAATCATCTGACGCTGTACTTGACAAAATCAAAACCGCTCAAAATTCCAATGTTGTTATTCTTACAAAAGAAATACTCGCCCAAATTTAATGCGACCCACAAAAATGCGTAAAATGTAGACTATCCCTAAACAGAAATGTGTTGAAATCTTGTCATATTCTGAATAATTAGAGTAAATTGAAAACCGCACGCAACAATTTAAATAAAAAGTTACATCACATATTACACTTCATTCGCAGTCGACTTGAAAGCGTTAATTACCCGATTCTTTCGGGGATCAATCAGTTAACACATTAATAGATATCCAAACAATCAATTTATTCACCCCGCCTCTTTGAGTTGAAATTAAATTCAATTTGAATATTTTTTTTTATTAATTCCCATCGATCAACTGCTTTGCATGTTCAGACTAGTCGTCACCACCAGCATCTTTTTTTAGGACAATATTCCAAAATCAAAAAATGTCGAAATGGAATGTATCAAGTAGCCGTGTCGTATCGCTTTGTAGTTGTTAAAAAATGACAAATTAAATGTTCATCAATAATAATAATTTTATTAGTTGATACAAGACAGTGGCGGCGGCATACATTCTCTGCTTATGAATGCATAAATACAGGGCTCAGCTGCTGGTGACCTCATGGAGGAGATAGAGTCATGCTGACTTTTTTGAAAGGAACGCCACCGATTGCTTAACATTTTCGTGTTAAAAAAGAATTGACTAGTGGCAATAAATTGCTAAGTAAAGTATCCGCTCATGCGTACTTGACTGTGGTGCGATTGCATGTGTGATCATTTGTGTTGGCATTAACAATGTGCGTTTTTTTTGTATGGCATTTGAATAGGATATGGTGATTATACTCAGTTAAAGGAGATCAATTTATTATATAGTATGCAATGGTATTAAAAATCGTATTAAAGACGAACGGGCTTTTTGCTTTACTTTGTTGTTGTTTATTTTAAACAGACATTTTGTTTATCATGAGAATAACAAACCTAACGTACATTTTAAAACACAAAGATTTGGTTTGAAGGATTAACATGATCGTCGCTTGAAAAGCAAACTGACATAAGTCAAAATTTGACGACTTTGAGTTCTATACAGAACGAATCGCAAAAAAAAATACAATTTTTCTATCAAACCGTCATAACTATAACTCTTAAACTGAGAGCATTAGAGCACAAGTGTCGTTTTGAATTTAAGGAAAAATCCCTGTTGATTTCCCAGCTAAATGACTTATTTTCATTTGTAACACTTTGCTTCTAAAAAAATTATGAATTCGTGATAAATAAGTTTCTTGAAAAGTGACATTTTTCATGTTGTGTCATTTTGCCTTGGAACAAAACTAGTTGATGAACTTCAAAGTTATTTTGATTACTTTCAGAAGTGTCGTTTTACCATTAAGCTAGGTTTTATTTTATATAATTTTATTATAGTCGATTTTTTTCATTAAAAGTTCCTATATTTTTTTTATTATAACTTACATAATACTGAACCAACGACCATACCACGTCGAGTTAATCGGTTCTCATCAGATCACCGTAATTAAACGACGTTGGGCGCGGTTAGTACGTAGATGGGGGACCGTTTGAGAACAACCGCGTGTCGTTGGCCAGTCCCATCTACAGAGTTGAGGTAGATAATTATACGTGGTATCACAATGGACCTAAATTGGTCTAAGTGTGTCGGCTTCTGCCGACAGCCACATAAACCTAACCTAACCTAACCTACATAATACTATTTAAAGTGAGTTGTTTCTACAAAATACGCAAAAAAATACAAATGGTTTTATTTCAAAACAAAACGCCACTTTTTCACACTTTTTCTTAAATTAGTAGCAATTTGGATGTAAAACGACATAAGTCAATTTTTTTTTTTGAAAAACGGCTTTTTGTAGTAACTTAAATATACCACTTGAAAGAAGAAAAAAAAATAATACTTTTTCAATTTACAACTTTTTGGTATTTATTGAAATTCCAAACTAAAATGATTTTTTTAAGTTATGAAAAAGTTCAAATGGCTTTTCTGAAAATGTATGAATTCTGACTTATGTCAGTTTGCTCAAGCGACTATGTGATTGTGTCTAACGAAGGCTTCTTAATTAAAGTGTAGGCAACTTAATAAGAAAACTAGCATAAGGAGGGTATATTCAGCTTGGGTGAACTTTTTGATATCCTATTCCTTTCCTCCAAAAGGTGCGCGTGGTAAAAATCCAAGAACTGGTGAATTGTTAAGGAAGATGTTGTCTATACATTTTTCTGTCTAGCTGGAATGCCGATTTGTTTCTTTTTTTAATTTTGGGCGTGTAAGTGGGCTGATTTAGTCCTAATAAACTATATGTTTCTTTTTTCAGCTTTCTAGCTAGAATTTTGACAACAGACGGACGGACATGGCAAAATCGGCATAACTTTCGATGCTGATCGCAAATATGGTAACTTTTATGGGTCTGCGAGCAATATTTAGGATGTTACGAGGGCGGGTCAATAAGTCCGTGACTTTTGGAATAAAACACAGATTTTTTGATAAAAAAAAAATATTTTTAACGTAGTCTCCCTTGAGCTCTATACACTTTGTCCAACGCTTCTCCAATTTGTTTATCCCTTCCAAAAAAAATGATTTGTCAAGGTCCTCAAAATAGGCCTTTGTTTGCGAGATGACTTCATCATTGGAGTCAAATCTTTTTCCACCAAGCCATTTCTTCAGGTTTGGGAACAAGAAGTAGTAGTAGGATGAGGGAGCAATTCATAGCCCAATTCATGGATTTTTGCCATGGCGACTGCACATGTGTGCACCCTTGCATTGTCTTGGTGGAAAAGAACTTTTTTCTTGGCCAAATGAGGTCGGTTTTTTTTCAAATCGTCATTGAATCGGTCCAATAAGTTGGCATAATATTCCCCATTGATTGTTCTTCCCTTTTGAAGGTAGTCAATGTGGATTATCCCGCGTGCATCCCAAAAAACAGTCGCCATAACTTTATTGGCTGACAAACCCACCTTGGCCTTCTTTGGCGCCGATTCACCCTTAGAAACCCACTGTTTTGGCTGTTGTTTGGTCTCTGGTGTGTTGTGATGGATCCATGTTTCGTCCTTGGTTACAAAACGGTGCAAAAACTCCTCCATATTGCGATTAAACAACGCCAAACCTTCCTGTGAAGTTGTTACACGATTGCGTTTGTGATCGACTGTGAGCAAATGCGGCACCCATCTTGCGGAAAGCTTTCTCATGCCCAAGTGATCATTCAAAATTGAAACCACTGAGCCATGCGAGATCCCTCTCGCACTTTCAATCTTCGGTCGGCCAACACCATATGGTGAATTTTTCGATTGTTTCGGGTGTAGAGACCTCAACTGGGCGTCCAGGACGTTCGGCATCTTCAGTGCTTGTACGGCCACAACGAAATTCAATAAACCACTTTTTTACCATTGAAATCGATGGTGCAGAGTCCCCATAGTATTTTTCAAGCTTAGCCTTGGTCTCGGTAATGGTTTTTTTCGCAAGAAATAATGCTTAATAAGCACACGAAATTCACTTTTTTCCATTTTATCCTCAAATTAGTGAGTAGTCTGATAAAAATAGCTGTCAAACACAAACTAACTGACGCAGCAAGTTTGACAGGAGCAGTGTTGCTGTTTCAGTAAAGAGGTCAGAAATTCAAAAAGTCACGGACTTATTGACCCGCCCTCGTACAAACTATGAGTCAAAATTATAATACGCTTCGAATAGGGTATAATTGCAATAGATATTTTGGACCTACAAGGTCGCGTATATGACAAATGCCTAGCTTCTAAAATTCTACATGAGCTCGAATGTATATTTTCGCAACAAAAGATGGCGTACATATTTAAGTGCGTCCGCAATCTGGTGGCCCATCGGCTAGTTTCTTTTTAAAATTGGTATACCTATAATCGACAATCTTCTATCTTTCTTATTTACAACGAGACCATGATCTGGACTAAAAGGATTATAACCCTTTCCATTTACTACATCCTTACTGGACCACGTTTTTAAGCCTGCCTATCTGTCGCGATTGTAAAGGAGCGTTTATTGATATTGCTTTTTTGACGGGGTTCGTAGGATCACTCCAATTTTCAAATTTCGGAAATTTGGTAAGAAACATAAAGCCAGAGCATTACTGTCCATTCGCTCGATGTGGCTGAGTCAATGCAGTCGACTTGGGCTGGTTTTTTTTAAGACAAATCTGGACCCCGTTTAATTTATTGCATTTTAAGACGTTGCAAGTATGTTCAAGAGATGCTCCTTCCAAAACATGTTGTAATAAATATCTATTTGTATTACAGCTTTATTAACAGGTTTACTGCTACATGAACTAGTGGTGGGTCAGGGAATTTGTTCACAGGAGGCCACATGTACCACCGGCAAGTCAGGCCCTATATGTGTTTTATTCTTATAAACCACCAAGCATTGACAGCAGATGTCGAGAGCAAATATTTGAAAGTAATTTTGTGGTACCACCTAATTGTCTTTCGTAGCATGACATTGGGTCTGCAATGTCAATGCCTTGCTTAGCGTGGATATATTCAATAACCATTTCTAGCTTTTTTTATGTCTTCACCATTCCGATTCCCTTTTCCAGTTTAAATTACTTCAAGATCATCTTTTATGCTCAGCATAAGAACCTTCGCTTGTCTCCCCATTTATCTACTACGACAGCTGCGTTTTCTCGTCCTACAATTTGTCCTTTTATGCTCAGCATACGAACCTTCGCTTGTCTCCCCATTTGACTACTACGACAGCCGAGTTTTCTCGTCCTACAATTTGTCCTTTTCTTTAGGATTTCCATTGCGATTTTTGCTTAGCGTTTTTATGAAATGGATCCTTCGAGCAAGTAGTCTTGGCAGCTGACGTGTTAAAATTGTCGTTCGCCATAGTTCTACCTTTGTTGAGATAGCCATCAGCTAAGTCTATCACTATTTGCCAACTTCGTGACGTTGACTCCGTTGGTAACCTCTTTGATTAAGATAATTGTTTTTCCCGGCATAAACAGAACTGGTGTATCTATAACAACTAGCATCACAAAGTTTGTAAATTTTCACGCCGTACTTGTGGGACTTTCCAGGATTATACTGGCTGAACTGTAGTCTCCCACACCAGGCTATCATAGACTCATTCACAACTAGGATCTCACGAGAATTCATAATTTTTGTATTCCAATGTTTACCAAAAGACCCCTGACCTTGCCTTGGCGATTGTTGCCAACTGTTGTATTATCAGTTAAATGAATAAATTTCAAACGGTTTCAAAACATCACTTAAGGGACAAATGAGTTCTTGGAGAATGAATCGATGCTCCAATAATCATTTATAGATGGGTACTTGACAATGCCCATATATATATTTCAAGGCCGAGACATTTCTTTTTTCGCGATCATCCGCATCAACCCATCTCTTTATTCACGAACTTCGAGTAATTGTTCTACTGGACAAAGCATTTTGAGCGTTCAAATTTGAGTAAAGAACCATTATTTCATACACTTCTTGAAACACCATGAGTGCAAAAAACAAAAGCATCCATTGTAGAACTGAAACCAGCGCCAGATTCAATGGTTTCCCCAAAATCAATTGTTTGCAAAGAATATCCATCAACATGTACATAGCAAAAATCTTTATCTTACTCTTTATCAGATGGTTCCAATGTCTTGGAATCAGAATCAGATTATTCATCAAAATCAGAACGAAGATACTCGTCAGAATCTGACCCTTCGAAATCAACGTCGTCTACCGCATCAGAAGCTTCATTGTCAGAAGACGTTCCATAAAACTTTCTCGGGTCCATTTTTAGGGTTGCGTAGCCAAATGGCAAAAAACGGAACCCTTATAGATTCGTCATGTCTGTCTGTCTGTCCGGGAATGTCACAGCAACTTTTCTCCGAAACTATAAGAGCTATACTGTTGAAACTTGGTAAGTAGATGTATTCTGTGAACCGCATTAAGATTTTCACACAAAAATAGAAAAAAAAACAATAAATTTTGGGGGTTCCCCATACTTAGAACTGAAACTCAAATTTTTTTTCCACCAAACCCATACGTGTGGGGTATCTTGTATCTATGGATAGGTCTTCAAAAATGATATTGAGGTTTCTAATATCATTTTTTTCTAAACTGAATAGTTTGCACGAGAGACACTTCCAAAGTGGTAAAATGTGTATATAAAAAAAACATTTAATTTCATAAATATAAACCTGATGCGTAAACGGTGAACCATTATTTTCTAATAATAAATCTGTAATAGGTGCTTAAGTAAATAATAATTATAATTCGCGCGGAACCCTTCATTGGCGAGTCCGACTCGCACTTGGCCGCTTTTTTCATTTTAAAATAAACAAGAACTTCCACTGGGAAATTAATAAACGGTGTGAGCAGAAAATACAAAGGGTTTCTACTTTTCTGGAAGCATGGCCACCGGTGGGTCATGTGGCACCATACTCTACGCTGGAGCTTTAAACTCCATCGAGCTAAACGACCACTAAGATCTTTCTGGTTCATGAGCCATTTCAAGCTCGCATGGTCTGTCACTATCTTAAATTCCTGCATTTCCATTTCCCACATAAGACCTAAACTTTTCAATCTTGTATTGTCAGGGTGCCACATGACCCGCCGGTGATCATACTCCTAAAAAAACTAAAAAACAGCACACTTTTAGTAAAAAAAACTATACAACACTGATAAACACATTAAAGAAAATATACTTTAACACAGAAATAGACACTTGGCACCCAATTGTCGTTAGCAGCTCTACGGCATCCGATGCGAAAATTTACTACTTAATAGAAAGTTTGACAACGAAAACCAACTTGCTGAAATGGTTGGTTTTCGTTTCGCATTTACCAAGCACTATAGACATAGAGTTGTGTCTACGCTAGTTCGAAAGAGCAAATCTCATTCTTTTTTGAACTCATTCTCTCTTTCTCGAACTCTCGTGTCAGCACAGAATGGCTTGTAAATGAAATAAAATTTGAAGAAGTGAAAGCCAGAAATATGAATCAGTAGTGTAGAGGTGCAAGAACTTAACCTATGTTAGGTGGCAATGGTGCGATGGTAGTGTATTCACTAAAGTGATTGGCAGGTCGTGCGTTCGAATCCCGACCAGGGCCATGATTTTTATAAATTGAATACACACAACAAAAACAGATCTCCCTAAAGCAATTTAGGCGCCACCTGTCGAGAAAAAAAATCCCATCGCACCAAACTTCTTTCCTATCCTTCTATTCTTTCATACAGTAAGTAGCACCCAGAAATAGGCAATGAATCATTTGCTGGCAGCTACTTACAGCAACAAACAAAATGCCTGCGCTGTGGTTTCCACTATAAGGGTACTGTGTATGTGTACTACAGAAAAAAGAAATCCCTTTAGCGCACGCAAATTATAAAAAAAAAAAAAAATGTAATTTTAGACGAAAAATGAAAGCTCGAATACATTATGTTACTAGTAAACCCATGCGAGAACCTTTGCATTTGGATATCCGTTCGGCGCTTTTTATTTACAAAAAAAAACAGACTACAATTTCTTTCTATTTTGATAGTAATCGTTTCAATGTCAATAATTGACTGCCAGCTGATTTCGAATTTCCAAAATTTTTGAGATATTATTGCTGTCAACTTAAGAGTGGGTCTTATAAGCGCCCGTGATTGGTGAATAGATTTAAGAAGTTTAAGATTTGTCGGTGAATACATCCCCTTAGTCACTGTATTATAACTCCGACGTAAAGCTCCGAATGTGGATCATTTAAAAATAAAACGAATTAAAGTGAACTTAAGACGGAACCTTATTTAAGGTCCATGTGAATCGAAATAAAAGTCAGTTGAATTGTTTCCTCCCCAAACAACTTTAATGTTGTTTTGGTACGGCGCCTTTATTACACACTGCATTTTCGAAGAAATCCAACTGACAGAGACTTTGTGCAAAAGTGTCTCTCTGACAAGGAGCTTATCTGCTAGCAGACAGCCACTACATATAATTTTGGCGAATACATCAAATATTTACCATGTAGGTGGTAACGTCATGTATTAAAGTTGTCCAATATGGAGTACAAGAAAACCAGAGATGGTCCACCAAGCGTTGTCGGACCTTAGTTTTTCGAAGAAAACGTATGCAGGACTTTACTTTTTCTTAGAAAACGTATTGTTACGGTGAACAGAGAGAGTTATTGGAATATACTGAACGATTTTTTTTATATCCAGAGCTACCTATGCCAAATACCGTTCAACTCTGTGCGGTTTTAGCAAGATGGTGCAAGTTGTGGAAAATTTGCACACAGAATGGCAGCGCAAATTCCCTGATTTCAAGAAACATAAACATTCCGTTGGCCCAACGGTTACCTGACCTGACTTTTTCTCGTGGGGTTATTACAAAAAGGACATTTTTAAAACATAATTAACAAATTTAAATGATTTAACCGAATCGGTTTGAACGATAATTGAGGCAATTCTCGGTACAACTCTGCAGGAATTAAGCACTACCTTTTGATAAAATGTCTTACATGCGTCACCGAGCGTTAATAACATTTAAATTCAATTATTTAAGAAAAATATTCAAAAAAACTCAATAAAAGCGTATTATCTTCCAAATGAATTAAATAAAAAAGTTATTTTTGTTTCTTAATGAAATCAAAAACTCGTCAGCCACCCTGTATCAAATTTGCAATAATTTTCTGCCTAGGAGAAATGTCTGTGCTGCACTGCACTATTGCACTATAACGCCCGTGGCAATAAAGCTCGTGGATCTTATTTCTCAAACACTCACGGGCTTTATTTCCTCTTTGAAGTGACTATAACACTAAGGCTAAGGATATCTCTGCAGCACCCCCCGAAAAACAGTGCTTGTCGAAAGGACGACTTAGGGGTATAATCACATCTAGGCAATTCTAACACCCAGCTGAGCCTAGCGACACATTTAACATCAATAAGCTGTCTCGTAAGTGTGCTTGCAAATCCATGGGTTGACAAGAATATAGATCACCGTAGTCGTAAAAGGTCAATCAAACAATTATCAACAATGCAAGCATGCACGTGTTAAAATCGAAAAAAAAGAGGCAAGTCACTCCTGGATCACACAAATGCAATAAAAACAGCACTGGAATGGCACCACTGATCTTTTTTTTTTAAAACGCGGGCTCTGCTCTGAAAAAAAAAACGCATAATGATAAGTGTTAGAAGCCTTGACCTAAGTCAAATCGACGATAAGACCTCATTTCAGATTATCGATACGATATTATATTTTTTATTTTCCCTGATTTCCAGTGTTAGTATGATACTGATACATCAGGTTTCCTATGAAAATCTTTAGATTATATTAGACCCTCTTGAAGTTTTATCAAGAGTATTAATGTGTAATGTGTATTAAACTGGAAGCAGCGTGCCCGGGATCCTAGAGGATGGAAAGCTGCTGTGTATCAGACAGAGACTCTTCACGGGTCGGGAGCCCGTTAAGTAAGTAAGTAGTATTAATGTGTGAGTGAAAAACAATTTTTCTCGATTTATTTGCATTATCGACTGCAACACAATTACCATTACGTCCCTTAAATGTACAATTTGTCATCCTACACAGGTATAAATGTCGCTCACTCATTCATTACCGTTTCTATTAATCATCAACTTCTTTCTTCCTAGATATGACTTATATGTAAGAAGGGGATTTTCTTTTCTCGCATTTGGCCAGCCAATTTGTCAATCAACCATCTGCAACAGGGAATAGAACCCTGAACACCACCATCATCTCATAGAGGCACAAATTTATTACCACGTCCTGGCTCATTAATGCGGTTCCAGAAATTTCTTTGCGGCCATAAATTATCGCAGGAATCATGCATCCAAATCATACTCCCTGCACACTTATCGCGCGCAACAGTTGAGATGCTTCCGCCTTGCGCAAAAGGATTTATTTGTCTCTACCCCGCTTGATGACTTAGTGCGTGTGAGCGTATGGCGCATAAATCTATGTGAACTGTTGCTGTTGTGCAATCGGATTTAATTAATCTGAGATTTTGTAGCAAGAAGAACTGATGAAACCATAAGATGCGTGTACACTTTTCAGAATTCTTCCTATCAAGCAATGCATACGCGCAATAGAAATAGAAAGTCTATTCTGCACATGAATTTATTGCATATTTAAATTATGGACCAGCACTTGGGAACGCATTTTTTAGCTGAATTCGCATGATGTGTATTAGAGGAGTTGAAGCGTATTTGCTCAACTAAATTGTGTCCATCAGAAAGTGTGTTAAAACTGCAACTTTAAAGCTCTTTTAAATATTTTTCGGTCCAAATTCTAATCTACAAAAAATCATACCTAAACCCACCCCTTCCACAGAGTTCTACTAAATTATTACAACCATAACATTCACCCGAAAATCAAAAAAAACAGTTCTCAAAGACAACAAAATTAATTTTCCCAAATGATAAGTCACACATAAAATTCATGTGCATCCTTAACCTTAACGCCCTCGAATCACACCCCCACATATCTTTAGCCCATGGTTTTTTGATTTTAGTAACAGAAAATGCCACCACAAAATCCCACCGCACAAACGATTTACCACCCGAAAAATGTTAAAACAATTTGTACATCGGATTAAAATCACCCCTTAGCGTATTGTCAAAGTGTTAAGTTTAAACGATGACGTTTACAACCTCAGCCAAACCTCGCCTGATCAACCCAAAGACACAGTATTCACAGAGGAGCACCTTCGTCGTACAACGGCACAAGTGAAAGTTAACTTTCATGGATTAAATGCATAGCAGCAGTCGGTTGGATGATGAGGATGCTACAATTGCTGCCATAGAAAAGGGCTTCAGTTGGAATAGTCTTCTTGGGAAGTGTGTCCTTGTTATGCTCAGTGCTTACAGTACACTTTCACATTCTCAATTGGTGAGATTACTCATCAGACATTCATATCTCTGGAGAGGGATTTTCATTTCGCGTTGTTGTTCTGGTTGCTTTTTTTTGAAGAACGAAAGGATATATAAAAAAAAATCCCCACCCATCGGACAGAAATAGGTGGCGGCGGGGGATGACAAGTAAATTTGCATATGTAAAAAATGCATACTAAAATTTAATCAAAACAAAGTTCGTTAGAGAATAGACTGACATAGTAATTCGTTACACAAGAACCAGGACAATGGGAGTGTACTTTGGTGTGTGGAAAATGAAACTCACGTCGTCGGTGGTCCTTTAACATTGTTGTGCTGCACAGTCCATTGGGGGTGTTTTAAAAGCCAGAGTGTTGCAAAACCAAAAAAAAAAAAACAAAAACAAGACCTCTAAACAACTGCAAAACAGTTAAAATTAAGCGAGCTAATATAAATATTTTGCATGCGAAAGGATTTAGCATAAAATAAGGATTTTCACACCAAAGAATGTTCGAGGATAGTGTGGGGGGTATTTGATGGCAAATATTAGAATTAAAGGAAAATTTGTAATTGCTCATCATCGATTTGCTTTGGTAGGAATGGTCTAAGGAAAGCAAAACGTCACTTCAAAAATTAGGACGAGAGGCGGTCTTAAATGAGTCTGTAAGATCGTTTAGATGAAAACAATTCCATTTCTTTGGAATAAAAATATCTTTCCCAATTCCTGTTTTAAAATGTCGCCTATTTTTCTCACAAAAAGAAGATGATCCATTAATTATATATTTGCCGGAAGTTTATACAAAAAAATCATAAACTGCTTGAACTGAAGGTTCACACACTATACACACTATCTGATACCACCAAAAAAACCATTGCCAACAAGTGGGACTTATAACTCCGCATCACTCACTGGCTATACGAATCCGTCGGTAGACCAATACTTACATACTGGGCGGTTGTCTGCTGGACCGCATTGGGCAAAGCGATAAATCGTGATAAGCTGGCAAGGTTTGACGTACAGCTTGTCTGTACATTAGCGGAGCACTCCGAACAACTCCCTCCGCTGCACTAGATATTCTTCTTCATCTGACACCCCTCGATATATTTAGTAGACAAACAGCTGCCTGTTCCGCTGTCCGCTTAAAAGCTACCTCACAGTGGATCAATAAGAATTTCGGCCACTATATCACTCATTTGGGTCTCTGCCAAGGAAAATAGACTACACCATACCCGAATTAGAGTTCGGGAAGAACTTCCAAATCACTATCCCCACCAGATCATTCTGGGAGGATGATGCGTTTACGAAGAATAAATTGATCCACTTCTACACTGACGGATCAAACTGATCGGGTAGGTGAAAGTTTTTTGGTCAGAAAAACTAAATATTTGTCTATCTTTCCGTCTTCCTAATCACTGTAGCGTGTTACAGGCGGAAATTATGTCGATGAAAAAGTCTTGCCGTGGCTGAAAAGAAATCCACTAATGACATCCGTGTCTTCTCGGACAGTCAAGCCGCGATAAAGTCCCTAGACTAAGTCTCTTCAAACTCTATTGTAGCCCTACACTGCCGTTCATCTCTTGATGAGATGGCAGACCAGTTCATCATTCACATCTGCTATGTGCCGGGACATAGAGACATTCCAGGGAATTGCAGGGCATACCACCTCGACAAAAAATTAACCACATTACATATATTACCTGACAAAGGTTCTCTGGGTATACCAGTGGCGTCTCGTCTGGGTGTACAAGGTGTGCATTGCACACTCTGATCTAACGAAAAAAAATCCCTCATCGAACACTGTGTAATAATTATAAGACACACAAATATGCACATCACAATTACACTACCCATAAAACCTCCATCCAACTCCAAACTATACACCTACAAGATCTTCCCAGTATTCATCCCCATGGTCATTCGTCACCCGCACGAGATACATAAAACAGCTTTACTTTGATGAACTTAAGTGCGTGCGACGGTTTTCTGTGCACGAGCTGTAGGTACACTCATTATACCCTATTCTAAGGGTATATTAATTTTGACGCATAGTTTGTAACATACCTTAATATTGCCCGTAGACCCCTAAAAGTTACTATATTTATGATCAGCATCGATAGTAATGTCGATCTCGCCATGTCCGTCCGTCCGTCCGTCCGTCTGTCGGCAAAAATTAGTCCTTTAAACTGGGCCTAGAGAGCTGAAATTTTAACCATATACTCTCTAGGGTCCCGAAATAATCAAGTTTACGAATTTTTGAAATCCGCCCACAGACCCGCCCACAAACTCAAAAAAAAACAAATTTTGGAAAAAATCGAATTTTGAGCTAGAAAGCTGAAATTTTATATATGATCTACGACTCCTAAAACTGCTCGGGATAAAAAAATTTCAAAATCGGCCCACTGACACGCCCACAAATAAATAAAATAATTTTTTTATACCCTATTCTTAGGGTATATTAATTTTTGAAAATCCAAAGTTTCAGCTAGGGAGCTGAAATTTATAGTATATACTCTCTATGGGCCCTTTATGCTCATGTGTAAATATTTTCAAAATCCGCCCACTGACACGCCCAAAATTATTTTTTTTTTTTTGAAAATTCAAAGTTTGAGCTAGGGAGCTGAAATTTATAATATATACTCTCTATGGGCCCTTTATTCTCATGTGTTAATTTTTTTTTAATCCGCCTACTGACACGCCCACAATTAAATAAAACAATTTTATTGAAACACCCAAGTTTGAGCTAGAGAGCGTTTTTTTTTTGATAAAATCCTTTAAATGTTATATAACAAAATATGTAGAGCGTTCTTAACAATTCAACCATACTTAGACTTTTGTCACGCCCACTTATGAGGGATAGGAATAAGAATAGGGTATCCAACAGTTCGCCCAAGCGGACTGTAGCCCGTCCCTATGTTTTTCTTATATTTTGTATCTGTTCTGTTCTGTTTCCGTAAAGCGTCATAGTCATAGGTCAAATATACGATGCATTACGCTCGTGCAAAAAAAAAAAGAAGTGCACGACAGTCTACGCTGCGATGTTATTTTCTTTTCTGTTTTAGTGTAGGTACAATACACCAACACCAAGGTTCATAAGAAAAATGTAAATTATGAATGAATGAACTTTGCTTTTCGTTAGGTATTATTTTTCAAGTGGTTACAGTTTCGTGCGGTGCTGTGTTTTCAGGCAATGTATTGCCCCAATTGCATTAATTGATATTTTTTAAAACTATATAATTTTCGAGAATTGCACACCCATCTAAATAATTCACACGACGCCACTGGGATATACATATCGCTACATGTTAACAAAGCTTAGGTGGACAAGCAGCTAGTAATACATGTCTAACGACTAAGCTCATCTGGCCAAAGCTGTACCTGCGACGCTATATGTGTTTAATCTCACTAAATAGACTGCCAATTAGCTCTACAATATGTGTAATTACGGGACGCTGTCCAATAGGCATCAAGCACGCATCAAGGCTTGGCGTCTATTCAAACGACTTCTGTAGATAGGAGAGAGAGGATGAGGAGGAGACTACACTTCACCTTCTTTGTACATGTCCTGCAGTCTCCCATAAAAGAAATCTCTATCAAGGAGCCTTCTTGCTTAATGATCTTAATGACTTTTCTAACACAGACGTTCGAAGTCCATCGCGCTTCATCAGAAGCTCTAAATGGATTAGCGGGTAGAGGGAGAAACTCCATAGATCCACGTGGCATCACAATGGACCTTACATTGGTCTAAGTGTGTTGGCTCCACCTTAACCTAACCTACCTAACACACTATCTGGTATACAACGAGTCATTACGAACGCAAAAAATAATGAAGCTCCAGGAGCAGACTGCATCCCGTCCGAACCTATTGTTTGAAAACTTTGCCACTCAGTTTAAAATAGTTGTCTTAAGGGTATAAAGTCAAGTATTTCAAATTGCGAATGCACCAACAAAGCAATCATATTCCCTCTGAACAAAAAAAGTGAAAACGGGTGCCCAGATAGCTAAAGAGGAATTGCTGTCTAAAATACCTCATCTAAATTGATTCCTGCCCTGTTTAACAGACCTACAAGGTGGATTAAATATAACGTCATTCACTAATTTCAATCGGGTTTAAGAGCAGATTCCTCAAAACCAAATATTGGGCTAGTCAGCATAGTTAAGATATAAAAGAAGAGAAATTAAAAGTCATATGCCTTAGTTCTAGACTTCCGTGTAGGTACTTAGCTCATGAAGCGTTCTTTTTTAAACTACACAGTGTTGGAATATCAAGTGAATTTATTTATATTATTTATTTAAAATAATTGCCAATAAAACACATACACAGATACATAAACATGAAACGAAAAACTAACGAATGAAAGCTTCATTAGCCGTATAGGAAAGCATTTGGATTTAGATTATGTAAGATGAGATTAAATATAATTTAGCGACTAGGCATCAAAAGAGAGATATAAGCTTTCTTTTCAATCTTGCAAAGCTATCTTTATTTATAATTTTAAGTGGCAAAGCTTATCACAATCTAAAGAAGCCTAAACAAAATTTAAGTTCCGCGGTCATAACAAGAACATCGCGAAAGAATTAAATCGGAAGCAGGTCGAAATTCGGCTTTCAAAATTCTGCTTTGCAAAATTCTGACTTTTAACACAAAAATTCTGCTTTTTTTCTGTTCTGTCTTACAAATTCTGCTTTTCAAAATTCTGTTTTTTAAAATTCTGACAGGCAATATTTTAAACAAATAAATTCTGCTAATTCTGTTTTTTTCCAATTTACGAATTTAAAGAAAACAAATATTTTTCAACTTTGTGAACAAACCACAATAAATATTTCTTATAAAGAAGGTACACAGGTGGGTACCAGGAACACACAAAAAAACAGAAAAAAATAACAAATTATTTCATAATCGAAATTACCAAAAAAAGAAACAACAGCATTAAGAAACTAAACAAAGCACACGTTCACTCACAAAGGTATACTAACAGAATATTTGTCTAAACCAAGAGAGCAATCTTAAAACCAATAAAAAAAATACTTTTACCTCTTCTTCTATAACAAGTGAGTGGTGAAATGTTTTACAAAATTCTGCAAATAATAAAAAAAGGTTTATAAAATGTTTAAAAGCGCGCGCTTTTTAACATTTTCCAAAACTTTTTTTATTATTTGCAGAAGTTTGTAAAGCAGAATTTTGAAAAGCTGAATTTTGAAAAAAAGAATTCTGAAAAGCAGAATTTTGTAAAACTGAATTTTGAAAAAAGAATTTTGACCTCGCCAGAATTTCGACCCCAACCCAATTAAATCAGATAAAACTTATTTCCTCTAATAGTTATGCAGATTGATGTGTTAAATGATGATCGAAAAGAGGCTCAATGTACGAAACTTATAATGGTCAAATGACATTATTATCGAATATTTAGAGCGATTTGAAAAACGAGTCACGCGATGCAGTCCAAACATCCGCTTGAAAGAACTATACCCTAATCCTATCCCCCAAAAAGTGTGCATGGCAAAAAAAAACTTAGTATACGCGTATTGTTAAGAACTATATTGCCTACATACTTTGCGAAGAACAGGACTCTGTATTCCATTGATTTATTCAATAAATCGGTTGTTTTTTCAATTAGTGGTTATTGGCTTTTCTAGCTCGAATCTTAAGGCCCATCATTTCAGTTTCAGTTTCAGTTGAGCTATCAGTCCAGATATCAGTTAAACTGATGTCTAAATGCAAAAACTGAAGCGTTTAACTGAAACTGAAACTGTTGGAATTCCCATAAGTTCTCAGTTCAGTTATCAGTTAAACTGATGTGTAAATACGTTTCAGTTCAGTGGTCATTTTAATTGCAGTTGGCGTTGAATCGATATGTCGAAACGGAATGATAACATGGTCGATTTCATTGAAATTTATCGCGCTTGTCCATGTTTGTGGAAGAAAAGTGACCCTTCATATCACAAATCAGTGAAAAGGGAAGCAGCATACAATAAATGTTGCTGCAAAAACTAAAAGAGGTGGATACGGAAGCGACGACGGCATATGTCACGGCAAAAATTAACAGCCTTCGTTCTGTGTATAATAAAGAGTTGAATAAAATAAAATTCTCAAACAAAAGTGGAATCATTTTTTAATTTTGGTGAGGGCAGAGATAGCCCTCATTTATTTGGCTTACTACAAGCTAAAACTAACATCTAATGAATAACTTAAATACTAAAACTTAAAAAATAAGAAGGCTTAAAACTAAAGCTTAAGGATTAGGGGAATGGTGAAGGATATCGATTTTAAGGCGGACAGGGTTACGGTTGAAATCAAAGACGGAAAGATTTGAGTTAGCCTTCTGCAGCATACGGGAGATTGGTTCGTTGGAGCCATATGAGGTTCGATGGGTTGGAAGGTAAAAGAGACGAAGGCAGCGTAAATAACAAGGATTAGTGGTTAAGAAAATAGGGTTCTTAAGAGAGGCGCAGTCGACGGAGGAGAAAAAGCAGAAAAATTACGTAGATTACAATTTGGTAAGTTTTATTTAACAAATATTTTTTTTTAGTTTAATTATATAATTCTTACAATTCAGTTCATTACACCATATATCTTCTGACTTTCGACTGCTCACAAGTAAAAATAAAGCTGAACTGAACACCGGACTGAAGTCTAAATGCACGGTTTTTTTAACTGAACTGACAACTGAACTGATAACTGAACTGATAACTGATCGTCTAAAAGGGCCTTTAGCGCATTGACAACGGACGGACGAACGGGTGGACATGGGTAGATTGACATAAATTTCGATGCTGACCACAAATAAAGTATGTTAAGGAATCTACGAGCAATGTCAAGGCATATAACAAACTTCAACTTCCTTAATGACGGTGAGGCTATGATTAGAGGATTAAAAGGATCATAACACTTTAACTAAACTGCATCCCTACTGGTTCGACTATTCGACCTCAGAAAATAACGAAAGACCTCCCAATTTTGAATCACTTCGTCACCGTGTTACTGCATTTGTGTTATCCAGGAGTTATTAGGGCTAACTCTCTTTCGCGATCGTGTGGAAACGTAGATTGATATTGCCTTTATGAAAGGATTCGTAGGATCTCTCCTTTGAACATGACAGTACCAGCCTAGCCGATACTGTCCGCTCCATTTTCTTCGAGGTAGGTTCTTTGACGGGAAGACTTCCTCGGATCTTGGAACTTCATATTCGATCAATCTTTGTTACCCCTACTGTCATGCGAATTATCTTGGAATCAATCTTACATTCATATAAATGTCTGATGGAATAGGTTTGAGTGGATCAAAGAACGGGCAGCACAAGTATTATGATTGACTAATACGATTCCTATACCAGTCCAAAACTTCCACTCATACATCAAGTCCTCGTTCCAGGGACGTTTAATCTTCGCTAATAATGGCTGCATCGCCAGCAAAGAATAAGTGATGCACGTTGGAGTCCGTCACTTTTCTTTCAAGCAGATAATCAAAGACTTGAATATATTTCAAGGGACTTAAAACGCTTCCCTGGTGTACACCGACTTTGATTGTATGTATTTTTCTGGAACTTCCGGTTTTTTTAGCTCCAACCATAACAGATCTCTTGGTTGTCCATCAAAGGCGTTTTTCATAATCAACAAGCACCATACGCAAACCCTTTAAGCAAAGTATTATTTCCCGCGTTCGACTATCTAATACCCGTTCAACAATCTTCTTTGTGTGTGACATCAGCTTGATTGGACGGTAATTATTACAATCTCGAGCAAAGGAAGAAGATAACTTTCCCTCCACTGCTAAGACATTGGATTGCCTTTCATTAGTTTGGAAATGACTCTCCATGAGCCATTTGGACCCGATGTCTCCCAGCTTTTTAAAGAGCTTAGGATATCTCGTCCGGTCCAACTAATTTCGTTTCGTCATTCTTAGGGAAGGCTCTTTTAAAATATATCCGAGAAAATTGTCCATTTAAAGGTCCTTCATAACACATTTGCCACATTTGTAGTATTTTTTCGTCATCCACAGGGCTGCTTCTCCCTTGAGCATTGATGATGAACTTTTGCAAACGGATCTCCTGCATTTCTTCTTCTTTGAGCAGCTATTTTCAAATTGGTTGTGTCTTCTACCTCCCGATACAGGCCCTCCACACACTTTGCTTGAGTTTGAGCGGACTTTCTCTTTGCGAGGCTCTAGCAAAGTCTGGGGTCAGATCACGCACAATGAAAACGACCTACCGAAATAATTTCTCTGTCTATCTCTGAAACTGTGGTAGAAAAAGCTATCGTAAAAACGATATCGTTAATCGATCATCGTCTTATGTGATCTGACCCCTGTATTCCAATTCGAGCCGAGCTTTTTCAATTTCCATTATAAGAGTAGCTCTTTGACCCAACTTTGAATGCCGCTTTCTCGTCACGTATCACTGCTTAAGCTTCATCTGTCCACCATCATGTTTCTTTGCTGTGCTGATAGTGCCCTTTTGCCCGAGGTTTCATGAAACGTGCTACCAAATAGTAATCATTTCTGCCACTGCTGTAAGTGACCAAGTGCCGGCTTTGTTTGCGTACCGCAGTCCTCCATGGCAGCCTTTCTTTGACTTTCGACATGTCCGTTCCAATCTCCCCCAACAAATGAAAGTTCTTCCTTGTAATGTTCTTAAAAAGGTTGCGAAAATCAAACCAGAATGCATCTTGGATCAAAAGACCTTTTAGGACTCCGGTGATCTCCAGTCGTGTCAACCCACGGATTCGCATGCACAATTGCGGGACAGCGATAAGATGTTAACTGTGTCACTGAACTCACCTCGATGTTTCAATTACCTAGATGTGAGTCGACCCTTTATTCGCCTTTCACGACAAACGCTGTTTTATGATTGGCGCTGCAGTGATATTCTTACTCCGTCTCTGTACGGGTTTATGAGTCAAAATTATAACACCCTTAGAATAGGGTATTCCAAGTACCCGGTGTTTCTCACTTACAAGGCAAATGTGTAATAAAGTACTAGATGTCTGTGCGAAATATTTTGGTACTGTTAAATTCACTGCATGCAAATAAAATTTTGAAATTTAATATCGTATAAATCTGTGATTGATGAACATGGGTTTGACTGCAATTGTTTATGAGTCAAGTTGCAATATTGCCTATAGGATTTGGCCCTTCGGAGATCAAGCAGAGAGAAGATTCGATACATAGTCACATTCAGCAAAACCAATGGAGTGTTCATAATCCTTCAAATAAATAGTAAACTATTTGGGGATTCCCCTTCAATTTTTTGTGCAGGAATGAAAACATGTCGTAAATTGCAATCCGTATTGAATTCGATTTAATATACATAACAGTTGCATAATTTTGAATTTTCCGCCACTTGAGGTGCTAAGTATTTGTTAATGAACAATAGCCGTGTTTCTTTGCACGCGGATATAGGGATGGCATCAGAAAATGACTATCGCTGCTTAAGAAAAAAAACTTCGCAGCACACATGCACCTATGACGTGCACCGTGACACAGCTGTAAGTTGTAGTTAAGAAATTTGTATTGAAAATCCTGAAATTGAAAAATATATACTTCCGCCAATTGAAATTTGATGCCAAGCATATTCTAAAATTATGAAAAACAATTTCACATTAACAGATTTGCTAAATTCAATTACCTTTATAATGAAGTTTAAAAAAAAATAATAAAATCACGAACAAAATATTCGGCGGGATGTGTTAGTGGTCGGAGGGATGTCAAACTTTGACATTTCCTGAAAAATTCATCGCATGAGTTCATCAGAAACGAAGAAAATGGGTTTTGGAAGCACTGTTTGTCCCCCCTAACTGACTTAGCGGCGATAGCTATCCCCGCTAAAGTTAGCGTATATAGGATAAGTTGTTATTGTATTTTACATGCAAATTTCAAATTATCAATATATCCGCGTGCAAAGAAACACGGCTAATGCAAAAAACGAATAATAATAGTAGTAAAATCTGTGAAGGTCCAGCAAAGAAATTATAATAAGTTTATATGAATGTAACACCTATACAGCTATCACATGAATACAATCGCCAAAAAGCCACTATCTGTCAGCTAACAACGGGACCAAAAAACTATAGTTTTGATTATCAACTATCGCAAATTTTATCGCAGGTATTCGAAGCTTAAAAATGTCGCTTGTGGGTCCAGGTTCAGCCGATAGACAGCTTTGGTCTTGCAATATCAAGCTACATGTAGATTTCATACAAGTACTTGGCAACAAACTTGGTTCTTGTCGGAAAAATCATCCAGCTGTCAAACGTTCGACTTACATATATGTACATATATTGCTCACCTTAATAAAATTCACACATTATTTAAAAAAAATATATATATATATATATAGGAAACGACTTGACATTGTAATAAATCCATGCATTACTGTGTGCGTGCAGATCTGTCAGATACTACTTCCTTTACAAGTGTTAAAAATGCACGTATCTACTTTGAGCAAAACAATTGCAAATATCAAAATGCCATTCATATTTTTGACATTGATATCAATTAGTAAAGTGATGCCGATTGCATGCGAACTCATGTTTCTATTAATATTTTTCTTATTTTTGTTTTTTGCGTTTATTTAATTTTTTTGAAAGGCGTTCAAGTGTTTCAAAAAAAATTGAAATAAAACAGTGTGTACTCTCGCAGATGTGTGCGGTATTTTTAAGTTTAGTGGGACGGTTATCTGATTGCGCTCTTGTTGGCCATTTTGATCGCAAAAGCCTTGAACTGAATGACATAAGAGTCTTAATTTGGACGATTTGAGAGCTGTTTGTTTCTGCAATTCGATAGTGTGCCACATGCCATTGCACTGGAGGAATAATTGTTTTAAAGTTTTTTTTTTAATATTTCCAAGATATTAATGAATGTGAGATTGAACCTGTTTATTTGTTGGGGACAAATTAATTTTAAAAGACTCCTTGCGTTCAAATTGAAATTGTGTATTAGAAAATTCTCGGAAACCATTTCAAAAATCAATGAATATGCGAAGGGGGAATGCGAAAAAATTGACTTCTGATTGAAACACTAACTGGCTGAATACTTGCTAGATAAAAGACGAATGGAAGGTTTGGTATTTTACGAGACCTTAGGTTAAGGCGTAATAACGTTTGTGTTGTGCGCCCTATAGGTATGACATAGGTTATAACGATAACACCTAGGTGCAAATAAGATCTGGTAAAGTTATGCTATGGCTACAGCTCTGTCAACTGTCTCGAAGTGCAATGTTTCCCTTATCATTTCACCTGCTAAATAATAAGTCAATGAAATAATGGAACTCATTGAAAGATTCATTAGGGCCAAACATGTTTTAAAGGAGATGACCCAGTTTATTGAAAATATCTTTAAAACAACATCCAGAAAAAACTGCATTTATCTGAGTTTCATGCCACCAAACTAGCCCAACTTTAAAGAACTTTGGGTGGCTGATATGACGCCGGTCAAATTTCACTCATGCAGAGCGAACGGAAATGCCCTTCTTTATAATTGAAGATTGCAACACCTAACTGGCCGAATGCAACTGCAACTGCATGCAGGAGCTGAATCTGTACGAGTTTAAAGAACATCAGCTCTTCAAGTTGCAGTATGATTGAGTTCGCAGGTTTCAGTGTTTTCAATATTTGTGGTTGGCGATTGTTGTCACTGGGACTACACCCACATCAATTGTGCTTATTTTGCCTCCCCGTGGCAACAACCGGGTAGGTAGCTGAGTAGGTGTGCTGGTGTATTAAAAACCCAATTATCACTGAGTGCCGGGTTTTAACCGCAAGCTCACGTAACGTATGGAGTCCCTTAATCCCTAATTCTTTTCCAGAGACTTTCAAAAGTGTATCGAAGAAGGGTTTTCCTAATGCTCGTTGTCTGTACCTTGCTTATGCAAAGCATTCGAAATTCTTATTCGGTTGCAATATTGCAACTGCGACAGATGGTGTTGGGTGCGATTCCTAGTTTTACCGCGTGGTCTCTTATAGGCCAGTGTCATAATGATAATTGCTGTTACTCTAGAGATATCTTTCCGCGTTCTGCCGTGTAGGTAGGTTGTTCACATATTGCTGAATGTTGACTTTCGTGAGGTATTCTGAGGTGTTTGCCTATACTGCACCGAGCGGAACAGACTTTTCCAACTTAAAAGCGCTGGCGTTGAAGTCTTTCATGGTTCCGTCAACAGCCAGCGTGTGGCAGAGAGTTGGCGTCGGATGAGCCCTGTATGGATTGTTATGAGAGAGACACAAGCCTCGAACATGGACCCCACTCAAGTAAAATCACGACCCGGAACTTCGAGGGAATATATGAATTAACTCTTTGCACCTGCCTGAGTCACATAGCACCAGCGGATATGATAACGACGGAAAAGATAAGTTGGGCAATCAACTCATTCCTACCGTTTAAATCTCCGGAAACTACAAAAATGCGAAGGATATATGAATATCATGACATTTGAAGTATGTATTCCTAAGCTGCCTAAAGATGGAATATGTTCCCAAATCTTGGCGTGTCAAGGTAGTCTTTATACCTAAGACTGGCTGGCCCAGCCAAAACACTGCCAAAGACTTTATACCAATTAGCCTCACATCATTTGTTTTAAAAACACTTATATTCAACCCGGAGTTTATATTTCCGGCGCAACATGCTTACACAAAAGGCAAAAGTGTTGAGATAGCACTCCACAGTGTCGTTAGCACGGTGGAAAAAACACTCAGGGATAAAGAATAAACTCTTGCAGCTTTTCTGGACATTAAAGGAGCCTTCAATAATGATAATGGATAATGTCCATGCTTAAACACAGCCAAATTAGCTCAGAGCTAGGCGAAGCACAAATAAAGGTATCAGTATCTAGAGGTACTCCTCAAGGTGGGATCCTTTCGCCCCTGCTCTGGGATCTCGTAGTCAACGAAGTTCTAAACAAGTAAGAACGTAGCGGAGTATAAGCAGTTGTCTACGCAGACGACCTAGCACTGCTAGCGACAGGAAAGTTCCTTTCCACTATCAGTAAGCACATAGAATAAGCCTGTCCAAGGTTAACACCTGGAATAAGGAATGCGGATTGGCAGTTAACCCTTAAAAACGGAATTAGTCGCCTTTACTAAAAAGAGGACGATTCCCGAATTTAACCTGCCCACAATGGAAGGGACTCCCCTAAAGATTTCTGATAGCATCAAGTACCTTGGAGTTATCCTCGATCGGAAATTGAACTGGAGTCTAAATATCAAAGAAAGGGCTAAGAAAGCATTGATAGCTTTCTATGCCTGCAATGGAATATTCGGCCGAACCTAGGGTCCGAGTCCTAAAACTGTCATGTGGCTACAAACAGCGGTAGTAAGGCCTGTAGTGACATCTGGCAATCTGGTCTGGTGGCAGGCACTGTCCAAGGCCATCAACCTAAAGACTATGCCCAAGGGAATAATGTCTGCACAGACTACAAAGTCCCCGTTACGAAGACCTTTTACCACTTACTTCCCCAGCAAGGAAGAATAGCGAACAGGCCAGCAACCTCAAATCAGATCAACTATACCTATCTACACTGACGGCTCAAGACTGACGGCTGAAAGATGACGGCTCAAAGATGGACGTGGGTGGTGTTGGTGCGGATTCTATTCTGAGATTATCGGAATGTCCAGGTCAATCAGACTTCCCGACTACAGCAGCATTTTCCAAGCCAAGGTCCTGGCAGTGACTAAAGCCGCTACAGGTCGCAATAGTGCCAATATCTTATGCACATATTGCCTTTTTCATTGACAGCCAAGCGGCAATAAATGCGATTTCTGCCGTAGAGATAAAATCTAACCTTGTAGGTCGTTGTCGCGAAGAGTTACGGGTTCTTGGCGCACAGCATAATGTAAAGCTCTGCTGGATTCCTGGTCACATTGGTGTGCCGGGCAACGAGAAGGCTGACGAGCTGACCAGGCAGGGTTCACATCTCAGAGAAAACCAGGCCGACATTACAGTGAAAATTTCCCTTAACTGTAACTTTAAAAAGCTGATTGGGGACAAACTACTTGAGGCAACTAATGAAAGGTGGAGCACACTTCAATCCTGTGCCACAACCAACCAAGAATTGACTACAAATAGACAAAAAAGGTTTGTCCTCTCTCGTGGACGTCGTCACTGGCCATAGCATGCTGAAATATCATGCCAAAAGGATGAAAATCAGCACGGATGACTTATGCAGAGGTTGTGGCGAATAGGAAGTGCAGGAGGATACTCATCACTTTCTCTGCTACAGTCCAGCATTCTGCCACATCAGAAATTAATTCCTGGGAAAATTATTTTTCCAGGACCTAGAAGAACTTCACGGCAGGATCGTTATTGACCTAGTTAAGTTTGTAAATGCCTCAGGATGGCTTGCTCATCCATAGGCTCTCATAGGTTTCCTATTGTGGGAGTTGAAAACCCCAAGGGCATCACAATGGATCTACACTGATCTAAGTGGGACGAGTGCAGGTTTCTCCTCAACCCATTTACCTAACCTAACTGTTTGCACCTGGAACGTACTTACACTGTACACTTGATGTGGTGCGATACAGGGGATACGATAGATAGGATTCAGGTATGCAAAAACGGTAATAGTGTGACATTTATTACAGCAGTTGCAAAAGCATGCACATGCATTAGACTGACTGTTTAACTTTGCAGCAGACCGTAATAAGGTAATGTTTTTGTAGGGCACTTGCGCCGATGACTGGACATTAATATTCCAAGTCGAGACATACCTCAATTTCATTAGTTTTAATTTTAAATATAAGCACATTCATTATCAGGAACTCTCGACAGAGTGTAGGGCACGTTGCAAACCTAGAGACACTATCTTCAACAGATTACTGGCGATGACCAGGAAGACCAAGTCATCTATATACCCATGTATATTTGTGTCTATATGGCATTATACTCTGAAACCACCTAACGGATGGAGCTCAAATTCAGGAAATCTTCGGTATTGGCCCGAGAGTGTTTGTGTTAAGTTTGGTTAAATTCACTAGAGCGCCGCTGTACAATAGTTGTACATATGTATTGACCAAGTCAAGTATTGCATCATATGTAGGTATTACAAACTTGATAACATTCCCCCTAGTGGAAATTAGATTCAGACGAAGCAGGCGCTGCCGCACCACACTTTTCAGTAAACAAAAATATCTCCCATCCAATTCGAAATATCAACACAAAAATAAACAAATAAATTAAAATTCACAAAAAAAAATAAAAAAAGTAAAAAAAACAAAATAAGAACAAAAAGACTTACCTTTTTTACAATCTTGTTCATCGGTACCGTCACGGCATTCGACATTACCATTGCACTTGTATGACAGGGGCAGACATGTGTTATCACATTTAAATTCATGAATTGCGCATTCTAGATACGAAGAAAAAGTATATTTTTGAGTGTGAGTGTGTATATATGTTTTTAAGTGAATAAAATATAAAGCTAAATGTTGAGCTGATGTGTTTGTTTTAATAATGAAAAATCAAGATGCGAATATGTACTTTCTACTTTGTTTGAACAAATTGTAGTCGCTAAAATTAATAGTATTATTTTTCAACTAATTATGTAAAGTGCCTACTTGAGTTTGTTAAGTGTACGTTTAAGTATGTATTTATTTACAGATCTGGCTATAATCTACAAGTTCCTAGCAAAATAGTATCTGCCTTAATGACATAGATAGATACCATTTGCCTGCGGTTTAATATCAAACTGATCTGATCTGAGCTAAATTGAGGAACAATTTTAATGAAGCACACAAAAAGGGTAACCTGACCTGACAATTTCAGATTTCCATAAACATAAAATTGTTAATGTAATAAAAAAATTAAATACATATTTAGATATATATCATTAAAAACAAAATTAAAATAACTACCATCTACAAAATCGTCAGGACAGTCGCTCTCATCTTCTCCATCGGGACAATCTTCTTTCTTGTCGCACAGTTGATCTTCACAAATTGAGTAACCACTTTCGACGCAACGGAAAGTAGTATCACCTCGGCAGTTGAGTTCATTTTCATTGTCTCGATTGAAGACGGGGCTGTAGCTCTCACCGTCTCCAGATGGATACTCTGTGTTAACTTCTGTCTCGTGTTCATCGATGTTGTTGCCATAAGAGTTTGCACTGTCAGTGGGTCTTTCATTGTTATTACTACCAGCAGTGGGTTTGGCATTATCATAAATTTGGTCGGTATTATCAGGTTCTTCAGGTCTACTATCCGGATCATCATAATCGCTTGTAGATGGCTGCTGGGTTACTGGAACATTTTCAGGTTCGGGGTTGATTCGGTCTTTTTTTATGGAGAAAAACAAAATTTTAAGTTGGCAGCAAATATCATCGATCATAGCATAAAGTATTTTTCTTTTTGCTACTGGACAACACAAGGGGTGATATTTAATGATAGCGCGATGACAGTAATTTTTTTTATCGAAAATTAAGCCCAGTGAAATGATTCACTTAGATGAAATAAGAAAATAGTTCAGCATCCACCTTGGAGACACACGTTTCTTAAACAATAAAACACATAAACACATAACAAATAGAAAGCACAGTAGAGAGCATCTCTAGTTGAACAAGGAAAATGACAAATATTAACATATAAATATAAAAAAATATAAGGCGATAAACACATAAGTACGAGTATATTACGGATTTAAGGTTAAATTCTTTGAAATAAACACTAAAAGTGATATACGGTTAGTATTTGCGATTAACAACTATTTATAAAAAAAAGCTCAATAAGCAAAACCATCCTGCAACTAATAGGGGTAATTAGACAGCTCCACTCAAGGTACTGCGAGCTTGATTAGGATTCAGTGCACACTTTGACAGCTTTTTAATACCATTCCGCGTATTGTGAGAAAATGTTAAACTGGTCGCACAATGTTACAGCTGTGTATGCCCTATAGGGGCACACTTTAAAGCCAGGTTTACCCATATACCGATATATCGGAATTACCCGCTGAGCGTCCCACCCGGGCACTGTTATCAGTGATACTTCCTACTAAATACGTATTTTATGTTCCGTTCTTAGGGTGATAAAAATCCCCAGCAACTGCACACATTTCCGAGCTCACTAAATTTTCTTTGATTTTACTAACTCCATCCTGTCCATAGTTTCAATTTGAATTAATTCCGGATTGAATCGTTTTCAATGACTACGTAGTATCTGAATGAAGCCGCAATTACTAGCACTGAATTATGATATTTTCTGAAAGAATTTTTTAATTGATTTTTTTTGACAGAATGAGCATAATGTTCATTAAACACTTTTTCTTGCATTTGTACGCTATCATCTAAGTAAATATTTGTGAAAACGTTGTTTTTAGGCCTATTCCTGTGTGTTAAAAAAACCGATTTCCCCTAGAAGAAATCCACCCCTTTTATTGGACCGACACAAACTTGTTGACTTTGATGTTTATGTTAAGCATTTTTAACAAAAAAAAAAACAAGCTTTTGGAATAATTGGTGACCGGCCAAGTAAAATCTTGCCATTTGGGGCCATTTTCATGGTTTTGGATTGAAATTTCATATAGCGACATTTTTTCCTTTATTCTTAGGAAATATACCTAACATATTTTTGGGGGAATGAAATTAGAACCGAATACAAAATGGTCGCAAAAACAAAAAACGAAAAAAGCCCCCAAAGCAATGCAAAATCATCCCGATTGGACTACAAAACGTTGTTATTGCTTCCTACATAAATTATTTTTGGGCCTATTGTTGGGGACCTTTTAGCATTCGACCTTTGTCCTTTCCCCCCTTCTTTAGAACTTTTTAGTGAACGGACTACTGACATGCCTGGAAAGGGAGAGCTGCTAAGTTATTGCCTATGCAGATGGCGTTGCTACAGGAAATCAACTACCTTTTCAAAAAGCTCTGAACAAGCCAACGAGATGGGCAGATGTATGTTGCCTGGGTCTACACACAAGCAAAATTGAACTTGTCCTCTTCTCCAGGAAATATCAAATCCCACAAATTCACCCTTCCTCTATAAACGGTGTAAGCTTAACTTGGAAGCTAGACATTTGGGTCTTAGTTTAAATATAGGAAGCCCAAAACACAAGTGATAAATTAAGCAAAGTCCAACTATCAGACTGTATGTATATAAGCGGACCGCTTCGTACAACTACCCCCACAGCACTGGTCTTTCTGCTTCATCTGACACCACTCGACATTTTTAACAGGCAAATGAGAAACCTGATATACGCTTAGAACATTAACATCTTCTTGGATAGCCAAGGTGCGATAAAATCCCTGGAGTTAGTCTCTCTAAATTCCATCACAGCCATAGAATACCGATCATCCCGTAAGATAGCCGAGCAGTTCAAAATTTGCCTGTGCTGGGTGCCGCTGCATAGGGGCATTCCGGGGAACTGCAAGACGATGAACTTGCAAAAAATTTACATTACCTCTTGTACCTGAAAGGGTTCCTGAGGTATGCCAATCGCTACA
Organism: Portevinia maculata; assembly: GCA_949715645.1. NCBI lineage: Eukaryota > Metazoa > Arthropoda > Insecta > Diptera > Syrphidae > Portevinia > Portevinia maculata. Next base: position 192,624,930 of record OX454525.1, read on the forward strand.
CACAACTTCACGTTTATGCAATAGTGAACTAACCTTAGGTGGACAGGTGGCATAACATGTCTAGCTGCAAAGTTCGACCTGCAACGCTTTAAGTGATTTATTTCGTTTAACCAACTACAATTGAGCTCCAGTGTAGGCAACATCACTTGTTAAAATTCGTTAAAATTTACATTTATTTTGTCCGAAGCTATTAGAGTTACATCGGGATTCCCAAAGGAAGTCAGGAAGGAGTCTCTTTGATACTTGTAAGCGATATCCAAGTGTCCTCTCACGTTTTCAGTGTCTTATGTATGCTGACGCGACGATTTGAAAATATATTGCACCTACCATCAATTCTGTGTCTGAATGTGTTGATCTTCAGAAAGGTCTTTGTAGTTTATCTGTTTAATGTAAATACAATGAACTACAAGTGAATGTGTCTATGTGTCAAAGTATAACGAGTTGTCGTGATTGTTCAACGATTAATTGCACTTATGCAATTGGCGGACTAGCCCTATTGAAAGTAGTCGTCAAAAAAAATTTCGTAATTATTTTCGATACCAAATGTATTTTCTAGTCACATATTTTGTCTGCATAGTTGCCAAAACCAGTTCAATGCTGGTTTTTATAAGAAGACATTTTAAGGATTTCACTGACCCCTTTACTCTTAAGTATTTGATTTTTGTCTTTGTCAGATCAATTCTGAAATATTGCTGCCTTATATGGGATCCTTTATTTCATTTCGACTACTTCACTGGAATATTGAATTCAGTCACTTGAAAATCGATGTATGTACATAATGTCGGATTTATATTTATTAGACATGCTAGCTGAATAAAAATGCAACTTTCCTCCTTTGAACAGCAAATTGCTATTGAAATTCCAATTTGTATGTGTTCACGGCGATATTGGAAATGAGAATCATTATCATGAACGTTACTTTGCTTGTCCGCTTCCAAGAGCGTTCCGGCTATGCCAGAAAAAATTACCGCAATGGAAGTACTACGACTGGCCGTAGGATTTGACAGTCAAATATAAATTTAACAAAATTCATTCCCGTCCCACTAGGAGAGTCTAAAAAACTAAACTGACCGATTTTGCCTTAAAAATGAAGTTCTTTTAATTATAGCGTAGACATTTTCCCGGTCACTATTGAGAGGAGGCTAGTTTTGAATGATGGTTTTCGTAATATTAACAACATCGTAGGACATTTTTGGTAAGAAACCGCGATTTGGAGTGGCGATATCTGTACGTGAAGATTATGGGAGATCGCTATGCTTTAGGGGCTGACCTGCCATGCCAACGACGATAGTCTTCAGCAATAATAGACATTTGATATACAGAATATCCACCAACTGCTGGGTTTTCAGCCAATGACTACCCTTTCTATCGGTCAATATAATATCTATGTAAAATATAGAAACACCTAAACTATGACTTTAATTTGCAATAGTGATGTTAAATGAATCAGGAGACGACACAACAACACGGCAGCCAAAGCTTTATAGGTATGGGTTTGAGTTTGAATTCCCGCTCTCGAATACGAATGCTATTGCCAAACAGTGCCGTGGCATAAAAAATATTTCGTTTGCATTTATTGCGTGTTTTCATGAGTTCTTAAAATGTTTGACAGCTTTGGTTTGTAAAAAAAAATGACTACATATTTAAAACGTTTGTGATAACTGCCCTAAAATTGCCTTGATACGAGAATTTTGAAATTTTGACGTGTCGATGGGCGGATTTAATCAAATTGCCTAAAAACAACTTTTCGCATTTTTCAAGTTAAAGGAAGTAAAAAAAAATAGTGTCCCCTTTTCCACCCCTTTTTATAGGACGATTTAAAAAAAAAAAAAAAAAAAACAACCCGGGTTATCAAAAGTCTTGAGCATAAAGAGACCCCTGCTGAGTTTCAAGTTTCTAGCTCCAATGGTTTCGGCGGGGCGGTGATTATTCGGTTTCTTTCAATTTTACTTTTATAGAATTAGAAGATTGTATACAATCAAATCAATAGTCCTTTTCTGCTGAATCTTGTTGAATTTTACTTTTCCATGTGTAATTTTAAATCACGAAAACTTAATTATGAGCCCAGCCATAATTATAATGATGGTCGTAATGAACCAATAACGAGTTGCTAAAGGCTGGGTAACAGTTTTTATCACTTCATTGATTTTAATGCATTTTTTATTCGTGACGCCTTTTAATGGTCTATATACTATATGATTAGCATTATTTCTGATTTTCAATTAAACCGGTGAACATTTAGTAATATAAGGATTGTCCATTGTGAAATAATCAGTCTTAAAAAGGTACATGTACTCCGATTGATGAAATATATATGAAATGAAATCAAACTACAGAAAGTCAGATTTGTGTCCCATCCGGCAAGTAGAGCTCATGAAAAAATGTAGGCACTACAGTATTTTTTTCGTAGTGATTCGGTCCAACTTTTTTTCTTTTCTTTTATGCACTAGTGACGCTTTAGACAAATTTGTTACCTTTAGGCAATAACGAACTAATAAAGCAAATGGTATACTGGGGCACATTCGGCATTGCCGTTTTCACTAAGAACGCCTGCCGCTGCGTAAAAAAATAAAAATAAATATTAGGCATTAACGATCCATATATGGCCTAAAACCTAGCTTCTCAATGTGGAAGGGACCTACAATTTTCCGCCGAATCCGAACGGCAAATTTTTGAGAAGCTTCTCATGACAATTGAAACTCTTGGATGTTTGTCAGACGTTCCCAAGAGGTGGGGCAGTGGACAAAACTCTACCTGTTACTTGGCCCCGGCGGGAATTGAACCGGGTCCCTCTCGATTAGTAGTTCGACACACTAACCACTGAGCCAGTGCGCCCGGCCATTTAAACCATTGATTAAAACTCTGAACGCATCCCCCTGCGGACATACAGGATGCTTTGTAGTTTGGCAGTTCGGCGTTTGTAAATGGGGCACATTCGGCAACCTATCGCAGTGAAAAAATCTGGTTGCAATTTATATAAAGCTATTTTTTATTTGTTTCAGTGTAGATATGGTTCGAAACTACAATAAAAAGACCGACAGAGTCAATGTAAATGAAACTGCAATATAAAAGGGGTTTCGGATGTGAAACATGATCGAGAATCTTTAACTTCAGTTTCTGTAAAGCACGGAACCTTTTTAACCCTTTTTTTTGGCTCCCACACTAGTATGCACTTGTCTCATTCCAGGGGATGCATCTAGCAAAAAAAAAACAGCGAAAATAAGAAACTTGCTGATCAAATACTCAATTATGCTTATTTTGAGATTCGAATGAATAGTCAATTCGATTGAATGTCTGTATTCGTTCGAATAAAACCGGTTTTCCTCGAATAAAGTTTGTATTCGATCGAATCTTAAAACACAGATTCTTCGAATTCGACAAACTTTCGATCGAAAGCGAATATCAAAATAAGCATGAATACTTACTCCAAATTTATAACCCTCAAGTATTATTATAAAAATATTTGTTCCAACAATAAAAATGACGACCTTTCGACGATTCCATTGCGAACATTGTAAGCTTCACGATACAATTCGGATTTCTCATCAAAATCTAAGCTGAGACTTAAATGGACATTAGCAGAATCCTTTAGGAGTTAGTTGCGTGCAATTGCATACATTCAATGTTAGTAGCAAAATTTATACAATTAATTCTCCTTTTTTATTAGTTTGAAAAACCATTCAATAAAAACAACCTCTGTTAGCGAATACAAAAATAATTCCCGAGAAAAACAAAATACCTTCATCCGGGCAGTAAAACTCATCAGTCCGATCTTCACAATCGGCAAAAGTATCGCAGACCTGATAGCACTGAATAAGCAAACCATCACCACACTTGAATCCATGCTCGGGATTCGTTCTACAATCATATGGCTCTTCAGGTTGTTCATTACCATCTTGTCCATGTCCATCAGGATATGGACCAGCAACTTCATTTTCATTGCCGTCACCGCCATAAGAACTACCATTATCACCGTCTAATGGTGAACCGGTAGCAGTTGGTGGACTCTGGGTACTGCTAGAACCATTCACGTATACAACTTTATCGGTGATTGGTGGAACATTATTTATATCTGTCAAGGAGTCATTGCAACGTCGGAATGATGAAATAGGAACCAAAATGACGCAAAGTAAATTAACACTCACCACTTATATGACGGTAGACAAAGTTGTCGTCCAACTCAGCGCCCACAGAGCCGATCTTGGAGTACGTTGATATTTGATTTTGGAAGTGTTTGTTAAAGGTATCGCCCATCTTTCCCGTGATTTCAAGTTGAACCTCCAATTGGACCTTAAATGGATCGTTTGTGCGACTGGGGAAAGAACACAAAATTAAATCAAAAACAATGCGAGCAAACACCCTACAACTTACTCGACATGAATGAGGCTGGCTTTGATTGTGTCATCCTCGTCAGCGGTATCACTCCAACCGTTAAACAAGTCCCTGAAAGCAACTTCCAGTTCACGATGAAGCTCCATAAATTCATTGCTGTCCTTATTGCGCAACTCATCGTTCCACATCTCGTTTGCAATGAAGTTAACTCGGTCTACGACGAGAAAATATCAATATTAGATTTGTTTTGGATGAGAGAACCGTAGCCCCAACTTACAGTATGAAATTTCACCAGCCAAATCATTTTCATCGTCTTCCGAAATCTCCTCTCCCGAACCGGCCTCGTAATCCTCTTCATAATCCTGACGCTTTGCACGCTGTGCATTCTTCAGTAAAGAAGCCTTGGATAATGTTTTCTGTTGATTCGCCCGTGCTGTTCTTCGTTTTTCTTCAGCCACAGTAGCAAGTGCAGCACGCCTGCGATGAAGTTTCTTTTTAGGAACTGTAACCGTTTCGGATCCATGCTTTTGGGCATCATCTCCCACGGAACTTCCAAGCAAGCGATTCAACTCGCGTCGCACACGTTTCACGCTCTTCATCAGCCAGCCATCGCTGCTTGTGTCTTCGTCAACATTCTCCGCAATGTGAATGTCCTCCTCATCGATATCTTCGACGGGTTGAAGTTCGTCTTCGAGCAGGTCGGATGCATCCAGCAGTTCTTCTTTGTTCGTATTTTGCTGGATTCTCGTTGCAGTTCGCCACCGATCGTCTAGTTGTGATTTTTTAACATCAGCATCGCCAATCAGTTCGTCGAATATTAAATCGGAGTTTGAATCGATTTTCTGCAAAAAAAAATGAATACATAGATACTCATTTAATTGAAAGGTTAATTGAAACAGCGAAGTTTTCGTTTTTATTAAAGTGGAAAAATGAAATGAGAAAAAATATACAGCGTTCCTTAGGCAAACTTACAACGTTTTTGATTGAAGAAAAGCTTGCTCTTTTGCTCAAAAGAACAAATATTGATGCCATTATTTTGGCATTGCATGTTTCATAAGGAGTTTGTTATTGGTAAGTGTACAACCATTGCAGTAAAATTTTACACGATAAACAACAACAAACCAAAAGTGAAAAGGGATAATTGTGCGGACCTATTGAACAGAACTTAGTGAACATAAAAAGTGATGATAAAGGGGTACGGCGGCAATAAGGACCACTTAAGTTTCGGACGTTAATTATTCCTAAGAATCAAACACAATTCCTCGCAAATAAAAGCTTAATCTTTGAACTTCATCGTAGTAAAGAATCAAAATAGTTAATAACCAAAAACACAACAGGACCTTTGAATGGGGCAAAGCAGACCACTCGTTTTTTTTCAATGAGAATAAAGAAAGAATTTATACAATCATTTTTTTTTTTATAAAATAAAATCCTTCAATTGTGTCCTTTTTTAGTATTCAAATTGGTCGGATTCTTAAATATCTTGCTTGCTTTCAGATAACACGCTTTTTATAGCGTCGATAGCTTTTCGAAGATCCTCGCTGGTCCATGTGGCGGCTCTTAAAATCTTGCGAACGAATAAACTTTTTTTTTATAAAAAAATTTTTTTTATGAAAAATAGATTGTTTTATCTTTTCTTTATTTGTCTCAGAAATACAAATAAATACAAACGAGTACTTTTGTGAAAAAAATTCCCACAGGATACTAACCGTCTGTCTGGATTTCTTTTACAAACTGAACGTATTTTTTTACCAAATTTAGTGTTTTCATAATTTTATGATTTATACAAAAAACATACTTTACTCTACTCATGAAACTAAGAGATGCGTTGGCAAACTAGGTATTGAATTACTTCTGGCTATTAATAATGAGATGGTGTCAAGAACAAAGACAGCAATATTAGCTTGGTCCGTTTTGCCCCCTCACCCCTACAGAGGAAAATTGATTTGGAAAAATAAATACTAGATTAATTGTACGGGAATCATAACTTTAAGACTTGCTTTCATGAATAAACGTCTGAAAGCACATTTTCATTTTACCGTAAATCAGCTGTTTTACAAAAGAGTGGAAACAACTCTACCTTTAATTAAGCATTGCGTATGATTCCATGTAATGCCACGGATACTAAACTAGACATTTAAATTAAAGGAGATTATTAAACTGAATAAAATGTTTTATTGGAACTTGTATTGCCGCGCTTGGTATAAGTTATCAATAAAAAAAACACAGCTTTTGAAAAAGCAGCAATTCTATATTTTCTTCTAACCAGAAAGATGTGTTCTCAAATTTTTGGAGTTTGTCAAACTTACTGACACTACCGATATGTACTCAAATAAGTTCAAAATTTCTTGTGTAACCGACAAATTGAGGGCGAACTCAATTTGATTGAAAACCAACAAACCCGCCAACCCGTTGGAGTTGTTTCTTTTCTCTCATCCAGGAAAGTATTCCATTGAGATATAATCGTTCGTCGTTCGTCGGACCATTGTGTGAAATCAGCCAGTTTCTCGAATGTCATCTCACTCAGTTTTAGATACAACTCCAAAATGTACAAGTTACAAGATAACTTTCTTGAGACATATATATTAATACGAGCGACTTCAATGTACACAATTCGAGTTGACTTCGACATTCTGATCAGACAACACCCGAGGGAAGGTTTGATTTTTTCTGAGGTTAACAATTTGGCCCAGCTTGTAAATGACCCAACACGAATATCGTTCATTAGTAGTCCAAACGCCAACACACTAGACTTGATTCTTACCACGCACCATCTGAATACACTATGAACTTACTACCGCCACCAGGTTCGTCAGACCGCTATGTCAAATCGGGGCATTACTCGTACTCCAACCACAATAAAGTTAAAGAACAAATTCCAAAACGTACCGTATGGCAAAACAAAAAAGCTAGTCGGGAGGATTTTAACAGCTTAGTTTCGTGTTTGCTGCTACAAATATAACTAGAAACTCTGCATTCTCAAAAGACTGAAGAGTGTCAAACCAAATGAGAATGTATGGTGCGACTAGAGCTTTTAAAAGACTATTAGGTTGAGAGAGTTGAGTTTTCGGGAGTTTAACCAACAACGTAAGAAACCGAAGAAAACCGAACAAAAGTTCAAACGAGTCCAAAATGATTCCAATGCTCTAAAACAACGTGCTCAATGTTCTTATGACCAAAATTTGATGCAGAAAATAGTACTCCACTGTCCCAGGGGTGCTACCCAGTTTTGGTCCTTGTGCGCAAAACATTGTTATTGTACCGCGACCTCGATCCCTACAATTTTTCAAAACCACATTCCATTCTGTCTGCTCTTTGCACAAAGCCAATGTGCTTGCTGCGCATTTCGCAGACAGCTCAACGCTTCCAGATTGCACTTTGTCTCCACCGATGCTTGAGAGCGCTGAAAATTCAATGGAACCAATCCCCCTTCCGGGCTCGCATGGTTGTAAGAGGACTCAAAGATCTTAACATTCGCAAATCCCCTGGTCCAGATGATATTTCCCCAATATTTCTGAAGAGGTGTTTTTCCACGCTGGCAAAACCACCTGTCCTACTCTTCTGGCCTCTTTCCGAGTGGATGGATAACAGCATTTGCCCAGCCCATTCCTAACAAACGTGCGTCATCGTCTCCCTCCCGCATCCGACCAGTTGCACTTACGATACTTCTTTCCAAGGTCATGGAAATGCTGATAAAAAGTCAGCTCATGAAATATCTCGAATCACGAAAGTTCTTAAATGACCAGCAGTACGGCTTTCGTCGCCAAACGTTCAGTGGTGATCTGATAGTACCTATATCTCAACGATAAGTGGAAGTGAAACCAATCTCTCCACCAGTTTATTGAAACGAAGATTGTTGCACTTAATCTTTGAAAGGAAAAATGTGTGCTTTTGGGATCAAAAGATTAGAAACAACCTTTCAGGGCGTTAAATTCAAGTTGTTTTGAATTGGTTTTAGTCTGACATTCACCGTTTCAAATCAATGCTGGTGTTCCCCAAGGCTCCGTTTTGTCTCCGAGTCTTTTTCTCATTTTTAACTTTCTCGTATACCTCGGCATTTTTTTTTTTGAAAAAGGAAATTCAAGTCCCAGAGCACTCAGAATCGATGGCGGTCCATTGTACTACCAACGAGAATTCCTCTTTTTGGTATAGAGGTTCGAAAAGCAAGGTGTTATTCGTTTTTCTTCTTTTATGAGTGGCATATATTGTTGTTCCCCATGGGGATTGAACCTGCGCCGCATGGGTCAGAAACCAACACACTAGGTACTCTCTACACCATCGACACCACTTCGGCATACTAAAGATATAGATATTGCAATCGTGATGAATTTTCGAACTCAAACAGAGTATGAGGTATGATATTACGACTATAGAGAAGTCCAAAAAAGTGTGTTCCTAATTTCTTTCCGTGCGTCGGCCCGTCTGTCCGTCTGTCACCGAGGCTCCAGCAACAACGGGTGCACGGATTTTCTTTAAAATTTGTATTTGGGGTTTTCTAGATATCTGGCGGACATTTTTTTTTAATTCTTATCATTTTAAATAACGGTAGGTACCTGCCATAAATATGGTTTTTTCTACATAGCTTTTCTCAAAATTGTCTCAAACGATTTTGATCATTTTTGAATAAAAAAAACTCTCGAGGTAAGCTTAAGAAAAGGGCGTAGGTACTCACTTTGTGAGGAAGTAGTCGAATAACCGTACTTTACAACAATGCTAATATCTAGTGTCCGACCGAACATTCGGCTTCGGCTTCGGCCACCTTCGGCAAAATATTCGGCTTCGGTCAAATGAGACCGAAGTTTTGGCCGAAGCCGAAGGTTTATTTAATGGATGTCGTGCGTCATGGTAGGCGCCGAAAAAAATTCGATTTCGTTTTTCGTAGAACCGTTATGAATGCACAAGAGCCGGACAGCTGCCGTCGCATCATTAGCGCACAACAAAATCTAAAGATAACTTCGTGTGCATATTTGTTCGATCTTGTCTTGTGTTTTTTTTTTTGTTATATGCATTATTATCTAGCTATAATTGTGATATTTTTATAGTTTTCTTCGTTATCCTTGTGCTTGTCGAAGACACTAAAAAAATAAAAAACCCAAGTAAGTAGATATATATTCGTATTGTTAGTATGTTGTATCTTTGTATATACATTCCAGGAATGTATATACAAAGGTATTACTTAAGTTGGATTAAAAAATATCAAAACGGGAATAGTAATGTCTCCTTGCAGGTAGCTAACCAATACCAGAATAATGAAACGTCAGAACCAAAACATGTTTCCTTGAAAGGAGCAAATCAAGGTTTTGAGAGCAATTTCTTTGGAAAATATTACTAGATTCGCAGTTTGAAATTTAAATAGACCTAACCGACACTTTCAGAATAAGTGACGCACTTCCGCGAAAAGAGCTTTGCAAGCTCCAAACCCACACCAACAAACTTTCTTGGCTGCAAATTACAAATCCCCTAACTTCGAAAGCTTTTTCGGTGAACATATTTAATGAATTTCCCACTGTGGGTATTTCGTACATTTTCGAATGGTGAGAGCTTTTTTTATCAACCGCAACAACCAATTCCACAATATGACGTGCTGTGTGACTTCGATGAAAATGGGTTGACGGATGTAAAAATTAAGGGAATTATATTCGACATTGAATAGGAATATTGAATCATGTTGATTTGGGTGTGGTGCGCATATGCACTTGGCAAAATATGAATTGTCAGTGTCACTACCTAGGTATTTATGTTAGTGGTAAATGTGGCATGTGGGATGTAATAGATTTTTGAAAAATTATCCCAAATGAAAAATAAACATAAGTTGAGTAGTGTAGTGTTGCAAGCAATTACGTTGCTGTTATAATGTATGAAGGGAAACGTTTGTCGAACTGAAAAGCCTGCCTGGAAAGCTCTGAGGGTTTGGATTTGAACTTTACTTCATTTTTCGCAAAATACATAGGTATTTCAAATCAACTGCGCCACTTCGCTTGGACAACAATTCATTTCGTTTTTTATGCGTTAACAACAAGGACAGTACATAGAACCTCGAAGATATTTTTGGGTGTACAATGAATTGAAGATTTGGAATGCGTTTATGATACTCTGCCCAAAAGTATGATGTTAATTTATTAATAAGGATGTCTTAGAACGTAAAATACCTTTTATGTGGAATATTCTTACTAGCCCAAGACGAGTAAGAGATTAACCATTTTCATATTGTATGTACATATTGTACAGGGTGTCCCATTTCTTCTTCGTATTCAACGAGGATGTTATGATCTGGACGAAGGGGATCGCAACCCTCCCACTTGACTCTATCCCTACAGCCCCTGTGTTGTTCGACGTTTTGGCCTCGAAATGTATCGGCACGCCTCCCGATTTTCAATCACTTCATCCCTGACACCATTCAAATGCTGGCGTTGTTGCATTTGTGTGTGTGCAGGATTTTGTATGCCTGCCTGTCTTTCGCGATTGTCGGCCGCAGAGGCTCAGTGGTTAATCTGTCGGGCAACTAATCGAAAGTTCCCCGGTTCAAATCCCGCCGGGACCAATAAACATCTACTTAGAGTTTTTTCCACTGCCCCACGTCTTGCGAACGTCTGAAAAGCATTCAAGAATATCAATTGTCCGGATTCGGCTTAATATTGTAGGTCCCTTCTACTTCGCACAAGCAAGTGGTTGGACAAGCTAGGTTTTAGGCCCTGTATGGGCCTAATGTTTATTTTTTAAACTACCCTATTCTAAGGGTATATTAATTTTGACGCATAGTTTGTAACATACCTTAATATTGTCCGTAGACCCCTAAAAGTTACTATATTTATGATCAGCATCAATAGTAGTGTCGATCTAGCCATGTCCGTCCGTCGGCAAAAATTAGGCCTTTAAACTGACCTAGAGAGCTGAAATTTTAACCATATACTCTCTAGGGTCCCGAAATAATCAAGTTTAAGAATTTTTGAAATCCGCCCACAGACACGCTCACAAACTCAAAAAAAAAATAAAAATTTGTAAAAAAACGAATTTTGAGCTAGAGAGCGAAATGCAATATGTCTTTGCTCAAATAACTTGCAAGTCTAATAAAATATTACTAGGGTCTGTATACAGGCCTAATGTCAACATAGACACTTCACCGTTGATTGGGGTTTTGGATGAGTTATCCTTTATATCCCCCTATGTTATTGTATGTGGAGACTTCAACAGCAATATTCGCGAAGAATCGTCCTTAGTCAACAGTATGGGTGCACTTAATTTAACACCGGTAAATAATACATTTCCCACTCATATCACAAAGGATAATAGTACACTCCTTGATGTATTTTTTGTTAGTCATCCTTACAAAGCCCTTCACTTCAATCAACTGTCGGCTTCTTGTTTTTCGCGCCATGATATGATTCACTTAACTTTTCAGTGTGAACCCGTTATAACCGAATATATACGTACCTTTCGTGATTACAGGAACATTAATGTAGATCGATTAAAGGAGGACCTCCTTGCAGTGGAATGGTATAGGATTTATGGAATGCTCTCAGTTGACACTCAAGTAAATTTTATTCAAGAAAACATCAGTAATCTTCTTAATAGTCACGTTCCTCTCATTTCTTCCATTAGAACGAATGATCGTCCTTGCCCCTGGTTTTCGTATGGTATTAGAAATCTGATCAACCAGCGTGATCAAGCTTACAAGCGCTGGAAAAGATTTCGGCTTGATGTACTTTTTAATGCGTATCGTATTTTAAGAAACAGGGTAACATGTGAAATACATGAGGCAAAAAGACGTTATTATGCTCCGCGACTTGATCCCTCCCAAGCTAAGCAAAAACTCTGGAAAAACTTAAGGGATATTGGAGTAGGAAAACAAAGAAATATTTTTCCTAATAATGTTGACTGTAATGAATTGAATAGGAGTTTTGTTTCAACCTCCTTTCCGAATGCCGACGATACTATGGGTGTATCTACACTACCGAACATCTATGACTCTCCGAACATATCCCCAGGCGAGAACAATGATGGTCGCATGGCTTCCATCTCTAGTTTTAGCTTTGCAGCGGTCGACGATGCAGATGTTTTAGAAAGCTTTTTATCCATCAAATCAAACTCGACTGGGTTTGATGGCATTTGTCCGGTTTTTGTTAAGGCCATTCTGCCGTACATTTTGAAATATATAACGTACATATTTAATCACATATTTATGACGGCAGTTTTTCCCTCTACTTGGAAACGAGCCAAAATAATACCAGTTCCTAAGAACCAAAACGAATTTAGGCCGATTGCGATTTTACCGTTTCTTTCCAAAGTGTTTGAAAGGATTGTGAATGTTCAGATACGGAGATTTCTGAGTGATAATAATCTACTATGTGCTAATCAGTCTGGTTTTCGCCCTAAACATAGTTGTACTACTGCGTTGATAAACGTAACAGAGGGAATTAGACAAGCCGTAGATAAAGACGAAGCAACTTTTCTTACCTTGCTCGATTTCTCTAAAGCATTTGATATGGTAAATCACAATGTTCTTTCTGATAAGCTACGAAATCAATTTAATTTTTCGGTTTCGGCTACTAATTTAGTAGTCTCTTACTTATGTCAGAGATTCCAGGCAGTTGTGGTTAATAACTCCACATCTGATTTTCTTCCACTTAGGTTTGGTGTTCCTCAAGGATCAATTTTGGGTCCGCTATTCTTCGCTATGTACGTCAACGACCTTCCTTCATGTATTTTAAATTCTTCTATTGATATGTATGCTGATGATGTGTAGGTACGAAAGAGTTTTCCGTTGGGTCTTGTGGAAAATGCTGCATTAGAACTAAATGAAGACATGGAAAGGATTCAGTGCTGGTCTCGAGCAAATTGCCTCCGTTTAAACCCGTCTAAGTCTAAATGTTTGGTTATTTCTAGGAAGCAAGTTGATACTCTATGTCTTCCTAAAATATATCTCAATGGTACCTCTATTGAATTCGTTGAATCTTCAAAAAATCTTGGCATCATTTTTAATCGAACGCTTACTTGGAATAACCACATCAGACTAGCTCTAGGCAGGGTTTATGGAGGTCTTCGCATGCTATGGGCTACACAAAAAGTCACACCTCTAAAAACAAGAATAATTCTTGCCAAAACGCTTCTTATTCCAATTCTGATGTTTGGTTGTGAGCTTTTCAGCAACTGTGATTATGAGCATAGGCGAAAACTCAATGTAGCATATAATAGTATCGCCCGATATATTTATGGTCTAAGAAGATACGATCACATTTCCTCTTTTTCAAAATCGATTCATGGCATTTCTCTTGACAACATTTTTAAGCTGAGAATATTGATCTTGCTTCATAGTATTCTTCAGACGCGCCAACCATCTTACCTTTTTAGCAGGATCCGTTTTATGCGTTCAACTAGGACCCTTGATCTCATACCAATGCGCTTCAATTTCTTGGTTTCTGAGCGACAATTCTTTATCCATGCGATTCGGCTATGGAATTCCCTCCCCCAACATATAAGGTTGATAAGTCGCAAAGCGCTGTTCAAAGAGGAACTCAGGCAATACCTGCAAGCACTTCGATGATGATGATAAGTTGTTTAAGTCTTTCTTTCTTTCTGCTTTTATTTTTATTTTTATTTTGCTTCTATTTTTATTTTTATTTTGTTTTTATTTCTTATTTTATTTTTATTATTTTTTTTTTCTCTCTTATTTCCTTTTCCATTTTTGTCCTTTTGGAATTTGCATTTGTAAATATGTATCCATATGAACTTCTTTTTTTCTAAAAAATTGAACAAGTACCTATTTTTTTACTCGTATATCTACATACATTATAGATTTAACATTGTTATAGAATATTTCTTTCACTGAAACTTGCACTACTTAATAAGATATTGTATCTTACTGTGTAAGGTTATTAAATAAAGATTTGAATTTGAATTTGATTTGAATTTGAGAGCTGAAATTTTTTATATATGATCTATGGCTCCTAAAACTGATCGGGAGCTAAAATTTTTAAAATCCGCCCACTGACACGCCCACAATTAAATAAAACAATTTTATCGAAAAGTCAAAGTTTGAGCTAGGAAGCTGAAATTTATAATATATACTTTCTATGGGCCCTTTATGCTCATGTGTAAATATTTTCAAAATCCGCCCACTGACACGCCCAGAATTTAAAAAAAACTTTTTTGAAAATGCAAAGTTTGAGCTAGGAAGCTGAAATATATAATATATACTCTCTAGGGGCCCTTTATGCTCATGCGTAATTTGTTTTAAAATCCGCCTACCGACACGTCCACAATTAAATAAAACAATTTTATTGGAAAACCAAAGTTTGAGCTAGGGAGCGTTTTTTTTACAAAAGCTTCGTTTTTTTCGACAAAATCCTTTCAATATATGTAACAAAATATGAAGAGCGTTCTTAACAATTCAACCATACTTAGAACTTTGTCACGCCGACTTATGAGGGATAGGAATAAGAATAGGGTATCCAACAGTTCGCCCAAGCGGACTTTAGCCCATGCCTATGTTTTTAATTGTCTATCGCGATTGTATAGGAGCGTTGATCGATATTGTATTTTTGACGTGGTTCAAAGTATCTCTTCTTTGAATATGAGAGAACCAATTGAGCCGGTCGTGTTTAATTTTCTTAGAGATAAGTTCTTTGACGCAAAGGCTTTCTCGTATGTTAAAAATTCTTGTTCAATAACGCTTTGTAACACCTGCTGTTATGCGAAGCATCTTCATCTCAGCTGCCCCCAAACTTTGTTACTGCTGCACGCAATTATTGATTTCGTCATCAAAGAGTGCTTCGCTATTGACCATAGATGCGAATATGATTGTTCCATCGCCCGCAAGATGTACTTTGAAGTACGTCATTTTTAGTTTGAGCTGATAATCAAGGACTGCAATAAACAGGAAGACTTTGATTGGGAACTCCTCGTGAATCCAGCGGGGCATCTCATTCGTGTCTTTAATGTCTCATACATGTTAATATTCATGATCAGCTGCACGTTGGTTTTTTTTAATTCCTCGTTGTCTTAGCGCTGCAACCTCTTGGTTGTCCATATTTCCAAAAATCAACCAATCGCGATATTTGTCCATCATGCTTCTTATGCTTTGGATCGCGGGTATGGCAATTTACAAACCGGATCTGTTAGCCAGACAGTCGTTTCATTTTTCGCAATCAGCCGTCTTAAGCCCGTTCAACTTCTCCATGATATTTTACATCAGCTTGATAGGACGGTAATTATCACAGTTTGTACATAGGAAAAAGATTACCTTCCCTACACTCGTTATTCCTTGGATCGCCTCGGTTTTGAAAAAGAATCCAAATCTTATGTGATCCAATCTGTGACTCCGACCTTTTATGGACATTCGATTGAATGACACAGATATTCCCAAGTTCAAACATCGAATCTACGAACAACTGCGAAGCAACTGGTGATGACGAAATCAATCACCGCGCTAACGTATGGTGGATAAAATGATGGGAAAACTCAGTCATCTTCTCTGACCGACAACGCCCCTAAGCTGAAAGAAAAGCTCTACACCACAGTTGTACGCTTTGCGCTCACATACGGATTACAGTGTTGCGCAATCCACAAAAAGTATGAGGACAAATAATAAATGTCAGCTGAGTCAAACATGCTTCGAATGACGGTTTAGGAGTAACAAAGATTGTAGGAATGAAAACCTGCCCTGAAAAAATATGGAGCACGACCGGCTCATTTAGTATTGTCCGGCTTAAACGGGAGATTTAACGAACACCGTCAAAAGGTAAGATCAATTATTCAGTAGGCATGTGCCTATTATTATCAGTGATAAAAGTATCAATAAAGCGCTTAAAAGCTTGGTGCGATGATAACTCCCACTGTATAGTAGAATGCAGTCATGAAGTCGAAAGAATGTTATTATTAATAATTAAGAATGACGCAAGACCGTAAATGAGGAATCCACTTCTTAAGGGATGTGTTACAGAATGATGAAGTCAATTACAGAAATATGTCGCTCAAGTATTGTTGACATGCCACTCAATAAAAAAACATGACATAAGTATGAACGACTAATTTGTGTTGCAGACCTTGTAAAAGAATTGATGACAGAGCCAAAATTAAACAACTTCATTATGCTATGCTAATTTTATTTCCACGGCTCACCGCAAAAATATGTTCAGCTCCACTATATGGTGATCTTCTTAATTGATTTAAGATTACGTAATGTATGTGCATGTAACACAAGTAAATGTTTTTTGCGATTTGCCTTAGACAGTTTCATAGCTCCATACTTGTCTGGGGCAATGTACTTTTGCACATTTTTATTTAATGAACTGTTGGCCAAGCTGCGATGTAGTAGGACGCCACAAATCGGATTTTGTCAATGAATTTTAAAGAGTTAAAATAAGAGATAATTACATACATAAATTGTTTTCTGAAAACATTAACATACCGACACGGCGCGGCGCTTAGATCGTGATTGCCATCTTAAATGTTAAAACACAAAATCTTGAGTACAAAATAGATACAACACTTTTGTCGCACCTTAATGTTATAATGGGGGGTCGGGTAATAAATACACACATCAGTTGTTTGAAAAGTCGTATCGCAGATTGATGAGTTTTACAAAAAAAAAGTCTCATGCTGATGGAGTGTATCTTCAACTGCGGAAATTTCTTATTGGTACTCGTAACTGCATGAAAATGAAAGGTATAAAGCGGCTTTGAAATATGAACCAAGCACTTTAATTGTAGTGAGGTAGTATCGAATAAATGGGTGAAATTTATTTGGTTTTCCTAAGAGTCCGCGGAGTTTGTAATGGAGCATTGATACTGGGTTAAAAACAATCCAGATTCGAACCTTGAAATTCACTATTCCTTATAAAAATGTGCAATTAAATTATATTCGACCCAAGTTATTAAGATGACGCCGGGGAGGGAGGGGGGGGGGGGGGGGGGGTAATGAAACATATCGCCCTAATCCTTTAAGACACTTGCACTTGAAGACATGCATTTCAATTACCCCAAATATATTATTTATTTATCAACTTCATACAAGCAAACACTTAAAACTAACATTAATTATAAATAGCTACGAGTATATATATATATTTTTTTTAAATTTAAGGCATGTATTTTATGAGGTCAAGGAAGGGTCCTATGGTCTGTGAAGGTATGTTTTGAGACTATCTTTGCTTAAGTGTAAGTCAAAATGGTTGTGCATACTATTAGTTAAACGTAGCATATGGGTCAAAGCTTCGTTAATTTCATAACTTGTGCATTGATAGTTGGTTTTAAAGAGAGGAATCAATCGAAGGTTGTTGTGGTTGTAGTTGAGATAGAGTTTTTGGAGAAGCACTGGGCCATCGATATTTCCGCATAGAAGCTGATGCATAATGACAATATCAGCCATTCGACGACGTTGTTTCAGTGATGCATGTCGAAAAGCTGAAGGCGGTCGTCAAAGGGAGTGAGGTTATACCTATCAAACCTGGGAAGGCAATGGAGGGTAAAGCCAATGAATCTGTGAATGAGTGACGTGATAAGGTGACCAGACTTGGGTAGCATATTCAATAATGGGTCTAAAAAATGTGGTATAGAGTGATTTAGTGACCTGGGGATCAGAAAATTCCTTAGACCACCGTTTCACAAAGCTTAGTGAAGAGTTAGCCCTGCCGATTGACGCAGCTACGTGAGATCGAAAGTTCAATTTTTTATCACAACCGTCTCCGAGATCACATATTGAATCGACTTGGGAAGCAGGTACATTATTGATGAACTACATTCTAGGCGGGAGTGCAAATGTTTTTCGCGTATGGGTTTAAGTTCAAGAAAGTTTTTAAGACACCAGAATGGAAATCTATTAAGATTATTTTGGAGTAGGAAAGAGTCCGAGAGAGAAGATACTCCCCTTTGGATCTTTTTGTTATCGGCGTGGAATGATATAAAAGAGTCCTTTCATTATTAATTGTGAGAATACAAATATATGGGCCTAGCCGGTTACGGGTTTACCGAATACCAAAATGTCAATGTCAAAACATTCAGTAAAATCAACATTTTCATCATGGTGGAATGAATTTACCACCGAAATTCCGAGTCGGTGGTCGCAACTTTAAGACCGCAACTTTAAGACCGTTAACGCCAATTAGACAAGCAATTTATAGTCTAGTGAAAAAATGTAAGTCAGAATATTTGTTGCTTGATGTTGCCGTGCCAGTGAGACTACTTTTTACCCGAAGTCTGAAGAATATTGCTGCCGTAGAGGCGTCCGTCGCAAGCCAGCTAAATCAGTCAATTTCACGCCGTTCTCAAGAATTGGGCCTCTCCTAGACCACATTATGCCGAATTTTGCGTAAGAATCTTGGCTTACAACCTTACAAGATCAAGCTGACTCAAGAACTAAAGCCACTTGATCATATGAAGTAAAGTACGTTCTCGAATTGGGCTCTGGACATGATGGAAGAAAATGAAGAATTTCATCGCAAAATCATCTTCAGTGATGAAGCGCATTTTTGGTTTAAAGGCTTCGCCAATAAGCAAAATATGCATTACTGGACAGGTGAGAACCCTCATGTGCTTCATGAAACAGCACTTCATCACAGCAAAAGTCACTGTTTGGTTCGGTTTTAATGCCGGTGTCGTCATTGGCCCGTTTTTTTTCGTCGATGAAAATGACCGTCACATTACGGTAAAAGGTATTCGCTACAGAGGCATGTTGGACGTTGGTACGTTTTTTTCTTTGAGCAATTGCAGGAATTGGACATCAGTGATATGTGGTATCAATAAGACGGTGCCACAAGCCGCACAGCGGATGCAACAATCGATTTATTGAAGTCTCAGTTTAGTGAACGTGTTATCTCGAGAAACGGACCCGTCTATTAGCAAGATCGTGTGATTTAACGTCTCTAGACATTTTTTTATGGGCTACATCCAATCATTGGTATGTGCCAACAAGCTGGCGACGTTAGATGAGCTCAGAGCCAATATTGAACGAGAAATAGCGGCCGTATCGGTCGAAATGTGCGTCAGAGTCGTCGAAAATTGTGTTTAACGTATCAACCGCTGCATACGTTCCCGTGGTGGACATATGAACGAAGTCAAATGTTTTGATATATAATACGGCCCATAAAACAAGACGACAAAAAGCTGACAAAAAGTTTTTTTTACAATATGATCACCTGACAAAACGCTTTTGGATTGAACTCACCATTTGATTCTTCCTCCATGACCCAAGTAAAAGGAAGAAGAATGAAATCACTTGTTTTGATATCTATGTGTATGTACACGTACAGGTGGCGCAAAAGTGGTCCCCGATGTTCTTTGACTGTAATTTTTTTATTAATTATATGAAATATACGTAGGTTCTGCTCGTTGGTTGGTTTTTTCTTAATTTTTTTTCCATTAAGTCGAGAAAATAATTGGTGACCATCGAGGATCGATTTATGGCATCTTCCATTACTCTTGCCATAACTTTCGGCGATAGGCCCTCGCATTATTGACGGATATTCCCTTTAAAGGCTTCAAGAGTCTGAGGCTTGTTGACATAGACTCGGGACTACAAAACCCCCAAAAAAGAAATATGGAATGGTTTAATCAGGTGACCTTGCCGGCCAGTGCGAGAGAGATTAGGCGACTCGGAAATGCAGCCCTCAGAATTCAGTTGTGGCTCGGGCAATATTCGCCGTTGCTCTATCCTTTTTTAACCACATGCTCTTCAGTCCCAATTCATCAAATTGAGGAAAGAGAAAATCGGTGAGCATGGCTCTGTAGCGCTCGCCGTCCACAGTAGTTTTTTGGCTGGACTGACGCCTCCAGCTGGAAAGGCCCAAGGGTCGCTCATCATGATTTTCGATGAAAAGTTGTCACCTCCCAATTATTAGGAGTAGGTATAGTGATTTATGTCTTGTTTACGCGTGTTTTTTATCTGTTTACTTCAGAAAAATCAAAGTAGAATTGACATTTTCCGCCATTTGCAAAAATTATAGCATATTCCGATAGGGTGATGACTTTTGCGCCACCTAGTAGTAGTAGTAGTGTTTTGGTTTGTTTCTATTACGCTATGATGGAAGGGGTGCGGATGGTGGTCAAGGTTGGTTGTAATTTCTTTTAAGATTCTTACAGCATGTTCACATGGTACTTCAACGTTTATTTTCGCATCTCTTGCTGACCACGATGTGTATTTTTCCGCTTTTTGGTTTTGCGTGGATGGAAAAATTATTATTAGTAAACCAAAGGAAGATATGTCCTGGCCCAAACATCTGTCATGAACAAGGCGACTGATCATAAATGACAACTTGTGGCTTTGATGGCGGAGTTCGTATTATGCTTGCCTTAGAAGACGCTGGCTAGATCGAAATAACTATCTATGCTGACTACGAATAAAGTAATTTTGTCTACGGGGAATATTAAAGTATAGGGTATACAATTTAATACGGGCAACAAAGGGTTAAGGATCTTTTTATTTTTGATAGTAAATTAAGCTTCAGTTTGCATATCGATTATATTGACTCTAAAAGATTTTCTCTCCTTGATTTTATTAAAAGATATTCTGAGGATATACATGATCCTTTTGTTTTTAAAACTTTTTACTGCTCATAAATAAGATCCATATTAAAGTATTGTTGTTCACTTTTCACTTTTCTCGAACAGAACGAGTTCAAAAACGCCTTGCTTTAAGGAGACTGATTGAAGATTCTCAGCATCCGTCGAATAATGTCCGGTGCTTATTGTTTGCAAACCGACACTCTTCTTGTTACGAGAAATATGCAGACTTTGGTGTTCCACAAGGAACATTGCACTGAACTTCAATCTACAGTTTACCATTCCATGAACCATATACAGCACTGAAAGACAAACATTTATTTTTACCTTTGGTACATAGAACCAATTATGGTTGTCTAAACCGATAACTCGTTGCACTTATTTGTTCAATTCGGTCGATAATCACCTGGATTTAATCTCATATCGGGATTGCTTTAAACGAAATGCTCTTAAAGTGTTAACTTTCAATTTACTGTAATTAATGTCAATTTATTAGTTTACTAACTAATTTATGGATATGTTAGTGGATTATTATTTGTTTGCTGTTTTTATTTAAAAGTAAATAAATAACAAAATGTTGCAAAACTATGTCAGCCGTATTAATAAAGCAAATTAGCGGTGAACTATCTTAATCAATGAATTAAAAAATAAATCAAAACATGCAATCATCTAATTCACCGAAGTTGGTGAATTAACAAGTAATTAAGCTGAAATATAAATGACAGCATTTTGGCAGAATTTTGAACAACTGACAGCGATTCTTTGAACCAGATGGTTTGTTGGACATGTTTCTTATCGAATAACTAATCCAATCTCCATACAATTAAATACTTAACGATTTTCAATTTCCATACGATTTATCATTTAACGACAATTAGCTAATGAATGGGCATGATTTTTTATTAACGAGCCGTTTAAATCCACATTTTAGTTTATTTATGAATTGGAGGCAAATTAAGTAGGTATTTTTTATTAATACGGCTGTGTATGGATACGTATCTTACAATCATATTGCAGTTTTTATTTGCTTAGTTGTTAGAATCCTAATTGCCGCGATGGCATGGGCTAAGAATATCACTGCAGCGCCCACAAAAAAACAGCGGTTGTCGTAAATTGTGACTACGAGGAGGCATCACATATTGGCAATTTGACAATTCATGTGCCCCTAGCGCAACGTATATCATATTGAAACTCTCCCGCAAGTGTGCAGCAAATCCGGTGGTTGATATGACGGGAGATATCTAGCCGGTGTCGTAAATGGTCGATAAAAAAATAATTAATGATCTGAGCATGCATGTGTCCAAATCGAAAAAAATTCAGGCCTAAAAACTCCTAGATCACAAACGCAACAATGCCAGCATTTGATGGGCCTCAGTGATGAAGTGATCAGAAATAGGGAGGCCTGTCAATATTCGTTTGGGTCGAAGCAGTCAACCCCACATGAGGACCAGTAAAGTACGAGTGTTATGATTCATTATCCTGATTATAGCCTCGCGGCCGTTAAGGAACAAGAAATTAGGAGCATAATTCTACGAGCCTATTGGACTTGCCCGCGGTTTGAACTTTATTTTTTTGCTGCCAGGAATCTGCTTTTAATTTATTGCTAAATACAAATGGTAAGTATTTACTATTTAGGAAGGTTTATATAATAACTGGGCATAATAAGTAGTCCAAGTAGCATTGATTTTCCAAAAACATTCAACTTAACCATGAACGTCGAATTGGCCTATATTTCCCCTTCAACATAAATATTCATATACATTATGTAGATGTAGTATGTAATGTACACACATTTGCATACCACATTATTAGTGAGTTACAGATGACCACCTACAAGACAATAACATCAACTAATCGAATCACAACTTTGCTAATACACATACACATTGTATATTTGCACTTTGCTTTGTTGCATCATTTTCGGACCAAGAAGTTTTGTTAATGGAAAATATATTAAGCTTAAATTTAGGTCTCCCCAACGTCAGCACACAAGTGTCCACATTGGGTTAGTCCAGATCTGAATTCACGGGAAATGAAAAGGAAACTTTAACCCATCAAACAAAGTTTCACACTCCCTGAGCAGAACTCGAGTTTTCATCTATTTGAAGGACAGTGGTATCGAAGGAGGTGAAACTTTTACGGTACGAGTCCTTGCGTTATCCAGCCTGTTGCCAATTCGCTCCATAAATGACTTTACCTTGCACATCTTGACGTTTCGGCTACCTCAGCCACATAATCGAATTAATCGAGCCAAACAATTGAATTAAAAGTGCCTAACCCATATAGAGTCATACACATATGTGTATAGGCAACGGTATCAGGATGAGTTTAAAGTGTTCGCTTTCTTTGTTGTTCTCCTTTCCTTTGCAGTGCATAGAGGAATGAGAATCCTTTTCAAGGCGATGACCCAACTTTAATACGAGTGTTTTTGCTTACATAATCCATCACGTGATAGTGATCCTTATTGTCTGACAGAATGCAATTAAATGCGATTCCGTGTGAATGACGATAAGTCGAATACGTACTATATCTAAACCGTATTAGAACCGGCTTATAGATACAAAATCAGCTTTTAGTCTTTTGCTGATTAATCCTTATCTGAAAAACACCTGTAGGCACCTATTGTACTTAGCACCCATATCGAATGCAGTCTTCTTTCTGAAGTCATTGACTTTCTGGCTGAACAATGATAAGCGAAAGATAGGACGAAAGGGGTACAACGCTACAACATTGCACTGATTATATAGTTTATGTGGTTGATGGATACTTACTGTTAAATTGTCAAGATAAAAACCCATTAAAAAGTGGGACAAATTTTGAGTTATTTTTTTTGTACATTTTCTGATGTTATTATTGTTATCTGTGTATCTTCATTGTTTGATAGTTAGCTATTTGAGCTTTTCTTTTCTAAGTGTACTTTGATGGCAGATTGTTTTGTTTGTTAGTTGCATTGTTTTAAGCTACATGGAAAAATGAGAGATCACAACTGAAATGAGGGCGAAAGTCTGAAGGATTTTAACTTTAAGTGGTTAGGTGATGGAGCGTTCTGAAATGTTGGACGTTTAAAAAGGTGCCGTGAAATAATGTCGATCGACTTTATTTCCATAAGAAATCGGAAGTAATGTCGAAATTCACCATTTTCTATTCTCGACTTTATTTCCAATCATGTATAGTAGTACAAAAGAGTAATAATATCGAATAAAATTTCCGAGATAGACTTTATTCTACTTGAGATTGCGCAACTCATCCCATAAACAGTGCAATGCCTATGGGGGGCCATGATGCCCCCCTGCAAACCCCCCTGCTTGGGGTCACTGTTTGATTTGGAGTAGGTGCGAGGTTTTCAGGGGTGCAAATCTGAAAACAGTTAGGAATCTTTATCTGATTGTCTAAATAAATTAAAAGCGAAACAATGCCGATTCGGCTTTATTTCACTTTGGCAAAGTGAAATAAGACCGAACATGGAAATTCGGCGTTATTTCGCTTTCAGCAGGTGGCAATGGTGCGATGGTAGTGTATTCACTAAGTGATTATCAGGTCGTGCGTTCGAATCCCGACCAGGGCCATGATTTTTATAAATTGAATACACACAACAAAAACAGATCTCCCTAAAGCAATTTAGGCGAGAAAAAAATCCCATCGCACCAAACTTCTTTCCTATTCTTCTATTCTTTCAGTAAGTAGCACCAAAAAACAGGCAATGAATCATTTGCTGGGAGCAGCAAACAACAAAATGCCTCCGCTGTGGTTTTACCATTATAAGGGTACTGTGTCACTACAGAAAAAAGAAATCCCTTTAGCGCACGCAAAGTATAAAAAAAAATAAAGTGAAATATCGCCGAATTTTGGAATTCGGCGTAATTTCAAGGCACCGTTTAAAAATGCCTAAAGGTTATATATTTCTCTTTTCTTTTCTTTTTTTTTGAGGAGAGAATACAAAATGTACCGTCAAGTGGCAGTCCATAAGGATATCACCCCTTGGTGTTTCCTTCTAACGCAGACTAAACTCTCCCGCTTATGGCCTCTCGACCACCCTGGAACTGCTCCTTGCACT
The DNA here is from genome assembly GCA_949715645.1 of Portevinia maculata. Lineage (NCBI taxonomy): Eukaryota > Metazoa > Arthropoda > Insecta > Diptera > Syrphidae > Portevinia > Portevinia maculata. The sequence continues at coordinate 192,649,809 of OX454525.1, forward strand.
ACATTAGGCTGAAGCCGTTCTTATGTATATAAGCGCACGCGATCCTTTAAGTCTTCTGTTGCCAAAGACGTCTGTGCCTGTGAGCTGTATTAAGCACACTCTCTCTGTTTCGGTCTTCTTCCATCTTTTTTTGTCTGGAGAATATTTTCTACAAAAAAAAAACAGACGATGTTATACAGATTGCTTTTTTCAGGTCCTGTCTCAGCACTGCCCACCTAGTGCAGGCGATGAAGGTGTGCGTTGCGTCTTATGCTAGGGAATCCCCTTACCGGAAAGTGGGGCTGTATGTTTTGCCCGTCTTGTGGAGGAAGGGGTAAAAGTAACCGTGTCCGGTGAGAAACTGTGTGACGTAAAAGTTTACTTTACAGTGATTCCGTGAGTTGCACTCGGTCACGTTTTTGATCAGCATTCCCGTCCATCGTCCTCAAATTTCTGAGTTCCAACGCTCTTGTCATTTCTGTCTTTGAAGCTCCTTGACTTCTGATTGATTCTGAAACTGTTCGTTACGAACTAGTCGCTCCTCGTCTGTGCAGTGCTACCAAATGTTTTCTATACTTTTCTTGTCTTAGTGTATTTGCCCAGATCTCGCAACCATAGAGGAGAATGGAATGCGTAGTCGACATCGAGTTTGTGTATGTTGTTATCTTCGAGGCTCACTCAAGAGCTATCTCGTTCGTCCACCAGTACACTGTATCCCTGTTTCTGCCAGAGCTGCTCACTTTGGCCATCGAAACGTCACGTGTGAGCCATCTTAGTTGCATCGTGGCTTCAGAAATCGTTACCGCAGCTCCTTCAAGTTGCAGTACACCCACTTTTCCTTCTCCGACCACAGTTTTGAGAAGCTTTTCGTAGAGTCTATTAGCATTCCTTCTCAAAGTTTGTGTTTGAATTTTGATGATGGATTAGTTGAACATTTAGTATTTCTCGGAACTCGCTAATACTCTCATTGTTGAACATTTGAACTCTTTCTCAAAGGTGTTGTCTGGGACGGAACGTTTCTGTCTAGTTCTTCTGAAAGTGAGGGTGTTTCTAAAGCCCACCACGGTTAGTCCATATCACGCAGCCATCTCCAGTATTTGTCTGCCTCGTGAGTCTTTACTACACTCAGAGAAAAAAATAGTTAGTTTTGTAACTATTGTCTTAGTAATTAGATAATATTCTACGAAATTTACGGAATGACTATTAAAGAACAAAAATAAGTTGAAAATAGTTAGAAATAGTAATATAAATTGCCAAAAATTACTATTGCTTAGTTATTGAATAAAAAAAGCGTAGGTACGTCAAAAGTTCAACCATGACTATTATAAATAATAAATTTACAACCAAAATAATCATAAGTAACTATTTTTAACTACTAAAAATAGTGGACACGATTCGGACTATGAAAATAGTCAAAAAATAGTCATAAATGAGCACTGGTGTTGACTTCTGCGAACACAAGACCTTCCCCCTGGACATCTCTTATGAACGCCATTTAGTATTTCTCGGAACTCGCTAATACTCTCATTTGGCGTGAAGTAGATGCTTATTGAGTTTTTCGCATTTAACCCCAAACAAAGCCTCTTTGTTTTTTTTTGCCTTAAATGGGAAATTTCCCTGAGTCGTGGATTCAGAAAGCAGGCGTCCTGACGAGTCTACGACTTTGTTCCCTTCACATCTGCTTGCAGCTCCCTTCTAAGTTTAGTGAGGAGGTCATTACCCGTTCGACTCTTGTCTAAATTTTCTTGGAGTATTGTGATCGTTGCGTTTTGCTCTTCTTCGCGATTGAACGCTCGATATTTGCTTAAGCCCGGTATAGACTAAAGTAATGTATAGCCGTGTTTCGGTGCTAAGTGTATACCCAGCTCAGCATAATTTTACACGTAAACAATAACAAAAAGGAGTGCTGAAGATAAAGAGGTTAGCAGTCGAGGACTGAGACGAAGTGAACATATAGAGTGTTGATACCATGAAGCGGCTAGATGGCGGTAAAATAAGTTGGGAGCAAAAATATTCCGATTGTTATGCAGAGATTTTTTTTTTTTTTTTTTTTAAAGTTCTGGCTCGCTAAAGCGATTTAATATGGGGCACTTCGACCTAAAAAAAGATCTTTTGTGCCGTGTGGGCCAGAAAAATTTAGACTAGTAGAGTTTCCACTTTCCGTGTAAAGCGGACAATTCTACTAGTAGAAGAATTCTTTATGTCCTCAGGGCACATCTGTTCCCTGAAAAAGATCTTCTTTCTAATTCCGTTTAGGGCCGGACATTCACATAAAATGTGTTCAGCTGACTCGTCCTCTTCAAGACAGAGTCGGCACTCAGGAGAGTCTACTATTTTCATTTTGTGTAGGTGATATCTTAAACCATGGTGACCAGTAAGGTAACCTACTAAGTTTTTGATATCATGCCTGCTTAGGTTTAGGCATTTGCTGGCATTTTTATTGAAAGGCCGAACGGCTTGTTTGGTCTGTCTTAAACCTGGGATGCTTTCCCATAGATGGATACATTTTCTGTATTCCCAGCTAGATAGTGGATGTATTTGTCGATTAAACAAGCAGCTTTCAGGCAGAAATATCTGCCATAGACAGGTGCGTTTGAATCCATTTCGGGAAAAATTACAGAAATTGCAATATAGCAATAATGCCTGATAGTCAAGCAGCCATAAAGGCTCTTGATGCTTAAGTCATTAAGTCAAAACTTGTGTGGGAATGCCTACACAGATTGAATAGACTAGGCAAGAACAACAGGGTTACCATCTGCCGAGTACCTGGCCATGTTGACATTATAGGTAATGAGACAGCGGATTCTCTAGCAAGAAAAGGGACCGCGGGCCCCTTTATAGGACCTGAACCGTTCTGCGGGATAGGTGAATACACTCTACGCGAAGAGTTCAGGAGACTGGTGGAAGAAACAAGGGACACAACCTTTCTCAACCTAAAAGGTCTAAGACAAGCAAAGAAACTCTTAGGAAACTACAATCTAAAGAGATTCAATGCTTCTATCAGCCTTAACAAAAATTACCTACGAGTCCTAACAGGCCTCCTCAAGAGGATAAGATATTTGGGCAGATTAATCAAGGAAACTGGACTGGACGTTGTGCTCTAAAGAGTTTGACCTGCCAAGGATAAATCGCAGCAAGGCCCCGGTACGCTTCATAAAAGAAGTGTACATATATAGAGGTGCACTGAAAGAGGGCACGAACCTCTCCGAGGTATAAGCAGGGGACTATACCCTAACTGTTATTATTATTATTATGCACCACGTGTTGGTACGTCAATTACCATATTTTTATTTTAAATGATGATACGAAGATAGTAGATTCAGGGGGAAAAACAGTTGAAATAAACATCACGCAAGAAAAGAAATAGGGCAATGAAAAACCGGTTCCGCTACCCGGATCAGAAGATGTTTGATTAGATTAAGAACAACAAGGGCGCCGGCTCTGAAGGTGTACAAGCGGAGCTCTTTAAATACATAACTGACCTTATGGTAGGACGCATGTGCGAAACCATTAACGAAGGTTACTTACTTACTTAACGGGCTCCCGATCAGCGGAGAGTCTCTGCCTGACACACTGCAGCCTTCCATTCTCCGCCATCCCGGGCACTCTGCTTTCACTGATGAAACTATGAGTGAAAGAAATGGCTGATGACTTTACTTTAAGCTCCATATGCCCCATTTGCAAGACGAGCACATACCCTGCAAAAACTATATGGCATATAGCAGCTGCATGTCGCATTTACGATCCTATCTAACGTGCTGTGTAAACACCTCAAGCCATTCTGCATACACTAATCGGCATGTTACAGTGTGTGCTTCTGGCCCTGTAGGACGACAGTAAACCAAATTTCCACACTGAAACAAATCATAAAAAGACCAACAAATTTAAAATTCACCTTTTTATCAATTTTACAGCAGCAGTTGATGGTATAACGCCTTAAAAGCTCTACGACTAGGACTAGGACAACGAATGATACCTTAGTGAAGTTCAGACAAAGAATTACCTAAGTAAACCGCGCGCCGCAGGAAGCGCGAGCACATACTGGGCATGGGCTCCTTCAAAGAAAACAAATTTCACCGTATTCTTACTAGAGAAGCTACAACCGCGAACTCTATGTACGAGTTGGTCTTCTGTATTCTGATTTCATGAGAATTAAGATCAAAACTTTGGCCAATGCCATAACAAACAATTGCAATACAAAATATATATATTAAAGAACCCAGTTAACTAGAAAGACCCCATATTTACGAGCTTATAGGCAAGCAACTACAACAAATCAACAAATTAGCTCAAACAGATTTTGTTAGAAAATGAAGAACCATTTTACAAAGTATCTGAACGCTTTCTGGAGTAGGCATAATGCTTTCTAGCTTATAAAATCGCCTTACTGTATACAAAAATACGTCTATCATTGTATATTTTGATTGTTATTATAACCGGCTCAGTTCTTAGATGGTACTATCATTTTCAAAGAAGGGATTCCACGAGTCCCGTAAAAACGGCAATGTGCGATAAAAAGGCAGGCCTAAGGACTACTGAATCACACAAATGCAAAACACCTGCATTTGGTTGGTCTCAGTGATAAAGTGATTTGAAATCGGAAGGCCTGCCAATACTTTTTGAGGTCAATCCGGTGAACCCCCAGAAGTGGTTAGGTTAAAGAAAATAAGATCAATGCTCCGAACTAATTTTTGAACGACTTTTATCGCGCAACTTTATGTCAATCGCTTTGGTATTATACCCCTTCGAACAAATGTAATCCAACTGCAAGCACTCACATATTCAAAAGATATGGCAAAATACTTGAGAATTCCTTCACATTTCATCCTTAATCTCCATTTGTTTGAAACTTAAGCTTTTAGGAACACATATCATTGTCCTGGAATTCGGTCTCTGAATTAAAGAATGTCAGAGTGGCACTCCAGCCAAAGGTAATGAACCTTAAATCGAAATGTAAACGTGGGATTCACTTAATACTAATACTTTTTGTCTGTCGCACTTTTCATGCGATGCACGGATACAAGTATCTAATTTAAGATAAAAAGGAAATTTATTAACTTCGTTTTCCTCCATTAAACTTGCTTCCATTGAAGCATTCTCCATGCATCCCAAAGTTGTACCGCTGAATGTTTACATATCCATTGGCAGATACATAAAAGACGCGTTATGAGTTGCTACAGATTCATTTTTCTCATTTTGTGATGTGGTAATGGGCTCCAGATAATACGATGTGATAAATGTTTTATACGGTGCGGTGCTTTAAAAGTAAACACGACCGCATGAGGGAATGCAATCCATATTGAGGTATCCAATCTGTATCCCGGATAGTTTGGATCTTGAGCATGTGGCAACGTGAAACGTGTGGCCCATGCAAGTGTTCATCGTTTTTAAGCATCGAAATTAAGGATCGGGATGCGTATAAGCTTCACGCTTTTTTATTGAGTAATTTACAAACGCTCAAATTTTTCACATGAGAGCGCGATCGAGTTAAGGTATCTAAATTATTTTTGGGTGAGATTGAAGGAATTTAAACACAAGTTCAAGTTGACGCATTGCCAAAGAATGTGGGCAGCGACGATGTATGGTTTATGTTATGTGTGCAGCGTATAACAGATCATCTATCGCGTAGCACCTGCCGCTGCACTATTGTTCGCATTTCTGAAAGTATCTCGCGAACTAAATTTGTCCACATTTTGATATTCATGTCACTGAAGATATAAAAAGACTCATACGCAGGTTATAGCCCTTCTGGGAATTGTTCTTATCAGAAACTATTTATTTCGCATGGTGTGGTATGTTATTCGAAGAAAAGTGCATTGGATTCATCAATCTCTGAATCATGGCGAAAGAAACAAGATTACGTTTGAGTATTATAGCCACAGAGTTCTTGGGAAATGACCGGGTTTACATGAATTTCGACGTGGTTTCGTGTAATCAAAGAAAGGCAATTGAGAAGTATTTTTTGCGAGGCGATTTGTGGAAAAACAAACTGCTGTAAACGACGGGAAATGCCCATTGACTACGAATACGGATTCAAATAAACGTTCAACGCAATCACCTAACAAGTCACTCGTTTTCTTAGTAACATTGCCAACGCGGAAACAGTTAGGAATGCAAACCTAGTAAAATCCCTACAAATTTTGTTTCTATTGAACTTGAGTTTTTTTCAGAAGGATAGGAATTTAAATAGCATATCTCTCGTAAGGAATGAACGGCTGTCGAGATACTTACGTCGGTTTCTCTCAGTAAGGTTTGACAATTCATCATGAATATACATTAGTACACAGCAACAACGTTACGATATCATTGGGGCATACTTTCAAATCGGCGTTCAATTCAATTGCCCAAACTGAAAAAGGCTCCGCGATGTTTTTGGCTTACGCAATCAAGTATCTCAGCTCGCGATTCGTCGTGTTGTGGATAAATTTCGAACACAAACCACTTTTGGCCCTTAATAGAGACAGGTCGTACGATTAATCAAGTTGCATCTGCCCGTCTACGCATGGACCATGGTCTAGTTCCTTACAAAATTCAGTAAATGCAAGAATTGGAGCCAATGAAATTTCGTTTTAACCCGAGAATTCAGAGTATAATCAACTAGAGGTTGATTCTCTGTTTGACCGCAAAATTTTGTTCAGCGATGGGGCTGATTTTTGGGTTAGTGGGTAGGGCAGAATTGAGGGAACGCTTGACATGAAAGAATGGGCATTTTCATCGATATTGAGGGTGCTTTTGACAATGAGACTTTTGACAGGATGTGTAGCTCTGCCAGACAAGACGGCGTAGACGAATCATTGGTGCTGTGGATTAAAGTAATGCTAATGAATAGAACGTTGGTTGCCGATGCGGATTGTGGAAGTTATGTTATGGCGGGGGTAAACAAAGACTGCCCGCAAGGCGGCGTTCTGTCTCCACTGCTATGGTGTATGCTGGGCGACTCTCTGCTGAACGCACTCAACAGTTCTAACGTATACGCTCAGGCGTACGAGGATGATGTTGCCGTGCTTTCTGCCGTGCTTCCAAGGCGCGCAGGCGGCCCTGGACGTGATCGACGAATGGTGCACTAGGAATGGGCTCTCGGTCAATCCTCTTAAAACTGAGGTTGCTCTCTTTACGGGTTGACTCAGCCAGTGCTAAAAGGAATCACAATAAAACTATCCAATGAAGCAAAGTATCTGCGAGTCATCCTGGATAGCAAACTTCTTTGGTCCAAGCATGTTGAGCTGTAGACTGTCAAGGCACTGTCGGTTTTCTGGCAGTGCAAGGGCGAAGTATCTGCGTATAGCGACAGTCAGGCTGCGCTTAAGGCCTTGCTTAACCCTTTAACCACCTCCAAAATAGTTCATGAATGCAAATTCTCTCTAAATTCGGTCGGAAGGCTGAATTCACTTAGACTTATCTGGGTCCCGGGTCATAATGGGATCACGAGAAATGAGATATCCGACGAACTTGCTAGACAGGGCTCAGAGCGGGACTTCTCAGGAGCTGAACCAGCGATTTGTCAAACACCTTAAGGTGCTAGGCCTAAGCGATACCACCAACTGCGAGGCCTGTGGAAAAAGCGATGACACTGCGGAACTGTGATTGTCCTGCTTTTGCTCGTATCATGTGGCAGGTATTTGGTGCTGATATGGTGAGTGCTGTCTCTTGCGAACGTCAGACAAACATCCAAGAGTATCAATTGTCATGAGAAGCTTCTCAAATTTGTCGTTCGGATTCGGCGTAAAATTGTAAGTTCCTTCCACTTCGCAAAGAAAGTGGTTGGAGAAGCTAGATCTTAGGCCCTCTATGGGCCGTTGATGCCTAATATTTATTTATTTTTTATGGTGAGTCCTGTAAACCTAAGCTCCTTATCATTGAAGCGCCTTCTCGTTTTTCTTACAATAAATTCTCACAGTAAAATGTGGTGCGTCTGCCTGGTAGTACAATGCACCAGTATTGGGTCTGAGTCTCTAGTGTATCGCACCCGCAAAAAAAAAAAAAAAAAGCCCCCAAATGGGCAAGTAACATCTCAAAGTGTTTTCCTCTGCCCCACTTCTTGCGAATATCTGACAAACATCCAAGAGAACATGTCATGAGACAAATGGTCGGAGAAGATAGGTTCTAGGCCCTGTATAAACCATTACTGACTAATATTTATTTTTATTTATTTTAATACCACAGATTTGAGTCCAGTTTAGCAACTTATTGAATCGAAGTGTCTCTCGATACTTGCCGCGTAAGCAACAATCCTGTACACGAAGCCTATTTCCATTTCCAGATGGATTTCATTGAGAGCAAGGTTTCAGAGCAATGAATAAAACAACACCTATGTCAGGGATTCGGCGTTGTTCTTGTCTTTTAGGACAGCGTAAAGATGCGAAATTTGCCGCTAGGCTCAGCTGAAGGTTAAAATTGCGTAGATGAGATCTCCCCTCTTAGTCGCCTTTTACAAGAAGCGCTGCAGTAATATCGGTCCCTGCCCGGGAAATAGTCACCCTCGAAACTAAAATTCAAAGGAAGTACCTATGTAACTTTCTTACATTTTTGTTCGAAGTTCGCAACCGATCTGTGCCTCGAATTTTATATATATTTTATATATATTATAAATTTTGTATTCAAAAAAATTTTAACCAAAAGTAGGTAGCTAGAAAATGCTTAGGTATTCGAAAAAAAAAATATTGAAGCTCGTAGTCGACGTTAAGCTGCTTTGAGTCCCTATCACCGTAGAGAAGTTCAGACATATCAAATTATCTACTGTCTAGAAGACATAGTTTTGCTATTCGTTCTTAAGGGCAATTTACTTGTACATATTCGTCAGCATTGAAATTAATTGGTAGGTTCATATTCCGTCTGGTTGATAGACAGCTGCGTTGATCTCCGATCAGTCTATAGAACATATTAAAACCGATGACCACATCACTTCCATCCACATCCCCTCCAAAGCCCCGTTCACTTCAACAAGTTAAGCCAACCCATCGTTCAGTCCTAAACAACTTGCTCCGATAAAATTCAGCTCCCTTCAAATTCATTGTTTCAGTGAAAACAAAAGCAAATAAATCAAATCCTCATCGCGTAACATTATATGTACATATATAGCGTTTCCCATGCAGTCCCGCGGGGTTGATGCTTAACATCAAATCACTACATAAAAGCAGACTTTAACAACTTGACACCGCATAAATGATGTCATTATTGTTATTGTCGTTTAAGCATCACCAGAAAGTGAGAGGAAGAGCATCAGCAGCAAAAGGAGAATCCCAACGAGTTTGATGTTTTCATCCCTTAATCAAGGACAGGAACAAGAACAATATGCACAGGCATAAACTGCACTCAACCAACATCCCTTCATTTACTGAATCAGTATCTACCAACATAAGGATACCGAAGCAGACCAAGATGACACCACACAGGATTGTATTCCAAGCACGTGTTAGCAATTTCTCATGAAACATGCACAGAAAAGCAAGGAAAAAACAAATCTGCACAAGAAGAACAAAAAGTCGCAGGCAAATCCTTTCCTTAATGGGCAATGAAACAAGGACTTTGAGGAAGTTTTTTTCTTCTCAATTTTGTGTGTATTTTTTCCACGTTCAACTGTGTCTTGTTGGTTGCAGGGGTGAGAGGTTGTGGTTCAGCATTTTCGGTGACACACTTCACACTTGATTTTGGGAAGGCGGGGTTGGTTAAGTTAAACACGACGACTAAGTTGAGAGAGAATTTATGACGAAAAATGTCCTGTTCAGGTTTTACACCTTACAAGGAGGTACGACTTCAATTTGTCTACATTAGGACATGCTTTATTTCGAAAATGAGACCTAATTAGCGTAGTCATTATGTTATGAAGGGAAAGCCTTCAAATTTATAGACTCTGCATCGAAGAGGGTATCCGAATAATTATAATTGATTGGAAACTGTAAAATAATACAATTTGTGGAACAAAGACGGTTCATCCTAAATTGGGTGTGATTTGGGTAAAGATATTTATAACCTAGATCTGGATCCATAATGGTGTTTGCTTGCTTTATGCGCTATGGAAAGGCTGTAAGTTGATACTTATCCTTAGTTTGATTGTGGTTGTTGTACCTGAAATAAAAGAAAAAAGACAAAACTTTAGCAATTCAAATATTTAAAAAAAAAGACTAAAAAGAAATATCTATAACATGATCCTTAGGCATCCTAAAAGGGTGGCAATATGCAAGTTCAGTATTGATCGATGCGATGAAATGTTAACTTAGTATAATATTGACAAAACATATTGAAAGACGTTCGCCTAACTGGCTGGACAGGAACCACTGATATCCAACAATCAACAAATAAGCATGTGAACTCATTTTGTGGAAAAGAATCTGAGGAGCAAATTTTGCATAAGTTGTTAAGACAAATAACAACTATTACAGCCAACCCGCAACTTGACCCGTGCGGTGCAGTTACAATTCCCACAACAACATACGCCACCCATTAATTGAGCGAAACGACTTTGTTTTCTCCAACCTCTACACCAAAAAGAGGACTTCTGAGTGCTCTGGGATTTGAATTTCCTTTTTCATCAAAGAAAAAAAAAAACACAAAGAGAAAATAGTGTAGGACAGTATCTGCAACAAAGGCCCATAACCAAAAGCGAAAAGATACCAGATTCTGTCAGCATACATTTTCTCGAATAACACAAGAAAGTTAGGCTGAAAACACACCGGATAAAGCAAAACGTGTTTTTTTGTTTCGTGAAACAAGAGAACATTGTTTCTTATGAGAGTACACACACCAAAGAAAACGAAACAAAACACATGTTTTTGTTTCGAAGTGTTGCAGTGGTGGTTCTCGAAACCATTGTATACGATCAACACGCACCGAATGCAACAAAACTGTTTCGACCCAGCGTCAACACACACCAAATGAAACAAAACATAAAAACAATGGCAAAACAAAAAAAAACATGTTTCGTTGCCGATTGGTGACCGACCTGTTGTTTTTTGCAAAACAAAATGGTGATTCCTTCGTAAGACGAATGATTGTGGGGTTTTTCTTAATGCTTTTTTAAAGGCGCATCGACTTGATCCTCGTTGTGTATAACTTTTCATTACGTGCATTGGTACCTGATTTACTTTTTATGGCTGGTTTCTCTGATTATTTTGAACCTCTACAATTACCCTTCAGTCAAAAATATGAGAGTGTCCCTACTCATTATATGGATATACTCTGGTTTACTCTGTGCGCAAATTTTAACAAATATGGCCGTAGATGGAGAAAAATTGATTTTTTAATTGAGGCAAAAAGCCGTATCTATAATTATAAAGATAATGAACATGCTAATAAAGTTACTATATATACAGTATTACTTTAAATACTTGACACACTGTATTTAAAAATCATGTAACCAAAATTAGATGGCATACTTGTATTGCCAAGGAACTGCTCCAGTAGAGGAGTTAAAGTATTGAACATACTGATTGCGTACATATGTGCAGCATTTGATGGTCTTGCTCTTCCAATATTTTCATGTGTTTCTCCTTGAGGTACGTATTCCATAGCTTCACACTCAATATATATTTCCAGAAGCAAGCCTTCACGTTCCCTTATCATATTATGCATCCGCATTCTGGTGAAATTATTCAATTTTTCAGGATGCATAAGTCTGCTATTAAGTTTATACTCATATCCTCAGCATTTCGTTTTAGATTATATGGATCCACCCACCACTCTCTGCTATTTGCGTCCTCTTCCTCAGTTGCTTCAAAAATTGTATGTACGATTGGCACAACTTCATCGTCTGAGTCCGACCACATGTTGAACAACACTGTAAGCAAGTCGCCAACTCAATTTTGTTTTATTTCAACGCACACCAAACGAAACAAGAAAACAAAACGTTTTGTTTTGTTACATTCTGTTTCGCTTGGTGTGTTTAAATAAAAAATGTTTTTTTGACTATCGAATCAAAAACGTTTTGCTTTATCCGGTGTGTTTTCAGCCTTAATGTTCGTCGATTCGACCACGCTACAATCGACATTTTGCGTTCTCTTCTCAGAGCGGGTACATAGTAAGTTATTGTCGCTAAGTAACTCAGCCACCGATGCGTTCTTGCGAATGGGAGTTGTGCCCGGCAGGTAAAATCAGTATTTTATTTTAATTTATTTTTGAAGTAAAACTTCTTTACGTACGATTGACTTCGGGAGTAACCTGGTGAATACACGTGACGAGAGCGTTACGAAAAGCATGATCGGAAGTTGAGAGGGAGATATAAGTTAAGGAAGATAAGAAAGAGAGAGAGTTACGTTTCATTTATTACTGTAGTGCAAGAGAGAGAGATGCCAGCACACATTTTCTTTCTTGCTTTCTCTCATAGTCAGTTATGTTTTGTATATCTAAGACACAGTGTAGGCCTATTGTCTGTATCACACTGTAGGAGCAAGAGAGAGGAGTGCGCGCGAACATTTTCTTTATCTCTTCCTCTAATAGCCAGTGCATGATATATTTATATATATATCTCAGGCAGAAAGCGATGAGTGTAGATATGTTGAATAGTGTAGAGATGAGTATTCAAGAGGTAGTTGTTTACATTTCGCCCAGTAATACAGGTAATAATATTAAAAAGTTTTTATATAAGAGATATGATTACGGCTCGTTACCACTAATTTTAGCAGGAGATTTCAATGTTAATTTAGCGTCCGAAGATGGGCAACTCTCCGTAAACTTTATACAAGATAAATAAGAACTACAAATGAATAATAACCGAAATGATGCAGTTTTCTCTAGATAAAGTGCGGTTCACATGGTTAGCCGCACCATTTTACTCTCAGTAAATTGTAGTTTTTCTCTTTGTTTTTTTTCATGAACTACCAAACAATGCGTTTATTTGAAAGGTTATTAAATTCTCTTTGAAAAAACCCTAAATTCAACATTATTGAGAGACACTTAACGGTTGTTTTGATATCTTTCTTCGCACTAGTGCAAAACAAGCTCAAATAAATCGGTTCACTTGGTTAGACGCACGAATTTATTCAGTTAGTTTCTTAATGTTGGGTAATGCAAAGTAAGTTTGGTTAATGAGTGTATGTTATAAAAGTTTTTCCGAGTGTTTAAAGAAAATGGGTAAAAAAAAAAATTTAATGGTATCGGAAAAAGCTAAAATTGAGGCCTACCACTCAGAAGGGTTTTCTATGCGGAAAATTGCAACTAAAATAGGACGAAGTGATAAAGCAGTTCGAAATTTTTTATCAAACCCTTCTACTCGTACCTACGGAAAAAATAACAAAGGCAGGACAAAAACAGCCTTAACACCGAACGAGAAGCGAAAAATAGTAGGAATTGCCTCAAATTCAGCACACTCTACGATGAAAATCAGACAACTAACGGGGGTAAGTGCCAGCTGTTCCACACTTGAAGTTCAAAAAGTTAAAAAAAAAACACCACTAAACGCTGCAAGAAAGGAACTTCGGTTGGAATTCGCGCGTCTTCACATGACATGGGATACTCAGGTTGGGAGTGTTTTAAATTGGAGAAATGTGGTGTTTTCTGATGACAAAAAGTTCAACCTAGATGGTCCTGATGGGTATAGTTTTTGTTTCCATGACATCCGCAAAGACGAATGCTTTTTGAATCGCAATCAATCCAAGAAAGGAGGAATAATGGTATGGGGCCATTTCACACTACGGCGCCTTTGAATTGGTTTTTGTGTCTCACAAAATGACAGGAATAACTTATAAAGCTCTTTTGTAAAAAGCTTTTCCAGCCATAAGAGAGCTTTTTGGACCAATCAAGTGGATCTTACAACAAGATAATGCTCCGATCCACAACGCGCACGTTGTTAAAGCATTTCTCGCTAGTGAAAATGTGGAATTGTTCCCGTGGCCACCACCCACCATACTCACCTGATCTAAATATTATTGAAAGCCTTTGGGGATGGCTGACACGTCAAATTTATGAGAGAGGCAAGCAGTATGAAAGCTGTGAGGAACTTATTGCCGCAATTAAAGAAGCCTGGTCTAAGATTTCATTAGATTATTTAAAATAATTGTATGAATCTCTTAAAGGTAACATTTTTGACGTCATTTCAAGTCGTGGAGGTTGTACAAAGTATTGAAACTGTGAAAAATATTTATAATACCTAATAATAAAAAAAGCAAACAAAAATTTTAGAAATCCATCAACTTTTTTTCAAACTTTAATCAGGTGCATCTAACCAAGTGAACCGATTTATTTGACATTTTTTTGCACTAGTGGGCAGAAAGAGATCAAAACAACCGTTAAGTGTCTTTCAATAATCTTGAATTTAGTTTTTTTCTAAGAGAATTTAATAACTTTTCAAATAAATGCATTGTTGCATGTGAACCGCACTGTACCTTTCTAATTTTCATTCGAAAACATATGTATCTTATTTTTCATACGATAAGCCTATTTTCTCGGTCTTACTATTAACCACAGTAATTACTGATGTATCTGATAATAAAAATAAATAAAATAATGAATAAAAATAAAAAATCAATTCAAAAATATTGATTTATCAATGAAAACCCGTAATAAATTTAAATATTTGTAGAAAATTAATATATGTATGTATATGTATATACATGTAACATGTAAATATTATACATACATAACATATATAAACATACACGCGACTCGTGCCAAAAATGTGTAGTCGTTCAGTGAAGTTTTAATTGTTATAGCTGTTAAGATCATTTTTACCAGTAAAAAGAAATTTTGAATTGAAATAAAAAAATGACGTTTACATCGTTTTAAGCAAGTTTATTTAACTATTTGAATTTTTCAGACTAAAGGAACAAAATGTGTTTTTTCATTTAGATTTTATTTATAAAACAAAAACCAATTTTTCATCACTTAAAAAAATATAAATTACGTTTTAATAAACAAGTTGATAAGTGCCTTCATCATTTTACTTAAATTCTGTGACACAGACGTACTTGCTGATAAGAACCGATAAGAAACGTCATTATATGGATATACTCTGCATTCGACAAACTTCAAGCAGAAAAAAACCCTTCTCGTTCAAAAGGGATTTGAACGATTTGGTCGATACAAAACATGATTTTTTTGCTTGGGCGTTCCTAACTTTCAATTGTAGCATTTCGTTGCAGAATTGTTTGCACGAGCACATACACAAGATCAGATGGTTTGAACGAAATGGTTGTTACAGCGCACGATCTATGTTTTGTCTTGTTTCTGTATTCGTTTCACACATCATACCAAGCTCGCCTCGTCTTGAACGAAATGGCCCATACAACACGTGAAATTCTTTTTTTCTTTGTGCCTATACTTTCCATTGTATCATTTCGTTGCCGAATCGTTTGAACGAGTTGGAAAGAAGAGTTGGAAAAAAGCTACGGTTGGTTGATAGGTGGTTCACTTCTGTGTGGAAATGTTGAAACAGGAAATGCACGAGTTGGAATATGAAAAATTATAGCAATGGGAAGAGAAGCATAAATATGTTCGGTTGTCTATATTTAGTTTAGAGAACGCAAAAATTGATATAACTTCTTGTGAAAGTAAGTCGTTCATGAACGCCTTGAACAATATGAGGCTTCGCCACTGATATACATGCATACAGATGGAGCTAAAGAAGTTTTACTTCAGTCGTGTGGTCTAAAGCACACTCCTTTTTATACCCTATTTTAAGGGTATATTAATTTTGACGCATAGTTTGTAACATACCTTAATATTGCCCGTAGACCCCTAAAAGTTACTATATTTATGATCAGCATCGATAGTAATGTCGATCTAGCCATGTCCGTCCGTCCGTCCGTCGGCAAAAATTAGGCCTTTAAACTGAGCCTAGAGAGCTGAAATTTTAACCATATACTCTCAAGGGTCCCGAAATAATCAAGTTTACGAATTTTTGAAATCCGCCCACAGACACGCCCACAAACTCAAAAAACAAAATTTTGGAAAAAATCGAATTTTGAGCTAGAAAGCTGAAATTTTTTATATATGATCTATGGCTCCTAAAACTGCTCGGGATATAAAATTTTCAAAATCCGCCAACTGACACGCCCACAAATAAATAAAACAATTTTATTGAAAAACCAAAATTTGAGCTAGGGAGCTGAAATTTATAATATATACTCTCTAGGGGGCCCTTTATGCTCATTTGTAAATATTTTCAAAATCCGCCCACTGACACGCCCACAATTAATTTTTTTTTTTTTTTGAAAATTCAAAGTTTGAGCTAGGGAGCTGAAATTT
The DNA here is from genome assembly GCA_949715645.1 of Portevinia maculata. Lineage (NCBI taxonomy): Eukaryota > Metazoa > Arthropoda > Insecta > Diptera > Syrphidae > Portevinia > Portevinia maculata. Next base: position 192,665,964 of record OX454525.1, read on the forward strand.
ATAATATATACTCTCTAGGGGCCCTTTAAGCTCATGTGTAAATATTTTCAAAATCCGCCCACTGAGACGCCCACGATTAAATAAAACAATTTTATTGAAACACCCAAGTTTGAGCTAGGGAGCGTTTTTTTCGATGAATTCCTTTAAATGTTATATAAGAAAAATATGTAGAGCGTTCTTAACAAATCAACCATACTTAGACTTTTGTCACGCCCACTTATGAGGGATAGGAATAAGAATAGGGTATCCAACAGTTTGCCCAAGCGGACTGTAGCCCGTACCTATGTTTTTAACAGTGCCTGATATATATTTCAGTTAGATTTTCATGTATTTTTTTGTATATAAATACAAATACATACTCGTATATTTAAATAAAATAACGTTTTTTATTTGGGAACATGTTTGTTTATATTTCTGAAAGAAAAGTTAACATATAAGTATTAGGAAGAACATTTAGTACAGTTCGTCGTTTCGGCAAACATTTAGCTTATTAGGGGTAGTCCACAACGTTAACTTTCTAGGGGTAAGCCATTCACTAACCACGGCGGGCATCGAATCCTCCCTATATTTAAAAAAAAAAAAAAACAAACTCAGCGGGACCTCAGCAAAAGCACAAATTCCCAGCCCGCCCCTGCGTTAGAAATATCATAAGTCATCATATTTGATTAATATTTAAACACAAGTTCTAGATCTAAATACTCCTGACATCATGCATTCCAAAGCTCTGTTACTTCCACAATCATTTGTCATCACCCGCCCAGTATGTTGTAATTTAATTGAACTGCCACCGAATTAAGAAAGAGATTGTTAAAATTCAAATTGCTTTGCTTTAGTGTCACCACAGCTAGTCTATCTTTGCATATTTTCACCGCCTCTCGACAAAAAATTCCTCAGCTCAAAGGATAAAATTAGTAAATGAGAAGATATGTATAAATTTTTGCTTGGTAGTAGCACAAGGTCGTCGCATATAGACCAACGGATTGAGATAATTTTATATGCAATTTACGTCAATTGGCGGGCTTTGCATTAGCTCCACACCACCACCCACTCGGACATGTTGAGCATAATCGCTTTGCATCTGCATCTTTGTCTTCATCTAGTCTATTATTTATCACACATTTGGGTCGAATGTCAAGAGCAAAAGTTTCGCCAAAGCGAGGAAATTTGTCAAACTGATACGTTGACCATGGGACTGCTCGACTGGACCGAGCCAAGATAATGACACGATTATACATTTTATTCCTATCCTCCTCGCTTAATTGAAAAATTTGACTCCCCTTTGTCTTTGCACATGCTGTAGCTATGCATAGACGAGTATTTATCCATAGCGCTGATTGAAGTATGCCAGTCTTTGAGGCGAAGTGCATTTTGATTTGTTTCAAGTGAGTGGCAATCTAAACTAGAATAAGATTGGAATGCATTCGACGTTCTTTATCGCAGACAAAGATTCAGATCTTTCTATAATCATCAGAGTAGGCGTGTGTGTGTGTGCACGTTTTTAGAATCTTTTTAATTTCCGCCGCTTATTGGATATCAGCATGGAATGATCATCATTGGGATATCTGTAGCGATGTGGCGGGAGGTGGCGACCAACAGATGGATAGGTTAGGAATCGATAAAACTATACACAGGCATTGGGGGAATCCGATGAAAACACACCTACTGTTCGACCTTGTGAATTAAGCGAAGATAAATTTTGAGTGTTTAAATCATCATATTATTAGATACTTGTTATTGCATCTAGATGATTTATTCATTTGATTTAGAGCATAACAGCACAGACGATGTGTGGTTGATCAACTGCTCTCCTTTTGACGAGGTTGGGGTCACTAAAGTAATGTACGAGCACTAAAGGGATTTTTTAGTATCCTTATCATGTAATAGCTACACAGCGCGGGCGTGAAGGAAATCAGGATTAGAAGACACGGAGAGATGCCGATGCACGTTCGTCTTAAATGTTTGTAGGTTATACCGTGAAGGAAAAATAGAGCGTGGAAGGGTATTTCATGTTCGTGTTGTACGGCTGAGGAAAGATTCTTTGAACTGCATTGTACGTCCATCGTTGAACGCAACTGGCTATTTCGTTGGAGCACTTATGGTGGAAATAACGATAGAATAACGAAAGACAGGAGACATTACGACGATGACTAAGAGAGTCAATCGATGTCGTGATGTCTCGGTCCTCAATGAGTTTTATCGCGCGTTTTTGGATCCTGTCAAGTAGCTCCAAATAAGTTATTGGTGCACCAGACCAGATAAGAGCGTTATAATCGAGTTTCGGGCAAATAAACGCCTCATAAATTGTAGCCAGATCAGAAGGGGTGAAATATTTCTTACATCGCTTAAGGAAGCCTTGACATATTGCAGCGTTCTTGGCGACATCGAATATATATCCAACGAAGATTGTCATTAACACACATACTATCACTGGATAAAGTCAGTTTTGCTTTAATGAGTTTAATTAGAATGCTTTCGGGACTTGGGTCCCGATTGCGTTTGACGGTTCATTGTACTTCAGAATAGCATGCCATTTGCTGCTTATAGCGATTAGCATTAGAGTAGTATCAGAATGTTAGTGTTACAGAGTTACACTTACCCAACCTGTTCATCCTAGCGACGATTTCCTCAACAATTTTTGAGGTTTTTGTCTCACGCAGGGAACTTACTTTAAAATCGCAAAATTATTTCTTTTAACATAAGTTCATTTCCTATTAAAAAATATCACAGTCATTGGATAATATTTATTTGATATTTTTATTTATTTTAAGTACTTAGTTACACATTTTTTATTCAGTGTTTTATTAATTTAAGTTCGATATTAGTTTAACAATAAAAATCTGAAATATCTGTAAATAATGCGTTTTATAAACTTTAAAACAAATATTTGTTTGCCCTTTAAAGGTTTAATGGATCAGAGCCGTATCTTTCTAAATTTTGTTCCCGAATATAATTTATCTTTAACTTTCAGCGAAATCGGTGAACCGGTGGACAACACAGTTGGACCAGTGTGGACGCAGTGAAGTGGAAGGGTTACGATCATTTAAATCCCGATCATAACCTCGTCGATACAGAGAAAGAAAAAGAAAAATCGAAATCGGTTAACTTTTTAACGATTGTTCGGAAAGGGCTAGGCCATTGTTCTATTCCATATTGGGAAACATAGATGAAATATTTAAACTGGAAGTTATAATGAAGTCGATACTGAAACAAAAGTAAGCTAAGAAGTAAAAACTTCCGACAATTATTTACGATTTCCTTTTGTAAAGTCAAAATTCCACCAGTTGATACAAGATGCCTTAAAGCGTTTTATAGGCGCCACCTGGTTTCTTCAAATACAAACATCACGTTTTTTCACATTTCTGGAATAAATTATCAATTAAAATCAAATTAATCAAATAAACAAAACTACACGAATAGATACATTGTTGTGCAAATACGAGTATCTATAGAAAATGTAATCTACACCAAATTGATTGATATTCTAAGAGTAAGTTCACGGCGTAGAAATTAGTAAGGTGTCAGCTTATAAATTACTGATTATCTCCGTATACGAGCGGAACAATATAAAGAGCTTAATATTTGCTTCCAGGAGTTGTCGATGATCATTAATCATTAACAAATGGCCAATTAACCCCTTAGCTCCCATTTTATTTTATTTTGATTGTTGTGTTTATTCAGTGGAATATTTTCATTTTCTATTGCATCAAGTTCAGACTCTGAAGAAAAAGATTCAAACTCTTGGTGTAAGTTACTTTGTCAGTCACATTTTAATTCATTTGAAGAGATGTCATCATCTATATTTGGGTCATATTCTGATCCAAGTTTTCATAAGAGAACAATGCAGTGCGACTACTGTCGATCAAGGCGAAATGACAATAGCTTGTAGCTCATTTGTCGGAGGGTTGCTAGAAATATAAAAAAACCAGTGAGTCACTTAAAAAAGGAAAAAATATATGTGGTTATCCCAACTGTAGGTACCTTTTAAACTATTTTTGAGACATAATCCCGATGGCACCGAAAGGGTAGGTCTTATGAGGATAAAGTAAGATTAGTTTTTTGATTTAATAGTTTATTGAACACATACACAAAATCTGATTGAAATACAGTGGCAAAGTGTGTGAATGGCCTGTACCGGGAGTTAAAAATAATTTCTTTTTCGGCTGATGATAGAACACCTTGTACAGGGGCACAACTATTTTCAAAAAAGCCGCTCAGAGAAGAAGAAATTCCCAGGAAATCCGTGCGCCAAAAGCTCATCAACAATGCTCAAGAGGTGCTTCTTCCGTTAAAGAAAAGAAAATCAGTTGGCCCGCACGAGATAGAAGATATCGGGTTCAAATGGCCCATCGCTAAACTGTGTACAAAAGAAAAGGCGATACGCGAGACTGTGTTAATTACCGTTCAATAAAGCTGATGTCACACATCATGATGATCGTTGAGTAGGTATTAGATAGCCGGGAAAATAATTAGGGTACTTGAAGACCAGTGTGGGCTTGTCGCAGGTAAATCAACCAACAATGTAATCCGAAGTATAAGGATCATGATAGAAAAAAATTGTGATTCCTTAAAGGACTTGCCTATGGTCTGGGTTGATTTTGAAAAGGACTTTGATAGACAACCAAGAGATCTGTTGTGTATGACGCTAAGTCAACGATGGGTTACAGAAACCTACTTACAGGTGATCATAGACATATATGAGGGAGTAAGGGCAAGAGTAAGATAACCCGCTGGCGTCCATCCTTGATTATCTACTTGGAGGAAAAGTGACGGACTCCAAAGTGCATCAGTAATTCTTTGCTGACGATGGATCCATCATTACTGGCGATCAATCGTCCCTCCAGCGAGCAGTTGATGTGTGGGTGAAAGTTTTGGAGGTGAAAGGGTTTCGTATTGATACGAAAAAACAGAATACTTGTGCTGCCCGTTCTCTGATGCAGTGCGACCTATTCCAGACATTTATATGATGGGAGAGTGATTCCCAAGTGCGAAAAGTTCAAATATCTGGGATCTATGATCAATAGCGAAGCGAGCTTGATGACGACATTAAACATCGGGTAAGCGTAGGGTGGATGAAGTGGTCCGAAAACTCAGCCATCTTCTGTGACAGGCAAATACCCCTTAGCTGAAAGGACTGCTTTACCCTACAGTTGTGCGACCGGCGCTCACATTCGCTTCAGGGCTGACGTTATTTTCTGAGGTCGTAAGTGGGAGCGTTTGAACCCTTTACTCCAGAGCAAAGCCGCACCGTCATCAAGGGAAAAGAAGAAGAAGGAGTTGATTGTACACACCGAATAAGAAGTTCCAAGATCCGAGGAAGCCTTCACGTCAAAGAACATATCTCGAAGAAAATGGAGCTCGAGCGGCTCAATTGCCTCCGTCATGTTCCAATACAAATGCGAAAGATAGACAGGCCTAAAATCTCCTGGATCACACAAATGCAGCAATACCAGCATTTGATTGGCTTCAGTGACGATGTGATTCGAAATCGGGAAGTCTTGCCATACTTTGTCAATCAGGTGAACCGCACAGGCGGACCAGTAGGGGTGCTTACTATCCCTGTAATACAGATCATAACCTCACTGTTGAAAGATAAGAAATTGATTGTATGTGCTCCTAACAGGCCAGATTATGGAAGTGAAAAACGTGTAAATTTGACCCCATATCCTTATCGTTCAGAAGTGATAAGAAATTTGCGTTCATTTTGCGCTTTTACATATACACCTATGATTCCTTTTACCTATTTTTATCACATACGCATGTTGCCGAAACTCTGTCTTAGATATGTGCGTATCTAGTACAGAAAATAGCTTACATAATCACACAAAATATTCCTTATCTAATTTTTTTTGTCTGAAGAACAAAGATAAAAAAAGATGGTTAAATTTCACTTCCCAACAGTCACCATCAGAGTTTGCGCAGATTATTATTAAAAAAAAAATAGACTCACGCATTAGGTCATTTAATTGGAATCTTTAGATATTTCCTAGTTTGTATCTGACGCAAGCATTCAATTAATAGATGAGTCGCCTATAATCCCGATAATAAAAACAGATAAAAACTTAAAGTATTTATGTCACGTTTCGCCTATAGGTCTCTGATAGCTAGTATCTCGTCTTCCTGTTATGAAAGCTTTTAACTAATTAAAGATTTAAATATTTTTCAATGAAATTTAAAATATTTGCAGAATTGGAGGAATAGGTTCATAATTTTACTAAACTAAAAACTCAGGTAGTTTCCTCTTTCTCTTTGGCCGCCCATACACAGCGAAAGGCTGTTAAGCTTTTATGGTCAAACAAAAATTATAAAAATCAGCCAGCCACCACCAGAATGGTAATGCGTCAGAGAGCTTGTTGGCTTCACCTATTTTTATAAAGACTTATTTACATGTGCGATAGATAGATTGATAAACAAATTACATGTGTGTGCATATGGGAAAATAGAGCTAGAGTGTGCATTGTCGGCATTAGTCATCATCAGATGCAATTCTATATTTGGAGTTGACGGTGATAGTTTGCGAGTTGGACGGGATTGTGTAAGACAAATAAACAAGCAAAAAGAAGGAGTAGTAAATGAGGTAATAGCTGATATGATAATGGTAATAATAATTTTGTGACAAACTTGTCAAAGAGGTAATTCTAACGAGCCTATTACGAGTAAGTGCTTGTTTTTTTCCTTTTTTTATTACTGCCGTCTTTTTGATTATTTTGTCTAAGTGAGACATTTAAACTTAATAAAAATGTTACATGATAAACTGATTGCCAGTTTGAAAGATATTGATTCTTGGAAAATACGAACATATCCAAATATTTGACGCAACAGTTGACTTGTTGAATGGGGTCTTGAAGTGTTGTATTACAAAAGCCTTACTGTTTTGTTTATCCATACTGTGAGGCTCTCATCTCTTCGTTTAACGAAGAAGATAAAGGGCAATTTTTGTCTCATGTAAATTGGTACACTTCGATTCCCATATATGTATAGTAGGTTAAATATTCGTGAATTGTGGCCTAGGTTGTTTTGTAACGCACAGCATCGGCCGCCAATTGCAGATCCATTTAACTTTAACTGGTATTCCTTCGGCTTTGTAGGCGCGCACCCTTTCCATGTTAAAAGAAGATCGATTTCGCTGCGGTACGGCCGTCATGGCATTTGATTACGGGGCGGGGAGGTGCCAGCCTTTCAATTATTGCCCCTTGTCGATAGACCAATCAGCGATTTGTCTTCCATATCTTATATGTTTTGCATTATTAACTACAACCTGCTTCCACGAAATAAGAACGTTTTGCAGGTACCTTCCCATTAGAAGTTCCTTCTAACTCCGCAATTTAAACGCGGCTTTTTATGCGCGGTTACTGACATGTTAAAAAAAGATTGCACAAGATGAACGATGGTCGTCACTAATAAAAGTAAAGAGATCGCTTCGATCTCCTGAGTAACAGTACATAAAATACTCACCCAAGAAGGTCATATACGATGAGGCTCAGTTAAACAGGATTGACAATTTATGTATTGATGTAATTCAAAGACACATTTCAAGGAGGATGGCCAGCGACAATAGCCGTATCTTTAAGGTTTATAGCCCTAATAAAATGTACCCAGAAAGCACGCTCCGGTCTGGCTTATTTATATTCATGAAAAAGGGCTGGTACAAACGAGCGATAGTATCCCGGTCCACCGTAGTGCAAAGTAAAACAAAAACATAGGGACGGGCTACAGTCCGCTTGGGCGAACTGTTGGATACCCTATTCTTATTCCTATCCCTCATAAGTGGGCGTGACAAAAGTCTAAGTATGGTTGAATTGTTAAGAACGCTCTACATATTTTGTTATATAACATTTAAAGGATTTTATCAAAAAAAACCAAGCTTTTGTAAAAAAAAACGCTCCCTAGCTCAAACTTTGGTTTTTCAATAATTATTTTATTTAATTGTAGGCGTGTCAGTAAGCGGATTAAAAAAATGAACACATGAGCATAAAGGGCCCCTAGAGAGTATATATTATAAATTTCAACTCCCTAGCTCAAACTTTGGATTTTCAAAATAAGTTTTTTTTTTAAATTGTGGGCGTGTCAGTAGGCGGATTATGAAAATTTGTACACATGAGCATAAAGGGCCCCCTAAAGAGTATCTATATATTATAAATTTCAACTCCCTAGCTACTTTGTATTTTCCATAAACGTTTTTTTTTTAAATTGTGGGCGTGTCAGTAGGCGGATTTTGAAATTTTTTACACGTGAGCATAAAAGGCCCCTAGAGAGTATATATTATAAATTTCAGCTCCCTAGCTCAAATTTTGGTTTTCCAATAAAATTGTTTTATTTAATTGTGGACGTGTCAGTGGGCGGATTTTGAAAATTTTATCTCCCGAGCAGTTTTAGGAGTCATAGATCATATAAAAAAAATTTCAGCTTTCTAGCTCAAAATTAGATTTTTTCGAAAAATTTGTTTTTTTGAGTTTGTGGGCGTGTCTGTGGGCGGATTTTAAAAATTCTTAAACTTGATTATTTCAAGACCCTAGAGAGTATATATGTAAAATTTCAGCTCTCTAGGTCCAGTTTAAAGGCCTAACTTAGCCGACAGACGGACGGACATGGCTAGATCGACATTACTATCGATGCTGATCATAAATATAGTAACTTTTAGGGTTCTACGGGCAATATTAATTTATGTTACAAACTATGCGTCAAAATTAATACACCCTTAGAATAGGTTATAAACGGGGACAAAACGGATACCGAACATTAATTCATTAAATTTTGGTAAATGTTCGAGGGGATCAAGACTCCTTTCCAGTTCAGTGCGAAGCATTTAAAGGCATCGTCTTAGTTTGAAGATGTTTGAAGTAAGCTAGGCTGAGCTAGCGAGTTTTAAAAGAGGCCGGGCCCACCAATATGAATTGGTGTCTTCGAGTGTTGGCTGTTGATTAACGACCTCGCTCACCTCCCGGTAGTGCATTGGCTACTATCAGGCTAAACCGAACAAAAGAGGCAGTATTCAAAACTAATGGATCACAGAACTCCAACAACACTAGCATTTGATTGGCATCAGAGACTAACTGATTCGATGTTTTTAAAGTCGTACCGGCGAACTTCACATGCAGGCACGAATGGACGCAATAAATTGGAAGGGTTATGATTCTTTAACCTTGGAAGTACATGCTTCGTCGGTTCGACGTTTTAGTGAAAATACCAAAAGAACTAAACCCGTGAACATTTTGTTCCAAGGTAAAATGTTGCAAGAACCGAACTTCTTTAAACTAAACGAACTAAGTAATTGAAAACAAACGACTTTAAAAGTTGTTGGTGCATAGGTCATCTGAATGAACGCTTTTAATAAATCGTCGTTGATTTGATGAAGCATGCACTTCCAGGGTTAAAGACTGATCAAAGCCTGCGGCTGTGACACACACAGATATGTATTTTGCACATCAAGAAGGCAGATGACTCGAGACTTGCTGCTTCGTTTTTACTTTCCACTACTACTACTTGAAATTCGCGCATCACGGACGAAATTGAGGGAGGCATATTCATTGGTCGAAACGTTGGAAAAATGAGAGAAAACTGTCATTGACGATTGAAACACAGTTCAGTAAATAATAGTCAAACTCGACCGGTGATTGTTTCAAATAGCTAAAATTGTAGCGCTGTTTTTGACATTTCGGCAAGGAAGTTAGTTGAAAAATGGCATCAATTTTACTGTACTGACATTTTCTAAGATCTTAGGCAGTTGGGTCATTCAGTGGTATTTACGTAATTATAGGTTAGGCAATGCGGCCAATGTATGTCTTCGATTACAACGTCAAAGTCAAAAAGGGATTCTTTGGAGCTGTTCCTTCCGGAAAAATGCATTAACCCTGCCGAATGCGTCGAAAAAACGCATAAACGGATTCTATGGGTTGGGCACTTAAACTGGCTCAGTATACAGACTATACGTTATACAGTTGTGTTCGGCAATAGCAATCAGCAAGGCGTACGTGAATAGATTTGTGTATGCAGCTGGAAGTGGGAGAAGATACTAACGGTTCCGCTGTAGCTCATGATGATTATTGTTGTACTGTACAGCATACAGTTCCAACAGTGAATTTTCGCATAATGATCACGTAATACCAATCTGAAATTTTAGAGTTTGTTTTCGAAATTACAAAGAGGGGTAGGTACACTTTTTAAGCAGCAGCGTTTAAAATAGAATAAGGGAAAAGTAAAAGCGAACACATGGGGCAGAAAATTACATATTATGCAAAGAACGCAGTTTCGTCGTCGCCTTAGCCTACATTCGTAAATTAATAGTTTTTTTTTTTCTGAGGTATATTTAAATCTTAAATAAATACAACGTTACTGCGCCTACCTCCTGGGGGTAAGTGCCAGTTGCCTGGTAGGCGCCTGGGTCCGCTTACTTTTTCGAATCAAATAGTGACCGCTTCACGGGTTGAAAGGATTTCACCCTTTTCTCCGAATGGTAAAGCTCATGTTAATGGTATTATATCGAAATTTTCGGGCAAGTACAACTGCAAGTTTTTACTCAATTGCATGAACGATTCGGTACATAGAACCAAAAAGAAAATATGCAGTAGTGGGTAAACTGCTGGTCTGATTTTTAACAAACTTAACAGAAACACTCTCGGACCAATAATATTTGCGTGCAAATTTGAGGTCAAACGGTTCAGTGGATTCGGATAAAATAGCATAGATACAAACATATTATATATGTATATATAGGTACATAGGCATACATATATATGTATATATAGGTACATATGTAGATTGATTTTTTTATAATATTTTAGATCTCGATAACAACCCCACCTATCGGATCCAAAACTATACTATCTTTTAAGCTAAAGTGAACCAATACATGTTAACAAAATTTCATTGAAAGCGGTTTGGCAGCTTAGGAAATAAGCGTGTACGAACACAGTGACACGTGGTTTCTATATATAAAGATTTAAACACTGTCAAAGATTTATTTACCAATTTTTATTGAAATGATTTAAAACTGGTTCGCTGGCTGATCTACTTACATGATTAGCTTGTCTATATCTACTCATTCATGTATGTAAATTTGTCAATACAATGTTAAACTACAGTAGTCGGTTGCAATGACAAAACTTATTCCGCTGCTGCATTTCTATGAATATTTTCAAAGAGAAAAGCGCTAACAGCGCCCTGAGATACATTTAGTTATGTAATGTAGCTACTGATGAAAAATAAAACAACGGTACGATACCTGCATTCTTATCAATTCAGGGGCATTCAAACTAGGGTTACCAGGTTTATTTCATTGCCTCACGGGACAAATGTGACACTAAAAGAAACCACCTGGGATCTTAACGTTTTTCCCGAGGTTAAATAAACACATAGAATTCATTAAATAAATACATTTATTATAAGTACATAGTTTTGTGACTGTTTTTTTAAACCTCTAATTAATTATTAAGCAAGCAGTTGCAAAGTACTTTTATTCAAAAACTACATGATGAAACCCTGATCGATACATTAAATATTTATAGTTAATCATTGAGTTTATATAGCAATTTTTTGCCAATAAAAATAATCAATTTAATATTTTTGTTATAGTCAAACAATTAAGCAACAGAGCAGGATCATTCAAATTAAATAACAAATAAAAGTTTTGATAGAATGTTGTTTTTTGAAACATTGTACCGTTTTGTATATCCAATAATAATTATTTTAAATTTGATCCATACGTTGAAACATGCCTTAATATTTGTCGTAAAAAAAATTAAGCTAGAAATTTAGGAAGGTTTTATCGAAGAACGCGACATTTGAATGAGAATTGGTTAAGTGTAAACTCATGGAGGTATTTGTTTGGTAAATATTTAAAGATTTTAACATGAGATAATTTGTGTAGTAATGCAAATTGTTACCCGGGAAAAAGCTGTACCGCAAATTAAATGTTGGCAGAAAATAGAGGATAGCCGGGTAAACCGGGTAAACTGGCAACGCTTATTCAACCCGTAATGGTAATGATCAGCTTTATTATGAAGATGTCGAAATTCGATTGTCTAGAAGATGTTGAAAAAACAGAAGCCAACAAACCTTACAACAATCGTGTCTTCCCGAAATTTCAATCAAAACTCAAAACAAATTTCATTTCCTGAAACAAAGCCACGGACAAATTAATGCATTGAAAGTGAAACCGCATCCTCAGCTTCCCTTGAGCCAGTCGATGGGTCAATTATACAAAAATTTGCATTTCTTTACATACATTACCCGCCAATCGTGTCCATACATATTGATTAAAAAAAAAACAATTATCTTATTTAACCGTAGTAAAATTAATTAATAACCAATTGACTAACTGGTTTCCATCAACAAAAGTTGAAAGCGCCATTACCATGCACGCACAATCGTATTCTTGTTTCTGTCCACAAAAGCTTCATTAATCACCCATATCAATTAGGATGGCAGCAGACCTGATTGTGAAATACATTATAAGAAGCCCATCCAATCCAACAAGACAACAGTAGCACTAACGATTCATCACGCCTCGCGGTCTAACTTAACCCAAACTTGCATGTGTGTGGGTGCTTGATCTTTGTCAATTTAGTACTTTCAGCGTATACGTTTACAATAAAGTCCTAATGGTTGTAAAATGTTTCTAAATAAATACCATAATTGGAGGTATGGATGCAAGATGATATGCTGACTGCTGACTTGTAGGAAGTAGAAGTTGTTAGATAAGGTTTATTTAACGATTTCGTTTGATTGTATGTTGTTGTTTTTTTATGTCTGTTTGACATTTTTAACACTTTTAACTGTAGCAGCTTTCGGTGGAAGAAAAATTGAATAGTTTACGACTTTCGACAGAGGAATAGCATGTTTTTTCATTTTGTTTTGACATACATCATTAATTTTGTTTACAAATGAGGATTGCGTGTGAATAGGTAGGTAGTGAGTTTGTTTGGTAATGAAACATACGAAGTGGAATGTGGGCTAGATCACTTTGATGGGAGGCGGTATATTTGTTCACCGGAAATCTCAGGTTGAAAATGATTTGGACAAGGGAAACCTCAGCTTGGACTACTTTGTATTTTCGATAGGGAACTGATGCATGAAGTGCGCATTTGGTAAGCATTATCCTATTATTCCTGTTCATAAACAATGATTTAATTAAATATTTAGGAGATTATTTTGGTTTAATGAATGAAGAACAACATTTCCTTTATTTTTGCAACAACACGTCGACTAGAATTATCCTCTGTGAATCTCAGTTTCAGCCCTCAACTTTGTTGTTTGAAACCCATGAGGATACGTTATCGTTTGAACACATCATCTCTTTAAAATTGATGTTATCTTGGAAAACTAAAACTAACGCTACACAAGCTCAAACAACGAACTATGTATAAAAAGAACAACACAACAATTATAATGAGAACCTAAGTATTCAGATACGATAATTTTAATGGTATCCACCAGTATCTTCATGCCAAGAAACCTCATATCCTCACCAAACCAAAACCCAAGCCCTACGGGAAGAGTCGGCAGAGCCAAACGCTCTCGATTTCAAATAGTTTCTTTCTTGCTAAACCTTCAAAGGACATGCTTCTCCGAACGGACTAAGTGCAAACAAAATAATCATATACATCCATGGATAGCGTTAAAGTTATGACCAGGATCAGTATATGATCCGCCGGTTTCGAATCACTTCTTCACAGAGGCAAATAAAATTCTGGTTTTATTGCATTTGCGGGATCCAAAAGTTGTTGTTCCGCCTCTTTTTTTCGATTTTGACGCCTGCATTCTCATGTCACGAATTTCTATGCTCACTTAAGTTAGAGTTTTAAGATATTAAAATTCTGCGTTGCTGGACTTTTTTTTTAAAAAAATTCTGGCTCGCCAAGGCGATTTATAAGGGGGGACACTTCGACCTAAAAAGATCTTTTGTGCCGTATGGGCCAGAAAAATTTAATCTAGTAGAATTTCCACTTTCCGTGTAAAGCGGACAATTTTACCAGTAGAAGAATTCTTTATGTCCTCGGGGCTCATTTGCTCCCTGAGAAAGATCTTCTTTTTAATTCCATTAAGGGCTGGACATTCACATAAAATGTGTTCAGCTGACTCGTGCTCTTTAAGACAGAGTTGGCACTCAGGAGAGTCTGATATTCTCATTTTGTGTAGATGATATCTTAAACCATGGTGATCAGTAAGGTAACCTACTAGGTTTTTGATATCATACCTGCTTAGGTTTAGACATTTGCTGGCATTTTGATTGAAGCGCCGAATGGCTCGTTTGGCCTGTCTTAGACCTGGGATGCTTTCCCATAGATAGATACATTTTCTATGTTCCCAGCTTTTGGTTACTGGACTTACCAGGATGTTAAAATCGCCAGTAACCAACTCGAATCATTTTAACCATATCATATTCATATCTCTAACCCAAAAAACCTGAAATTTAGACGATGCAGTGAAATAACGCCAAACGAAATAAGGCCAAATGTCAACATTTGTAAAACACCTTGTGAAATTGAAATAAGGCCAGACGAATTCACCCAAAGTTCAATAAGGCCAAATGCTAAAATAAAACCTCGCATCTACTCCAAATCAAACAGTGACGTCATGCATGCAGCACGCTACCCCATGCAACAAATTGTTGAAAATAGCACTAATAGAAAGTGAAATATTGCCAAACCACTCCACCAATTTAGAAATTTAACATGCACGCTTTAACTAAGGTTCTTGCCCGGTTATCCCTTTGTTATCCACTATTTTAAAGTTTCTAAAAATTTGACAAGCATAGCATCCAAAATAGAATACGTCAACATTTAAATAAAGTAGACGCACATTATGATGAGTAGCGATTCGTTAAATTAAGTTCGCTTCAAAAAATGTCAAAAATATAGCGAGTTCGATTTTCGATAAATTGCGAGTAGCGGACATATCGCTAATAATTCGCTGAACTTTTCAAAACCAGTAGAACCAAAATATTAGATATTAATAATACTGCGACTAGGGAAAATCGCTAAAACATTAAAACCAAGTCGAGCGTTCGATTCGCAACTTATAATGTTTGCTGCTTTCATAACCTAGCGTTGTTTCAAGTGTACGGTATTTAAGATATTTACGTACTTGTAGATTTCTAATTCTAATGGACGACTTCGTTGGCATAAACGGCTTTTGTATAGGAGAACTTGGATCTCTTTTAACAATTACGTTTTTTGCGAACTTCTCCAACCCCATCTTTATAAATATTTAATTAAATACAAAAAACGCTGTAAGGACATTTTCTAGTCGCGCAGTGTAAACTCTCATCACCATTTTCAACATAAACCCAATGGAATTGTCTGTTCGCAAACGCTGTGGAGACTACTACACACCAAGTACTGCACAAATCATTAATCTATGCCACACATGTCAAGATCGTGGTGTCAAGTAAGTCACAATGAATCGCAGTTTGAGACTTCATCTCATTTGTCTAAGAAAATTGGAAACTAGCGATAAAGGGGACTAATTTGTCATGTCAATTATTGATAATTATTAATGTAATGAGCTTGCGTCAGTGTATAATGTTTTGTTGTAATTTTAAAATGCCTTTGGGTAATAAGGCTAACTGGTCTTTATGGGGATTTATTTGTACATATAAAGCTTACATAAGAAATTGAAAAAGATATTTATACAAGCACGCAATGTGTCCTAATAGCATATCTCAAGTAGCGACAAGAAGCAAGTCATAGACACTCAATGTGCTTAAAAATGGGGATACGTTTGTGTCTACAGACTACCACTTCATATGTTCGCGTGAAACTGAAACCGATTCAACATCGCCCCTACTTCATACAGAATAAGAAAACCTCTTGAAAATCAGCATTCCACGTCGACAGTCTTTAATTTTGTGATCTTAACCTTGTACAAGTTGACATAAAGTCTTTGCAAAAAGCATTGAACTCCCGTCTAAATTTCTTTTAAATTTGCCTGAATCAATAAACATTACTCTCGTTTAAGATACGTTTATATGCAATCCATTCGCATGTCCCACTAACACGATTTTAGTTCCGAAAGGTTGCCACTGGAGGTGCAATAGCCCCTTTATATTCTACAAACCATGTGCAACATAAATTTAGATCTTAAGTCACAATGCTCGCTAATTGTATTTCTGTACGTTCTGAGACACATGATACATCTTCTGTTTTATGCGATTTTTCTCAGTTATTTTTCATTCCACAAACAGACTGT
The DNA here is from genome assembly GCA_949715645.1 of Portevinia maculata. NCBI lineage: Eukaryota > Metazoa > Arthropoda > Insecta > Diptera > Syrphidae > Portevinia > Portevinia maculata. Next base: position 192,682,149 of record OX454525.1, read on the forward strand.
CAAGTGGCGGTGCTTGACAGTTCGTACTACGTATCTGTATCTCAATGACTCGCGGTTGCCTCCTAATTATAGTTTTTTTTTTTCATTTCAACTCGTACATTTTTCCTTTTATTTCTGCTCTCTTATGATGAGGCTGGTACGAAGTTATGGGGGGTTATGTTGAAGATATCAGGCCAACGGACCGCCAAGCTACTCTCACGATGTGCTGACTACCTTGACGCGCTCGTACCTTATTATGCGTCATCCAAGCAATCTTACAAACAAGGACTGTCATTTAGTAAGAAAATCAAGGCTCGCAGCAGCAAGAGCACTGTTAAGGGTCTGGAAGTGAGAGGCGCATAGAGTGGATGGAGCCTTAAGATGTTTTGTTGGTAACGAAATACATAATTAGCAGCTGCGGGATTGGGCTGTTGTTGTGGTGTTGAACTTATGACTTTAAGAAACTTAAGATTTGCGGAGAATATACATACTATATACCATAGCAATGTACAAATTAAAGGAACGTAAAGTCGTTAGCAATGCAAAGATTAAGGTAGAGCTCATATAGATATACGACATTTGTTATTCTTTTAATTTAATGACAACATAAAGTAAGTAGTTAAGTACTGACGAGGTGATCAAAGCTCGGAGGTCTGCCGATACATTTTGAGGTCAAACCGGCAAAGCGAAAGGCATCCAACATAATTTCTCTTTGGTTAAAGAACTCTTCGATATCATTTAAGACATGCGTGCTGTGCATATTTCAATCGTACGATGGAATGATTAGAGATTGTTTAGAACATCAAACAAATTCAAAGTTGGAAGCCGTGCAGTTTGGAACGGTGCAGGGAAATAAGTCCACGGGAACTAAGTCCAAAACCACTTTCGCGAAGTGGACTTAGTTCCCATGTAAAGTGGGAACTAAGTCCATTTTTTTATGGGAACTTAGTACACATTCAAAAATAAGAAGACGGAACTAACATCCAACATTTAGAATTAGACAAAAAACTGTAAAGTGCAGTTAGTTATTACACTCTTTAAGCAAAATCTTAAGCTTATCATGGTGACATAAAGCCAAAGTTTCAAAACCGCTCCTCGCACCTACTCCAAATCAAACAGTGACCCCAAGCAGGGGGGTTGCAGGGCGGCAGTATGCCCCCCCATATGCATTAGACTATTTATGGAATCTACTTGCGATTTCGTAACTAATCTCATAAACAGTGCAATCCATATGGGGGGACATGCTGCCCCCCCTGCAACCCCCCTGCTTGGGGTCACTGTTTGATTTGGAATAGGTGCGAGGTCACGGTACCTATATTACTCTGTCTCAGTTAGAAGTTAATTTCTATTTTGTTAATAAAAATTGCAAAGTACCTACTTGACTCTTTAATTTTATTTTGTTCTTAGTCGACAGTGAGAATTTACTACACATTAAAAGGGAACTAAAACCACTCAGAGTTTTGGGAATTTATTTCCCACCTTACATGGGAACTAAGTCCACTTCGTGAAAGTGGTTTTATTTCTCACTTAATGGGAACTAAGTCCCTCAGTGGACTTAGTTCCCGTGGACTTATTTCCCTGCACCGTTTGGAACACTGGGCATACTTGACATCTTTAATCAAAAGGGGTTTATACCACTTGCCAGGAATTCTGTCATACCTGTTGCACAAGATTGAAATCCCCTACGCGCAGGCATCAAAGGTATATCGATCTTCACAGTTGAATCGCAGACGGAGAAGGGAAGAGGAGCAGGAATTTTTTCAGAGGCACTAAAAATTAACCAGTCTTACCGGCTCCAAGTTTACTGAAGTACCTTCCAAGCTGAGATTAACAAGATTAAAAAAGCAGAGCAGACGATCCTAGCGAATGAACAACCAGCAATGGAATAAACTATTTGCGTGGACAGTCACTTAAAGCGATGACTCCAAACTCATAAACGACGCATTTGGCGTCACAGAATGCATGCTGGCACTCGGAATAACTAGCTTTTACTCGGTACAACTCTGCTGGACAGTTGATCACATTGGAGTGAGACAGCGGATATGCTGGCCAGATGTAGCTCCGATAATGACCCACTAGTAGCTGACGGGCAGGTGTTACCCACCTCCAATACAGGTAAGAGATTTTTTGTAACGATTCTGCAATTAATTATAAAAAAGGTCCAAGTGTCATTTGATCGAAAACCAATTCAAGTAACTTTAAAGTACCTTCAATATGCATTTTTTTTTTAATTTTTTAAATTCATTTATTTGCCACTTACAATAGATGAGTGGATCAAAATAAATAAAGGTCAATCTTTAACAATAATGTCAGTATTGAATGACCGCTTATAACAATTATACTCGTATTTACAAAGATAGCAAGAATAACTGACATACCAAGAAATACTGTCAGCATTTCTTTTGTTAGTAGTCCAAGAACTTTTTTTCTAATTTAAGTCATGATTTTCAATTAAAATTCAATTTCACAGAGGTCAATAGTTAAGACCCAGGTTCTGACAGTTTCAACGAACGACTGAAGGTTGTGATTTATTCTAATACATATCGGACGGTTGTTAGAAGCCTAGATGAAGTTACAAAGATAGAAATTCATAAAATGTGGTTTATTTTCGATTGGTAAGTCAACAAGAGCCAAGTTAATGATCCTTAAATTGTAAATTAAAGAGTTTCGAGTTGGAATGTTACCACTTTGTTTGAAAAATTCTTTTACGACTTTGAAGATATAAAGATGCCATTGAAGTAGGATACATTAATAACAAAACAAGAGGCCAACTGTTCGTTACGCGATTTCGTCACACATGATGCGAATTCAAAGCCCCTGACCAAGTAGGAGCGACCCAAAACAGTTAGAACTTCCCCAACTCACTATACCGTATTGCAGTTTAGAATGTACAATGCAATAAAAAATCATTCAAAGGGAAATACGGGAACAGATATACAGAATAGAAGTATCTTTGTGCTTCATGTAGGGCTTCTTAAAAGGTTAGATAGAATCATAGAGCAAAGAAGGCTTATTCCCACCCACCAGTTCGGGTTTAGAAATAAGCACTCAACATTAGACCAAGTACATCGTATAACTAATATTATAGAAAAATCACTAGAAGAAAAACAAATTTGGACGTTGCACAGGCTTTTGATAAAGTCTGGCATAAGGGCTTGGAGTATAAACTTCATATTGATCTAACTAGACAGTACTAAGAGATACTTAAATCTAGTTCGCTATAGTTCAGCGTATTCTGAACAGAATTACAGGCAGAAGTTCCACAGGGAAGTGTCCTGTAAGTATCTGGGTATGAATCTAGATGCTAAGCTCAAATGGAAGGAATATGTGAAAAAAAAGTAGAAGAGCTAAATATTAGATACAGAAAATTTTATTGGTTGCTAAGACATAATTCGGAAATGTCCACTGAGAATAAATTTGTATTATATAAGCAAATACTGTTTGGACATATGATATCCAACTATGGGGTTGTACAAAGAAAACAAATGTACAAATAATACAAACATTTCAAAACAAAGTCCTTCGGGGAATAGTAAATTCCCCATGGTATATTAGAAATAATGACTTGCACCGTGACTTGCAGATCGATCTTGTAACGGAAGTAATTAAAAAATACGCAACTCGTCACAATGAGCGTCTGCAAATGCATATTAATCCTGAGGTAGAAGACGTCTTAAATGAACGATAGAGTATTGGTAGATTAAGAAGACTAAACCTGTAGACCTTATAATCTAAAAATATGAGAACCCGTATTTAAATTATAATACTCGTACATTCTCAATCGCTACCGAACGTTGAAACTAAAATCATTTGTCGATCTTTCTTTGATTGGTCATGATTGTGGAGGTGTGTTTAGTGCGGTTAGAGTCCCACACTACTCTGGGTTACTAACCCCATTGTGTCTTTCGAGATTTCCACCTTCAATAGCAAAAAAAAAAATGTAGGACTTGATGGTTTTTATATAAGCTTTCCAATTCAATTCATTATCGACATGAATCCCTAGATACTAAAACGAATCTACTGGTTCATTTCGAATTTGCCCTAGCAAACGTTTTTACTTACAAAATCGCTTTTACCACATAAATAAACGTTGCGGCAAGCTTTATTTTTTGCAATCATGTGAGTGATAAAAAACATCGGAATTGTCCTACTATGACCCGATAGTTTAAAACGCATAGTTTATGTTTTTTTCATTAACTCTAAATAACTTCAAGAATTTTCCAGCATTTTCAAGTAATTTCAAGCATTTGCAAGCATTTTCAAGTTACTTCATGTAACTGCAGTCAACTTCAACCATTTTCGAGCATTTTCAAGTAACTTCAAGTAACTGAGACGAGGAGAAAGTAGAATCTGTGGAACATGTCCTGTGGCTCTACCCGGCTCTCCAGGAACGACGCTCATCCAACATGGGAACACGGTTATTTGATAGCTTCGGCTGCGATTATCAGGGACACCTATATCAGACATTACACGATTTATTAACAGATCCAAATGGTTTTGATAGAAACATGTTCTACCATGTACTAATTTAAACGGGCCTCTGGGTGATACTCGCACAATGTGCAAACAACCCTCCATACCTTACCTAACTTAACAGTGCTTTCCATGCAAAGTTAGAAGGTGTAAGCATAAACATCTTTAATTATGGTATTCTAGGAATTCATTGCTTGGAACTGATCTACTTTGGATCCAATCAGCAAGTAAACATATTTGCTGAATCTTTATCCCTTGTTCTGCTTACCAAATGGGACTAAGATCAAGTAGGCACTTTATTCGTTTCAAAATCAATACTCTCTCCCACTGACAGACACCTTCACAGATTCAATATGAGTATACTCCTATGTCAGCAAACCAAATTGTGGGCTGAATAAGGCTTGTTGATATTCGAGTATACTAAGGCCAAGTCAATCCCATGAAATCTACTGTCACGAAAATCACAAAAGCCCAATTGCACAAAGTTAATCTAATTCCTTAACAGGATTTAAAATCTTAATTATTTTCGAGCTCTAAATACGATTTGTTAGAAATCTTTAATTATATTTCAACAATTTTCAGGTCACTGCACATCAGCAACTGTCAGATAACGTCTCCACATCGTCCCCACCACCAAAATATATTTATACTTTGTGCAATCCAAATCAAAACAAAAAACAAAACACGAAAATAACTTTGTCACAATGTATGTACATACATCCGCTTGTGGCTAGTTGCCTCTGCTCTGGCCTATCAATTGTTCTCATTAATAAAATTATGTCAGTGAATTAAAACAAAAGAAAATCTGAGAGATCCAAAAGCCTTGACCCAATCGCCAACGCACATCATTCCTATTGTAGCTCTCGCGCGCAATTCATTTCAAAATATACGGTGCAATGCTTACTATTTTCTTTCGAGGAGTAATCTCAGACGATGTGTAATGCAGACGAATCCGTGCAAGTTTTCCATTCAACCAGTATATTCTCATATCGTCGTATCTATGCATCTTTTCCATCCGAAGTTGTAAATTGCGAATAATTTGATATTTTTAGGGATTCCAAGTGCAGGTTGGTCTTAAGTTTCCAAGTGATGGTATGTATATTGATGGGGTGGTTTAGGGAGTTGAATAAGTTCACCTATGGTTCTGTGTAAAAGGATATGAAGTTTGAAATTCTAACCTTTAAATAAAGATTGTTTATTTGTTATTTTTCACTTCAGAGATATTTCAACGGCATAACTGTAGCAAAACGATGCAGAGATACATACTTTCCGCAAATATAATGGGTTATTGGAATACGATATATAAATGAACAAGGGTTAGATGGCCAGTTGAAATTTGAAGATGTATTTCTAAGCAATTAACGGGGTAGCTTTTGAGGATTAATTAAAGTCAATTTGGTTGGCTCCTAAATAAAAAAGGAATACATAAGAAATTTCAATGAAGGGACGAGTGAAAAGGAAAGACATTTCAATACTCCCTTCTCAGTGACCTTCATCGAAATACTCGTTCTATTCTTTACAAAACGAAGGGTTATTCATATTTGCGAAATCAATATTCAGTCGTTTAGTAAAAAGAAAGAGGAAGTCTTCTGATTTGAGACAGAGCTAACCTTATGGGCCATCTATTGTTACCAAGTTTGCCTTGTGACAGCCACTTTTATAAGCAAAATGGAACAGGTGAAGTGACAAAAGAGCACACCAGCGGCGTTGTGGGCACTTTTCTCAGACCTCTCTTTCGTGTTTTATGTACGATTGTATTTCAATAATAGTAATATTTCGGCTTATACGATCTGGCCTGTGAGCTGTAAGGAAGGAACATCCAATTTAAAGTCGATTTCAAACTGCAAATTTGAGAAGCTTTTCACTACGGTTTTACTATTGGATGTTTGTCAGACCTTCGCATGGGTCAGTGAAAATTCGTATAGTTGTTACCGAGTGAGTCTTTAGCCTCGGATCCGACGCTGAGTAATCCAATCGACTAACCCCTAAGCCAGTGCAGCCACGACGCACACTGGCCTTCTGTCTGGAGAAAGTGACCTAAATATAAAAACACTTATCTGACTACAAAGTTGACATAAGTTATCATTGTTTAAGGCTTTGAACTGCTGAAATGTAAAAGACTAATAGAGACAATGCGGTTTAACATACATTTGCTGTGAATTTCAAGTTCCATGTAAGAGTTAGGCCTGATCAACTTTTTGGATGATCTGAGCACCGGAACATTTTCCCAATTGGCTAGACGAATTTTATTTTCCCAGTTAATAGTCACGCCTAGAGTAGTAATGGCGCAGAGGTTACAGTGTAGGACTACATACGTTAAGTATTAGTTAAGTAGAGTAGGTAGTTCTTAATTTGTTTTATATAAAATATAAAATTTTAATAATGGTGCCGAGTTTTGAAAATTATTTTATAAAATAGTTTTAAGGCTGACATGCAATCATTATAAAGTTATAGTTAAGTTAAGAGCATCCGCATAAGGACCATTATTTTAGAATAATTATCCTGTTAGTTTTAAGTTTGATTTAATAATTTGTGTCTATAATGTAAGTTGATATTATATTGCATAATAAAAAATTGATTAAAATATCAAGAGAGTTGGACTTCTAATCTTAATGTCTTTGGTAAAAATCCCACCATTGCCAAATTACACCTCAAATGTTTTATAACCTGAAATTATTTATTTATTTATTTAGGTCTATAAGTATTACAACTTTCTTAGACTAATTAGGTACATATTCCTTATAAACTAATACATATAATAATTTAAGACATAAAATACATATACATTAATACATACATAGCTTTAGATTATGTTTTCCATAACAGTGGATTTAAAAACAGATCTATTTTGATCAAGATCGATAACATTTGCATATTTATTAAAATTGACACACGCATAAGTAATAGGCTCATTTTGACCATAGTTTGTTGCATGTCGAGAAACATAGAAAAAACCATTACTTCTAGGTCTTAAGGTTCTAGAATGTGCATAAATTCCAAATAAAGCTAGAAGAGGGGGACAGTCAATATGTCCCGTTATGACATCTCTTGCGAATGTTATAGAGTAGTAAGTTCTTCTACAATATAGAGCCTTATAGAGTATGTTGTAATCAATAAGCATCTACTATTATAAGATGGCATGGAATCAGACCAATTCAGATTTCGAAGCGTATACTTAGTAAACGGTTTTTGAATTTTTTCAATACGTATCAAATCTTTTTTAAAAAGAGGAGACCATACGACACAACAATATTCCAAAATTGGACGAACTAAAGCTACGAATAGGGATTTTAATGTATAAGGATCTCGAAATTCACGAGAGTTCCTAAATACAAAGCCAGACATAGCGTTGGCTCTCGAAATAACATAATCAATATGTATGTCAAACAATATCGGCATAGCGGACCTTGAAAAGGACATAATTGAGCATTTATTTATGTTCAGGCTTAAGGCGTTCATACAGCACCATTCGTTCAAAGCATCAATATCTTTTTGTAAAAGTACACTATCAGCAACTGACTTTATAGACATAAACAATTTTACATCATCCGCAAACATCAAACATTCTGAAAAATTAATCACTGTGGGTAAATCATTAATGAAAAGTAGAAACAGCAAGGGTCCAAGATGACTGCCCTGTGGCACACCAGAGTAGTTTCTAATTTTAAAAGATAATTTAGACCCAATTTTAACAAACTGAGAACGATCAGTTAAGTAATTGCTTATCCATTTAAGGAGTGTTGAGTGAAATCCTAAGAAGGAAAGTTTTTTCAATAAAATTCGGTGGCTAACCCTATCGAACGCCTTTGAGAAATCTGTGAAAACAACATCGGTTTGACATTTGCTTTCCATGTTTTTCAAGCAAAAATTCAGAAAGAGAGTCAAATTTGTCGCAGTCGATCGCCCTTGGGCAAATCCATGCTGGTAGACCGAAATATGAATTTTTACCGCTTCATAGATTTTCTTCTTCACAATCGATTCAAAAATCGTAGGAATCAGTTGCAATTTGGCAATCGGTCTATAATTTTCAACCGCTTGCTTTGAACCAGATTTATAAATGGGAGTAATATAGGAAAATTTCCAGGCATCTAAAAACTCACCAGGTTGAAAATGTAACACAGAGGTTTCGACAGATTACATGCACATTGTTTTAAAAACCTTGCAGGAATGTTATCAAGTCCAATGTTTAGACTACTATCTAAACTAGAGAGTTCATTATAAATCTCTTCCTCAGATATCAATATTGAACCCATATCAATTATTTGAGAAGAAGCTGTCAAAAAATCATAATTAGAGGCATCAACCTTAAAATTGGATTGAAAAAAAGTTGCAAACATGTTACAGATTTCAGTGATATTACTACTCACATTACCATTGTAATTCATGTTGGAGGGGAATCCAACAGATTTCCTTTTTACATTATAAAATTGCCAAAAAGATCTAGAATCACTCTTGATCCTTGATTCAATGGACCATAAATACTGATTATATAGCAACTTCTTTAAGAAATTATATTCTTTCAGTAGACAACAATAATGGCTTCGAGAATTTGATTTGATCCTGCTTCTTTTTTGGGCCTTAATTAAAGCATTTTTCAAACGTAATAAGCCTTAAGAAAACCATATCGGCTTTTTAGATCCCCGTTTTATAGCTTTCTTAGGTATAAACTTATTAAACAATTCTAGAATTACATTTATAAAAGCAGAAAAACAAGAAGGCAATCCAGATTGAAGTAAAAAAGAATCCAAATCTGCCCCACATCTTGCGAACGTCTGACAAACATCCAAGAGTATCAATTGTCATAAGAAGATTCTCATTTAGCCTGGCATTATAATTTATTTACAAACAAAATAACAAAGTTACATTTAAGAAAAAATAAAATTTGCCATGAAATATGCCATAATTGCATAAAAGATAAATAAGCTCGATTTTTGGTTGCTTTTTTACTCAAGAAAAAATTTGACAAACTTTGAATCACTTATCAAAAAAGTATGTTGGTAGTTTATTGTGAAGCTCTGTTAATAAGAAATTAAAAACTAAGTAGCTTATCAAACAAAAACATTGGATTTTCGATTTTTGACACGACTTTTAGCATTTGGGCCAACAGTGTGCCGTTCGAGTTGTAAGATTGGAGCTCTCACTACCTCAATGTAGTCAGATGATCTAAATGGGTCGATTGCGAAAGGCGCACTGGGTAGCGATCACAAAACATCCATTCGAAAACTATGCCTCAATGATAAATGCATGCTCTTCACTGTTCCAACGCATCATGGCATATTTTTTTATTTTTTATTTTTTATATTCGCGCACTAAAGGGATTTGCTGGGACCCTTATAATGTATTAGCTATTAGCGGGCGTTAAGGAAATTAGAGTGAGAAGAAAAGGAGAGATGCCGATGCACGTTGGTTTTTGAATGTTTGTAGGTTATAATGTGCAGGAAAAATGGAGCGGGGAAGAGCATTCCACATTCCTGTTGTACGGCTGAGGGAAGATTCTTTGAACTTTACTGTACGTCCGAACACAGGTTTAGAGTTTGAACGGAAGAGCATTCCTTGTATTGCGGTTGAAATGTTCAAGGGGAGGAATGCAAGTGGCTATTTCGTTTGAACACTTATGGTGAACATAACGATAAAATAACGAAATGCTGGAGACATTACGACGATGACTAAGAGAGTCAATCTCCGCGATGGTCAGTCACCTTGACGTGTGTACCATCATTGCATTCGATGGTACCGGTGCGGAGGCTTACGGTGCAAAGATTCAACGGGCTATGCTGTCTAAGGGCCACCCATGGCAGACAGGCCGATTGATGAGCGCCAACCAAGAACTGACTAGGACTTAACGTCCATCCACCCCTAATCCAGAGTGTCATGCGACCCGTGCTTATTGGATGGTTTGCAGCCAGGGGTATCCGGCTGTATTTCTGCGGAGCCTCTCTGATACCGGGCCACCTCAGAGAGTAACCATGGCCTTACCACGCTAATGCGGGGCTCTGGCGTGGTTGACCGTCTTTCCCGCGCTACTCGTGGGACATGCCTAAACAAAACAAACAAAAAAACAAAAACAAACTAAACAGAATGCGGGGACAGACCGCAGACGAAGCCATTGGTCGGATGGAGCAGGACATCCATGATGACCGCCTGGCACAAGATAGACCCGGAACGAGTCGAGAGGGAGGCTCTAGACTGGTGCAACCCAGCACCAGTCAAAGAACCATCGACACCTCACGACAAGCCACGGGGGTCCCAAAAGGCCCGGGAAGAAGCCCGGTAGCACCGACAGGTGTATGCAGTGGGGATAGGAGCCAAATCCTAATCCACTCCCTGTCCGGGAAAGTAATGGTGGAGGGAACTAGGGCAGCGGGAACGAGCATAGCTCAAGTATCAGCCCCTGTACCCCCCGACAACAACACCGGAAGGAAGAGGAATAAGCCAGCCTTACCTCCACCACGAAGGACGACCCTCTGCGAAGGGGACTTAGTGGTGCTGGCACTAAATGGTACCTCCGCTACCTCAATAAAGGATTCGGGCCTGAGGAAGTCAAAAGGAGGGCCGAGGAACATCGGGCCCGAAAGTACAGAAGTGGCGACGGGGAAAAGGGGGAACAACAACATCACCCCCCCCCCCCCCACAACAAATAAAGCCAAAAAGCAGAAGGTACCGAGAGGGCCACGGGAAAGCCTGCAAAAGCGAGCGCCACCGTGGTCGGTCGAAGCTATGCTACGGCGGTGAAAACCTTCCCGGCTAGCGGTAGACACGAGACAGGTGCGATTGCTGAGCAGGTTGCTGTTTTCCCGGTGAAATATCCGCAGGAGATCCTCAGCAACACAGACCTCACGGCACTTGAAGATGGCATTGTGTTGGAAATGGCCTTGGGATGGGAGCATAAGATCAAATTCCAGGGCATACATTTCAAACATGGAATGCTCTTAGTTGACTGCGAGACTCCGCACACAGCTGAGTGGCTAAAGGCAGTAGCCCCAAAGCTGGGGAAATGGAAGGGGACACGCCTCATGGCATGCAGTGGGACAGATATACCACGGTCCTACTCCATAACGATCTTCCTTCCACGTAGTGCAGAGCAAGAAGCTAAAACCTCCTTGGCACTGCTGGAAGCACAGAATGTGGGACTTAACGTCCAGGCGTGGAAGATTCTCAATTGTCAAAAAGAGGAAACCGGGCAGGTACTGGCTCTTGGCATCGACCGAGAATCCTTCGACACCATAAAATCCCAAAAAGGTTGCGGTGTGCGGACTCAAGAGGTCGGACGAGATCTCTGGGCAAACAGCCCAGCCAGCATCGAATCTGAACTCGCAGAGCGCGCAGTCCGAGGTAGAGCATACTGCTCTGTAATGTATCGTGTGCGACCAGTGTCCTGACGAGGTTTTTGTCGAAGAGAATGTTGCCTTTAAACGGGCGCCATTTTGTACGTATCACTGCCCTGGTTTATGGCAGGATGTTAGGCACCATGGTCGAGATGCGCACGATATTTATTCTCCAGCTGCTTCAGTCCGGGGGGGTTCTTTTAGCATCTTGACACACACAAACTTTATCGTGCAATAGAAAAAAAAAGAAGAGAGATCTGTAAGAAAAAGAGAAAGAAAGAGGAAAGGAAAACCAACCACACACAGTTGCTGGGGATGGTCGAATCCCTTGCCCTCCCAACCTTTGACGACCGCATTCCATACTTATATGGGTCGTCCCACTAAATCAAGCTAATACACCAGATGGCGAGTGCACTCAAGCTGTGCTTGGTACATGCGCACTTCATTCGCGTGGTGAACATGGAGAGACAACTTTCCTGTGGTGGAGGCGTGCCTTCGCCTCTCTTGATATTGATTTTTTTCTTACCCGCTCTCAGAAGTGGTGAGTTCAGAGGTCTCTGCTATGAATTGTTTTAGCTAATTAGATTGGGTCTCGATTCTCCACTATGGAGCGGCCAATGAAATTCGGCTTAAAAAAAAAATTAGTTTCCAGGCACTTGGCGCCTCGGCGACTATATCTAGGATGTTTACCTGCCAAAGCCTAGGGCTAGTACTGATCCAGGAGCCATGGATCCTGAAAGGACAAGTCAAAGGATTGGCGAGCAAGGATGCAAATGTAATATGGGACACTCGGCCGAGAAACCGAGAGCTTGCATTCTAATAAACAATAAATATAAATTTATTTTACTTTCAGAATACGCGACACGAGGTCTGGTGCCAATTCAGGTGCATCTGGATGTTGAAGGATGTCACCGCACCATTGTCATCGCATCGGCGTACTGTGCAGGGGATGAGCTGGTTGTATCATCCCAAATGCAGCGACTGGTGGAGCATTGCAACAAGCTCCGCATGCCGCTCCTTATAGGGTGCGATGCAAATGCCCACAACATCATATGGGGGAGCACCGACACCAACATCAGGGGTGAGTACCTACTAGAATTTATTATGAGTTCGTCACTTGATATTATAAACGTGGGAAATACCCCCACTTTTGTAACTAGAGTCAGGGAGGAAGTACTCGACCTCACGCTTGGTAGCCCAAGCGTAAGTAAATTAATTAGTAACTGGAGAGTATCTAGTGAGCCGTCATTGTCTGACCATCGAATAATAGTATTCGACCTGGACAGCACAAGTATTAAAAGAAATCCAGTAAGAAACCCAAGGAAAACCAATTGGGAAACTTATAGAACTGCTCTAGAGAGCAATCTGGGGCGCCTTAGTCTGAGGAAGTCTCCGGGACACCGCCTAGAGCTAGAGAGCGCAGTGGAAGGCATAACAAACGCCATCATCACTGCGTTCGAAGAAAACTGTCCTCTAAGAAGAGAACGGGACAGGAAACAGACGCCATGGTGGAGCAATAACTTGTCAAAATTAAGATCCGAGGTGTGGAAGCTTTTCAATAAAGCAAAGCGCAGCGGAGAATGGCAAAGCTACCAAATGGCTCTTACTACATATAATAAGGAAATAAGAAAAGCTAAAAGAAATAGCTTCAGGAAATTCTGTGAGACAATCACCAGCACCCCTACTGCGGCAAGGCTACACAAAGCTCTTGCGAAGTCAGGAGGGGTGCCGATGTCTCTGAGGAAACCAGATAGCGAGTTCACGGAAGATGAGAATCAAAGGGCACTATTGCTACTAGAAACTCACTTTCCTGGCAGCTCGCCTAGAACTGAGCCAGGAATCAATACCACTTCAATCAGACCTCGGAGGGAAGACTGGGAAACAACATCAACCATCTGTTCTGAGGGACGACTGAAATGGGCAATAAATTCCTTTCAGCCTTTAAAATCTGCCGGAGTGGATGGCATTATACCCGCCTTTCTTCAAGAAGGGCAAAGGGTACTAATACCACACCTGCTAAAAATAACAAGGAGCAGTATTGCCTTGGGCCACATACCAATGCAATGGAGACGAGCAAGGGTTGTGTTTATACCAAAAGCGGGGAAAAAGACCCCACACAGCAAAAATCGTACAGACCCATCAGCCTTACGTCATTTCTTCTGAAGATGACAGAAAAGGTTGTGGACAATTATTTAAGGGAAGATGTTCTGAACACATCCCCCTTACATCATCGTCAGCATGCATACAGAGCGGGCAGATCAACAGAGACCGCCCTATATCAGCTGACGGAGATAATTCGAAGTGCCTTGGAAGCAAAAGAAATAGTACTGTGTGCTTTCCTAGACATAGAGGGAGCATTTGACAACACCTCACATGAGGCGATCAAACGATCCCTGGATAGGAAAGGAGTTAACAGTACAGTATCCAACTGGATGTGTGAGCTGCTGAGCACTAGATCAGCAGAGACTCAAACACCATCTGGAACCATCAGAGTAAACACAACAAGAGGATGTCCACAAGGAGGGGTACTATCACCCTTAATGCGGAGCCTAGTTGTGGACGAACTGCTGGAAAAATTAACCAACCATGGCATAAACTGTCAGGCGTACGCCGATGACATTGTATTGATTGCCAGGGGCAAGTTCGAAGAAACCCTTGGGGACATGATACAAAAGGGGCTTAAAGTAACCAAGGAATGATGCCATACTGTCGGACTTAACATCAATCCGGCGAAAACAACGGCAAAAACCTCTCCGAGGCACAAGCAAGGGGACACAATAGACCAATTGGTCGCAGTGTAATATACCCTAACCAAATATTATTATTATTATTATTAAGAGAGTCAATCCATCTCGCGATGTCTCGGTCGCCAATGAGTTTTATCCCGCGTTTTTTGATCCTGTCAAGTAGCTCCAAATAAGTTATTGGTGCACCGGACCAGATATGCGCATTGTACTCAAGTTTTGGGCGGATAAACGCCTTATAAATAGTAGCCAGATCGGAAGAGGTGAAATATTTCTTGCAGCGCTTAAGCCTAGGCATTTCGCAGCGTTCTTGACGACATCGAATATGTGGTCATTCCAACGAAGGTTGTCATTAACACACATACCGAGAATGGAAAGCCGTTCGGTTTCAACGATGCAAGTGCCATTCATGGACAATGGCATGGTGTTAGGGTTTTGATTTAATGACAGAAGACAGCATAGTGTTTTGGAAGCATTAAATTCCACTCTATTGGTTTTACCCCACTGAGTTATGCTGTTAAGGTCGGAATTTAATGAGCTTAACATACGTTGCCGTTCCAGTTCCGCACCCGAAGATGAGGGGCGTGACCCAAGAAACGAATATGAGAGGCTGAGGGTACTGTCATCAGCAAAGGAATGGATTGGATTAGAAGTAACAGACAGGAGATCATTTATAAAAATGATAAAGAGAGTCGGGGACAGAACAGAGCCTTGGGAGACACCAGCATTATCTTAAAATAAGGTCAACCTCATTCATGCTGCATTTGTACAAATTGACAAATATTAATACGATTTAAATAAGACGTTGAATGGCTTAGCATAGATGAAGCGCTAAAACTCGTATACAAAAACGGCTTATTATTAACAAGTCATCCATGAAATTAGTGAGATAAAAAAGAACCACTAGTTCTTAGTTTCCGCGGACGGTTTCCTTTTGTATGGAACTTAAGAGTTTAAGATTTCATAATTATTTTAGATCTTTTAGGGACTTAGTAAGCTGTGGGGTCGATTTTCAGCCCCTTTTTGCAAAATAAAAAAGTTTTATTTATTTCCTTGCTTGTTGTTTAAAAACTACCTCCAGTAAAACATCAATACTTTGGGTCTTGTAGCAGCTGAGTTAGATATGTGGGGTTTCCACGTTCCCTTCGTAAGAAAATAATTGTTTTTCCTTGATTGTTATTGAAAAACTAACTCTAAGCTAAATTTCATAACTGTAGATATTTTGGGGACTGAGAATGGGGGCGACTCCGTGACTCCTGTATAGAAAATTTTATTATTTTATTGTTTGGTTAACCTTCTTCTTCTTCCAAAATGGCGTTAAGGGTATAATCAGGATTAAAAGGATCCTTCCACTTAACCGCATCCTAACTGGACCGGCTGTAGGGCTCGTTGGTTCGACCTCAGAAAATATAGGCAGGCCTACCGATTTTGAATCCCTTCGTCACTGAGGCCAATCAAATGCTGGTGTTGCTGTATTTGTGTGATCTAGGAGTTGTAAGACCTTCCTCTGTTTCGCTTTTATATGGAAACGTTGATTCATATTGCCTTTTTGATAGGGTTCGTAGGATCTCTCCTTTGAACATGACAGCACCAAGTGAGCCGGCTGCGGTCCATTTTTTTCGAGAAAGGTTCTTTGGCGTGAAGACTTTCTCGGATCATTAAACTTCTTATTCGATCAATCTAATTTATAATTTTTTCATCTGTATGATGCAGTAATCCTATACTGTCCTTAATTTCAGAATGCTGAATTCAAAATGGCAGGACTATTGTAGGCTGATTTAGATTTGGGGCTGTTTATTTGTTTCCCGTTTGTTCTTAAACAAGTAGTTTCATGCAAAGTTCCATAATTTTAGATCATTTGGGGACTAAGTAAGAGATAAATGGGCGGCTACCACGCCCCCTGAATATAAATCCACAAATTTGTTATTTTTCATTCCACCGCAAAAACCATTACCTTGCGAAATTTCAAAATTCGGCGAGGGTTATGAAGTACTCCATTATTTTTATGATCAGTGAGTGAGAGAGTAGTAATTTTTGTGAGTGAGTGAGTGAGTAGTGATTTTTTTGAAGCCTTGTATCTCAGCAGCCTTATCTTAATTTTTTGTTTGTATCTCAGGAGTTACTAGTGTTTAACGATTCAAATTGGCTAAAGCCCTGCAAATACTATGCTTCCAACTTTGTAAGGAACGATGGTAGAGGCGGTTAAAAATGGCATGATCTGATTCCTGTAAATAAGGGTGTAGTGTCAAATAGCTACAACACTTGGATTGGCACTGGCATGTCGCTTGTTGTATTGCCGAAGAGAGTCGGCAATTTAAGTTATTGAAGCGGTTGCATAAAAAAAAAATCAAAAATGTTTCAAACTTGCAGCCTACTGTTTTTCAGCCACACATCTCTGCTACTATATTACTTTATTACTAACCCAACCAAAAGTCTAAAGTGTACCCTAAAACTTAATCATTCTGCACATCATCAAAGGCTTAAGACGAAGAAAAAAACGCTTTTCAAACTACTATTATCATCGCGAATATTTTTTTTTTGCTCAGCACAAACTTGCTATTCTGGAAGCCATTATTATGTTGGTCTGATTTGATCCCATTATCAGGAATACACTTCGCCTAGTCCGCCTTCTCCATATAAATACACGTATTATGATGTAGATACTTGCCTTGCAAATTTTCAGATGGCTTCTTCTCTGTCGAATATAATAATGTGATGAGTTACCCTGTCTCTTTTGCCATTCTCGCTACCACATGAAACAAGGAGAAAACTCGTGTACCGAGCGTGTGAACTGGTGAAGCATCTGATGGATATGATATATGGCAGAACGATATTCTGGTCACGTTATTGAACATTTTTCCACTTATTTTAAGATTTTTTCTCACCTTTTTTATCCTTGTTTCTTTTGTAGTGATTCATGTAGTTTGGGCATAATATCAAGTTGTTCCTTTGGCGAAGGAATCTCAATGAAAAACTGTATTGAGCTTGGTGGACGCAGTTAAGTTTTAGAAAAGTTTAGAAACTATGCAAGAAAGAGTAGACGTTGTAGTTGAATACTTAAAGGACAACATCTTTGATCTATTTTACATGTTTACAGGGCATATTTTTTTCCATTATTATTACACATTAAAAGCTCTACATTCCTGACGGGATTATAATTTATGCAGTTTGATCTTAATTACCGTTGGAATTATAAAAAGACTCAATCAACCGATGTTGGAGTGAATAGTATAGTGTTCAAGGGGCTCAAATACAGGGTGGGCCAAAAACGACTTCCTAATTTGAAAAAATCATAACTCTTTTGTTTTCAATTTTTTTTCTTTTATTTTTAAGGTACAATAAAACAAAGTAGCGGAGGTAATAATGATACCTAAACCAGGCAAACCACCTAACGAAGTTACCTCATATCGCCCAATATCTATTCTACCAATGTTGTCCAAGTAATTCGAAAAAGTGCTGGTAAAGCGTCTACAAAAAATAATAGAGGAAAAATCGCTAGTCCCAATTCACCAATTTGGATTTAGAAATAAGCACTCTACCATTGATCAGGTGCATAGAATCACAGATAGAATCGAAAAAGCATTTGATATAGCACAAGCTTTCGATAAAGTCTAGCACAAAGGACTGATACAAAAATTACAAAAGCAACTACAGAAGCAGTATGTGACCATTCTGGAGTCGTATATATCAGATAGATTCTTCAGAATTAAACAAGATGCAGAGTACTCAACATTAAGAGAGATAAAAGCTGGTGTGCCGCAAGGCAGTGTGCTAGGTCCAGTTCTATACCTACTTTTCACTATCGATCTGCCTGAAAGTGAAGAAACCATCATAGCTACTTTTGCAGATAACACAGCTGTCCTTGCTGTGGGAGCAACTGTCGAAATAGCAACAAAAAAGCTTCAAACAGCAATAAACAATATTTCAGAATGGACTATGAAATGGCAGAATAGATTAAATGACCTTAAGTCAGTCCATATTAATTTTACGTATAAAAACGTACCACACATTCCAGTCTACATTAACAACAATGTAGTGGTATATTCTAACACAGCCAAATATCTAGGCTAAATCTAGACGCTAAACTGCTAAAAATGCTACTCATCCCTGTCTAACTAACAATAAGTCATTGCTATACACGCAAGTTCTGAAACCAGTATGGACCTACGGGCTCCGGTTGTGGGCATGCACATGCCAAACAAATTTACAAACAATTCAGGTTTTCCAAAATAAAGTACTAAGGAACATAGTTAATGCACCTTGGTACATACGCAATGCCGATCTGCATAAAGATCTAAATGTTGAAATGGTTGAAGATGAAGTTAAGAAAGTTGTTCAAAGGCATAGAAGTAGGATTCTCAACCACGTAAACACAGAAATAACAGAACTATTAAATAATGACAATGCAATCAGGAGATTGAGACGGGTAAAACCTCTTGATCTATAAGAGTTAGCTAGGGCTAAGAAATCAGGTATTGATTTCAAACAAGAAAAAAGTTTAGAACTCCGACAAACGGCGAATTTATCTGTTAAATTCAACAAATATGTAGTTCAAAAACAAATTGCCGATTAGTCGTCGACTAGGTGCAATCTCATTCGGGATGGCGAATGTCAGTCCCCCGGGAGTTTTTTTTAGATGAGTTAAAGTCTCTCACTATTGCAGAAGCATTCCTCGCATACTAGCTCTGCAATGTCTTTCGATGATTTTTTACTTCCAGCGAATTCCCAACACAAAAAAAAAAAATATATAACAAACTTGGGAGATTCGTAGGCAGCTCTAACAATCAAATGTTATCCTCTATTGTTAAAGTAGGTACATACTATAAAAGACTAAATCTTACTTGTACATGATGTTCAATAAATGAAATAAATGATTTACTAAAATGAACTACAGCGCTTTACAGAGGACCAAACTAATCGAATTTTATTTTGAAAATAATCACACGATTTAGGAAGTCACTTTTGGCTCACCCTCTATAATCTGAAACCAGTGGTGAAAGGGTTGTGATCCATTTAATGTAGATCATTACTTAGTTGTTAATGAAGAAAAAGATGCAAACGAAGATACAACATGGATGTTCATAAAGAGGGTTACTTTCACTCGTAATGTAGAGCCTAGTTGTAGAGCCCTGGTGAAAAAATTAACCAGCCTTAGCACCAACAGTCAGGAATTAGCCCATAACAAATTACTGATTGCCAGAGGAAAGTTCGAAGAAACTCTCGGACATATCAGACAGATTAAATCGAGGTTGTTGCGATACGACATAAGCCAACATCAACTCGGCGAAAAACAAAAAAATACAAGGAAGATGCAACTTTTAAGACTAAAAGATATTCGACTATCAAACATAAGCTATGTGGAAAAGAGCAATAATATTTCATTTTTAAGGCATAAGTATACAATAATAGTTGACAAAAAACTAACTTTCAAACACCGTATCAACAAAGTAAGCTCAAAAAGTCTATGTATGCCAGGTTTCGTTAAACGAGGATACAAAGAATTAAACGATCTTTAAACGAAATTGATCCATTGCTCGTTGGTGCGTTTTTTGTTGGAATATTGTAGTTTCATTGGGTCTCCGATGAATGATGTTAATATTAAGTATATTTAATCTTTCTAAAAGCAATTTTTGTTGTTCGCCTGTAGACGGGAAGGATAGAGGTCATTATTCTTATCGTTTGTATTATAAAGCTAAGTTGTTTGTTTTTGGTAAAACAATAAAACGAGACACTCCGTGTAAGAGCTTAGCGGAAAAGTTGCATTTTAGTTGTAGGACGAATAATAACTCATATACGAAGCGGTAGGATTGACCGCAGTCAAGGAGATGGTCTTGAAGTCGGCTTCTATAGACTTTATGTTACGGACACAGTACCTAGATGAGAATATCTGAAGGCTGACAATATAGGGCACGATAAAAAGTGCCGATGTGATGAGGTCGAACTGGCGAATTCTACAGGCGGACCAGTAGGGATGCCATTAAGTGATAGGGGTAAGATTCCTTCAAGTCTGATCGTAATATCGCAGTTAAGGAAAACAGAAGATTGGTTCAAAACTATGGAATGGTATAATGGGAAAATTTCCGATTTTAACTATAGGTACCAATGGACGGATGATAGCATGAGGAAAATTCGAAATAAACCTTAGCAAGAATAGCTGGTCTACATCCCGCTGTTATGGAGATATATTTTAGTGGTTTTTATACCCAAAGCCGGTAAATGCCCCCATGTTAATGCAAGGGATCTCAGTCCCATAAGCGTTTCACCAGTCCTTCTGAAAACATTAGGTAAAAAGCTAAGCTGGCAACCTAACATACAAGAAAGAGTTCGGAAAGCTATGGTAGCACTCTTTCCTTGCAAAAAAGCCATAGGTTATAACTCGGGTCTCCAACACCGCATTACCCACTAGCTATACATCTCGGTAAGAAGACCGATACTTATGTACGGTGTAGGTGTCTGGTGGACTGCCTTAAACAAAGCGAAAATTCGCGATAAGCTTAGCAAAGTCCAACGATCAGCGTGTCTTTGCATGGTGGATCACCGCTCACTACTCCTTCTGCTGCATTGATAATTATGTTATCACCTGCCACCCCTTGATATGCTTAGTAAGCAAACGTCTGCAGAGTGCCGCTATCCGGATTAAAGCAACTTTCCAATGACTCCTCTATTCCAAACAATTTTAGCATCCTCCCTAGCAACACAGACTCCTCAGCTACGTTTTGACATTCATTCATTTCATTCTGAAATAAGGCCCAATTTTGTCTAAGCATTATTTCGAACACTTGCTAAATGAGCATCAAGTAAAAAAAGCGATAGTGCGAGAAGATAAACCACCTCCTGTCAATGAAGAACCGAATGCAACACCCAGCACAACAACGGTTGGCCTAGCTTATTTCGTTTAGCATAAAGAATACAACAATACATTGTTTTTCTTATAAAATTTTACTTCAAAATGCAACTTTCAAAACCTTAGGTTAGGTTAGGTTAGGGTGGCTGTCAGCTAATAGCCAACACACTTAAATCAATGAGGTTTGTTGTGGTGCCACGTGGATCGGGAGAGTTTCGACCTCTACTTGCTAAACCATTTGGAGCTTCTAATCAAGCGCGATAGACTTCTTACGTCAATGTTAGCTAAGTCGCTGAGTTCGTTAAGGAAGAGGGCTAGTAGATAGAGATTTCTTTTATGGGAGAGTGAGGACAGGTGAAGCGGAGATGAAGTGTAGCCTCCTAATCCTCCTCCTCGTCCCTGCAGCTTCTACAGAAGTCATTTGAATAGACGCCAAGCATTGATGCGTGCTTGCCTATTAGATAGTATCCTGTAATGACACCAATAGCAGATCCAATGTGCAGTCGGTTAAGTGAGATCAAACAGATCCAGCTTTGGCCAGATATGCTTGGTCAATAGACACGTATTACCACCTGTCCACCTAAGTTTACAAGTAGGGATAGGTACCTTCAAAAAGTGAGTTCACAGTGTTTTTTTTTTTACAAAGCGCGCTATACTAAAAGCATGCCCAAAATCTGGACCATCACTTTCATATGCCCGATATACAATAAAGGCGATCTTACATCTTGGAAGAATTGCCGATATATATCCTCGCTTCATGTTGCATATAAGGTCCTATCCAACGTACTGTATGAACGTATCAATAAGCAGAAATTGAAAGTTGTTATTGGTTCCTTTGAATGAAAAACTCTTCGTCAGATAATTGGTCCTATGGACGAAAAATGGAGAAAAAGGTATAACCGGGAAATCTGTGAGCTGTACCAAGGTTTGGATATAGTTCAAAATGCAAAAGACCAAGATATCGGGTGCCATAGCCCTTGTACTATGGATAACTGGAAGCAGTTGCCCGGGATCGCAAGTTACATTGATTCTGGCTACTTGCATTACCAGCAACTTGTGTTTGCATTTAATTTCGATTATACGAGTAATTTAAATTTGCTTGTTGTCGCACAATTTATAATTAAAATTTGTCTTCCAACTAAATAACATTTATTTTCAGAACCTAAGAATTTCGAGAGGTTTATTACTATCTATGTATTACCAATGTCATTTGAAAGAAAAACACTTCCCTTTCATTGTAATTAATCACTTAGGTTAGAAGAATTTCTTTTTTGAATATACAAACAATTTTCCATAGATTTGTAGCCTTGTGTCGTTTTTTTGGAGTTGCTGGGTAATATACGCTGGGTAATATACGAATTTGGCGAAGCCAAAATGGAGACGAACGAAATCTAACATACAAATATTCGCCGTGAAATACGTGCATAGAATAAGAATTATTTTTCAATTATTTTAAAGAATTAAAAAATAGCGGGGATTCAAATAGCATTTTCATATGCATACAGTGAGGGTTAAAAGTAAATTATCGGTTGTTAGAACCAACGTGCATCGGCATCTCTCCCTATCTTCTAACCCTAATTTCGCTAACGCCCGGCGCTGTATAGCTATTATACATTATAAGGGTATTCAAAAATCCCTTTAGTGAGAGTACATTATAAAAAAAATATATTTATTGAATTATTGATCCAATGAACCATTTTATGTGGCTTTAATCAACAAATTAAGTTATTTATTAAAATGTGCGAGTTCGTTGCTCCAACAAAATGTTTTTTTTAGATAAAGTCGTATTAAACAATTCCTTCATACAAGGTGTTCTGCCATGCCCATTTTGAAGGGGTGTTTTTTACAAAAGCTAGGTTTTTTTACGATTAAATCCGTTAAATGTTATATAACAAAATATGTAGGGCATTCTTAACAATTCAACCATAGTTAGATTTTTGTCACGCCCACTTATGAGGGATAGGAATAAGAATAGGGTATCCAACAGTTCGCCCAAGCGGAATGCAGCCCATCCCTATGTTTTATTATATTTTTTTATTGCCATTTTTAAGAAAACAAATTTGGCAAATTGTATGGAAAAATGTATGTCAAATTTTTTCGTATACGGCAAAACAATACGTGAATTTGATGATTTTGATGGATGTACGTCAAAACAATTCAGAATATCAGAGCAATGGAAAGAGATAGAACAAAACCGAAAACAAATTTGAAAAGAGCGCCCCCGAAAACATAACACTGCATACCCACATCGAACAGTGAATTTTGGCGCATACGGCAAATTAATTTTGCGGCGCCGATTTGGCTTCCAATTCAGTTTTTTGTCGACGATAATTCCCAGATATTTCGCTGGTGGCTTGATTTGTGGTATGCTTCTCTTCATAGTGAGCAGCATGAGTTCAGGCTTTTGGGGATTGGTTCCTAGACCATATCTGTCCACAAACTAAGTATCAGTAGCAAGTTTTCTAACAGTTTGCTCAGGGGAGGAATATTCGCATCGTAAGTAATGCTGCATTATCTGCGTATGCCTCACCTAAGTGAGAAACTGGTCGACGTTGGGATTCTGCAATGCTCTTTCCACCGCACAAGTTTTGAGATTGTTGAATGCTCCTTTAATTCTTAATTCACTGCAGGTGTATATTCCCGGCTGCCCATAAGAGACTTTTTTAGCGCCGTTTTCACTCCTCTGTCTAATCTAAGCGTGTTCGTCGGCGGAAATCACGCTGTAATCGAGTCGGCTGCGAATATAAATATTTATTAGCTTTTCAAAGGTTCGACTGGAGTGCCTGTTCTTGGTCCATAGCAAGGCCTTTCCTTGTCAGTTCATCGGCTCGGTTGTTGCCGGATATGTCCCTGTGTCCAGTTACTCAGCAGATGTTCGTCTGATGCTGCGAGCCAAGAGCTTTGAGCTCTTCGTGTGAACGGCAAACAAGATTCCCATCTATTTATTTCCGTAGGAGATACCGCTTTTATGGCCGCCTGACTATCAATAAACTGTGTAATGTTGCTACGTGTTATCGCCATTATTGAAAACATGCTTACAACTTTAGTGATTGCTAGAACTTCTGCTTGAAATACACTGCAGTGATTAGGTAATCATGTGATCTGTTTATGTTTAATTCCTCTGATAATAATCCAGCATCAGTTCTACAGTCTATCTTTGACATTTCGTCGCCCTAATATTGTTTTTACCGTTTGCGCCATTTTCATGTTTTTGGGAAATCGCATTTAAAGATTTGGCAGTCTACTGCATTAACAGCTGGTATTTTTTTTGATTTCCTGACATGATATCTGTAGTGTTGGCTCGCCAATGCACGCACTCCGCGGAGGTCCGGGTATTACTGCGCTGGATAGTACATGCACACGAGACAATTAGGTAAACTCTCAGTGCAAGAGGAGACTGTTTGGAGACAACTCCCTCACCTCGTCGGTGTACTTACGCATATATGTAATTGTGTCCGAGAGCATGAGTATTCATGCTATGCAGAGTGGTGCCAATATACTACAATATCTATTGGGAACTTCTCTGTTTATAAAAGTAATCAGATATCCTGAAATATTTAATTTTTCTTCAAATATGAGTTTGCCGTATACGCCATTAAAATTAAAACATTCTTTTCTTCATACACGTACCTACGTCAAAGAATATCCACATACGGTATTCCAATTAAAAGTAATTAAATGAAATTTATTTCCTGCATAGTGAATATTTTTGCTAGAACTATGTACTTCTTAATAAAAGATATAGCTAGCTAGTTTTCGACAAACATTTTTTTATTTCATATTTTATCAGTCCATATTATGTACATTGTACAATATATGTACATACATATGTATATAGTAAATATACAAAAAATACATACATTAGCAGGTTAAAGAAATATTTTTGGGGGTCTCAAGAATCGTCGAATTACATATTGCACATACATTAATAAGCAAACTATTAATTTTAATTAATAATTATATATCAATTAAATTTTAATTAATTATTAAATAGCAAACTACAACATAAACAAAACGAGTAGCGATTTTATGCATAGTTACCAATGGTTAATCTGGTACTCATAAACCACAGTTGCAAAACATAACAACGAGTGGGTGGCGGGGAAATAAACTGGAGACGAAAAAAACCCAAGTGCTTAAAAACATCTGCTACGAGCAACCAGGTCAAACCACTCTGTAATCTCAGAGAAAGTGTGAAATACAAGATCCGAATGAAATCCAACGGTTGGGAATCATTAACCTCTTGTGACATATCACGCAAACTCTGGGCAAAATATGACAAGACCCGATTATTCGATTTAGCGACGGTGGATTTTTTTTAATAGGGTTCCGTTGGTATAAGTTTTTAACGAAACCTTTTTTTGTGATAAATTCCTTTAACAACGAAAAAAAGAAAAAACAACGAAATGTTGACAATGGCCTTCTTAACAATTTGCTCTATCACCCCTTTTTGCCACACTCACTTTTTGACCCAAATATTCAAAAAAAAAAATACTTTTTCGTCTGTTTTAACGACGAGGTTTTCATATGGATTAGGACTATCATAACCCTCCTACTTTACTGTGTCCTTGCTGGTTCGCCGGTTCACCTCAAAAAGTGTCAGAGCCTCCAGTTTTCGAACCACTTCATCACTAAGGCAGATCAATTAGGGGCGCTTTAACAAAATGGACAAAGACTTTCAACCTCCACTTTAGGAGATAGGAATACGAATGTGATATCAAACAGTCCACCAAAGCGTGAGGAATTATTCATATGTTTTTTGTGCAGTAGCGTTCTTGATTATTTCTATTGTATTGCAAGGGATTTTCGGTAGGTACTTTTTATACAGCGAGCTTTTACTTAGTAGGAGCTACAGATATAGTTAACTGGGAAGGCTTCCCATGATGGAGTTGATCACTGCGCTGAGTGGCTCAGTTAATTAGTTGATACTTTGCACACCTTTTGACAAACTTTTTAACTATCGATATTTTACAAAAAAACAAAAAACTTCCCGCCACCACTGTCCAGCGAAAATGTATTATTTTTTCCCTTGCAACAAATTAAGCACGCGTGTCTCACTCAAAGATTATGTCCGAACGAACGTGTGTGTGCGCATATTATGCCTGCCCCAACGTTTCGATACTCCGTAGCCGCAATAATTGCAAATACTTTACACATTTACACACCCCAAACGGCTGGTCCTCCTGCATTTTATTGCAGTGATCATTTTATGCTCGTTTTCACATGACGGACTTGTTGTTATGCACGCTTTTTGTAGCTGCTAGCCACGTATCTGGCATCGTTATAGCCATTTATGCTGTCGAATGCGTCGCCGTCTGCCTGTCGTCTTCATAGCACGAGACGATCGATTCAATACAGACGAACGGATGAACGCATCACGTAAAAAGGGAGATGGTGATTTCATTGACAATGACATCACCGGGGGCTTGCAATCGTCATAATGAAGGGTATATGCATGACGTACTTAATTCAAATGTGCATGGATGGATTAATTATTTGTCTGTTGCACATATCCTGTATGTAGTCGAATTGGGATTTTAAATGATTTTACGTCTGTTCGCGTAAGGATTATCAATCGTAGTCGCAAGTCAAGTATTCATAATTGTCATTCAAATACAAAGCCAGCTGTGTGTGGACAAGATCGTAGCGAAATGTTTGAGATGAATATATCCACGGGTACAAAAGAAATAAGTTAAGAAAAAAATCTCGATTCTATATCATATTTGTAGACCATAGATTTCTTATTAAATTAGTCAAAAAAGCTAACTGACACATAAATGATCTTAAATCATCAATCGCCCACAAAAAAAAATATTTTTTGGCTGCTGCCTTGTGTGTCAAAGAAAGAAAGTACAGTGGGTTGCCAAATTAATAGGGACATTGTAATTTTTTATCAATTTTCATGTTTTAGTGTTCTTTTGAGCTTTTGTTTTGGTTCTAAGTGTACGTGGTGATTTTTATTCACAGCCTACGTGCTTAACGGTTATTTTTCATTGTCGGCGCATATTCAAAATGGTTTTACTCGGGGAAAAACCGGTTTTATTCCTGAAGTGCATTCAAAGGCTGAAGTAAAAAAAAAAGTGTTTATTTTTTGAAAATTGTTTGTGGACATTTTTTGAACTTCTTTTAATTGAAACGTAAGTAATGCTCTTTATTTTGTTTAAAACAAAGCTTTTCTACAAAAACAACAATAATTTTTTAATGATTTTAGGCATTTTTGGGGAACAGAATGGGTCGAGAAATGGATATCACTTCAAGAAAAAAAAGGAAATAAAAACATTATTGATTCATTCGAGTCATTCCCAAAGACAAGTAGCTGCTATTACGGGTGTTTCAAAATCTGTTCTTACGAACATTATGCATGATTCGGGAATATTGGTTTCCAAAAGAACTTTGCAGCGACGTTTGGCAGAGGAAGGACTTTCGGGTCGTCGTCCTGCTAAGAAACCACCGTCTCACAAAGGCAATGATCAAAAAACGTTTGTCTTGGGCTCGGGATCATCGTCACATGACAATTGATGACTGGAGTAAGGTAGGTTACTAATGACATTATCTAAAGAAATAAAAAGTTATTGAAGATGCGATTTTTTTTAAATTATTAATGTTGTTTCCTTTTTTTACAGATGTGCTTCTCCGATAAGTCATCATTTGAAATTTTGGCTGATAAAAGCAGTTTCGTGCGGCGGCGTCCCCATGAGAAGTACCATCCTGACTGCCTCGTAGAAAGGGTAAAACATCCTGTAAAAGTTATGGTGTGGTCAGTTATTAGCACAAGAGGAATTGGACGTCTCCAAATTGTGCAGGGAACCATGAGACAGGATCAATATAAGGACATTCTACGAACTCGTCGCATACCCCAGTTAAGAGAATGGTTCCCAAACAACGAACCATATCTTTTCATGCATGACTCAGCCCCGTGCCATAAACCTAAAAGTGTGACGAAGAATCTGAATGATCAAAATATACAAGTTTTATACTGGCCAGGCAATTCCCCTGACATGAACCCCATAGAAAACCTATGGGAGATCACTAAAAGGGAAATTGCCAAAGAAGTTATTACAACCAAAGTAAAACTTATAGAAAAGCTAATAGAGGTCTGGCACCACTGCCCTGCAATTAAAGAATGCGCTAAAAAGTGCATTGATAGCATGCCGCGACGTATTCAAGCAGTTATTGCGGCAAAAGTAAACATTACAAAATATTGATTATTTGTAATTTTGTTAGTTTCTTTTGATTAAGAGCTATTTTTACAGTTTATTAATTTAAAAAATACTATTCATCTTATTATTTTATGTAATAATAACCAATATTAATAATAAAATTCATATTTATCAATGTACACATAAGATTTTGATTAATTTGGTACGGAAACATTTAATTTTCTTAAAATCCATGACTGTCCCTATTAATTTGGCAACCCACTGTATATCTTTTGAAAAAGAAGAATTATTATTTTCAAGCATATCTAATCTTTTTTAAAACCAAACTGATTAGTTCTATCGGCGCAAACATGACAAAAATGTGTGTCACAAAACTTCATAGTACCTCATCATTAGCAGAGGAGATAAAAAAAGAAGCAAAACACACCGAATTGGCACAGGTTCTATCGCTTGTACATACTTAACAAATGCACAACTTTGCCGGTAAAGTAAATTCCCCAGGTTACTGACACATGCATTCGACAAAGCAGGCGATTCTATGGAACAACATGCTCAGCTATCTCTGTAATCAATATCGGCCCAACTTATGAAACGTTGTTATCAATAGTAACAACGGCAAATGTGAATTGAATGTGGGAGAAACAAAATTTACAAAACGAGTTGAGACGATGAAAGCCCACTTCTAGCGCTTATCACGCTTGAAATTATGTCAGTAGATTATGTTTTGGAAAATTTTACCAATACGCACTAATTTGTGGATAAATAAATCAGTTAGTTATGTGTGTTCTGAACATGTTAGCGTACTTAATCGCCTTTCAAAGTTGCTCACATGTAGCTGGCAATAAGCTCATATGGTCATCCAACACCTACCGGAGGCTTAAAATACCGACTAGACTAGATAGCTTAGTTGCAAAAATTAAATAATATTTTGCAAGAAATAATGAATTCCGTGCTTAGGCAATGGTACCCTCTAAGACCCAATCGAAGAATATTAGCAGAAACAAAGTTTTATAATATTTTTTGGGGTAAATTGTAGCTCCTAAGTTCAAAAATGACCTTAAAAAGTGTGTACTAATTTTAGTTTACCTGTAAAGGGGGAAAAAGTAAATAAGTGCCTCAAGGCACTCTTGGGGTTTTAAGTGAATTTTTACATATCTGAGTTTATTTTTATTTTTGATTATGATACTCAAAGAAACAATTTTTATTTGCCGTACAGCATAAGTGCAGATTACATTTTGTGCACATACATTGTGTTTGCGATTTCTTACAGTGCTTGCACCATCTCTTGCCACTATCTCGACTCATCCAAACAGGAAAATGGTTGACTCCATCAAACCGTTTATCTGAAATTGGATGCTTTGATTTTTCACCAACTGTGAGCGATGGCTTTGAAAATCTCGGCATGGATGGAGATTGCATTGTCCAACCGGGTTGTGCAGTTCGTTGTGATGATGGTGACGGAATTTCCCGATCATAATCACGGAATGGGCGACCGCGTTTATGCTTGCTTTCAAATGTCACCAAACCAGCAGCAATTGATTCGCGAAACTCCGGAAGGTTCAACAATTTGTCTGTGCTCTTGTTTTCTTTTTGATGCGCCTGTATAAAACATAGGCATTTGTCGTTGCCATATCAACTAAATGGTAAAAAATTCGAGTCATGGCATCCCTTGCTATTTCGACGCCATATGACGAACCGACATACTCAGTTGAAAAACCCCTAGGCTTTTTCCTGATCGTAATGTCATTCGGTAGCTTGCAATTTGGAATGCGATTAACACGCACTGTACCAAGGCTATATATCCCTTTAGCACGCAAATAAACCATCAAAGGTAAAGACGTATAAAAGTTGTCGAAATAAATGATGTGGTTTTTGAAACTTTGTACCGTTTTTGTCAGGCGTACAACAATGTTGGCCGCAGCTCCAAGATCTGGATGATCAGGCAAGATCACGTTGTCACCTGCACCACTATAGATTTCAAACCGGTAGGCATAACCAAATGAATCGCACAACACAAACAGCTTAATGCCCCACTTATGAGGCTTATTGGGCATATACTGCCGAAGGTGGTGTCGCATTTTCGTGCTGCACATTTGTTCATCGACACAGAGTCGTGCTTGCTTTGGTACGGAATCAAATCTATGGTCAAGATGATCTAAAAATGTACGCATGCGATACAGTGAATCGTATCCTGGTTCACCCTTCTTGATTCGCTTACTCTCATCCCGCAATGAGAAGTATTTTTTGATTTCCAAATGCATTTATACCCCAGTAGCTTTTTATATTCGGGTACCGATAAATTGACATGTAGATCAAAATTCCAATATAGTGATGGATATCGTCAATGCTGAATTTCAACTGACTAGCGATGTTTTCCTTTAGTGATGACCGAATGGTTTCTTCAACAATCATATTCATAATCTCTGAATCGAAGAAGTAACAGAAAATCTCCAACGGTGTTTCAAGTTCCTTTATACAACCTGGTAGTGAAGAATCTCCCCGAAAAGCTACGTCGTTGACATGCAACTGCATCGATTGCTGCCGCCATACTACCTTAGTCGGCACCTTGTTTATGGATTCAACACCTATTCATAAATTAATTAGTTATTTGAATACCATTCTATAATTTGGTTTTCTAACCGGCACAATTGAAACCACCAGAAGAAGGCTCAGACATACACGCTGAATATTCAATTGTTGGCAGTGGTGAACGAGGTCTCTTTACAGGATTTTGGAAAATTTCCAGCTCCTGGACCTTATCTTTGACATTTTCAGCGGTATTGTCTACAAATGAAATAGTTTCGGCGTCCTCCAATGCTGTGTTCAGTGCTTCTAGCAAATCCAAGCTGCCTTCATCGTCATCACTAGAGTTACTCAAGAGTTCATCGTCCGACTCAACTTCATTGAACAAATCCAGCAACTGTTCATCGGACAACTCGGACAATTTAAAACGTTTACGCATTCGGTCTGCCATTTCGATTTTATTTCAATATGTCTAAAGAATATAATAAACAGAAACAAACACGAAAATTGCATGCAGTTGTGAAATAGGCGCTGCTAGTAAAAGGTTGTGTGGAGTCCCAAGAGTGCCTCAAGGCACTCATCACAATATCATCCCTGCAACCCACTATTTTTATAAATTTGCATATAAGCAACTTGATTTGGATTTTTAATATCTTACCTTCAGTAACAAAAATTTTTATTTGGCTGATTTTATATTTATTTAACTTTTATTATTAAACCAAAACACTACACGAAACACTATCTAAATTTTTGCGCGCAAAAGCATGATGCTTATGAACATCACGAAAAAAATCCCCTTATAAAGCTTCGGAGAGCTTTCAAAGCTTCGACTCATAAATTCACATGGTTTTTTCCAACAGGCATCAATAATTCAAATGACTTAAAAGCTTCTCGTTTTCTAGATAATACAAATTATATAAAGAGTGCCTTGAGACATACAATGAGACCAGAACCAATTCAAAAAGCTGTATTCAAATAATTTTAACGCTTCGATCCGGAAGATGTTAAGAATATGTACATTCGGTGACACTGATCGGTGAAAAGCATGCCTGACGGCCTATTGACAGTCGTGACATTCCAGCAGTGAGCATGATAAAAACATGGTATTAAAGTAAAGTAAAGGAAAGCTCAATTCTGCATCGAATATGGCTGTTAACGGCTACTTAAACGAATACAAAAATTGTAGAAGCACAAGCTCAATTCAGTCAGCCGAAATAAAGACAGGCTGACAGCTTTCTGGGTTAGAGATGAAAATTCTTATCAAGCTTTGTGCCGCGTAGCCCTTGTACCATTTAAAGAATTGTTAGGTGTCCCGTCTAGGGACGGGTTGGAAATATTCCTACAGCGCACTACCCCGCCAGCTTATCCCGGTTCTCATCATGGGACGGGCGGAAATGCTCGGGTCAAAAATTGTCGGTTTCCGAAACCTAAGGGTCGTGAGTTGGAACGTTGGAAGTATGAGTAGTCGCAGCTACGAGCTTGACGAAATGATGGAACGAAGGGGAGTTGACATCTTGTGTGTTCAAGAAACGAAATGCAGAAAAACCGAAAATTGGTTTCTTCGACGTTAGGATAAATGCTTTCAAGATGTTCTACTACGTGACGGAACAGGGTTGGAACGGAATCGGTATCATCCTTGCGGAAGAGCTAATTGGATGCGTCTTGACTATTTCAAAGTCCATTGATCGTTTAATGTCTTTCAAACTAGTGATGCAAGGTAAGGCGTAGACTATTGTCGGTGCATATGCTCCCCAAGTTGGATGCGAGCAGAGAAAAAGATTTATTCTGGGTAGATTTTCACACTCATCAAGAACACTTCAAGGAAGAAGTTTTGTTTGTTGGCGGAAATTTGAACAGACGTGTCGGGAAAGCAAACAAAGACTATGAAGACTGCCATAGAGGACTGGGATACGACACTTGGAACTCTCCAAGTGAAGACATCATAAGCCTGTGCAAGTCATACGGTCTTATGGTACCAGATACCACACTCGTCAAACAAAGCCGGCACCTTGTCACGTACAGCAGTGTCGGAAATCGAACCCAGATTGATTACTGATTATGATGACGCCTCGGGTTAAAGATTTAAAAGTGATCCTGGGGTCTATGGAGGCGGGGAGAAACAACAATAAACAAACAGAAGTGCCTGCGAGTGTTAAAAAGGCGAAGCATTTATTGCTCATTATTACGTATTAGTATATGTAATAAATATCTATATCATATCTCAACGAAGTTGAGGATAAAGAGTACAGATCACAAGACATGTAGAATTGCCTACAACGTCCTTACTTAGGCAGAGCCAACTCACTACTAGAAGCTTATCTAATCAACGCGGCAAAGACAGATGGCGGTGGACAGATGAACCTTAAGCGGGGATAAGGGACAATAAAGCGGCATTCAAAACTTCGTCAAAGTGCCCCTCTATTAATGGAGATGAAAAAGGTCGCCTCGAATTTGAATAGAGCCTTTGTACTCGCAAAAAAAAAGTGCGCTCAAATTGGCATTTATCGGGAGTTGGAATAAATGTCTTCTTCAGTTGCCGACAGGAACCAGCCAATCCATGAACTGCGAGAAACTAGTTTGTGCAAGGGCACAACTATCTTCAAATAAGCCGAGAAAAAGAAATGCCAATTAAATCCGTTCGCCAAAGCTTCTTGTGGATGACGAAAAAATGATACAAAAGTGGCAACAGTATTGTGAAGGACTTCTAATTGAACAATTTTCTCGGATATACTTTCCAAGAGCCGTTGATAACAATGAAGAAGTACCTGGCATTACTGTCGAAGAATTAAGGAAGTCGGCCAAAGAATCCAAAAAACGAAAAGCAGTTGGCCTCTCGTCCGTCCGCTGGGAGTTTTAGAAAAGGTGGGAGACATCTGGTTTAAATGGCTCATGAAATGAGCCTTATATCAAAACTTATGAGAGGCGATCCAATGCCTAACCAGTGGAAAGAAAGTTATCATTTTCCACTGTACAAAGGAAAAGCAGATACGCGAGATTGCGATAATTACCGTTCAATCAAGCAGATGTCTTACACCAGGAAATGGAGCGGGTCGTTGAGCGGGTATTAAATATCCCATTGCGGAAAATAATACATATGAAAATCAAGGCAGACATTTATATGAATGGAAGAGTGATTCCAAACTGTGAAAAGTTGACCTATGATCAAGAGGAAAGCAACTTCGGATGACGGTATAGAGCATCGCGTAGGCGATCATGTCAGGAAACCCAGCCATTTTCTATGAGCGAAAGCCCTAAACCATATAGTTGTGAGCTGTGAGCCCAGTGCTCACATACGGTTCACATTGTTGGATATCGTACAAAAAGTATGAAGCCAATATAACGGCAGTTGAGATGAAGATGCTTTGCATGACAACTGGAGTAACAAAGATTGATCGAATAAGAAGTTCCAAGATCCGAGGAAGCCTTCACGTCAAAGAACCTATCTCGAAGAAAATGTGTCTCGATCGGCTCAGTTGGTACTGTCATGTTCAAAGGAGAGATCCCATAAACCCTGTCAATAACGCAATTTCAATCAAGGTTTCCATACAATCACGTAAAACAGGCATGCCTTAAAACTCCTGGATCACGCAAATGCAGCGACACCAGCATTTAATTGACCTCGGCGACGAGTTGAATCATAAGCCAGGAGGCCTGCCATTATTTTTCCAGGTCAAACTAACGAGCTGGGAGGGTTGTGAACCCTTTAGCCCAGATCTTATCCTCGTCGATAAAGAGAAAGAAGAGAGGATTGTAACGGAAAAGATTGGTTTGTAAAACGTGAAATTAATGCAAAGAGCCAGGAGCACTGACGACGAATTTAAGCAACCAAATTGCGTGTTTCCATTGACACGTTTTTGATATTTTCAGCAGCCGTGTTTTTCAGAATTTGACTCACTCTTTAAGAGAACATATTTTAACTTTTGCATAGTTTGACAGGTAGCCTAGTGACCATTCCGCACAGACGTAAAAGAACAACACATTTTAACATAGATATATAGTTCATCCAAAATCAGCTCACCCAAAGTTCTATAAAAAAAATTGTTTACACGAAAATCTGTATCAATTAATTTTAGATGTACCATACCTCCAACATCCACCCCTTCAACTCCAACTTTCCAATAAATTCCTCGATTGCCCATCATTAGCAATCTGCCTAGTCTCTGAATTAGAAAATCTGACTAACATGTACTTGTAGATCTATTTCAGACACGCAGCCATATACATGCCGGTCGTTTGAAGAACTATTCCTGCTGCATCTGTAGAGCATTACCACATGTGATTCGCACTAGAACCTAATGAGTACATCGACCTAAATAATCTTTACAACTTATAGTGCGTTCCCTTGGGCTATGCCATCCCACTGGGAAAATATTTTCAGAATTATTTTGAGAAACTCTTGACACTTCCGCGAGAATTTTGCGCGCAACATTCCTGTTGTCGGGCCGAGGCCCAGAAATTGGAGCATTTCAACTTGCAAACGGTTTGAAATCTATTCCCGAATACCAGCAATTTGCTTTAATTTAACTGCACCATTACAATAATTTTATGTGCGTTCTGTTTGTCTCAATTGATGATCGATCGTTAAATTTAGAAAGTTAACTGATGGGCGGCCGCTTTTTTTCTGCATCCCTGCATCTTGACAGATTTATTTAGAATCTTGTTTGTTTGGCCTGGTCTGGTCTGGCACGACCTGGCCCATTTCTAGGAATTTTTCGTCTTCGAAGTTATGACTCATGAAGTAGAAAAGCAAACAAAGTGATCCTCCTCATAAAATGACATCACCCACATCTCGCAGAAGGAAGACGAATGATGATGATGGTCATTGGCTTATAAATTACCCGCCTTGTTGTGCAGTAAATTTGAGCTTTTTTTTGCTCTGCATAACAATTTATGACTTCACCCCAGTCTTGTCGATGATAACGAATGACGAACTGCAGGCTCTTGCCCAGGAGCATAGTGTTCGCGTTCACTCATTAAACTGTCAAAACAAATTGATATTCATCGTTGGCGCACAACAAAGTGATCTACTTCCGCATCGTCCCAGGCATCAGCAGAGTCATGATCTTATGTAAATGATGGCTAAACATAGGTCTTCGAAATCGAAGTCCTTATTGGTACGGAGTAATTGTTATAAACTATATGACTCACAAGTCGCTAAAGGGGGTAGTTAAAAATGTTAGCCATTAACCAGAGCTGGATTATATGAATTTAGGTTTGGAGTAGATATAAGACCAACTTTGAGAATGGTGTATAGTTCTGACTTATTTGGATTCGCTGAGTTAAAAGGAAAGTTAAGCCGGTGTTGTGGATTTGCTTGAAGTCATCAAAACTCTGTCCATACTTCGTTCCATTTAGCCATTGATGTAATATATGCCTTCATGGCCAATTGCTGAGTTCAACTCATTCCATTTATGTTTGTGTCGGTGA
This sequence comes from Portevinia maculata, assembly GCA_949715645.1. Taxonomy (NCBI): domain Eukaryota; kingdom Metazoa; phylum Arthropoda; class Insecta; order Diptera; family Syrphidae; genus Portevinia; species Portevinia maculata. Next base: position 192,718,624 of record OX454525.1, read on the forward strand.
AAGTCACAGATACCACGATAGTTTATAGAAATTTCCCTATCTCAGCGGAAAAAGGTTTCGTTGATGGAATTTTCCCGTCAAAGTCTTTTGTACAACGTGAACTGTTTCAACACTTATAGATACCAACGTTGATCAATTTTATCTTGTTGTCATTAACGAACGAGTGTGCTCCCATTTGTTAAGTGTAAACATAGTCTTGGGCCATTAACTACTTTTGTGTGAAGATAGAAAGAAATATACTGTTGGAGAAGGATGGAGTCCACAGTCAAATGCAAAAGCCATTAACCGATCAGGTGTTTCGAGAGCTCTTGGCAAGTCTTAAGATGTCGCTGCCAATATTAAACACGAATATTTTTAATAAAAAAGATGATTATGCTGTCAAAAGTGGAGTTTAATTTTCGACAGCTTAAAAATAGTGAAAGGTATTCCAAAGAAGCAGAAAGTAGGTACAGATCAAGACCCGACAGGAACGAAAACTAAGATTATTTTTTACAGTCTTCGACTGGTAACAGCCGATTCGTGGTTAAAAAAATAGTTCAGCAATGTGAATGTCCTGATAGATGAGTCATCACCCCACCTCAATTGTATTAAGTTATACACCTAAACAGGTTTATAAGTACTCCACATACCCTATGAATTTCTTTAATTCATTTCTTACGTGACTTTATATTGGTTGTTGATGCCTTAATATATTTTTGATCTGCTGATCAAGAGTTATGTCGATCTGGCCATGTCCGTCACTAATTATATGACATTTAAATTCGAAAAAAAATCGCCAAAACTCTAGGGCCCAAAAAGGTGCAACTATAAAAGCTTTTCAAATCCGCCCACTTTGTAAATAACAAAAACTCCCTATCAAAAAAACTTGATGAAAATTCAGTTTGTGTACGTAAGAAAGAAATTGTTAGGAACGATCTCAATATTTTTTCAATACAATAATTAAAGGACTTTATCGAAAAAACATAGATTTTGTAAAAAAAAACGACTCTTAAATGCGGATTTAAAAAATTCTTACGCTTGATTATGTGGCAACCATAGAGCGTATATGTTTCAAATTTGAGCTTCGTAGCTAGAGTGTTGGTAAGCTGTTTTTTATGCTTTCCTGGTTAGTTGACTCCAACTGGATGAGGTTGAACAAAATATTGACCATGTTTGGCATGGATTTCCAGAAACTGTGCATGTACCCAACCTCGCATCTACTCCAAATCCAACAGGAAAATATTGAATTTAATTAGGAATATATAAAAATCCTTATGTAACCACAATTTACGAGTATTTTGTTCCGAAGGATATCCTTGCAGAAGAATGCATTTTGCAACAATTCAAGGGCAAAAGCAAAACTTATCTGAAAGCATCTTGGGGTGCTCCTACAGCGTAATAGGTTAGCCTTTCTCGAGCATATTAAAGCCAATAGCATTAAAAATCATCTTCGGAATGTGCCATTCATGTTATTTGTCTTGCAACTTAAAAATAGTTACAAAGTTCTAAATGCCCGACCTCTGTGAAATCATTCGTACAACATATACAACTAGGTAAACGAGTTTCTTTGGGATGAAATTAACCAACACACCATGCATGGCTGATGATTAATAACTTGGTTATATTACGTCGAATATCATCTCAAATTTCGACCAGACATTCCGAACACTGATTTCATAACACAATTTCAATTTCAATAACCATTGAATAAATACAAAATATAGATAGACCCAACAAGCCAAAAAGTTCTCCCACCATAACCCTTTTCATGAGTCTCCATCAATGTCACTCGTACAAATAAATACTTGAACACCCAAAATGACCCTGCCTCCAAGTATCCATATAAAAGGTATCGTTCGTTTTTCTTGCTGAGCGAAGCACGTGAAAAAAAACAACGTTATGACCTTGAACGTAAAAAAAAGTTCGTCAATCATCAAATTGCCCCGCTACCATTCCACCTTTCCATTGATATTCAATTGAAGTACCTACACTGTTCAAGTGTGTATTAGAAAGATACAAATCTATCCAAAGTCAAGGTATACAAAAATAAAAAATAAAAAGAGCGGCAAACAAAACCTAGGTACTCAAAGTAGATCAGCTTCTTAGACACAGCAAAAGAAACAAAGAAAGGTAGAAAATTCGAAAACACTTTCGATTGAAGGTTTTTTTTCTTAACCGAAACTGGTTTCTGGCTCGTAGATTTCCATTGATTTGCATCAAATTTCGGTCACGCCTTAAGAAAACTTAAAAAAAAAAAACTTTTATGAACAATTCCACACAAGTTTGACTGAAAGATACTAGTTGGTACGATCAATTTATTGGAATCGATTCTAAGATACAATCTATTTGTACCTAAACTCGAATATTAGTATCGCTGTATCGATTTCCATAACCCCAGTGCTTACAGGCCAGACATCATCGCTTCTGTCTCCCCCTCTGAATCTGTGCGATATTTATGGACGCGAATGAATTGTATCCATCTGCGGTTTTTGGTTGTTGTTTTTTCGGTCCAGACGTAGACGTAGACGGTAGTGGTCTTTGACTTCGGTGTTGATGTACATACGCAATGTCAGATGATTCAACAAGGCAAACTGGTGGTTTCTTATTTTTCCAACATTTTGATTGAATCTCATTTGGATGGGTACACACGAGTGGTCGTCCCTCTACCGGGTTGAATTTGCTAGCAGTATCAGATACCTACCTACCTACCTGAATTTATAGCAAAACAAAAAATCATTTAATGGTCCACGAATTCCAAGACGATGAGGAAGCAATCAAACCCAAACTAACATGACCGACTGCAGACTCTAGATTTATTTAGGCTTAAGCGGTTATTTATTGACTTGCGGCTTTCAAAGTTGCAGCAACAAGTTTGAGATGGGTTGCGTAGGTTAAGTGTTGAAGTTGATATATACAGTAAAAAGCTTTATCAGATTTATAAAGGATTTTTAATTATAAATTCATTGGATATGGTTAAAATTAACTGAGAAATGAATGTTGAAATAAACGTTGTCATTATAAATTAGTCCTCAGACGGAGCCGTTTAGTCATGACATTTGCAAGAAATAGACTGGCTAAAGGAATTTCAGGCTCTTTGGGATTGTGAAAACGAATTTAAAATCTGGCAACGTCATAGTAGTGACCCGTGACAAAATTAGTTTTCTCTCTCCGCTGAATGGAGTTTTAAAAAGACAGGCGGTTTTGAGGATCCTAACAATTGAGTTAACTGAGCGCAATGGCGAGGTTCGAGGCTTAAATCTCACACAAGCACAAATAACATTTTTCGAAAGCTAGGCAAACATTTTTGAACAGTGGTTGCCATAGTTTGCACAGCGTCACACTTCTGTTTTCACTTCTCTGGAATCTTAACTGACTTACAATAACCGTTATGAGACGAAACATTAAAACAGCAGGCTAAACGTGAGCAAATAGGAAAGGGAAGTAATTCCTACTCCAACTTGATATGTATCAAAAGACTTGCTGTCCCTTTCTACGGAACACCTTTCGAAACTCACTGAATAGTTTGCAAAACACTTTGCGGAACACAAAAGGCGAGTTCCACTTACAAATTTTTCTGGGATTTTTCTCCGCTCTCTCGGTTAATTTTTTTTTATTAAGTGGAACAACATTCTTACCAGTAGAGGGACGTATTTGTTAACACGTACACATATTTTCTCTTTCTGTTACAGCAAACAAAATAAAACTTCTTCGCTTACTCTGCCTCACATAAACTTAAAACCATGTGCCAACACAGTTTCCTCATCTATGAGCCCGAAAAGTGGTTGAACAAAGCGAGTGAGAAAGCAAATCCTAGAAATTTGTGTCTCAGGAAATTTGAATTACCGGTTCCTGAGTACGACTTTCGAATTCCTTGCAGTTCTCGGAGGAATCGCTAAGTGGAGCCAGCTAATCTCAATGCTGCCAAGATCTTCTCCATGCTCTATCTGCAGTAATATAATTCACTTCGCAAGAAGAGAAGAGTCTCAATGAAGTGTCTTGTACAATGGTCAAAAATTAATATCCGATCTTAAGTTCTAAAGATATCGGGACTCGCATTCCTTTTCCATTATCTTATTTATGCAAAGCCGGATTTTGAGTTTTGGCTGTAATAACGGGCAAATAACGCTCAAAGAATAATGTGGAGCAGGAAATGAGCTCATTGGGCGCCTCCCGCTCAAAAAAATACGTTGAGATCGCCAAGCTCACAAATCACATTTACTTACTCAGATTGAGTTATTTTTATTTAATTTTCTGTGCCTAATGTCATTATTTCGACAAAGGCGCCGTGACAAAATAATAAACCTGTCAGGGCGCCGTGAACTTAAAACGTTTGGGAACTTCTGTCTTAGAGTATTAACTGTCATAAGATAGTTGCGAAATTGCCATTCGGAATCGGCGTTGAATTGTAGGTACCTTCTGTTCGTTAGAGAAACTTGAATGTGGGCCATATATATGCTACTAATATGGGGGCAGTGGCGTAGAGGTTAGTGTGTTGAACAACTTATCTAAAGGTCTCAGGCTTAAATCCTGTCGGGGAGTAACATCTTAAAAGTTATTTTCACTGCCCCACCTTTTGCGAACGTCTGACAAACATACAAGAGTACAATTGTCATGAAAAGCTTCTAAAATTTCCCGTTCGGATTCGGCTTTAAATTGTAGATACCCCTTCCACTTCAAGCAAATTGTTGGAGAATCTAGGTTTTAGGCCTTCTATTTTTTTTATTATTATTTTTTTAATAAACTGAATATATAAGTGTTTTCAAATAATTCGCCAATAATTGGGCTAGTTTTGACCTCTATGGCGCCATGGAAGGTACCCATTTTAAGTTAAATTACGGTTCTTGCTCTTTCGTTATAACTGAAATTTGTTTAAATAATTTTTTTATACCCAACAGATTGTCAATAATTAAAAAAAAGCTTACCGAATAATCATATGATTAGTCATTTGGAACTCACCTGAAATAAAAAAGAAGAAAAAAATTAATTAAGAATAATATTAAAAAAACATTTAAAATATATATCGATTCACACAACTCTCCTAATGTATTTAAACATGCAATTTGCCGACACATGTTTATTGATGAAACCCAACTATGTACATAATTTACTATCAGGTGTCATTAATTTTTTTAAAAAATCAACAACTAAATAAAAAAAAATGCAACAAAGTTAACCAACCAAACTAGAATGGATTCTTGAAAAAATAAAAATCCCATAAAACATTGGAAAAAGCAATAAAAAGCAAAAACAAATCCCAAACATAATCTTCTCACTGATGCACATTCATTTAGCAAATGGTCTGCTGCCGCGCAAAGATTAAATATTCAATGTAAACAAATAGAATTGAACACTAAAATAACAAAAAGGCAAGCGGACTTAATGTTATACACAATTGTCCTACTTATGGTCGCCCTAAGTCAACACATACTCGGCAGATAGATCATCGGCATAATTTCAGTGAAAAGAATTTACTTCCAATGCTATGGCGATTCTGCAAACAAGAACAATAATTACATTCAGCATTAAATGTTAACGCAAATAGATATCCGAGATGGGTCTGAATGAGGAAAAATTAAAGTTCAAGATGTGCGTGAATCGTTCTAGAAAGCCCTGCAGCTTCCATTGGGTGCAACACAAACACAATGGCGCAGCTTCATCGGCAGACTTATTTGATTTCTAAGTCACGCATCTAATTGATTTGAAGATAATTGTTTCATAGATACATTGGAGTTGTTTTTTTTTTGCTATGAGCTTTTAGGAAAATATGATTAACTATGTCCATCCAGTAAGGCAATGGGATCGATAGTTCAATTGATAACGGTCTGTTACGGAATTGTAACGATTGGCAGTGCTTCAAATTTGTTGAATGGATATGCACAAAGCCATTACAAAAATGAGTGAAACGCTAGGAAATTATTTAGATTTCTCGTTAGGAATAGCAACTGCATCTCTTTTTAAGTTAAGCATCGTTTTCATCAATTCGCAGTAGGTACTCATGAATTCTAAGCACAAAGAGACGCTTTTAAATATGACACGCGAAACGGTAATTACTTAGGTCAGACTAACTTAGAAAACTTCGGCATTGCAAACAAAAATGACAATCTTAAGCTTTGTAAGCAAACAAACAAATTTCTGAGAGACATTTTGAGCACTCCATTAAAATTTCTCGCACGATTTCCCTAGAGGCGAACGAGCTTACAACATCTTATATTTTTCTTGTAAGGTTTCAAAGAAAGATCAAAACATTTATCTATTATCAGAATTCGTTTTAAAAGTCACATAATTTGCTCCATTCGACCGTAGATGTATCCCAACAAATCTCTGTAGAACGTAGAGTAATAAAGAGGTGTCGTCAAATAAGGCCAAATTCGAAGGCTTCGTTTTCTAAAAGTAAAATGGGGGGAAACAACCATAAAAAAAAACTGACATAACGACAGGGGGTGCTTGAAATTAAAAAATTAACTCGAACCTTATGCAGTTTTCTCTTCAAATAGATAAACTAAGTTTTATTTAGCAATAAATTGAAAAAAAAATACATGATACTTTAACCATATTTCATTTTCAAAAGGGAAATAAGGCCAAGCTCGAATCTTTGACCTTATTTCCTGCGAACAGTTGGCAAGGTTCACATTTCCAGCATCGCCATACTTGTCAGACATAAAGTTGCTTTAAGAGTAATTCACTAGTAGTTTGTAAATACTTTATACTTGTGGAGTGCTCAAAAACAAGCAGCTATCACGTGCAGAAATTTGCCGTTACATAAAATATACCCACTTGCTGATTATTAAGTACAGGGGCCTATAACACAATGCGATAAGTTATGTTATAAAAAAGAAATTTACACTAAATGTTGCTTGTTTAACAAGACTTGTTGTAGTGTGTTAATACATAAATGTAGGCACCAAACAAAATAACAAATATGTATCTATACGATACTAACACAGACACAAAGGATACGAATAAACTAAGACAACCCTTTATTAACATGCAAGTCAATTACACGATCATTTAAATTATAGATTCTACTCGTACGACTAATAGGCTCATGCCTGCCATAATTCGTTCTTTGGTGAGGGCTAAAGAGTCAGTCAATACTTCGTAAGTTATGGGCGCCACCACGCAAAATAAAGCCAACAGAAAGGAGCACATCAGACGCATCTATATGACCGGATATAAGCTGCTTTCAAAATAATGATATCACCATTATGACTTCGTTGGGTAAGGGGTATCATTTGTTAACTGTAAGAAGGAAGGTTAAATGGATCATCCTATGGAAATGCTCTTGAGGTAAAGCAAACAAATTTGCATTGAATGGCCTTGATGTCCAAAGGGTGTTCAAACTCCAAACTTGTGAAGCATACTCTAGGTTTGGACGAAGAAAGTACAATGGCATACAAACGTAGGGAAACGTCTAATTATTTAACCCAAATTTTTCTGAAACCCAGCATTGAATTAGACTCATTACCAATAAAATTGATATGCTTTGTTAATCCAGTTTAGGATCAAAAAAAAAACCCCAAGATCACTTTAACTATCATCATTCATCAGTATGTTGAGACACTGAACATTGAAAGGTGGAAGGGATATTCTTCCTGGAAAGTGTCATGTGTTGACAATTAGTAGGGCTAAAAAATAAACCGTTTTTAGCAAACCCAATTCCAAAGCGAATAATGTCGGTTTGAAGAAGATTTCTGTTTTGCTGATTGGTGACAGATTTATATATTTTCATATCATCAGCGTATATTAGAATATTGCTGTGATTTATGCATGCCTGAACATCATCAATGGCTGATATAAAAAGAAATGGACTTAAGTGGCTTCCAATGAACTGCATACTAGGCGCGTAGGATTCTAATAGCGAACCCTCAATCTAGGGCATGGTTTCTCAACAGAGAGGTCGTAATCTGTCAACATAATATGACCCATATACGACTTCCCCGAGATCCTCAGCAAAAATGAAATCCCAAACTGAGAGACGTGCCGATTATTTTTTTAGTCAAATCGGTGAACTCCACATGCGAGTCAGTAGGGTTTAGGTTAAGCAGAGGGTAATGATTACTTTAATTCTGATCATAGCTTTGCCATAAAGAACATTGGTGGAGAGTTGAGACAATAAGAACAAACCGTAACGTTTAGAATTGTTTAAGTAGGAACTATAGGGTTAACGAACACCATTCGGTAAGTCTATGAAGGTATTCCTGTAAACGAAGGTAATCATCGATAGATGTTGCAGAATTTAGAAACTTTAAATGATCTGCGAACAGAAAACGAAGGAAATTAAAAAAATTCGGGCATATCGTCGATAAAGATAAGAACTAGAAATGGACTTAGGTGGCCGTGGACATAGTAGCTCAGTGGTTAGTACGTTTGACTACTGACCGAGGGGTTTCAGGTTCAAATCAATATCAGAACAAAGTTGGAAAACATTAAAAGATTATAAGTATTTACCTGCAACACCGCCATTATAATACACAATCTTTTCGAAAAGCTTCGGTTTTTTTGGTAATTTACAAATCGACCAATAATTTGAAATGTCTAAATAAAACTTCGTCCACTCAGCCTGAAGAAGTTATTCACACCTCGAAAGAAAGTATGGAATACAGAGATAGCTGCGTTACACTTTAAGGATAATAGGAGAAACACTATCAAGTCCATAATTGTTCCGAACTGTTCTAATAGTTCAAATGCAAGGCATCTTCGATTTTAGAAATATGTATTCACACGTAATCGACCAATATCCATTAGAGTTAAAGAATAAACCGGACTTACATCATGTTGATAGCTTATAGTTTCATAAATAAGGGCAGGGCTTTCGCATAATGGGTGGCGCTTAGACTCTATTTCTTCTTCGCCCCTACAGCTTTTGCAGCAGTCATTGTGCAGTTCGCCCAGCCGATCCGCATGCAAGCCCACTGCATAGTTTCCTGTTCCCTCGTCCATTTGCGATTTTTTTTTTGCGGTTACTCCGATCACGGATTTAGATCTATTTTTCGTTTACCGCTGGCCAGAGTTCTTCTGCATTGCGGGTGGCAATGGTGCAGTAGTAGTGTATTCGCTTACGGAATGGAAGGTCGTGCGTTCGAATCCCGGCCAAGTCCATTACTTTATACCGAATACATGAAATCGTAGTCTCCCTAAGTAACTTAGACACCACCCGTGGAGAAAAACCCTACAACTGCACCCAAACACTTCTTTCCTATCTCTCTATTCTTTCTAATACCAAGTAGCTTACACTGTGTTCTTAGCATTATAAGGGTACTGTAACAACAGAAAAAAAATCCCTTTAGCGTAAGCAAATTATAAAAAAAAAAAAAAAAATGTCTGCATGTATTGAGATTGACCCAACGTAGATTTGTTCTACCCAGAGACTCGTTATGGATTTTTCGTGCAATTGTGCTGAGCGGAGTCTTTTTGGATCTGCCGTCCATTGATGCATGCATTTCTGATTGCCTTGCCAGCTTGTCCGCTTCCTCATATCATGACCAATGATAAAATTACATGTATGTCCAGTCCGGGCACCCAGCAGATATCTCGTCCAAGTCTTTCCGGCACTGATTTACCACCGATTCACCACCGATTCCAAGACTTTTTTAGCGCCTGGCTGTCAGAATAGACGGTGATGATTTTGTCGACAAGGTTGCGTCTCTTCATTTTCTTTTCGGTTGGGATTATGCCTGCTTTCACCCAGCCCCAGTCGTCCCTTTCGTCTAAATGATTGGCTGAGGCGCAGTCTCGCAGAAGTTGCTCGCACCTGCAGCGATATCTATCTTGGAGCCATCGGTATAGAAGGCAATCTCATTCACTCCTGTTACTGTTTGTTCGCCCCACTGGTTTCCTTCGGGGATTTTTATATCGAATCCCCTGTTGAAAGCGATGGTGGAGTATTTCTTTCGGATCCCTCGGCTCTTTAAGAAGGTCCAATAGCACTATTGCTGATATTTTTTGAATTGCTTGTTATTTGTAACTTTAAACTCAACGAATTTGTATTATTTGGTAGTGCTAGGTCAGTTAAAAAAAACTTTTGGTCAGATAGGAACAGCTTATTTGCACGTTTTCATAGCGTTCTCCTGGATACTGCTTCAGATATTGAAATCATGAAAAGAGTCAAGTCTGGCTCCATTTACTATTTTTCATGATATCGTACATAGTTGTGTGGTATGATGAATAATATGTAACTGATACTGCGACCAAGTAGTCAGGTTTCAGACCGTGTTTTTGACAGCCCTTTTCTAAAGGATGATTACGCTTTCGGTAGTTATGGGCTGTTTGAGTTTTTCAGCTGATGTGTGGACGTGTGTATCAAAGTGTCCGAGAATAAAAACCGAATTAAATAAACAATCCGCGCGAGTGTAGATCGTAAAGGTTGTTTTGAAAACAAAACACTTAAAGAAAAATGAACAGTAAAAAGACACACTAATTTAATTATTAAATAAATAAATAGTGAAAAATAAAAAGAAAGAAATTGAAACCGTTGGATATAGGGAAAAAATCTAGTGTTATTAAATTGAGTGCAAAATGAGTGAGAACATAGTGGAGTGTGAAGAATGCAAAAAAAAGTGGGTATAAACGATAGCTTTGTGATATGCTCAGCTTACTGCCGAAATGTTTTTTTGTCAAAAATGTAATGGTTTGAGTAAATATGAGATGGGCTTGCTAAAGCATAAAAATATATTATTCGTGTGCGACAATTGCAAACCATATATGGGAAATTTAATTGAGAAAATGGATAATATGCTGAAAGTAGTGAACGAAAACAAAATTGCATTGAGTAAACAAGAAGAAGAGTTGAAGACAATATTGAAAAGTGTTAAAAGTCTGAGTGAGAAGGAGACAAATATAGGGGGTAAAAAGAAAACATATGCTGAAATAGCAATAAAAAATATTCCACCGGTAATTGTTAAGCCAAAACTTAATATGAAACAGAATAGTGAAAAAACGAAAGAAGAGATCAAAGAAAAAATAAATCCAGCTGATCTCGCGCTGCAAATAAGTGGTGTGTCAAAAAGGGGAAATGTATCAGTTGTGATAAAATGTGGTAATGAAGAATCAAACAAAAAAATCGAGTCACAATTGAAAGACAAATTGGGAGATAAATATAGTGTAAACATTCCAGCATTAGTTGCACCTAGAATTGTTGTTATTAGAATCGATAAAGAAATAAATGAAAATAATTTGTTAGAGGTGCTAAAAAACAAAATAAAATCGAAGGAACAATGAAAGTTGTCAAATGTTATGAAAGATTTAATAATAAAATGCAATATAATGCAATAATTGAAACAGATAGCAAATTATTTAGAGAAGTTTTAGAGGTAGAAAAACCTAGCTTAAATATTGGATGGAACAAATGTGCTGTATATGATAAAATAAATGTAAAAAGATGCTACAAGTGCTGGGGATTCCACCATATAGCGAAGGACTGCACAAAAAACGTATGTTGCCCCAAGTATAGTGAAGAGCCCATATTACAAGAATGTAAAAGTGGATTTTCAAAATGTAAGAACTGTGTTTTAACAATTGAAAACTTGGGTATGGAGATTGACCCTAATCATGATGCTCGGGATGTCAACTGCCCAGTTTACCTTAGAAGGATAAGCCGTGAACATTCTAAATTTGCTTACTAGCAATTAAAGTCATTTGACTGTGTGCTATTCAGGGACTAACAAATAATTTTGTTGAAATTAAAAAGTTAGTAACTGAAAAGGAATATGATTTAATAATCTTAACTGAAACTCATTTAGGCCAATTGGTATGTGACAATAAGTGAATATTAAAAACTATAAAATAATAAAATGTGAAAGTACATCGTCTCATACGGGAGGAATAGTATTGTATCTGAAAAATTGTTGGAAAATAAATGTTTTAAAAAACTGCCAGATAGAATTACATGTTTGGATTTTGATAGAAGTGGAAATTGGAGAAAAACAAAAAAAAAATATATTTGTTACCTTATACCGTTCGCCCAGTGCATCTATCAGAAATTTTTGTGACAACATGAACATTTGGATGAATGAATTAGAAGGAAAAGAAAATTTAATAATTTTATGTGACTTTAATGTAGATTGGCTTATGAACAGCGTATATAAAAAAGAACTTGAGTGTATTTTTCGGGAAAATGTTTGTAAACAACTAGTCACTGAGCCTACAAGGATAACTCCAACAACTAAGACTCTTTTAGATTATGTAGCTACGAATATTATAAACTGTACAGCAAAAGTTGATAATAAATTAAAAATAAGTGACCATGAGACAGTTACATTTAAGATTAATATTAAAACTAAACTAAACAGCGTTAAAAAGAAAATTATATATATTATATATATAGTTGAAATATAACAGTTTTCAATTTGTTCAAAACATAAGACGAAGTGAAATAAATAACATAAGTATATCAACGCAAGTGAATGAACAAACATGTGATATTTTCGAAATAGAAATTTTAAAGGTGATAAAAAAATGTATAGTTCAAAAAAACATAACATGTGATAATGAAATAAGTTGGTTTAATCAAGATCTTCGAATACAAAAGTCTCAAAAGATCCAGAGATATTCAAAGTTTATTTTAACGGGCTCTATTATTGTTTGGGAAAATTACAAGTAAGAAATAAATATAAAAAAAGTTTAATCAAAACAGAGAGAACTTACATTCGCAACAAAATAAATGAATCAAGTTGTCAAAAATCAATGTGGAAAACAATACAAACTCTTGTATTGGGTCAAGTGCAAACTGAACTTAAAACTGTTGAATTTGATCAATTAACAACAAATAACAATAAAGTGATTGCGAATAAATTTAACCAGTACTTTAAATCAAGTGCACAAGAGATAAATGAAAATATTCCAATTGAACCGTTTATCAACTATGCGGAGCTAAGGGTAAATTGCTTTAAATTTAAAACCTTAGATACTACTGTTGAAAGTTGTAGAAATGATGCCTAATAAGAGCGACTATAACCTCATGAACAAAGAAATTGTGAAAGATAGTTTCAATTATGTATGCCCAGCCCTACTTAAAATGATTAATTAATCGTTAGTAAATGGTATTTTTCCGAATAACTGGAAAACGTCTGTGATAGTTCCGGTACAAAAAGTGTCGAATTCGAATAAATGTGAACATTTTAGACCAGTTAACATGTTACCTATTCATGAAAAAATATTATAAAAAGTTGTGCAGATTCAGTTTGAAATGTTCTTAGAAGATAATCAAATAATAATGGAAGAGCAATCTGGTTTTCGAAGGAAACACTCTTGTGAGTCCGCTTTAAACTTCGTTGTGGCCGATTGGAAAGAGAAATTGCACGAACGTACTAAAATTGCAGCAGCGTTCCTTAATCTAAAACGAGCCTTTGAGACGGTGGACAGGAAGATATTATTGAAGAAACTTCACAGCTATGGGGTAAGAGGAGTAGAATTTTTGTGGTTTAAATCATATTTAGAAAATAGAAAGCAAATTGTAAAATTTAATGACGAAATGTCTGACACAATCTCTATTCAGTTGGGTGTACCACAAGGTGCAATGTTAGGCCCATTGTTATATATTTTGTAGATAAATGATTTCAAAACAGTAATAAAAAATAGTCAAATTGTATTTTTTGCGGATGATGGTCTTCTGTATGTAAATGAAAAATAAATTAGTAATGCTGTTGAAAAATTAAAAGAAGACTTAAATAATGTAAAAAAGTATCTAAATATGAACAAATTAAAACTAAATACTGATAAAACTAAAATAATGTTACTGCCGTCAAATAATGCAATTAATCAGGTGGAAGAATTTGAATGTGTAAAAGAAATAAAATACTTAGGAATTGTAATAGATAATAACTTGAGTTTTAAACAAAACTTTGAAAAGTTATGTGCAAAAATATCCAAGAAAATTGGTTTCTTTCGCAGAATAAGAAAGAAATTATGTATTTCAATGGCTATTAAAATATATAATACAATAATTAAGCCCCATTTTGAATATTGCTCTACAATACTATTATTGGGAACTAAAGGTATGATTGAAAACCTGCAGAAATTACAAAATAAAGCTATGCGGTCAATTTTGTATTGTAATCGGTACACACCAATTAACTATATGCTTGATACATTAAAATGGTTAAATATCAAACAAAGAATTATATTTAGCTCACTATTATTTATTTTTAAAATAAAAAATAATTTAACGCCAAAATATATGCAAAGAAGACTAACTACACGAGCTGATGTTCAACCTTATAATCTAAGAAGCAACAATAACTTTAATGTGCAATTTTTCATAAATCTTAGGTCGCAAAATATGTTTTTTTTACAAAGGAATACAAACTTTTAATAGTCTACCCAATGCTGTAAAAATTGAAAAAACTTTACGAGATATAGAAATGAAATACTTATGTTTGTTAAAAGAAATTATTGAAAAATTAAAATTTATTTATTTAATTATTTATTATATGAATTATTATAATTAAAAATGTAAAAATGGTTTTTTTTTATGCTAAATAAACATTAATCAATCAAAAAAAAATTCTTCAAGGTATATTAAAGAAATGTATTGGAAGGTGCCTTGGTGCCTTATTCACCAATTTTAATATTACATGCGGATTTTTTTTCCCAACTATGGGGAAACATATTTATATCTGTCATTCAAAAGAAAACCAGTAGAAAACATATGCACATCTATTAACTCATTATAGGTAAAGCTATCTTCTCCGTAAAGCAACATTAGTTCCTTTTAGAGATTTAAAACCAGAAATCCCACTGAATTTGTCTCTAACTCATGGTCGTAACAACAGATTTCAAAAATTACACTTCTCAAATTAATTGCGCTTGGTATTCGTTGAAGTTAATTTGAAGTCTTCAGTTCTACTCAGAAGATCTTCGTTATAGTGTCATTTTCAGATTTTCTATTTTCAGTAATTCATTGCAACCTCTGAAGTATCACGTGTACCCATTTAGGACCCTTTATCTTGGTTCCATCTGGGCGCACAAAATTTGCGCAAATAAAAGATTTATAATTTTCATTCATAAGTTAAGGCTTTACAAAATTTGACAAATGCATAGCTTACTAAGAGATTTGATATATTATATCAATTTTTTATGAAAATAATTATTAACTAAGATAAACTTTTGAAGGATAACTATGATGAAAACCTTCATTGAATATTTTTCGGAATTTTATATAAAAAAAAAACCTAGACTAGGGGGAATTGCCAGGTTTGATAAAGGCTAAATTCATTTATGAATTACCTTTATAATCGCATAGGTATATAAAAATTTATTTAACAAACAATCAAGAAAAGATATAAGGAAAAAATAACTTTAAATAACTATATAATAATTGAAAAATAATATAATAATTTATTAATTAAAACACCAGAGTAAAAATATAAATAACAAAAAAAACTGTAAACAAAAAAATTTATTTTTAAAAAAGTAGATAAATATGTACAAATTAAATAAATAAATGAATAAACTAATAAATAAATAAATAATAATAAAATAAATAAACAATAACATTTGAGTGCACATAAAACCAATGAGTTAATGACTCATTAATTTTTTTATTAACATGTTGCTGGAATCGTTACATCTTAAGGGAACCTTTGGTTGAGAACTTCAAGTTTCTTTGCAACTGGTAGTACCAGAGTTTCTTCATGTGGGCGTTAGGTCGAGAAAATGTAGTGTAGATCAACAATAATTTCTAATGTTTTGTTTTGTGAAATTTGAAGTTTTTTTATGTGTGATTTTGCACAATTTTCCCATACTGGGCAAGTATACAGTATAGCGGTTTGAAAGATGACTTTATAGATTATAAAAATTTGCTCAGAGGTGATTGCCTTCATATAAGAGGGTATATTATTTTAGTAGCTATAGCTATACTTATTGTGCTAAGGGTTTTTTTTTATTTTCCCCAGATGTCTAATGCCTTTTATACATATTATTGATGGAATTAACCCACGGGACATCACAGCCGTTAATTTGTAGCTGACCAAGAGGATGAGTACAGGCCTTCTTCTTAGTGGAAAAACTGGTTTTGTAAGCGTTTAACTCAACTTTCCATGTCTTGAATAATCAACTATGTTGTGTAAGGTATATTGCAGGTTGCTCTCAATTGCAAATCAAAAATCATTTGAGCTATATATATATCAAACATTGCTGTTTCACAATTCCAAATTTCTGGTAAGTCAGCGACATAGATAATATATAGCAATGGGCCCAACAATGACCTTGACCTTATTTCATTTTTGTGTCAAAAATTAATTTTAGAGCTTAATGCGAACAAAAGCAAAGCAATGACTACTTACTCAACTACTAATCTAAGCGTTTAACCTGCCTCAAAGATCATATCGTATTTACTATTATCTTATTTCAAGATAATACAAAAAAAAACCTTTCAGCCCTACTTAATTATAAACTTTTGTTTTAATTTGAAGCAGTTTAATACAAGCTCTAGTAACATAAAAATACTTATGATTTTACTAGAGCTTGTATTAAACTAAATAAATAAATGATTTATGAATATTGTACACCGAAAAAGCATAACGTCATTCGACACCAAAAGTATGGGAAGCTTACTTTATTATACGATTTAGGCTTAACATGTCTTTTCTCTTGAAAGGTAGACTTTTTTATTTAAAAGCTCTTTAAAATCTCTCAGTCATGTTTATTTTGAGATTCAAATGAATAATTTATTCGTAAGAATGACTCATTTAGTCCGAATCAACTATTTTGACATTCGAACGAATAATGTTCATTGTCATAATGAATGAATTTCACTATCGAAAGCAGCTGTTGGTCAATTTCGACAAACTTGGTTTGACCTTTATTCTTTTTGTTGTGCAGAACTTGTCTTTAATCTCTTAACTCTGCCAATATTAAGTGTCACCATTTGGTATTTTGACGTTCAAAACCTGTAATGCCTGCTTTCATAAAAATATGTTTTTGAAAGCATTTAAACGGCTGTTCGATGTTGTACGACTAGTTGCACTGATCGGCGTCAACATCGGGATTACCCAGTGTTGTAACTACGACTACACATTAACTGAGCTTATTTTACCTCCCTGTGGTCTTGACTTGCTAAACATATAAGCGCGAGAAATAGCAAAACTTTAGGCTCTGTTGAAAATATTGGCTGATGAGTCTCAGAAGTCTTACAGGAGCTCTTTAGAATGAGCACGCAGGGCGGATGAATTCACGCTGTCAACAGCCAGCATGGCAGATGTTGTACGATATACCTTATACAAGATGGCGCACCAATTATGCTTCAATAAGAAATTCAAACAACTTTTTTCTAATCAATGTACCTATTTCATTTATTTTTTTTTTCATTAATAAGCTTTTGGAATTCAAGATATTAGCTGACGGTTTATCAGCGTTTTCGTGACATTGGTAAAAAGAGACGTAAGTGCAATTAGTCGGTTGGAGGAGGGAGGAAAAGATAAGCTTTTTATAAGGAATCGCTGAACAAATGCAGTTTTCGGAAAGATCCCTAAAGAATAGGTATATATAAAAGCTTACGCAGTGATCTTGAAAGTGAAGAAGAACACCTTGCAAGCAAAATCGTTTGGAGATACCTTACGAATAATTTATGAGAAATACATATAAATTTGAAACCCGATGCCACAGACTATTTCCTTCGAGTCTGGGTATATGGCTACTTCTATTGATATCCTTTTCCAAAAACAATTTAACACTCTTTGAAACTTCCTGCTCGCATTGAAAATATTCTTGGTAAAAAGTGTGGTCCAAAATCCCTATACAGGTTTCTTTTTTATTTATTTTTTTTATTTTGACAATGACAGCACCTTCCCTTTCTCTCTATTTATTTTCCAGTCACTACATACCTCCACAGAACGAAATAAATCGCTTTAGGCTTGAACTACTTCGCGAGTAATTATAACCTTTTTTCAAAAGTGAGTGCTGTGTTGCCCATACAGTCCAGTAATAGTTTTTTTTGCGGGGTGTTCTTAAAGATCGCTGTTGTGCGGATAATCCAGAAATGATTCAAGACCTTAAGGCGAATGTCATCAAGCTTTTGGTCTATGTATATTGCAATTTAATTTGCTTTAGTTATTGCATCTCTTTGGCATTCATCCCTTTCCGAATATGTCACATCATACGGAATGTCAAAGTCGACCAAATGATATATTTCATCAGTAATAAATGGATTGCCTGGCAGTAGCTATGCCAAGATCGAGCAGTGTTCAATATGGCAGTCCTTAAAGTAACCCAGATTAGTTAGGTAAACTTTAGAAAAATCTCTATTTTCAGTCCAACCAAACACCTCAGCCAAAAAACATTTTTTTATTTTAGCTTTTCATAAAAATTAAAACGTTTTGTAAACAAAATGACTAAAAATGTGTTGTACCAATAAACATAGCGTCTTCATAGTTTATCAGCTCGCTGATCGATTTGAGTCATCACCATCATCAAGAAAATCGAATACCATATGCCAATGGAAAAAAAAACAATTTCATTTAGAGGCCATAAGGCCTCCGACTTTTGAATTCAAAGCAGAATATAGCTTCGGGTATATTCGCACATCAATTAACGATACTTCAATTGTTTTGGGGGCAGATGAGATCAGTATCTGCACCAGATGTGTCCAAAGCTGATGAGTTTTACTTTCAGTAAAAATCTCTACAAAGAACTGATATTTTATTAAGTGGCAAATGTAAAATAAATGAAAAACGACAGATCAATTCATTTGAGATTTGAATTAAATCGAGCATTTGCGTCATCGATGTTACTAGAATTGATATTTGAATTCAAATTTGTAATCTCGATTTTTTTATGTATTTGTATATTGTCTTCCTTAAAAGCCAAAAAAAATTGTCATTCTTTCCAATCTCCATATTCATCATGAATGTTTGCAAAGTCGATTTATTGCACTCCATCCTCGTCGTGCTCAAAATATATCTATAAATCTCATTTTCTCGTTTATGGATTAGATACTAACGATTCCTGGAATTTTGGTGAATAGCCATCATGGCTGCCACCCACAATGATCTTGTTGCCGCAAAAGATAGATCGCACGCGTTCTGCACATTTATCTAAAGAAACCGCGTTACTCGTTTTTATATATGTATTTTTTTTCTTTTTGAAATCAGGAACAAAACAAAACGGTAGTCTGCGAATGGATAGTGAGAAACGAAGTGGGAGTTTGTGTATACACAAATGTTTGGATTCTCGCTGAACATATTGTGTGCTAAAAAAAACGGGTCAAAAGATTCTATGAAGTTCGTTTGCAGGATATTTTTTCGCCAACAATTCCAGTTTTAGAAACATAATCGTGTTCGTTTTTCTTTTAATGAAAATTATGTGCACCCAGGTTGTTGTGTTTAAAATTCCAGAATCGTTGTTGCCTTTACTTTTAATGATGAGTGTGGGCAGATATACTGACGGTTTGTTTAAAAATAGTCCTGATGCGAAGAAGTTATTCGATTAGAGCGAGTTAAATGAAGACCAGTTTAAGTGAATGGAAATGTTTAGTAGGTGTATTACATTTATGAGTAGATACGCATGACATGCTGTTGAGGGAAAGGGACTGTGTGCATCCTTTAAGATGATTCCATTAAAAATTAAACTGGCCATTCTTTGTCGTAATGATACGTTTAATTGGCCAATTGGAACCGGCAGTGATTGCCAAGTAGAATGCAATTTTTTACAGAAGATTCTCATATGTTTGTCAGATGTATCTATACGCTAGTTGTGGGACCGTGAAAAAATGTTTAAATGTTTTCTACGTTTCGAATCACACAACAGCACAGCAGTATTGGTCCAATACAGGCTGATAATCAACATTTTACTCGGAAGATGAATCGATAAAAGGCGGCCTTTAAAGATGTGGGATGGTCTTCTGTTCTCACAGCAAAGAAGCCTGCGCTATATAAAAAGTGTAAATTAAGTAGCTTCGAACTTTAGTCTTTGTGCTTTGAATTGCGAATGAATCAATCATAATTCGATTGAAGGTCACAATTTATCTGAAAGCTGCCTTTATTGTACCTATGCACAAGCAATGAAATAGCCAGTGCTCACCACTTGATAAAGAAAACCGCAAGTCATGGCGTGTCACTTAAAATGCGCAACACATTCAACAAATATCCTCAAAGGATTCCTGACTCGTAAAAAGTATATGCCTGAGACACTTCAGCCCTCCATTTTATGCTTAGTTGTCCTGGCCAGGCGATTGATCTTGAAGGCGAAAGTTCGGTATTCCGTATCGTGTCGAACCCGCAAAAATTGTCTTGACTGGAATACCATGCGGACGAATGAATGTAGTCGATGTGTTATAGCTTTCTTGAGCTTGATAAACATCTAAGTACAGCTGATAGAGGTCCTCGAACACAGGACCAAATACACTTTGATGTTTTTTTCTGTCCAAGGCGCCCAGTGTCACGTACCTTACTTCTTATCGTTGAAGATAGTGTCTTGGCGCCTGCTTTGGACACTATGTACTCCAGAAAAATATTAAAGAATTCTTATGATAGTGAACCTCCTTGCCGAAATGCCCGCCTTCGGATTTGCACAATACACTGCTTGTTTTGTAATGTCAGGCGACACAGCTGGATCAGTTTTGCCGGAGTCCCATATGCGGCCTTCGCCATGTAGAGCTCCCGACAATTAATGATACCATAAGCGGCCTTAGAATTAAAGAAAAGTTGGTGAGTCTCAACATAGACTTAAATGGTATTTTCCAGGATTTGACTGAATGTGAAAAGTTGGTCCATTGTCGATCTGGCCATAAGGCACACTTGTAAGATGCCGAGTTGCACAACGGCTTGAGACGTTCCAAATGCACGTTAGATATATGCACCTCGAAAGTTGTTGCAAGACATAGAGTAGCCGTTTGCGGAGATAGGGCATATGGAGGTGATAGGGCGTTCTTTGGGCATGTTTTTTTCAACGCATACCCGGTTGATGATTAGGTTAAAGAGTGCTACCAAACATAACCTCCGTATTCGAAGAGCTCAGAGGGTGTGATTACGTTGCTCTGAAGCTCTTTTAGAGCTAAGGCAACTACTTTTGCACTGTGGAGGGAAAGCGGTTCTTCATCATCTTGCCCTATCACTCTGTTTTCATATGTAATACCCATTTAGCAGCTGCTGGAAATCCTGCTGAAGCAGATTGATATAATAAAGTCGAAAGTAATCAAATAGACCCAGAATCAGCGCCACAATAGCTTGCACACATTTTGAATAACATTTTCCCGACCTTATCCAACCTCAACCTATTTTTCGTTCTATAACGATTTGACTATGCATAAGTGCTCTTACATAAATAAAACACCCCCAGGATACCCCATACATAACTTCTCTAATACAAACAAAAATATGCAACAAAAACAAACCACTGCTGACCTACTTTATGGGATTTTAAAATATTTACATCATGTTAGCAATTTACGGATATCATCCACACATACTTAGGGTACGTGTATAGGTAGTTTCGATTGGGTCAAACAAATGAATTAATTCTTCATCTACTTTGGGGAGGCTTTCATCGTGCTAAAAACGAAAATAAGAAAAGATAGTAATTGTACCTATGATTGAAAGCACATGGTTCAGAGATGGTTTAGCCGCGGCGGTAAACATTTGATACAGATTATTTTCGCCTATTTCATGAATTTCATAATACCACACTCGTTACTCTAGTAAAAAGTGAGTGATGTGTGTACGAGTACCGGTCTCCACTTAAATATTAATTTTAAAGATCGCTTAAAGGGCCCTTATCGGAAATGTGTATTTTTTTGATTTATTTTTGTGATTTCTTTTTTCATTTTGATTGAATTCAAATGCGACCATTATCCGAACAAATTTTGTTGCTTTTGTGGTCGCGGGAGTGCGCTTGCGCGTTGCCACTACCTCCCATCATAGTTTCGTAATCGAATTGTTATTGAACAAAAAAAAAAGTATTAACGAGAAGTTAAATTGTTTTCTTTGCAAAAGGAATTATAGTCACAAACAGATGCGCGATATGTGGGCTATCATTTTGAGTTGCCTCGGCCTAGCGCGGCAGTAACGAACGCATTGAAATTGAAGGGAATTAAATGTATCTACAGTGCAGCTGGAATAAATATTAATTTATCGGGAGCAATAATCAAGAGAAGTATCTGAGCAAAGAGAGATTTGGGGGATGTGTAGATATGTGACCTACATGTTTGCAACGATGATCGTTTGAATGTTGCCAGCTTTGATCTGACGCCCCTCTTTTTTGCACGAAAAAGAAATAATGGGTATTTGTTAGGTACAGGGAAATAAGTTTGCCTCTATTTGGAAATAATTTAAATTTTTTTAAGTGAAGTTATTTCCCATCCCCAGTGAAGGTGGACACCCCTTCCACTTACGATCTGAAAGAAGTAGTCGGGCCATGCAGTGCTATCTCCCAAACCCAAAATGAAAAGTGAAATAATCTCCCACTGAAGTTGTTTTTCCTTTCGTGAACCAACTTCCCTGCACCGTTTTGTAGCTTCTGGAGAGCGAGTCAACAGATGGTATTGATGTTGGTTGCCATTTACCATAGAACAACACATTTTCGGTATTCAAAGTTATTATGAAAATGGACCTTCTGTGAAAGTTTCATTACACCACAGTCGTGATATTTTTGCCATGTATCAATATGCATGGAATGACAAAATATCACCACTGTGAGACAAAGTGTTCGAAATAGCCAAGCAGTCCGCCATTGGTTATCGCTTACACCATTTTACGCAGCATTTTACTAATAATTTTGATTTTTTCGTACTCGCGTATAAGACTCAAGTGGCAGACCAGCCATTGGACCGCACGCTCCGTAGCTATTTATATTGCATTCCTTTATTTGTATTTGTTTATTTCAGCACAATTTACACTACCTTAACATACTTAACACTATCTTTTTGTATGCAAAATTTTAAACAGGGTATATAGGTATAGATAATATAGGTATGATATAATAAAATGTTCTTGCTAAATCTTAGAGAATGTCTACTCTCAAGATCTAAAGTGGAAGCACTCTTCCAGGTAATAACTTAATAGTTCTTGTATAAATGTTTTTATTCCTTTTTGTTTACACAATTTAAACATTCGTATTCAATGCTGTATTTAATATCTCTTTGTTTTGCTTAAGCAGTTAAAGCGTTCTTTGTCTCTCTCTCTCTGCGACCATCTTCTACACAATAATCATTAATAGATATGCACTTGCTGATGGTTTTTTGACCACAAAGTGCATCCCTCTTTCATCGTTAGTGGATGATATTATACTCCGATATTGTTTTCTATGTACATATATATATTAACTCAAGTGAAGTCAGTTATATTTGCAGATCTCCTCCATTGCCACTTTCGTATAAAGAAAATAAAAAAAAAATTAGCTGAATTAATTGAAGGAACGAATTGGTGAATTTCTGTGGCGGGAGACGAGTTTTGAGCGAATAATTTGTAAAATGTTTATAATAAAGCGAGTTATAACAAAAAGAATGCAAAATTAGGAAGGAGTAGGTAAACAAAGACTATTTTACTTAAAAGTAAACACTATAACAGGATTGTTTCTATGATCAGCACTAGAATCATTCAAGCAGCTCTGGAAAATAGCAATATAACCAATTATGCCAGTAGGGGAACACCACAAGAAGGAGCCATCCCACCTCCTACTATTGCTCATAGTAATGAACAAAATACTCTAAAGCTTAGACAGAGAAAGAATCAAGGTAATCGAGTATGCGGACGATATGGTGATATTGGTGTTAGGAATGTTCCCCAGCTTTATTAGAATAATCATGAAAAACGAAACGAAAAGTAAAGTTAGTACATGGACAAAAAAGTGCAGTCAACCCGGGTTAAACTGAACTGATGCGTTTCACCTCCAAAACCAAAATACCTGACTTTAAACTTCCTCGCACAAACGGCATACCCCTCTCCTTATCAACCAGTACCAGGTATCTAGCATCTAGTAGTTAATATAGATCATAAACTCAACTGGAAAATAAGCATAGAACAACGCGTAGAGAAGGCATGCATAGCCTACTACTGTAGGAAAACGTTCGACAAAAAGTCGGGACTCCAACCAAAATTAACCCTATGAAAGTCCACAGACGTAGTATGACAAATCTTTACGTATGGGTCGATAGTTTGGTGGCTGGCTCTAAAGAAAAACTACAATAAAATCAAACTTAATAAGGTACAAAGGAAGGCATTTTTAGGTAGCACTGGGGCTCTACGGCCAACACCGTCAGACGGCACTGTAGTCTTACTGTACGTTTAACCTCTAGACCTACACATAACAAATATCGCAGCCTATAGCGCGATCAGACTCACAGAGTCTGGATGCTGGAGTGCGAAACCCTAGGGACATAGTATTATTCTAGTCTCTACCGAAACAACTCGTACCGTCTTCAACAGACTATATTATTCTCAGAATAATAAGGCATACGACATTTTGGCGTTCAGCTCCCACAAGATCAGAATGTCAAAATGGAAAAGTGACTAAGGACTTCGATCTAACAATCTACACCGACAGTTCGAAAATGAACTGCGGTGTGGGTGCGGGAGCTTTTTCGGAATCGTTAAACATCTCAAAAGCCTGCAGACTTCCGGATACCGCCATTGTTTTCCAGGCGGACCGTGAAGCCTGCCGCCAGATCAAACTGCACTCAAACATAACGCCGATACAAAAGATAGCTACACTTATTGACAAGCAGGCTGCCATTAAAGCGATCGCGTCAGTTACTATACCCTCAAATGTCACAATGAGCTAGCCTCACTAGTGAAAATAGTCCATGTTCCATCGAACATCATCTCAGAATACCTCATGGAAGGCAACCTTAAATGGAGCAGGCTAACAACATGCGTCAGTTCCAGAAAGATATAGCCGAACTCCAGCAAGGCAAAAACAATCGATATCCTATGCAGAACACGAAAAGATATCGCCAGACTAACAGCGATCATCACGGGACACTAACCCATAGGAGACCATGCGGCCAAACTTTCCATACAATACCCACCGCCGCAGTTGAAATAATACAACTGAAAAAGAAACCCTAATTCACTATTTCTGCGCCTGTCTGGCACTAGCTAGCTAGGACCAGACTACGAGCATAAGGAAACCCTTTTTCAATAGACTTGAGAAAATTTCCGAGAAAAGTATTAAGAAACTAATAAATTTCTTAAACTCCACAGGTTGGATTTACAGACTTCTCATCAACTATGGTATGGTATGAGGTATCAAAGCGGCACCAGCGCTAACTGGGTTTGTTTTTAACAAATCACCACACCTACCTACCTATAATAGGATTGCGTACAAAAAATTAATATGACCCCGTGAGAATAGAAAAAAAAATAAGTTGAAAAATGTTCTATACTTAATACAAATGAACAAAAACAATTAATTAATAGCAAAATTATACAAAAAAGTAAGTGAAAATGCCTATAAATTGCTGTATCAAGAACTGCATAAGCACTTTTGGTCAACGTGTTTACTATTTTAATTTTTTATTTTGTTTGTTTGCCTTACCTTTCTCTATTTTTTGTTTTGCAATAAATTGGTTTTCTGTTTCTACTCTTGCTTTTGATTTCACTTAAATATACACTTTATTAACAACCACAATGATTTTTTCATATGATTTCTGCAACTTACTGAAATTGTATCCCTAAATTTTGTTTCGACGTTTAAGAAAAATATTCGACACTTCAGAAGGAGATAGCTTCGCATAGTTCTCTATTGGACTGGAAGTCAGTTCCACAGCCTTATAGCGCATACAAAGAACTGTTCTTTGGTAACGTTATAGATAAATTTAGGGATAATAAATAAGTTTGTTTCTCTAAGTAATGCCGGTTGCCGAATTGCAGGGAGCTGATATGTATCAACGTGAGGGCAACTTATGACTATAGCTTGACATTTATAAATATTAAGCATCAGTTTTTTTTTTGACTGGACCAATCTTCATATTTGTGAAGTAACAATATCTACTTAATCACCTGAAGAGCTGAAATCCATCAGCACATCATCTGCATACATTTCGATATTGCAGGTTCTAATACTGAAGTAAAGGGCCAAGAATTGAGCTCTGAGGAACCCCAGCCTTCGTTTAAAGAAAACTCGATAATAACCTATTCACACACACACTTTGTAGACGACCAACCAAGTAGCTGTGCATTTGATTGATTGCAGCGAAATCGAAGTCAAAGTAGAATTTGAGTTTCAAGATTAGAATGTTATGTTAATACGGAAACCCCAACAAAATGCGCATCGATGCGGCATTACTGCACAAATAATGACGGCGATGCGCAACACAACTAATCAGAAATTCTCTTGATGCTCTTTTCGTTGACATTTGCGCATCAGTCAACGCAACTTTACAAAACGAACGTAATGCCTTTCCAGTGATGAAAAATGTTTGCGTTATTGAACGTGGCAGGACGGATTGAGCATAAGCCGTAAATGATACGTTTCCGAATTTACCCACAGTGTCAAAAGCCATAGAGAAATCGAGCAAAACTACCAATGATACCCGAGTTTTGTCTATTTTGCGACGAAGGCTGTAGTGCAGCTGTGTTCCGGTCGGAAATCAGATTGACCTGTGGATAAAAGATTTGATTCGCCCAAATATGAGTAGATTTGGAAGGTTATTAGTTTTACGAACAATTTTGAGATAATTGGGAAGAATTAAAATAGGTCGGTACTCTTTGTCTCTGCCAGATATGTTTTTAACGAGGCTTTCCACTGGGTTGGGTAGTTTGAGGACATTATAATGGTATTAAAAACATAGGGACGGGCTACAGTCCGCTTGGGCGAACTGTTGGATAAATAAATAAAAAAATATTAGGCATTAACGGCCGATAGAGGGCCTAAAACCTAGCTTCTCCAACCACTTTCTTTGCGAAGTGGAAGGGACCTACAATTTTAAGCCGAATCCGAACGGCAAATTTGAGAACCTTCTCATGACAATTGATACTCTTGGATGTTTGTCAGACGTTCGCAAGAGGTGGGGCAGTGGAAAAAACTCAAGATGTTATTTGGCCCCGGAATTGAATCGGGGACCTTTCGATTAGTAGGCAGACACACTAACCATTGAGGCACTGCGCCCGGCAGAACTGTTGGATACCCTATTCTTATTCCTATCCCTCATAAGTGGGCGTGACAAAAGTCTAAGTATGGTTGAATTGTTGAGAACGCTCTACATATTTTGTTATACGAGTATAACATTTAAAGGATTTTATCGAAAAAACCAAGCTTTTGTAAAAAACGCTCCCTAGCTCAAACTTTGGTTTACCAATAAAATTGTTTTATTTAATTGTGGGCGTGTCAGTAGGCAGATTAAAAAAAAATACGCATGAGCATAAAGGGCCCCTAGAGAGTATATATTATATATTTCAGCTTCCTAGCTCAAACTTTGGATTTTCAAAAAAGTTTTTTTTTAAATTGTGGGCGTGTCAGTAGGCGGATTTTGAAAATATTTTCACATGAGCATAAAGGGCCCATAAAAAGTATATATTATAAATTTCAGTTTCCTAGCTCAAACTTTGACTTTTCAATAAAATTGTTTTATTTAATTGTCGATCAGTTTAGGAGCCATAGATCATATATAAATAATTTCAGTTTTATAGCTCAAAATTCGATTTTTTCCAAAAATTTGTTTTTTTGAGTTTGTGGGCGTGTCTGTGGGCGGATTTAAAAAAATCTTAAACTTGATTATTTCGGGACCCTAGAGAGTATATGGTTAAAATTTCAGCTCTCTAGGTCCAGTTTAAAGGCCTAATTTTTGCCGACGGACGGACGGACGGACGGACATGGCTAGATCGACACTACCTACTATTGATGCTGATCATAAATATAGTAACTTTTAGGGGTCTACGGGCAATATTAAGGTATGTTACAAACTATGCCTCAAAATTAATATACCCTTAGAATAGGGTATAAATATTAGTAAGCACAGGAAGTACTTCAACAACTATATAATTTTAAGAAACTTTGAGTGCATTCCATCCAAGCCAACAGTGTTCGAATTAATGACTTCAAAAGCCTTCATTACGTCAAAATCATGAAGTCATCCAAAACAAAACTTCGAACGGTATTGCTACGAACGACACCAATTCTTGCGCATTGTCGGCAAGCAGTGTGTGCTGGAATGAAGATACAATTTTCAAAAGTCATATTTTCTGATAAATAACATATTTGGATGGAATACAAATTTCCTATTTATGGCACGGATAACTCTCATGTGATTTATGACAGATCAGTGCATGCCAAAAAAGTTAATGCGTGATGTGGCTTATGGGCTGGCAGCACCATTTTTTGAAGATGACATTGAAAAGGCCGTTACAGTGAATGCTGAACGTTATCGAAAGATTTTGACCGGCCAGATTGAGTCAAATAAAAACGATCGAATGAGATCATTTCGACAATAGCAATCTCTGTAGTATATCTCCAACTAGATCATTCGATCGATTTTAACTTAACGTGATCTGACCCATGGTTTCAACAAGACGACGCAGCGGTTCACATATCTCATCATATATTCGAATTATTGTGAACGAAATTCGAAGATTGCATGATTTCGTTAAGAGGAGAAGTTGGTTGGGCACCGGGATTATGCAATTTGACTCCTTTTCATGGGTTTAATTGTTTAACTGTTAACCCGATGTTTTGCAAAAAGTCATTTGCAGTTTTGATATGCGACGATGATAACTCATAAAAAAAATGTTTTATTTAACAAAATTTTGGACACTATATGTTAGGTCAGTGGGATACGCATCAAATCTGATGCGAAGGAAAAGTTCATCCACCAACTTAATCAGAGGCTTTGCCCTTTTTACTTATTTTGCTGCCAAATATCCAATTGAAACTACTATCAGCGAAATATTCATTAGTTAATAGCTACTAGGATATGCAGATGATACCGACTTCATCGGTGGTTCACAGGGCTGCATGCCGCGCAAGAGGCTTTAACATCGATTAAGAAACGGGCACAGTTGGTTAACTTGGACAATATTGGTTGGTTGGTTGGAGCCGGCCCTTGAAGAGGATGCACTTAGACCGGAGGTAGGTCCATTGTGCTGCCGATGTGTAAGGTGGGTGGGTCACCCTCTTATTCAGCGAACCATTTGCTCCTCTGAATGAAGGAGCTAATCTTTGCTGTGCCAGGCGTTGTTGAGATCGTTTAGATCATTGATCTTATTCACCCAATGTAGCCTTCCCAATGATGGCGAGTGCAGGACACGTACGAAGGAAGTGACTGATAGTCTCCTCTTCCTCCGCAGCACTACAGCTTCTGCAGAAGTCATATTGGACAATATTAACAAACAAACATCTGAACGCCGTATAGGACAAAATGTCACTGTTGAGAGTATCAATCTCGGACTACTTAATCGCTGCTGCTTAAGTTTGGTGAAGCGAATGCATTCAAAACTACTGACTCGAATGACAAAATGAAAGTCCTACCAGACCTTAATAATCGAAACTCGGCTTTATCGCAAAAAGTGCTGGAGGATAAGCAGGAAGGGAGAGATGGTAGCATTCTTCGTTGGATTCTGTGTGCGAGAAAGCTGAAAGGAGAAGATACAGCGGCGATCTCTATGATCGTTAACATGATATTGATGGAGTTCAAAATTCTAAGACACGTCGACTCCAGCAAGAGGAACCAAGGATGCTCTAAAATAAACACCGTCCAACATTTTTCATATTGTGAGTTAAGGCTGGTATGGCAGTAGAAAACCTAGCTTGCGTTTTGGGGTTTGTGAAGCTTGTTGATGTGTGCATTGGATTCGTTGACCCACGCAAATATTCCGTAACTCAGCTTAGATTCGACTAGGGCATAATACATCTGATTTTGCCCATGAGACGTCAAAAACTGTCAAGCTCCTGTAATATTTGAGTGGCAGTTTCAAAATATCAAATGGCAAATGCAAGATTATTTTTATAAAGACGAAGCAGCTTTTTGGTGAAAAGAATAAACAAAAGTGGACCAAGTTTTACTCCTTGTTGCATACTATAAGGAATCGCTAATTCGTTGATTTATAATTCTTTGATCTTTAATCGTAATGTTCTCCCATAAAAATAGTCTTGCAACCAGTCACGTAGTCTCCCCCGGACTCAAGATCGGTTTAATGCTTGGATCAGTTTCCCGTGATTCAATGTAGGTCGTCACTTTGCTTCAAAATCTGAGTAAGTTGGACCTTGTATGCAAATACATATATGCCTAGATAGTTCAAGATCATTATGAAATACTCCTCTCAGAGTAGTTCGCTAATGATCAGTTGCTATGCTTTGGGCGCACACTTCAACAACAGTAAAATTATTCTTGACTGAGCGCGCT
Organism: Portevinia maculata; assembly: GCA_949715645.1. Lineage (NCBI taxonomy): Eukaryota > Metazoa > Arthropoda > Insecta > Diptera > Syrphidae > Portevinia > Portevinia maculata. The sequence goes on from OX454525.1 coordinate 192,748,868, forward strand.
GAATGAATATGAGGATAATACGAAGCTAGTCCTTAAAGAACCCGATCTGATGTAAAGATGAATGATGTTGTTCAAAAAGGATGAATATTGTCGCAAGTACCAATTTTATAAAGCTTAAGTATTTGTTCGGCAGCCATCAATAGCGAAGGCTCGCAGTGAATTTGCAATCCAATTAATATCATTGGAAGAGTCTGTCACTTCGTTTACAACAGTATGCCAAGACGAACATCGCAATGGTCGACCAAATCAGGTGACTACACCAGAAATATTGATTTGTTTATTTATTTATTTATTTATTTATTGATTTGTGTATTTATTCATTTATCTATTTATCTATTTATTTATTTATTTATTTATTGATTTGCGTATTTATTCATTTATCTATTTATCTATTTATTTATTTATTTATTTATTTTATTTATTTATTTATGTATTTATTGATTTATTCATTATTATTATAACTTTTAAATTATTAACAAAACAACCTAATTGACTTGAGTCATATGCAATATTTTACATATATGCTTGGATTTATTATTATATTTTTTCTTTTCTTAAATTAGAGGTTTTTTTTTGGTATTTTCATCTATACGCAACATTCTTTCGTTATCTTTTTGTACTCAGAAGAATTGATTTTATATCCAATAATGTTTCAGTAGAAAGATATCATTAAAATATCATACCTCTGTATTAAATATATGTGCGATAACAAAAGAAATGTACACTTTCATACCAATAAAATATATATATATATTAGAACTATTTAGAAAATCCACAAAATTGTTTTGGATGACCGACTTGTCGAAAAGTGCGCGAGCTAGCAGAAGAAGGCTCCAAAGAAGCCGAACGCGGTTCCATTTGCAGACAAGGTTATGGTTTCAGTTTTTTAGGTTGCCCGTGGTATAATACTCATTGATTAACTATCTTCAGAAAGGAAAAATCAACGGCATTAGAATGAGAACTTATTGCAGAGCCTGAGGGATAAAATCAACGGCCGCATTTGGCAAAAAAAAGATTTGTTTCAACACGACAATGCACCAGTTCCCACATTCGGAATAGCGATGGCCGAAACCGCTGATTTATATTTCGAATCGCTTCCTCATGCACCCTGTTCGCCAGATAAAGCGTCTTAGAACTATTTTGTTTTTTAAACTTGAAAAAATTTGTCAGTGGTAAGAGATTTGTTAACAATGAAGAGGTGAAGTCTGCGGTTGATGGCTTTTTTGAGGAGCTCGACAATTCTCACCATATCGAAGCTATTGCAGAGAAATATGTAGATATCGATCTAAAAGGAGACTATCTATAGAAATAAATATATTTTTTCCAAATTGCTTGTGTTTTCTTCGTACGGTCGGGTACTTCTGGGACTACGCTCTACGCCAACCCAACACCGACATAAGGAATCAGTTTTAAGTTTTCCCTTAAGTGGTTCAAGCGTAAGTCAACTTTGTTTATACCGCGCTTGTCCATGTTAAAATAACACATACTTCATTACGACACCAGCCGATGGCTATATATTAATTTATCTCGACCGCATTCATTTTCATGAAAGCGGTCTGCTTCAATGTGAGATGGCAAATTCCTTACTGAAATAGACACGACTTTCGATACTGGCCACATAATATATTTCTCTATTTTGTCTTATTCTTTAACGACTAGGTTATGATCTGAATTAAAGGGACCATAACCCTCCCGCTTCCAACCCAAACTGGTTCGCTTGTGCGATTCTAATATATACCTAACTGAAATAAATATCCGCTTTAATAGGATATAAAAATGTCATAAAATGAAGAAGTCTTGCTTCTTTCACTCTGCGTGCGTATTGTTATTTGTTTTGCCACGAATAAACGAAACATGTGATTTACAACCGCATCTAAGAAGGGTAGATTTGAGAAACTCGAGTTTTTTTTCTAGAATTTTAACCTTGCATGATTCGTTTAGTAGCTTAAAGTCCTAAAAGCTTGACCTTGTTCAGTCATCTAGAAGTTCATACAAAAAGCACAAAATAGACTGTTCACGTCCACCGCGTGCAGATCGCAGATCCGGATTTTATGTAAACAGCCTTATAAACTTTTAGTATCTAATTGCGGCAAATGGCCTTGAATTCATGTATGTCAAAATGCGTTAAAAAATCAAGAAGAACATATCTGTATACACAGACAAAAAATTGTTTTCACAGTTTTGTGCGATTGTTCGTTTTAGTTGAAGTCTACTACGTTTCACGAAAATGCTTATCCGCATATCATGTAGACGCAAATAGTCAGATCACCGCCGAATAGCTTCTTTTTCTTAAATTGGAAACGTGTACCTACATAATGCAGTAAGTTGTAAGACTAAACCATGAATTTTTAGTTTTCAGCATAACACCTGTGAAGATTCTTCCCAGTAAAACAATATGATGTCGTTGTTCGTCAGATATCTGTACCGCTGAAATATGGAATTGAAATCAAAAATCTCTTCTCATGTCCGCACAGACCTCTTCTCAAAATTCTATGCAAAAAGATACGAACCACACTCAATCGCAACTATCTTTGTAGGTATGCATCGCATCTTTTCGCAGAATCTCCTAACGTGTTCGCAGTTAATCCGTGAAACCTCTTTTTATAGCTTGCGCATGCCCATGCATAACGATCATGTTAGATAAACACTTTTCATTTCGATATTCAAATTGTCTGTCGCCAACGTGCCGTGCCGACTGTCAGTTGTTATGTTCCAGTTTCCCAAGGAACGAACAAAATAATAAAGATTCGTCTGACATTCAAAACTTTAGAAAACATCTATGTTTGCACAAGCGAGCAGTGTCTGCTTGCTTTTCTTAGTGTCATTTCATGTTTCAGCCAATCATAAAGTTTAAATAGCGCTAATCTCCGGTGTTACCACTTAAGTTACTGAGAAAGACAAACATATCTCGAATGCACTATATCCGTCCGTGGCACAGAGGAAGTTATACATCCACACTCTGGGATGGGGCATAATGCAATAAGCTGAATAAACTTTTATCTATACACAGAATAAATTTTTAGATCTAGGTGTACAGAACTTAGATATGGGCGTTATCTTAAGTATGAGTAATGTAATACTTGGAAGCTTCAGCTGTTATCCACATAAGTATCTATGCAATCGCAGAATATAAGATGTTGGTGGGAAGGGGGAAATACACTCCGCCTCACTACATTACAAACAGGTAGTTTTTTGTTTTAATTTTACGACTTTTTTAAAATCCTTCGATAATCTAGGAAAAACCAAATGCAATATGAATGAAGGATAAATTATGTTTACTGTCATTAAGAGAGAAGAAGAAGAAGATAAATGATGTTTATGTTGTAAAAAACCCTGGGACTAAGAAAATAATTAAATTTTATGATGATGAAAGGTCATAAGATTAGTAATTTTTTTCATCGCACTTTATTACAAACGGTAGCTAAGAATTCCTGTTATAATATTTCAAATCAAATATAAAGGCATTTAAGGTAAAAAGGAGCTTAGTTCAAAACATAACTACATAGAAACAGCAACTATGCTTAAAAGAAATTCATTAACCAAGGAGGAAATAGGCCAAATTCGAGCTTAGCCGGTAAAATTGGAAGAGGACAAACTGTTTTTCATAGCTATTCTAAGGACCCTCTGATGGAGCAAACTGTAAAGGAAGAGTAAGCAAAGCAACGACAAGTCTGGATCGACGGGTGGTACTGAAACTTCTTTAAATTCAAGACTTTCCGTTAGTAAAATCAAGGCATAAACTGGAGTTGAAGGTAGTAGATCAACTGTTCATTGCGTTATATAACAAATGAAAAATAAACCACCATTGAACGCACGGAAAAGTCTTTCCTAGGTTATCGAGGGATTTAAAAAAAGTCGTAAAATTAAGCAAACAAAAAATAGCTACCTGTTCGTAATCAAGTGCGGCAGAGTGTACATAATATTTCGTGTTTCAGAATGAAGAAATGCGATGCTATCTTATCCCTTGACTCGGGCACCAAACACTATGAATCAAAATATCACAACGCTAGATCCCTCACATTTCTTTTTCCCGTAGTAGGTTTCTGGAAGAGCTTCCTCCTCGCCCATGCAGGTTTTGCAGAAGTCATTTCAATATACGCCAAGCCTTGATGTGTGCTTGCCTATGAGACAGTGCCCGGTAATGATACCTACAATTGAGCTAATTTGCAGTCTGTTTAGCGAGCGTCGCGGGTCCAGCTTTGGCCAGATCTGCTTTGTTGCTTGATATGTTGTCTTGTCCGATACGTTTTTTTCTCTCGACCGCATATAGCTTAAACCTTAGTTTTCATGTACCAATTGGCATACCTAGGGAACCTTTATCAGGCAGAAGAGGTGTGGTTCCGTTTTTTCCGAATTCATCAGCCCTTATGCTTGCCGGAATCTAAGCCCGGGCACCCACAGCAGGTGAATGTTGAACTGTTCCACCATCTCCCTTAGAGAAAATCGGCAGTTTGAAAAACTGTGTAATCGCGGCTTGACTTAATGAGAAGATAAGGGGATACAACGTTTCTCTTCGTTAGAGTGACTAGGAAGACAGAAAGAGAGACTAAGATTCCGTCGGCTTCAGAATATGTGTCCCCGCACCCTATCACTAGCTTTCGATCCATCGGTGTAGAAGTAGATCGACTCATCCTCCGAAAATGCATCGTTCTCTCAAAATGAACTCGGGTTTATTTATCTACCATTGTCTACTTCTCAAATGACGAGGTTATGATTTGGACTACAGGGATCATAACCCTTACACATCACCGCATCCCCATTGGTCTGCCTGTGGGGTTTGCCAGTTTGTCCTCAAAAAGTATCGGCAGTCATCCCGGTTTCAAATCACTTCGACAGCAAGCGACTTGTTGCTTAATGGTAGCGATGTAATTGTCCTACAGGGCCCCTTCCTTCTAAGAAAATAATACCTCACTTACAAAATAATCCTTCGGCACCCTACACACGGAGATTTTCAACAGAAATTAAAATGATTTCTGACTGAAGTCACTAACCAGTAAGGTAGCGTAGCTAGGTACATAAATGGATGCCCTTGTGAAGACGGTCAAGGCACACTTAGACCTAGAGTTTGTGTCCATTTTGGGAGTCTATTATAAAATCTGAATAAAGAAACAAAAACAGCAGTTGTGCAGCCTAATAATCCACTTTTCTACAACCACCTGGATTTGTACATAAATCTTTGGAGTTTTTCAGGATATCGCTAACCAGCTCATCCAGTTTCTCAAAGCATTAATTACCAACATTCTTCCACCGATTCATTTAACGGACATCCGTAAAGCTTTTGCAATAACCGGGCATACAGCAGCCCAGTCTGACTGACTCCTTAGAGAGGCTACTCGAAAGCATTCAAAACCAGTAGTGCCTTTTGACTGATCATCAATATATGTAGCTAACAATATCGTAAACAGTTTAACCCTTTGGTCCCCACATCCAAGCGAAATGTGGAAAAGAAATGCAGCCATGCGAAAAAAAACCATATGGAAACTGGGCAACTGTCAATGCAAGTCACCTGGAACTGTTTACAAATTATGTAGTTATAGTCCGTCCAATATCAAGAGACACAAAGCTCTATCACAAAACCATTTTTTTGCATGGAAAGCTGTTTCTCTTGATATTGGACGGGCTTTACCAAAACATTTTATTACATGAGTATTGATTCAAAGCGAACTCTGCCCATTTTACAGATTATACATCTCAATTTCAATTCAATAACATACGAGTAGTTAGTTAGCTCGTGCAAAGACGGGCTAAGAATGTCAATGCAAATGCGACTAAGGAAAAATCACATCTGGGCAATTTTAGCATCCAGAGCCAGAGGAGCTTAGTGTCACATTTAACATCTTAAAGCCGTCCCAATGGTTGTCATGCAAATAAAAGGTTGACACGATTGGAGATCGCCGGTTTCGTCAAATTAGAGTATAGAGCGGGAAAAATCGTATTTTTATAGCAATCATCTTGGATTGATAATAAGTATTCTTTTGGATGACCAAGATTAACTTTTTGATGGCAGTGATATTTTTGACCTTCGAATAAACATTATAAGATGTCCAAGAGCGTCCTTTGAACGAGTAAGATTTAGATTTAGATTTATTAGTTATAATAAGAATCGCTGTACATAAAGAGCAAGCACTTATAAATAGTACAGGTACCTACAAGTATTAAACATATTAAAAACAATTTTTAAATGTATTTAGGAGAAAGAAAGAGATTTGATAAAGAAAAGAAAGATGAAGATACAGAAGAGATTAAATATACACCAAGAACTAAGATAACGAAAATAAGTGTGAGTGATTTCCGTTTGGTACAAAGTGAGAATAACACGCCAATGAAAATTGTCTATATTCGATTTTATTCCTCACCTGGTGAGGCAGCTGGTTCCAAAGCCGAACAGCATGAACAAAAAACTGTCTGCGAGATGTCAAGCAGGTATGAGTAGATGGTTTAATAGTTAAACAGCGGTTAGACCGCGAGAAGGAAAGTTTGTTGAACAAATACTCTGGTTGTTGTCTGTGAATAATCTTGAAGAGCAAGATACAGGACCGATATTTTAAAAAGGCATCAACGTCGCAACCAAGAAGTTTGCGACGTTCTGTTGAAACGTGGTCATATCTCCGTAGATTGAAGACATACCGAGCAGTCGAATTAAGTGGCTTTGTTAGCTTAAGAAGAGAGAAGTAGTCTGAGTCAGCAAAGACTTCACAACCGTATGAGATAATAGGCACAATAAGTGATTTTACAAGTTTTAATTTAACTTCAACTGAAAGTATTGCTTTGCTGACAGATAAACCTCTGAGCGATGCATATATTTTGGATACCATGGAACAAATATGGTTTCTCCATGTAAGCTCACTGTTAAAAATAATACCGAGATTTCGTACATGGGTGACATATTCTACATGGGTGGAGTATAGTTCTATAGGAGGAAGGATAGAAAGACAAGGTGGATGCTTAGAGATGGGGATGATTTTGTTTTTTTCAGGATTAAGCTTGAGAGCATTTTGTGTGGACCAATTTGTAATAGAGCGTAGATCCTCGTTAATTTTTACAACAGAATCTTCCACCATACCAATGGGAAAGCTTAGGTAAAGCTGGACGTCGCGTCGTCTGCGTAGACATGTAATTGACAATAGGACAATACAGTAGGGAGGTCATTAATAAATATAGTAAAAAGTAAAGGGCCCAGTATAGAACCTTGTGGGACACCACTACTAACAGCACGGATGGTTGACATTTTGGAATTGTAAGATGCAGCTTGGACACGGTTAGTGAGATATGAGTATATAAGCTTGTTAGAGGGAACAGAAAAATTTAATAATGTGGAGAGTTTGTTACACAGAATTGACGGATTTACACAATCGAAAGCTTTAGAGAAGTCGAGTAAGGCCAGGAGAGTAGTTTTATCCTCATCGATAGCCTGCCGAATGTCATCAGATACTTTTAGTAAAGCTGTTATGCAACAGTGTCCTGAACGGAAACCAGATTGCATTGTTGTCAATAACTTATTGCTCTCGACGTATTCCTTAATTTGGCGACTTATTATAGATTCCAATACTTTGGAAAGAAACGGAAGTATTGCGATTGGCCTGTATTCCGGAGAATTACCTTTCTTCGGAATAGGTACAATTTTAGCTTTTTCCAAGCGGTTGGGTATGTGGAAGTCATAAGAATAGTTTTGTATATATGCGTAACATGCGGTAAAATAAGAGGAAGAAGTATTTTAATGAAATCTGGGTGGACGTTGTCCAAACCAACAGATTTACACTTCATAGATAATATCGTCACTCCAGCCGCATATAAATCTACTCTGTTAAATGCGAAGCCATCCATTCTACTATTATCAAGAGTCAAGAAACCCGAAGAACTGAAAGTATTGGAAGGACCTGAAGTAGTGAGACGGTCATTCAACTCTTCAATGTTAATGTCGTCGTTACTACCGGAAATATTTTTTTTACATAAACCAATTTCGCGAATTCGGTTCCAAAGAAATTTTGAGGATCGGTCAGAATTAAATTTGGCACTATAATTTTGCAGTTTTTATCATGCATGTGACATGATTTCAGCTGGATTTATGGTCTGCATGCATTTCAGTACAGCGAAACCATTTCCAACGTCGGTACAATATGTCCCTTCTCTTCATAGCATCAAATATTGCAATTCAAAACCAAGGACAGGATTTTGTTTTAGGAACCCGGGTTTTGCATGGAACATGTCTGGTGAACAGGTACTCCAGACTTACATTTAGGAACTCTACTTGTTTATTAACATCAGACGACAGATAGATATTGCACCAATCAAGACTAAGGTATTCAGAGAACAGAGTAAATTTAACAATGGACAACACATATTTTGCGGATTAATTGATAATGCATCCGACCGACGCGACGTGTGTTCAATTTTCGTTGGTGCGTTTGGGTGCATTCATTGCACATCCAACAAATTGCAATAGAGCTCTGTCTCCGCGCGCCGCAACAAATTTTATAGACACTAGGTACATTGGCTTGGCAACGGAAGTCAAAACAGCGGTGTCGGAAACATGCAGGGAGTTTCAAAGCCTTATGTTGTTGTATTGATATATCGATATATGTAGTTTGCTCACTCATTTCACAACATTTATTAGGTAAATAATTTGTAATTATCCGCTTACGAAACTTGGGAGGCTTGTTCTGCAGTGCAGTATCTACATAATATGAAAAATTTAATAATGAAGAGTTTCCAAGTTTCATTATTGTTGGTAGTTTGGCATATCCATAGAGGAATAGTGGCTACTTACTTCTTATATTGCAGTTGCTATTAAGGCATTGCTGAGATACTATTTTATAAAGTTGGATTTAGGCGTTCAAAACAAGCTTAGTCGTGTCCGAAGCAAATGGTTCATATCGAGGTATCCGTTAGCAATTTACAGTCGAGGTTTCCGTTCCGATTCACCTATCGGACTAACTCTCCGATCAAATACATCGCATATTTCCGCAGTGCGACATGACGCGTTAAACAAATAAATTTTTGACAGATACACGGCAATCTTCTTCCGAAGCTCTCCAACAATAAAACACTGCGGGCTATTTTAAATAAAATGGAAAACTGTTGCAATTGTTAGTAATAATATACTTTCAGCTACTTACAGAAACAAACAAAAATGTCTGCGCTGTCTTATCCACTATAAGGGTACTGTGTATTACAGAAAAAAGAAATCCCTTTAGCGCACGCAAATAATAAAAAAAAATAAAAAAAAATAAAAAAAAAAATATTCGGCCATCGCCTGGTAGAGCTTCTGACAATAAATGCTATCATATGCGGCTTTAAAGTCAATAAAAAGATGGTGAGTCTCGACTTGAAATTCATTGGTCTTTTCCAAAATTTGCGCCAGTGTGAAAATTAATTTTGTCTATTGGCCATCTGCCTAGGCGGAAGCAACACTGGTACGTTCCGATTCGAGTTGCAGAACGGCTTGAGACGCTCACACAGTATGTTGGATAGCATCTTATATGCGACATTCAGCAGGGATATGCCTCGACAGTTCTTCCAAGACATTGGATCGCCTTTCTTGTTGATGGGTCATATGGAACTGATTGTCCAGTCATCGGGCTTGCTTTCTTCCACCCATACTTGGTTGATGATTTGGTGCATGCGCCCAACAAAAACATCACCTCCGTATTTGAAAAGCTTCTCTGGTAAGCCATCAGAGCCGGCGGCCTTATTGTTCTTAAGCTTTCTCGTAGCTAAGTCAACATCTTCTATACTGGGTGGTTAAATCTGTTTTCCATTGACAGGACGTAGTTTCTCTTCTTGCCCTATAACTTTCTCTACATGATGTCCATTTAGCAGCTGTTATAAATGCTGCTTAAATAAATCTTCTATTCCCTGCGCTTCAGTGACTAAGTTTGCGCCAGGTCTAAAGGCCCGCAGGCAGTTGCTTCGCTTTTTTGTAAAATCTCCGGGTGTTGTTTGGATCGCAATTTCCTTGAGCTGAGAGATTGCGTACGCAGTCTTCTTTCTACGCAGGATCTTCTTCTCCTCCCTTCTCTTGGCTCGATACTCTTCCCTCGGTGACCTTGTCTTAAGCTGCAGCGTTTTTAAATGTGCATTTTCTATCACTCTCTTCCTGGAAACGCATACATCATCATACCACAGGCTTTTTCTCTTGGGTGGCTGGTAACCTACGGTGGTCTCGGCTACCTCCTCGATGATGTCGCGATATTGGTTCCACATATTGTTGGCGCTTGTGTGTGGTGAATGCACAGAGGAGAGTCTTTCGCTCATCCGCTCTCTGTAGACTACATACACTCTCAGACTCTTTGGTACCCCGAAAACAGTTTTCAAATACTTGTTGGTTTATATAATACCCCCATCGAATTGGAGCGCCATTTTAGCTTTTATTTGTTTATGGAGCTGTATATTTGATTTATTTTTACATTATGCTAGCCAGACAAGCAGTCATCAGTGAATCCACCCCAATGTCAGAATTTTATCGCACAGCAAATTTCAAATGATTCCATAGACTGACTGCTTGCTTATAAGATCGATCGTGCTTGACGATCTTAGCAAAAGATGCTGCTGAGTGTTGTTTCGCCTTGGAAAAAAAACGTGGGGCAGACGACAAGAATGTAAATAAGAAACCATTAGGAAGCAAAAGCCACTTACATATACACAATCGAGCATCTCCACAACGATCATTTCCATTCTCGATCATGAAAATATTTTGCTTGTTTACTCGGGCTATGGAGATTTTGCACAGAACAGATACGTACACAACTCCTTTTTGTGATGGACTTGGACACGATCTAGATATAGACGATGTACAGATGGAGGTGTCTGCTTTATATGATTTGATGCGTTGGCGTTTTGCATTTGGCTAGTAGCTATTGGCGCCGCTGCCCGCGAAGAACATGAGAAATATCACTAGCCAAAGAGAAAAACGATTTCCACGAGGCAATGTTATTGCGAAAGGAAAATAAATAATTTGAATTGGAAAGGAAGAAAACATATGAGACCGCTAATGATGATCGATGTAGGTACGTATGTACCTTCTTTCCAGAGGTCCAGAGGTCTCTCGTGAAAGATGTAGGTTTTTTTACAAGTTGTTAGCATAAATTTATTGTGCCTCTATCGCCCATTGACATATGTTTACATATTCATCGAATGGTAGCCATTCAAAAGTTTGGCAAATTTATACATCTTATTGGCGACTTTATGTCTCCACCGGCGAACTGTATTTGTATTATTTTTCACCGTGAAGCAACTAAATATTTACCGACTTGAAATCACAAATCAATGAATCTAACTAGAGAGGTGATGATGATTTGAATGAAATCTGTTTTCGGCTTCTTTATGTTGTTTGATGCGGTACGGAACGGTTTGTTAATGTATAAATTATGTGAAGATTATATTGGTGTTGTGTTATTAACGGCAGAGCGACATAAGGTCCACTGACATGATATCCTTCAGCACGACATTAAGCTCCATGGGTGGAATTGACATTTATCTTTTTAGATTTCCGGAAATGGTTAGTTCTGAAAAGTTGCGTATTTGTGTATGTATAAAAGGAAACATTAAGAAAAGGTCCCACTTTAGGTTAGGGATGAGCGATGTTGGCAAAACATCGATGTCGACATCGATGGCTGACCATCGATGAACGATATTCAGGCCTATCGTGAACAAAATTCCCTCCGGAATATTTCCCATTTTTCAAAAATAGGTATCGGCATTAATTTCGAAAAAAGGGAAAAAATTCCCTCGGGAATAAATTGGTATCGTAGACAAAAATTCCTCCCGGAATTTCGCGAAATTCCCTCCGGAACATTTCCTTCGCAAGTATGCTGGTGGGTGGCGACGGTGTAGAGGTTAGTGTGTTGGCTTGTGACCCGTGCGGTGCAGGTTCAATCCCCATGGGGAACAACAACATACGCCACCCATTCTCATGCCTCTACACCAAAAGGGGAATTTCTGCCTGGTAGTACAATGGACCGTTACCGAGTCTGAGTGCTCTGGGATTTGGATTTCCTTTTTTTAACAAAAAAAAAAAAATGCTGGTGGAAATTCAAAAGCAATTTGTATATGGGTAAGTAGTCGGTTGCTTTTAAGTTTGTATTTTAAATCAAAAAAAAGTATTTAAAGAGTTTAAACTTAAAGAAAATTCATTACATATTTAGTTTATTCAGCAATTTATATTTTTCGGTAAATTAACAACCACAAATCAATATTTAACAAAAAAAAAACATTATAAAAAATTGTAAAAATTCCAACAGTAAATAAGGTGCCGTGAAATAACGCTGAATTATGAAAGCGAAATAACGCCGAATTTCCATCACTGTGCTAAAGTGAAATAAAGCCGTATCGGCCGTGTTTCGCTTTGAATTTATTTACACAATCAGATAAAGATTCCTAGCCGTTTTCAGATTTGCACCGCTGAAAACCTCGCACCAACTCCAAATCAAACAGTGGGGGGTTGCAGGGGTCAGCATGCCCCCCCCCCCCCCCCCCCCCCATAGGCTATGGACTGTTTATGGGTTGAGTTCCGAAATCTCAAGTAGAATAAAGTCGATCCCCGAAATCGTATTTGATATTATTACTCGTTTGTTATACTACATAATTAGAAATAAAGTCGAGAATAGAAAATGGTGAATTTCGACATTACTTCCGATTTCTTATGGAAATAAAGTCCTACATTATTTCCATCTACTTAGTTCACGGCACCGGTAAATAAATCCATCGATTTCGATTTGAATATTTCCTTTGTTTGTAATGATTTCATTTACTTTCATTTTAATTGTTTTTATTTGCACTTGCGTTGTGATAAAACACGATCCGAAACACCACTAATTTGAGGTACCTTTTTTACAGTTGCATGGTCATTTTGCTTGTGAATCGTGAATGTTGAAAAGAGTAGTAAGTAATCTTTGCGATTTTTGCATTTCGAGATTTTTTTCGAGATTTTTTCAATTCTAGATTTTTGTTTTCGAGATTTTTACTTTGGCGATTTTTGTTTTCTGGATTATTGCTTTCGAGATTTCGTGGTAAACCCTCCCGATCATCAACGTATCCTGCCCCAACAAGAAGTAAAAGTAATATTCTTTACCTCCCGACTTTTGGCAGAGTGGGCAATTAATTTGGCATTTCCGATCAGTCAACATCTGCCAACATCTGCAGTTGAGAGCGCCTTCATGCAGGATGTAGCTTTAGTGACTCCTGAAAACACTGAAAATATCGTTGATAGAGACAAGGTCAGGAGAATACGAAAAAGAATATGTCATAGCTAAAAACCCAAAAACTTAATATTGAAGTAGGTAAGCAGCATCTACTTCGATGGCCGGAAATACAAGACATTATTCTTTGAAAAGCGAGAAGAGCGCAGTCGTAAGGTCTTTTGAATAAAAGGGTACACCATTTAGGACACTTAAACCCAACATCATTGACAGGCAGAGGTATCGCAGATTCAATTTACTCATTCCATGGCGCCAGTGATATTGATTTAAGCAACGTGGTAGCAATGAGTTGGGACGGAACTGTTGACTGTTCCAAATACTGGATGAAAACGTAGAGTGATCCGTTGTATTTAAACACAACTGATGAGAGCATTTCAGTGGTTTATATGTCAGCTGCATGCCAATGAACTTCCTTCTTCTTCTTCATCTCATTCTTCCTTTACGTCGAGTTTATGATCAGGACTAAGAGAATCATAACACTCCCACTTCACTGCATTCATTCTGTGGGGTTCAATAAATATCAGCAAGTTTCCTGGTTTTCATCACTAAGGGCCAATTGAGCATTTATTTAACAAACTGAATTGTCTGCTTGGGGGCGAACTGTTGGGTATCTTACTCCTATTTCTATCCCCCAAAAAGTGGGTGTGACAAAAATCTAATTATGGGTGATTTGTTAGAAAGGATATGGTCTACTAATTTGGGTAAACATAACTATTTTCTACTTAACCGACTTTATCTATATACATACTTTGCGAATAATAAAAAATAAAAAATAAATATTATAGGCCCATATAGGCCCTAAAACTTAGCTTCTCCAACCTTTTGCTTGTTCGAAGTGGAAGGATCCTACAATTTCAAGCCGAATCCGAACGGAAAATTTGAGAAGCTTCTCATGACAATTGATACTCTTGAATGTTGTCAGAATTTCGCAAGAGGTGGGACAGTGGAAAAACCTTATTTTTTTTAAATAGTGGGCATGAGGCTTTCGGTCCCTTTAAACTTCCTAGCCCAATTTTTTTTTCGTTAAATCTTTCTAGCTCGTGTTTGGGCCTACACAACTGAGGGACGGACATGGCTAGATCGATATTATAATCGATGCTAATCACAATACAGTAAAAATGAAATCCCGAAACGCCGCGATTGGTGTGCTAAAGAACGCAAGCAAACTAAAAGGCACTAAAATTAGCATTCGCAAAGACATTCCACGCAATGTACGCCAAAGAAAGGCCAAATTATTTCCCCTAATGAAATTTCTTCGCGAGAAAAGACCGGACATGAAAATTGCGCTGAACGACGACAAAATATATGTTGCGGATAAGCTGTTCACATGGGACTTATCAAAAGGATTACAAAGTGGCAGCGAGGATGGAACGAAGCTAATTCAGGAAATATTTGGTGAAATTCCCGCACATTTAACAACTTTGAAGAGTAACTTACAAATCCAAAACATAAACAATGCGTACGAACTGTCAACGTCATCTGAAGCTGTCATCACCAGAAATCAGAAATTCGCTAAAGGTGCAAACACAAGGAAAGTTGTAGGCAATTCGAGTGTACATAAAAGCGACCGTTTACACGAGGAGCGCAATTGAGGTGAACCCGTCTACCGGATCAATGTTGAATTAAGTAAATTAAAAATCTTAAGTTATAACATAGCAGGCTTAAAAAATAAATTATTATATATGGATTTTTTTATTTATGTTAATGAATTTGATTTATTTCTATTATTTGAAACACATATAATAGATTATGAAGAGGATAGATATAAGACCTTTTTTAAGAACTACGAACTGAAATGCATACCTGCGGTGAAACCGAATCTATTTGGAAGAGCAAGTGGAGGAGAACTTTTTGGGTATCGTAAACAGATGAAGGGTGTTGTCGTTGAATTTAAGAGGATAGATGAAGCACAGGTGATTGAACTGAAAATTGATGGCACCATTTTCCACATAGTGCCAATATATCTTAACGGTAAACAATGGATGCGTGATTTTAACAAGCTTAGTGACTTAGTAAATAATGTAGGGTCAGCAGATCTAATGCTAATTGGGGATTTTAATGGAAGAATAGGTCTGTCACAAAATAACTTTGCAAGTGGCTACCCAGAATCCATTTATCCAAACCGTAGATCGAAAGACGAAATCGAAGACACAAAAGGCGTTAAAATCTTAGAACTAGCGGATGCTTGGGACTGCGCAATTCTAAATGGAAGCTGTGAAGGAGACTCAAAAGGGGAATATACTTTTTTGCGCGGAACAGCTTGTTCGGTAATAGATTACTGCCTTATATCTAAAAATTGGTGCTATCGCATCAGTGACTTCCGCGTGGGGATAAAAACGTTTTCGGAGGATATGCATTAAGAGATTTCTTTCAAGATTTCCGCCAGCCCCAACACTGAAAGCAATTCTCAACTAAAACTTCTGCCGAAGTTAGCATGGAAAGACAGTTTTCGGGAAACTTATAAAACAAACCTTAATAGAGAGCTCGTTAAATTGGAAACCATGATTATTTCGCCAGATATCGATACCCTAACGGAAATAGTAAAAAAAGCCGCCTCGCAAAGCCCGTCAGCAGGACCCAAGAGAAAAATTAGCAAACAAAAATGGTTCGATAATGAATGCATGCGAGCTAGAGTAACGTCCTTTGCTTTTCTCAAGTTATTAAGATTAAACAATACGAACTCATTCAAAATCCTCTACGCGGCTGCAAACAAACATTTTAAAACTCTTTGCCATACAAAAAAGATAGAATTTGAGCAGCAAAATATTGCCCTAATAAATGGATCTAGATCTTCTGCCGAATTCTGGAAAGCTGTCAAAATTATTAATGGAAAAACAAATGCCATTGCTCCAGGACTACATGCCGGTCAGTTTAAAGACCATTTTGCAAACCTTCTCAACGCAGAGCTAAAATCACCTCCCTTTCAATATGCGCCCCCTATGAATGTAGACGAACTCCTTGATGCACCGATTACAGAAGCCGAAGTCAAAGCTGTCATTGACAACTCTAAGAAGAACAAAGCTCCAGGAAATGATCGTATCCCCTTTGAATACTATAAAAATTGTACACCGGAATTCCTATCAGCGCTAACAAGTGAATTTAATCGAATATTTGAAACTGCAGATGCCCCAGAATGTTTCCAGAAGGCGATAATATTCCCACTACACAAAAAAGGCGATTATGATAACCCGGAAAATTATAGGGGTATTTCGTTTCTGAACACATCCACCAAGCTGTTCGCCGCAGTAATCTTTAATCGAATAACTCAGTGGGTGGAAAACAAGAATATCCTATCGGAATTTCAAGCTGGCTTTAGAAGAAATTATTCGACTGTTGACCAAATATTCTCACTTGTTAACATAGCAGAGTTGTATAAGAAAAAACATAAAAAACTATATGCCTTCTTTATAGATTTTAAAGCGGCTTTTGACTGTGTAGCGCGCGAGGCTCTTTTCTACAAGCTCTACAGTTATGGAATGTCATACAAAGTCATTAGAGTGTTGAGATCTATGTACAAAAACAACGTGGCATGTGTCTGGGATGGTAACAACTTGTCTGAAGAGTTTAGCACATCGATGGGCGTGAAGCAAGGGTGCGTCCTAAGCACATTGCTATTCATCTTATACATAAATGATATAACAGATCATGTTAAGGGTGGAATAGAGTTGAGCCAAACCAAAATTCCAGCTCTAATGTTTGCAGACGATATTGTCTTCCTAGCTGATTCCGTGGATGCTATGCAGCTCATGGTAAACAGACTTGAGAGCTACTGCAAAACTTGGAACCTGACTGTAAACCTATCGAAGTCAAAGATGATGATATTCAGGGATGGCGGGGGCAGGTACGCTCGAAAAGAAAAGTGGAAGTTCCAAGGTGAACAGATTGAAATTGTACGAGAGTATAAGTATCTTGGAGTTTTGTTAACATCTAACTTAAATATGAAAAAGCATCTGCAAATCAAATTAGGTGAAGCTAAGCAGGCGATATGTGCAGTTTGGGGTAGATGTATCACTAATAAGAATGTATTGCATAACGCGAAACAGAAAATATTCCGTGCCACAGCAACATCTATCCTTTTTTACGCAGCGCAAGTATGGGGCTACTGCTCCTTTGAAATTGTGGAAAAGTTTTTGCGCTACTTCATAAAGCGAGTCTTTAAACTTCCGAGCAGTTCACCCAACTACATGCTGCATTTGGAGACAGGGGTGGCTCCTCTGTTCCTGGATACCCTTAAGCTCCATCTCGATTATGTGATGAGAGTCATGACAATGAACCAAAAAAGGATACCGAAGATTGTGCTTACGCAAATTTTACTCTACGGAGGAGAATGTGTACAAGAATGGAAAAATTTAGCATCGAAGTGCGGTTTTAACCTGATTGTTACGCCAGATGAACAGACCGCTTCCCTAAAACAAAAGTTCAGAACCTTGTTGGTTAAAACTGGTCAAAGTATGTACCAACAATTTATAAACGAAGCACAGTCATCACAACATCGACAATATTACAGCAAAATTAACCATAACTTGAAAGACAAGACATATTTTCTGGATAGAAACCCAACGGATATGTTAAGCACTATTTTTAAAATAAGAGGAGAGCTAACCAAATTGAACAACATACCGCATCGCCCGGAGCTCCCAATTTGGTGTAGCCTTTGTAACCTCAAGGAGCGAGAGGATGTGTTCCACTTCGTCGGGATATGTCCCATTCTAAAGGAATTCCGCCTAAAGTTCTTTGGATCGCAGGTACTCGAGCTAGAGGAGACGATAAGCGCACTAAACGGTGACCGAGGCTGGGATACATTGTATAACTACACTGTAAATGCAATGCACTATAGAAATCGCATTATCGAAGAAAACTTCTAGAAAAGAAATGTTATTTTAATTAACTTAAAAGAATCACTTTTTTATTATGTCAATCTGGTAGACGGCCTTCAGCCAAACCATATAGACTAAGAAACTAAGAAAATTGTAAACAATATATTTTTTATGAAATAAATAGTCACTTACTACTACTACTACTACTACTACTACTACAGTAACTTTTAGGGGTATACGAGCAAGTTTAAGGTATATTACAAACTTTGAGTCAAAATTATAATACCCTGAGAATAGGTTAGGTATATAAATAAACAAAGATTTACCCTATGTCGTTGTCCATTGGTCCCACTCAATAACTCGCTCCTAATGCAGTCAGATTTAAGAGTTTATGTGTGTTAGTGAATTCAAACGGATTCCAAAATGAAATCAGGCGCAAAAAGCATTCCCAAAAGAGTACTCCGAGTAATCTAAGTGAACATTTTGGGAGCTCTTTTTCCGCGCGGTTGACAAAAAGTGTACTCCGAGTGGTCTATTGGATTAAACTCACATCAGTGCTTGAGTGTTACTCTTCGTGAGTTAAAAGGGTTTCAAACTATGGGACATCTCATCGACTCATACAACGGGCGGTATGTCCCTGGAATTTATATCATCCCGCCGTTTATGAAACCCCATAAAATTAATTGTAAGTTGAAAGATATTCCTTTGAACTATTGGGAGACTATAAAGAGGGCCTGTTTTCCATGCAGGGCCTGTCTAAGAGTATCACTACAACCTTACGGCGGAACGGTTTATCAACGACCCACCTCCTACGACAGCCCGATAAACGTCCAATAGTATAATTTGTCTTGAGAGGCATCTCAAAATTGTCGTTCGGAATCGCGTAAAGTGTTAAGGCCTTTTCCTTTCTTATATACCAAAAATATAACTTCACATACCCAAATGGTTGGAAGAGCTAGGTTTTAGGCTCGGGCCATACAGAGTATCAAATATTTATTTTCAATGAACGCTAGTCAATGAAAAGTATGGCATATTAAAAGCTATACCATTTGCCGATCAAAGCTTTTTAAAAGTTTTCCCTTTGCAAGACCACAGTGTCTCTGCGATTAGAAGCAATATTATGTTCATGTCAGATCAATTCAAGTTCGGCCTTTAGGTGTGCTTCAAAAATATATTGTACTTTCTTTAACACGCCAGTAATAAACAGCCTCATTAGGATGGAAAATCCATACGCTTACTCAGTGCCATCTCAGAAAGCAAATAAATACACTAAAGGAACTCCCACAAAACGGTCTTGACAAGCTTATAAGTTGGGCAGATCGCCACGGATTCGGCGAAACCCCAAACAAAACTGAACTTTTCATCTTCTCAAGGCTATACAAAATCCCAAACGCAGCTTAATATTCGGGTATTATTTTAGATAGAAGGTAAGCTGGGAACCTAATATAGAAGAAAGAGTTAAAAAAAACAGCACTTTTCTCTTATGTCTCTGTCTCGTAAGACCTAAACTTACATAACATAAAATGTTAGTAAGGTAAGGCAGTCTTACCAAAAGCGATAAGTCCAACGATCAGCTTCTTTTTGCATCAGAAGAGTACTTCAAACTACTCCCTCAACAGCTCTTGACAACTAATTTTATTTAGCACTTTTTCGCAATATACTTAAAGCTAACTCACGTTGGACTTATAACACTGGTTACGCCACTATCTTAAATAAGTGCATTCCTTTCTTTCGAGAAATATCGACTATACCATACCTCAGTTACGTCAAGCTGCAATCAAATCCTTGGAATCAGTCCCTAGAAGCTAAATAATAGCCTCCTCGGTCGGAAGGTTGAATTCACTTAGACTTGTCTGGGTCCCGGGGTGTAACGGGATCACGGGTAATGAGATATCCGATGAACTTTCTGGACAGGGCTCAGAGGAGGACTTCTCAGGACCTGAACCAGGGATATGTCTGTCTGCGTCCTCTGTCATGGCTTCCATTGACGATTGGGTTTCATATGAACACAATCGCCGATGGCATGACTCTCTAGGGTGCAGACAGACGAAGCAAATTCCTCCCGACATCTGTAAAAGGTCTGCGGCATTCTTGTTGTCCCTCAACAGAAAAGACTGCAGACAGACTACTGGCGTTTCAATTCAATTCAATTCAATTCTTTATTAAGGCTTTTTGAAAACACAATTTTCTTATGTACTCGTATATACTTATATTATGTAAATCTTATTTGTAATTATTAAGTGGCCGGCTTAAGGATATGCCAGGCAAAGCAATTGCTGGAAATAATTTTATATAATAATTATTAAGGCAATTAATTGAGTGAGACTACAGAGTGCTAAGCAATTTTGGGTGTACGCTTGCTCCCGGCGTACGTTCAATATTTATTTTATATTTTATTTCTTAAATTAGTGACTAGAATCTAACACAAATGGGACAAAACAAATTGCCATTCACTTAGTACATAAAATGCAATTGATATATATACATGTATATGTCCTGCATATAAGGGACTCTAGTGTTATTGAATAATGCGAGTGTCTACTTTTGTTTTAGTAACATTGAACTTCAGAAACTTGGCGTTTATCCTCTTAAATTGAAGCATGACGCTTTTTCATAAAAGGGTATCAAGCAGTCCATGTTAGTGTCAGGCTCTGTTATTGATAATGTTCTCTCATTAATAATATTGTATGAAAGATAATAATTGGCTTCTAAACTGTCTGTTAGGTTTGAATCAAATAAGGATTTTATTAAGAGGTTGGGATGGTTTTCAGTGCGTTGAAGTTTAGTTTTTGCAAGGCTTATCAAATATTGGAGGAACGGAATTGTTTTGCAATCTTCACAGATTGTTTTATTTGCAAAGTATTTTTTATTCGCTCTTCTAAATTTACCGCAGCAAAATCTTAAAATTTTTCTCTCAGATATTTCAAGCTCCTTTGCTACTGTGGGTGAGATGGTGAACTAGGAGCAGAACCCGTATGCCAAAATTGGCCGAATCAAAGTCTTATAAATAAGAACCTTTGTATTTTTGGGCATTCCTTTTGAATGCAGTACTGGCTTAAGTCTAGCTGTTACAAATTTTGCTTTACATAATATTTTGCGAGCATGTTTGTTAAAAAGTAATCTATTATGAAAATGGATACCTAGGTATTTAAATTCGGTTCGCAGTGGGATAGGTACGTTATTAATTTTTAGGGAGAGGCTTTTACTCTCTTTGACTGCCAGTCTATGACCTTTTCCACTATCATTCCGGAAACATATTAGACTACATTTTTCTGTATTTATACTCAAACCCCACTTTTGGAAATATCCCATTAGTAATAACACTTTTGTTCAATTTTGGATAAAGCTTTTTCGGGCCTCACGTCACTGCCTATTATGGCGGTATTGTCCGCAAACAGAATTCCATTAGGTTCATCGGCTGTTTCGAAGTTACCAAATGGAAAATCATGCAGGTATATATTAAACAAAATTGGGCCTAATATTGATCCCCGGGGAATTCCTGATAGAACTGGGACTGGGTTTGATCGTTCAGATTTTACAAAAATTTAAGAAAATCGGTTTTTAAGAAAGTCTTTAATAATTTGCACTAGCCACCTCGGAAAGTTAAGTTTTATCAATTTATAAACCAACCCTTTGTGCCAAACAGAGTCAAATGCCTTCTCGATGTCTAAATTCAAAGAAATTGTACATTTTTTAGCTCTAAGGTTATGAGTAATTTTGTTGTAAAGAAGAAGTGTGGCATGTTCTGTGGAGTGTTCTTTTCTGAACCCGAATTGAGTTTGGGGGATAATGTTTTTATCATCGCAAAAATTGTTGACTGTTTCAACTAATATTTTTTCGAAGAGTTTTCCTATAATGGAAAGCAAAGATATGGGTCGAAAGTCTTAAATTTCTGTACTAGATCTAATTTTAGCTATCGGTAATAATTTTGCTATTTTCCAAGCTGAGGGAAAGTAGCCATTATTAATGCAATGGTTAAATAGAGATGATAGTAAACCATCAAGTGAATGGCAGCTTTTTCGGAGGATAAAGTTAGTTATTCCATCAATTCCTGAGTATTTTTTATTATTGAGGTTTACTCTGCACACTTGAACATGTTCGGGCGTTGTAAAGGGTGTAGTGGCTGGATTATATGATGGTCTGGAGGGCGAAAAGGTAATGATTTTTGGGTTGTTTTCAGGTAAACAAAACTCTGTTACTTTTGAATGAACTTCATTGTTTAATTCTACATCGAAAGTGGGATTTTTTTCAGTGTATAGAGCAGAAAAGAAATCACGAAAAGCATTAATTTTTGATTCAGTATCGACTAACTCCGAACCATTGTTAGTAAGTACATCTTGGGAAATATCTGTACCAAAGAATTTTCTTCGAGTGAACTTGTCGATTTCTTTAAATGCTTGTGGTGACGGGCGAATGTTTTGTAACCTAGTTTTAGAGCTATTGTTTAGGTCAACACTTACTCTTTGATTGATAAGCTTACTAAGGCATTGAATTCTGGCTGACAGCTGTTGGTATTCAGTATTGACCCTATTAAGATGTGTGTGGAAAATTCTTTTTAACTTTTTCAGCCAAGTGTTCCGAATCTTTATTAGTTTCTTTGTGAGTTCTGACACATCTCTGAACTTGTCATTCTTATGTTCGATTAGTTCTGAGTTGGCTTCCACTGTCGCTGTTATTTTTGAATTTAAATCCGATATAACACTATCAATTTCGGAATCCGATATATTTCTGTCTGTCGGTATGTCTATAAGTGAGATGTTATTATGTAGATTTACTCTAAACGCTTCCCAATTGGTGTTTTTAAAGCTTCTAGAAGGGGCTGTTGGGGTTGCCAAAAGAGGTGAGTAATTACCGAATCCTACGTTTATCGAGATACCAAAATGGTCTGATGGGGTTGCAAAAGTTGTGCAGCAGTTTGATGTTTCACTAAACGTATTAAGGTTTGAAGATAGGAAAAAGAAGTCAATGTAGGAGGAAGATCGTGGGTAAGTTGGGCCATCCGAGTGAATAAGGTCAAGGTTCAAGTATGCGTCATTGTAGAACCAGTCATAAACTAAGCTTCCATTTCGATTAATAACACTGTCTCCCCAACGGGGGTGGCGAGCATTGAAATCGCCTCCAATGATAACTGCATCAAAAGTATTTGCTAAAGAAAGGAGTCTGTTAAGATCGCTTTGTAACCTTTGCCCTGCGTTGCTCGGTACATATATACTGTATATTAAGATTCTTAAGCTATTTTGTCTCGAATTATGAAATGAAACCGATGCTAAACATACTGAAAATGTTGCACAGCGAAAAGGAACAGCGTTAACCGAAAGGTTCTCTTTTAAGATTATTGCAGTTCCTCTTCCTTGATCGTTCCGTAGAATTTTGTAACCTTCACATGAAGGTTTGTGTCTCTTACTTAGTCTTGTCTCTGAGAGGAAACAAATATCGGGCTTAGAACTTTTCAATATATTTAAAAGTGAAAATCTTCTGGCATGCGAAATTATTGAGTTGAAATTCATCGATGTTATGTTAAGTTTTGTTTGAGCCATTATAACTATAGGAGCGACGAACTCTAGGTACGCAAACATTTTCTCTTCCTTTGATTGCAGATTTTGGTACGTGGGCCAACATTGTCCTATTTTAACAAGAAGGTCTAAGGAATATTAAACAGGTTTTTCGGTTCATTTAGGAAGTCACTGAGATTTCCTGTTTGGGGCTTATGTTTAACAAAAGTACTGAGTTGCATGTTTTTTGCAATATCAGCGAAAGAATATTTAGGCGTTGCCAATTGTGTACTTGACGTACGATGGGCAGCTCTGAGAGCTTGCTGCGTGACCTATTTCCTTACAATCTACACATTTTAGTGTTGGCATCTCAAGGTTGTTTTCTTTTTTCGATTTATATGCTTCAATACATGGTTCAGAAGCATGATCTTCTCCACATACAACACAACGAGTACTAAAGGCGCAGCAATCGCCTGTATGGCCAAATCTTTGGCAGCGATAGCACCGTACTACGAGTCTACTATTCTTCCTTTCCCAATATACTCTTTGGTGTAACAAACTTCGTATACAAATCAAGTCCTTAATTGATTCACCCACATCTAGTCTAACAACAAAAATATTTAATTTAATGTTCACATCTTTTGTCCTCGCCGTAGAAAACGGAGTTACCTTATCTATTTTGACATTTGGCACGGAATCTTTAAGAGCATTAATTATTAATTCGATTGGAGTATCATCGTCGAGACCTTTCAACAGTATTGACGCTTTTTTTGTCTCTTTAGGAGAGAAAGAATAAGCACCCAAGCCTGTATCACGCAATCTATCAATTATTAGCCTGTGAACACTCGCATAATTAACATACACTTTGGTTTTTTGGTATCCTATATTTACAAACTTATATTGAATATCTGCTATCTTGCATTCTGCAGCTGCAAGCTTAATTAATTCACTGATCAGTGTGCAGTTAGCACCAAACACGAAGATAGGGGGGCAGTATATAATTTTGCTTTTGTTAGCACTGCCATTTAGGTTGTTACTGTTAGTAGGTTGATTGTTGGGATTATTTGCGCGCTTTCTTGCATTCACGTCCATGCTTTCAGTTGTGTTGCTGGTGTCCATGTGTTCTAGATCTGCTAGAGGTGCAAAGGGGCTGTTGTTGAGGTTTGTTTGCATAATCATGAGTGACATGCACTGGCTCATCGTTTCTCCTTTTCCGCTTATGGGAGCTGGTGTTGAATTGGCTTGCTGCTCGGCTTAAGTTACTGAGGACCGTGGTCCATTCGTCGGAGTTGCAGACTTTTTATCAGAGTTCATTTTAGTACACTGAGTGAAAATATTTCTCTCGAAACTGGTCTGCGCTGTTTGTTCAACGGTTTTGTTGGAGTGATTCTCACCACATGTTAAATTTAATGGAACTTCACAATTATTGTTTTTGATTGAGTCCGCGTTTCTTTTAATGCTATCGTTATATTCCAGCTGAGCTGGAATATAATTTTGATTTTTTTCACTATTCTCCACTTTATAGAGTCTATATCTCTCGGGAAATAGTTTAATTCATAGTTGAGTAAAGAATGCTGTTTTCCGCAGTATAAGGGAATGAATTGACTTAAACACACGTCCGTTCGCTCTCGGTGATTTGTACACTCTCCACTACTGGCGTTCTTATGCGCCATTAAGCTGTTGCCAAATACCTTAAGGTACTAGGCCTAAGCGATACCACCAACTGCGGAGCTTGTGGAGAAAAGACAACGCCGCGGAACATTTCCTCTGTGATTACGATGCTTTTGCTCTTATCAGGTGGCAGGTATTTGTCGCTCATATGGTGAGTGCTGTAAACCTAAGCTCCTTATCATTGAAGCGCCTTCTCGTCTTTCTTATTAAAACGAGTAAATTCTCACAGTAAAAGTGGTGTGTCTTCCTGGTAGTACAATTGACCAGTATTGAGTCTGAGTGCTCCAGTGTAGAAAGTCTCGCACCCCGACAAAAAAAAGCCTTCTCTTAAGAAGATGGCTACCAAAATTTTACTCGGTTGTGCGCCGGGGCATGGGTACATTCCAGGGAACTGTAATTCAGGCGAACTCGTCGGAAATGGAACAGGAAAAGGTTTCTACTCGTATGTATACCAAGACCTACATGCAAACTCATTTTTAAGAAAGATGCAATGGAAAGAACAAAACTTAGGTAGATAAATGGTACCACATGAATAGCGATAAATTAGTTCTTGCCAAAGCTGGATCTCTCACGCCCTCTCTAAACAGACAAAATATTTGCGCTACACGGGGTACTGTCTCATAAACAAGCGCACAACAGGGCTAGGCGTATACTCAACAGATTTTTGTAGAAGCTGCATGGACGAGGAGGAGACTCTTCTCCACCTTCCCTGCATATACCCGGTTGACTCCCATCTTCATTCTAAATTTATAACGACCTTAATAAGCTGACTAACACTGGTGTGCTTCATTAGAAGATCTAACTGATTCAGCGTGCATAGATATAACTCTTATATGTCGGACCTTTTAAAGACGGCAGATACCAAAGCACATTTAGCAAACGAGACATTTTTACTCAAACCTGTGCACTTGATGGGAGCTCAAGACTTAAGGACAACTGGTTATCAGATTGGATAAGCGTATTCATCGTATTGAATGTCGCAATCGGGCCCCACTTCAGCGTCATCCGTCGTGAAACCAGCTGGATAGAAATGAGAGTCATAAGAGTTTATATGCATTTTACAACTCCCAACAGATATAGCAGTTGGCAACCATGAGAGTCCAATAATAGTTGTAGAGGTTTTTTGGGAAAGACAGGAAAATGGAGCCAATTCAATCAAACGTCCTTCTAGTGCCATACCAAGACAAAATAACATAACGAATAACAGATAGAACAAAAATACCTAGCTTCACAAGTTTAGTGAGTTATAAAGATGAAGAAGATACAACACAACCTTGGCAGAAATTCTAACTTGCCATAACAAGCTGAATAAATATATATGCAGGAGCTGTAAAAAATAAGGGTTCCATAGACTTAATAATTTTTTTATGATTTCGATAAACATATCCGAGAAATGAAATAAATTGTTTTTCCGGGTCAGTCTTTCCATAACTCTGATGGGAGTACAAAATATGTTAACGAAACTGAACAATATTGTGCACGGTTCCTATACCTACATATAACTACTTCAATTTTATGACACCCGCGTGCTCGAATGAAAATTGATCACTGAAAAATGTGCAACGACATATTCATGCAAAATGTGTTACAATTATTCGGTCATTGAACCTTAAGTGTCAATGTTTTCAAGTTGAATAGTGCTTTCAGTAGCAAGCGCTAGGCTCAAGTAACAGCTATAGCCCAATTCTATTTGGCCCAGTAATGGGTGTTGGATGTCGAGATGAGGCATTACCTTTTTTCAAAGGCACACTTAGATTACCTCGGATTCAGTATCGTTAGATAAGCTTGGTTAATAAAGTGTGTATGAGGTGAATCACTGATTAGCCCACAAAATTGGTAAGCTGAATATGGTAAGCTGTGGGTGATACAAGACGCTGTTAGAGTAAGATGAAACCTCAAACCACTCACGTAACAGTCCGACGCACTGATAGCTGGGAAATGCATCAACAGTTAGTGGTTTAAAGTATGCTACTATAAAAAATCAAGTAGCTTTAAATGTCATTAAATCACGAAGCTTTCGATTAAGAACCATGAAAATTTTCAGCACAATTATGTATTTTCAATATTTTGTGCAACTCCCCCTACAATTACAGATGCAATGCACGCAAGCAGGTGCACGAATTGTGCTAACGTAAATTTGAACATTAAGTAAAAATAAAAGCTACCAGCTATCAAGGCCGATTTGAAAATCGATACTTTGGACACTTTCCTTTCACTCTTCTGTGTTTAGATACTACTACAACTTTCTGAGTCAGCAACCTCATAACAGAACACAAGAGCCCAGATTTATATTTCAAACAAAACGACACATCTTTAAGAGCTTATTTTATGAAACATTATCGCTCCATTGATGCCCAGATGACTTATGTATGTCATCTATCTAACGTGAACAAATAATAGAACATCCGTTTCTATTACACCCCATTTTCCATTCCCATTTCAAGGACAATCACAATACAAAAAAATTCATATAGATATTTATTCAAACAAAAACAAAGTTATGAGAATGAGAACAGAGTCGTCTGTGCAAGGAAACTGGAGTGCAAAAGTTCAACCGGAAAGATTACACTTTGAAGATACATTTTGCTTATTTTTTTAAAATTTCATGTGAAAAAAGATCTGTCAGAGGTTATCAACGCAACTAAATTAGGAAATAATGAACTACTTTGCCATTTCCCACAAAAATCATTAGTTTGGCTCGAAAATAGATGAACTTCTCGTATCA
This sequence comes from Portevinia maculata, assembly GCA_949715645.1. Lineage (NCBI taxonomy): Eukaryota > Metazoa > Arthropoda > Insecta > Diptera > Syrphidae > Portevinia > Portevinia maculata. The sequence continues at coordinate 192,776,769 of OX454525.1, forward strand.
GAGAATTTGAAGAGAAAAATGTGTGAGTTCATTAAAAAGCTTAATCATCATCGGTGACAGGAGAGTTATATTTGGCTCGGCTCTTGGCATAACTGATTGCCTTACTAAACTAATGGAAGTTTATTGCGATAGGCTAACATGGTATGAATGTTTAAAGTTGATACCTAACGGGTACGATTCCCAGCAGCAATCTAGAGTCGAAGCAAACACCCGACATATTCGTATTTAAAAAAAAGCTGAATGTTTTGTACAACTTTAAAAAAATTAAAAAGATGGACAACCAAAAGAATCTTTATTGTACCGCATCATAAGCGATGGACTTTTGAAGATTTTAATAGGAAAAGAGCAAACGTTAACCAGGCTAAAAGTTGCTGTGTCGTATAAGAGTCTCTGCTTTAGAAAAAGCGATTCAAGATCCACAAAAACTATGTTTGCAAAAAGCCCGTTTCCAAGACTATTATTAAAAAACCTATTAAAAATGGTAAACTTAATGGTATTTAAAAGAGAATGAATTATTCTTATCATTATGTATAAAAAAACATAGGGACGGGCTACAGTCCGCTTAGGCGAACTGTTGGATACCCTATTCTTATTCCTATCCCTCATATGTGGGCGTGACAAAAGTCTAAGTATGGTTGAATTGTTAAGAACGCTCCACATATTTTGTTATATAACATTTAAAGGATTTTATAAAAAAAACGCTCCCTAGCTCAAACTTGGGTGTTTCAATAAAATTGTTTTATTTAATTGTGGGCGTGTCAGTAGGCGGATTTAAAAAAAAATTAACACATGAGAATAAATGGCCCCTAGAGAGTATATATTATAAATTTCAGCTCCCTAGCTCAAACTCTGAATTTTCAAAAAAAAATAAAAATTAATTTTGGGCGTGTCAGTGGGCGGATTTTGAAAATATTTACACATGAGCATAAAGGGCCCATAGAGAGTATATATTATAAATTTCAGCTCCCTAGCTCAAACTTTGGATTTTCAAAAATTAATATACCCTTAGAATAGGGTATACAAAAATTATTTTATTTATTTGTGGGCGTGTCAGTGGGCGGATTTTGAAATTTTTTTATCCCGAGCAGTTTTAGGAGTCATAGATCATATATAAAAAAATTCAGCTTTCTAGCTCAAAATTAGATTTTTTCCAAAATTTAGTTTTTTTTGAGTTTGTGGGCGTGTCTGTGGGCGGATTTCAAAAATTCGTAAACTTGATTATTTCGGGACCCTAGAGAGTATATGGTTAAAATTTCAGCTCTCTAGGTCCAGTTTAAAGGCCTAATTTTTGCCGACAGACGGACGGACGGACGGACATGGCTAGATCGACATTACTATCGATGCTGATCATAAAAATAGTAACTTTTAGGGGTCTACGGGCAATATTAAGCTATGTTACAAACTATGCGTCAAAATTAATATACCCTTAGAATAGGGTATAATCATCGTCCGTCTGTAAATGTTTTTAAAAGTTTTGAACCGCCTATACAGTAGAGATCATATTTCCACCATAATGTTCGTTAGGTTCAGACTAAGGTTTACATGTGTGTCAAGTTATGTGATGTCTGTTAATATTATGAAAATGTGTAGATCAACGTTTCCCAAAGTGTGCTCCGGATATCCAAGTGCTCCGCGGAAAAATAAAAAAAAAGAAATAACAAAATTCCATTACACTAGTGACTAGTTAATTTTGTGCTTCTGAACTTGTCATTTTGATCGCAGCAATCGAATTTGAAATGCTCATTTAAAAGAAATCAATACCTACATACAAACAAACTAAAAAATAATTAGTGTAAACAGATGTGGTATGGGATGATAATATCAACATTATGGGAATCCCCGACAAATGAAAATTATGAAAGAGACGTTTCCAAAGACAACCATGTCCGCTAACGCTAACTAAATTTGTACTGGGATGACGTTTCACTGGTTAGCGGAAATATTTCTGCTAACCAGAAAGACTTAATCCCAGTACAAATTTCAATTAATTTTCAATTTCAAAACCACGTGTTTATGTAATAATGAGAAAGTTTCCTATCGCTAGAACCGCATTTGTATTAGATGCGTTTTGTTGGCTTTATATTATTTTTTTTTGTTATCCTCAATTCATATTTGTAAATTTGCTCGTTTCCAATATAATTATTCTATTCTAGAGCGAAGGAAAATGACGCAATAGAGACAGTGGCGTCAGAACTTTCTGAAGATTTTGAGGCAGACAATGTGGCTAGTACTAGTTCTATGGTGATCAGTGCTGCAGAAAAAAAACAGTAAAAAGGAAGTACCACGATTCATATTTAAATCTTGGATTTGCTGAGACAAGTGACAACAAACCTCAATGCGTAATTTGCGGCAAAGTGTTGCCGAATAGTGCGATGTTTCCAGCAAAAATGAAACCTCAATTTGAGGGGATTCATCCAGATTGCAAAAGCAAACCGACCGGTTTCTTTAAAAGGAAGTATGGTGAACTTACAAAATCTCAAACAATTATTACTAACCACTCAAAGACAGTGAACGAAAACGCGTTGATGGCGTCCTACTTAATGAGTTTCCGAGTTGCGCAAAATGGCGAAGCCCATACAATCGCTGAAAACTGAATCAAGCCATGCGTTAAGGACATTGTTGAGTGTTTGTTGTGTGAAAAGGCCAAAAAACTAGTTGACACCGTCCCTTTGTCAAATAACACAATATCACGAAGAATCGGAGACTTAGCAGAGAATATCAAAACTACTTTACTTTCGCAAATAAAAGGCACAAAATTTGCGCTGCAAATTGATGAATCAACGGATGTTGCAGGGTTGGCCATTTTAGTAGTATTTGTGTGCTACCAAACCTACAGTCCTTTCAAGAAGATCTGCTTTTCTGCAAGCCTACAAAACTACAACAACTAGTGCTGACATTTTTAAATAAATAGACAATTTCTTCATTGTCAATGATATCAATTGGGTTAACTGCGTGGATGTGTGCACAGACGGTGCCAAGGCCATGACTGGAAAAACGTCCGGTGCCGTCTCAAGAATAAAACAAAATGCCAAGGAATGCAGCAGTAGTCATTGCGTTCTACACCGCCATGCCCTTTCAAAGAAAAAAATGCCACTCTCTTTAAAATAGGTCTTAGGCGAAAGCGTGAAAATAATTAACTTTATTAAATCGCGACCTAAGAATAAAGGGTATTCAAAGTATTGTGCGATGAAGTGGGTAATCTACATACGTCTTTAGAGATAGATAGATAGATAGATTCTTTATTTTTTCATCATAAAGTTTACAAATTGGTATACTTAAGAATAAGGACATGGCAATACTGCCGTCTGCCTGAGATGACATTTCATAATATGATTTAAAAATAAAAGAAATAATAAAAAGCAAAAATTTTAAAATATAAAGAAAAGGAAAAAAGAAAAAAAAAAGAAAAAATGTTTAACAAAAGATATGAAGAAATATTACTATATAAAACAATGCTATCAATTTTAACGTGATTTGAAACACAAAATATTATACAATTTGGTTAATTTGATTAGCTGTTTATACAAAATTTTAACATGATTTGAAACCCAAGATAATACACAATTTGGTTAGAAATAGCTGTTTATACAATATTATCAATTTTAACGTGATTTGAAACACAAAAGAGATATTATCAAATTTAGTATGATCAGAAACAAAACAATAAATAGTTAGGTATAAAATTTGGTCAAAACTGCAATAAGTGGGTAATCGACTAAGTTTAATATGTGAAACTGTTACGGTAAGAAAGAGCATGTTGGCAATATTTAAAGAGGCTGAGCCAGCCCATTGCTCCATTTAAAATTTCAAAAAGTTTGTCCAAAGATATAAAACTTTCCCGAAAATGCAACCGGCGAATTTCTTGTAGAATAGGACAAGCAGCAACGAAATGGTATATATCTTCATTCACTCTTCCGTTACATAGATCACATAGCTGGGGCAAGTCTGATCGATAAGGTATAAAGTTCAAATTTAAAATTTCAACTCTTGCTCTAAAAATAATACTTATAACCGAGGCTGAAAATTCATTACTAAAGTAAGAGACTTCCGAGGGCAGTTCATGGTTTAAATGACTATAAATAGCTCTTGAAGCAGATGAAGATGCTCTGGAAAGGTTATCCAGAAACATTTTGTGATCCACCTTAGCAATCACATCAGAAAACTGAGCCTGCCAATCGGTCACATTAGTTTCTGTTAAGTTTAAACTTGTTTCGTAAGATAAAGCTAGTTCGTTCCAGTTTTTAAACGGGGAAGCATTCACTCGAAGTAATTTTCTTAAGATGATTTTGTGAAGACAAGTTTCACTTCTTTTCATCACTCTAGTAATGAAGTTCGCATTTGCCTTCAAATTTTGTATATATATAGGGACTATTCCTGACTCTACATATATGGCGTAGTTGGGTGTTGAGTTAGGCAAACGAAATATCCTCTTAAAAAAGTTCCTTTGTACAGTTTCAAAAGCTTCGAAGTGTGTGTATCCGACGGGTTGGACGCCATATGCCATGCATGCATTTACTGTCGCGTTGAAAACTTTGTACTTGGACGTTAAATCAACATTTTGGTTCGAAAAAAACTTTGGCCACATTATATTAAGAGCCAATTTAGCTTCGTTGCTTTTTTCTTTGGAGTGCTTTAGATAGCTTAAATTGTAGGTCAAGAGGACACCCAAATATTTAAACTCTTGTAAAACCTCAATGTGTGTATTGTTTAGAGACCATTTTTCTTCCGCTCGCCTTCTTGATTGTCTCTTTTCAAATATAACAATCTTAGTTTTTTGGGTATTAATTTGCAAGCCCCAAGACTCGCAAAATGAACTTAGACGGTTTATTTGCAATTGAAGCGTGAAAGGATTATCAGCAAGCATGACTAGATCGTCCGCGTACAACAGGACTTTGATTATAATGTTAGCAAAATTAACTCCACCCGGAAGAAGCTCGCAGACATCATCTATGAACAGGGCAAATAATAATGGGCTGAGGATACAACCCTGAGGAACACCTGTAATTGTATCAAATCGATTTGAAAATGTGATACCGTCCCATACCCTTGCATTTGTTGACGAAATAAGACTTGCATACACTTCGAGAAACTTTCTTGACAAACCAATGCAAGAAAGTTTGTATATTAAAGCTTGTCTATTGACTTTATCGAATGCAGCTTTAAAATCAACAAAGCAAGTGTATAGTTTCTTTTTTCTATCTATAAATTGTTGAGCAATGCTTGAAATGGCCAAGATATGATCCATGGTTGAAAAACCTGGGCGGAAACCGGCTTGAAAGATGCTCAAAAGACTGTTATCCTCAATCCATTTTGAGAGCCTTTCATATAGGATTGCAGTGAAAGTTTTTCTTATTGAATTTAAAATTGAAATACCTCTATAATTTTCCGCAGCGTTAGCATCACCTTTTTTAAAAATGGCAAAAATTACAGATTCGTTGAAACTGTTAGGGACACATCCATCATTGTACACTTTGTTATAGAAAGACACGAGGTAGTTTTTAAAATCAATAGTGCTGTTTTTATAAAACTCGACTGGTATGCCGTCTAGGCCAGGAGCCTTGCTGTTTTTCAATCTTTGGAGCGTTACTTCCAATTCGGGCAATGAGAATTCTAAATCCAGCTCGTTGACTCTAGTATCAGGTAGCGCGCAATCAAAGGTATGAAGGTCTTCATCAGCTGAGAGTAGAGTTTTAAAATGAGCTGCTAACGTCTCAGCTTCTAAAGAGAACTTCATACCCTGATTGCGCCCACCAAGATTGCGCACTGTCTTCCAAAATATCTTTGAGTTTGTGCAGTTTTCCAATTTCTTAGCCACGTTTTTTAAATAGGTGATTTTCTTAACTGAGCACATTTTTTTAAAATCATTATTAACGCGAAGATAGATGTTTTTGAAAAATTGAGAATTGGTCGTTCTAAACAGTTTTAAGTAAACGAACGAAAGTTTACGGAGATTTCTGCAATCCTTATCAAACCATACATTTTTAGCTACAAAAGTGTGTGTACTCTTCAACGCAAAAGGGGCTGCGGTCTTTATAACCCGTTCTATACTTTCACATACCACTTCAGACGAGACTGCGGATTGTTGGGGCAGAGATAGTAAGTGCCGAGAAAGGAGGCTTCTATAGAGGGTTGCATTGTTCTCCGACCACTTCAGCTTATTAAAACTAGAAGGTGTAGCTTGCTGGTTTAACTCCTTTAGCTGAATTTTAATTACAATTGGAAAATGAGCCGAGTAGTTGACTAGTGCAACTTCAAAGTCATCGATAATGTTCAGCCAGTCCCCTGAAATCGCAGCAAAGTCAATCACGGATTGTCCCTGCCCGCTAACAAAAGTGAATTCGCCACATGCATCACTAATAGAAGACCCATTCAAAACAAATAGACCGAAAACTTCAAAAAATTCTGTTAAACTCCCCCCGTTGCGGTTATAAATTTTATCCTTAGAACATCTACTCTCGGCCAGTGCAACTCGTGCTCGTATAATATTGGCGGAAGAATTTTGATATTCACCAATCCTAGCATTTAAATCACCGACGATTAACACATGGTCAAGAGAAGTGTTATTCATAAATTCCACTAGTCTTTACTTCTTCACGCAAAAGTAAAGTGGCTTTCTCGCGGCAAAACACTGACGCGGCTTTTCGAAATGAGAGCTGAAGTCAGAACATTCCTAATTACCGACAACTTTGATTTGGGCGACAGATTGTGTAATGAGCGAAATTATTTATTATTATTGAAATTATCGTATCTACCCGATATTTTTAAAAAATAAATGATTTGAGTGTATCACTTCAAGGAAAGACAATAACTTTTTTCGATGCCAGTGATAAGGTAGAAGCATTTAAAAATAAAATCAAGTTTTGGGCGAAATCTTTAAAAAATCGAAACCTAGACAGCTTCCCAATGGTCAGCGAATGTAAAGAGGAAATAGATTTTGGTATTCCTGACGACATTTTAAATGAGTTTCATGTTCACCTGCTAAGTTTGTTCGAAAGCTTCCGCAGCTAGCTATTTTCCGAAAGAATACCACTCATAATATATTAAAGAAAATATGTGGGTTGCAGACACATACTCTGCGGCGTTGGAAAAGCCACTTTCTCTGACATCGTTGCAGTTTGAGTGCTTGATTGATTTGATTGATTTGACATCAGATTCTTCTATAAAGGCAAATTTTGAAATGAAGAAGTTTTTATCAGAATTCTGGTGTATGTTGAAGTACGAATTCAAAATTTTGTCAGATAAAGATAAAATAATTCTTCTGCCGTTTGCAACAACATACATCTGCGAATCGGGATTCTCCGCCTGCAAAACCAAACAGGCACATTATTCTCAATAGAAGAAACTTTCTGAGCATTTTATTGAAATACCATTATGTATATATAATTTTATAATATTATTGAATTCCTTATGTTCTTAAATTAACATTGTTCATGTTTTTTTCGTTGAAGTCACTTGTTTTAATTGAATTCAATAAAATATTAAAAAAAAATAGTTATTGCATTTTCTACACATACATAACTGCGAAAAATAGCATAAGTGCAACACGAAGTAGGAATTTTTCACCTAAAAAGTGCTCCGCGACTAAAAAAGATTGGGAACCGCTGGTGTAGTTAGTAACGGGCTTCCGACCAGTGGATAGTCTTTGCCTGAGACACTGCAGCATTCTATCCTCCGCGAGCCTGGGCACGCTGCTTCCAGTTGTCCAGACCAAGTGCTCTTGTATCTAAGATGGCTTGGTATTTAAAATGGAGGTTCGGTCTTCCTTGTCATCTCGAACTTAAGGGTTAAGAGTCGAAGATCCGGAATGGACGCTCAATGTGGCCATGCCAATGTAGTCGACGTGGTTTAGCTTTTCGGGTTACATCGAATTTTACGGAGAATTTTTCATTCGAAAAAAACAATACTAGCAGCAGTCAGCCTTAAAGAAGAACCAGCAGTATCTGTATTTTGTAGAGCTTTCATTTGAACTTAAGGATTTAGAGTTTTGGACCCATTTGTTTTGCCAAACCGAAGTTGCAGAGGTTTCGTAGGTTAGTTCTTCGTCGGATCTCCACAAAAGTATCCTTTGACGTTTGGTCCTAGTCGATGGGCAGATGCTTGTTTCTTTGTTGAAGTAAGTTCTTCGTTGTCTTCGTTGACTTCAAACACAACTAATTTTGCCAATTCGATATGCTTCGATAGTTTTTGCAAGACATAGGCGGCGTCTAAGTGGTCGATCCTTAATACTTCTGTCATTTTCAAAAAAAAAAAAAAAAACATAGGTAAAGGTAACACAGAACCTCATTAACAGAAACAGTGGCCCAGCGGCACACACGCAACCACGCTTGGTATTCCCCATAACAGACATTACATACTAGGCGTACCATTCTTTGACGACTTCTCGGACATCTCAAAAATAGCATTGGCTTACTCAGCACATAAGTTTTGAGTTTTACTTTCACGTTATCTCCTTTTTAGAGGTCTCGTCAGTTAATGGCGGTGGCAAGAAGCTGGCAACCAGCCACTTTACCAACTAAAACACTATTTTCCTCCTCTCCTCCCCAGTCGAAGTCAACACACTTTCGCAACCCGACTTTAAGCTTTAACAGATGATAACACTTAAACAGAATAATAACCAAGTTCAAACTAAAATACGATATAAACGAATTAAAATTTGACACATTCCTAGATAAAAGCATTTTTTTCCAAAAATTTTGCTACCCAGTGATAAAAAAAAAGATAAAACTCCAGAAGCTTAAAGTCTAATAAAAAAAAGGTCTACATTTCAAAAAGAGAAAATGTGTACTGAACTTATCAAATCAATAAGGAAATTGTTAAAATGAGCATACAGTGATGTATGACGCTTTTAGTTACGCCGACCTCTTTAAGTTATCTAACGCAATTAATTAATCGATACCTATCATTTAGGTGAAAAACATTAGGGTTTTTCTTTAATTTAAGTTCCAATTTACGTAGTTTATTAAAGTCCTAGGTTGACTAAAACAAATTAAGAGTTGTTTAATGAGTTTTGCAAGTTTGATGTTCCAACAAGTGGTTATGAGAATAATAACAGTTCAGGAAGTTTAAATGTAAATTATGTAAGACAGTGTTGAGGTGTTACTACTTAAGTGTTAAGGAAAGACGAGATGGTTTCCTTAAGATCGTGCCACAATTCTTCATTTGAAAATAACAATACTATTTTCGAATGCTTGTATCGAAGAAGAGGATAACCTCTGAAAACTGATTTCTTTCATTTTTAGTAGCCGAGAGAGTTCAAAGAATGACGATAAATTCACAAATCGATACACTGCCTTACAAACTCAATGGTAAATTAATAAACTACCTAATGACGAGCTCATGAAAAAAAGTTCTGACCTTAATACACGTGTAAAATTATATGTTAATTTTTTTTACAATTACTTTGTTAATAAAACGAAGACATTTTTACTTTCAATCAAACCTTTTAATTTTGTTTGCCCTATCACAAGGGTACCTATATTGATTTTGAGACAGTTGTCAACAAGTTTGGTCGCCACTTATTTTTAAGGCCTTAAATTTGAGCTAGCCTGCTGAAATTCGAACAATCTCTAACGTAGCGATTCCTAAAAGGTGTTTAGTGGAAAAGCCACCAGGGTTCCGCAAATCAGTTACATTTTTTATTAAATTATATATAAAGGGTGTTCAAATTTGACGTAGGTATCATTTTAAATTGGCCGCCACTTTTTTTACAGCTATTAAATTACACCGAAGTTTTTTTTAGGTATGAAGTAAATACATTCCCGTTAGCTGAAATGGATCGCTACACTATTGAGAAACGTGTTTTTATTATTAAAACTTATTTTAAATATGGTGATAGTTTTGCAGAAGTTGAAAGAAAATTTCGTTAAAAATATGGTAGAGAAAATGCTCCGTCAAACCGTGCTATTAAGCTTATCGTTCATAAATTTGAAAATCAGAGAAGTAAAGCCTGTCATCTTAGTGGTCGTTGGAGTGGAAATATTGCAGCTGTTAGCAGAGGTGTTGCTGAAGAGCCAAGGACGTAAATTCGTAGTCGTTTGCAGAAATTAAACCTCAATCCAACCATTTTGTTTAACATTTTGCACAAAGATGGTGCAACATGACACACAGCAACGAACTCAATCGATCTTTTAAAAGAGTAGTTTAACAAACAAAATTTTGGTAAAAGGTTGGCAGTCTGCCGAGCGAGCAGAGGAGGTCACTTGGACGACATTCTTTTCCATTATTAAGCGGAACCCATGTACATTAGCTTCCAATGAAAATAAATACAGATTTCACACAATTGCGTGTTCTTTACGGAGAATGTAGATAAAAGTCTTTTTTAAGAAATTTTGCCATGCCCGCCTTTTAGGAGCGTTTCTGACAATAACATTTTTTTCAATGAGATCCTTAAAAGACGTTAACAAAAATTATCAACAAAGTTTTTTCCATGCCTGCGTTGTGGGACGAATTGGACAATTTGAAAAATTGGTTGGAAGACGAAAATAGCAGTACCTAATAGCAAAATATGTGGCAACTCGCCTAAACACCGTTTTTTTCGCACCCACTTTTGTTTGCGTTATGATGACCCAATTTAGCAATTCTTGCCATCTTCAGGATCAGTATAAAATTGATCATAACCCTCCCATTTTACTGCAATCCTACTGATGCGCCTGTGGTGTTCCCCAGTTCGACCTTAACCTTACGGTTTCGGATCACTTCATAACTGAGGCCAATCAAAAGGCTGGTGGTGTTGCAAGAGTTTTAAAGGCTAGCTATGTATTTTGAATACGATTTATTCACATGCATGTTACCTTTATTGATTATTGTTTGATCTTAATTTTTACGATTTCGAGTGTCGCTCTTAGGCCGTCTATGTGTTTATTGACAAAAAAAATTCTTTGAAATAGAGCAATACGAAATGTTTTGATATACAGAAACCAACTCTTTGACTTGATCTTTACATATTACCAGTTTATTAGGGTAATCCCTCTTCGGACTATAAGCGTTTAACCGCTTATTGATGAATCTTTGAAGATCTTATACTGATATGTATTGTTATCCAGGTCTCAAAGCCAGTTAAAGAAATTACAGATTTTATTTCGTGTACCCCGGCAGTTTCCACAGAAGCCATTGTTTAGGATCTTGTCCCTAGCGCCCACGTATATCCCCATGAGCACATGGATGTAGTTTCAATTCCGATGATATTAGGTAGGGCCTTTGATATTTGTACGTCAATTGCGGGCAATGACAAAACCGCTGTCGTTATGCCATAACTCCTTAGGCATATAACCTGTTTATAGCTATCCGTAAGCAAGTAGCACGCCCAAATTAATTCGTGAATCCAACAAAACTCAATCTTGCATGGGTTTACTATCACAAGACAGTCTTACATTGTAGTTAGGGACTTTAAGTGCTGCATGACTGTCCCCGAAAGTCGATATTCCCATTGCTGCTACCTCCTTCTGCTTTTTTCATCGTTTACATATCTCAGCTTGGCAAACATTTTAGTTATATGGCAGTTAATATAACTGTCCAATCCGCTGAGCTTCTTAGAAGACTCCTGGCAGCTGGCACTGTCTTCCCTACTTCTTTGAGCAGTTTCAGATGCTCTGTTGGCCCTTGATGACAATGTTAAGGCATTGCACTTATTGAAACTTGACGTCAGTTCTAAATTCTGATGTCAAGTATTCGCAAAGTGGCCGAAAGAGCTAGACTTTTATCCCCTCCCTGCACGAGAACGTATTCTTCCCCTATATATGATTGATTTCACTTAGTAATAATTAGTTTTAAATTCATATATGTAGTATATTTTTCAAAAAAAAATATATAAATTAAGAAGAATACATTTTCATTAACAGCATAAATCTTACTCAATACACTAAAAATAATTACATCATCTTAAGCCACTGGCTTCAAAAAGTTAATGTCTTAAGGAAATCAATTTAAACACATAAGGAAAGGCTACAGTCCGCTTGGACGAACTGTTGAATACTTTGTTCATATTCCAATCACCCAAAAAGTGGGCGTGGCAAAAAAGTTCGCATAGAGTAATTGTTGAGACCGACTTGCCTTCATACTTTGCAAAGAACAGCACTTTCAATTCCATTGATTTCTTCGATAAAACGACACCTTTACACTTGAATATTTCGGGCTCCTTGAGAGTACATGTTCCAAATTTCAGCTTCCTATCTCAAATTTTAGGCCTCAAAATTGGTGTTGGACGGACATCGCTAAATCGACAAATTTCGATGCTGATCGCGAATATAGTGGCTTTTAGGGGTAACGAGTACTATTAGGATATTTTTCAAATGATTACCTCTGTTCATATCTTTTTTATGATATCCACGGTCGAAATATCGCCGGAAAATATATATATATTATAAAAAAGGATAATTACGGCCTACAACGTTACAAACTATGGGGGAATTCGGAAACGCTCGAAATTAAGATGCCGAAGCGCAACAAACCGATGCTGATGCATTGAAAGCATCGGCAGTTTTCTTGATGCTTTTTTCGTTGATATTTGCGCTTCAGATGACGCAACTTTACTAAAATGAACGTAATGGTTTTCCACTGATGCAATATGTTTGCGTTAATAAACGTAAGGTAGCGTTGATTAAGCATAAAAGCTAGTGATGCGTTTCCGAATTTACCTTATGCGTCAAAATTATTTTTGTATTTGTATTTTTCTGAATTTTGAAAACTTGCTGAAGAGATTTTATTAAATAAAGTAAAATATAGGGTTAACGAAAAAAACGTCCAAATTTTAACATAAAAAAAATATTGTCTGTCACCGCGACAAGAACTTAGATAGTTTAAAAAAATGCGTGTAGTGGGCTGGGTAATCGTGAAGGGGTTCATTACTGGGTACTTAACTTTTTGTATCTTAAAATCAAATGCAATCGAATGTTTAAAAAATTGATGTATGGTAAAATGCGGTACATTTGACACTTAATTTTCAAAGACCTTTTTTCCGAAAATTATTGATAAATTTCAAAGTTTGTTAATCTCTTTTAAATATTGAATATTCGGGATCAAGCGATTGCTTGAGTCTTTTTTAAATCTTTTTCAAAAAAACCCACATTTGACATAGATGAATATCTCTATTTGATCCGAGTTGTATCTCACATGCATGTGCTTTTTATTCAAAAAAGTATAAGACTAACAAACTTGGCAATTGAATTGAAATATACTGAGTAATAGATACTTTTTTTGCAAAACGTTTTATTAAAAACAAAAAAAAAAGATTTATTTCAGAAGAAAAAAAAATAAAATAAATAAGCATGTCTATCTACGCAGTGATGAATGGTTGTCAAGAAGAATCGGAATTGGTCGTTCCTTGGTGCAGTCGGTAAGTCGGTATATTCGCAATTTTATTCAGATTTTTTATTTAAAATTACTGATCCTGGAATGCAGCCGTTCGATTTGTTTTCATTTAAGCATTACGTGTTAAAACATATCATTTTTGGGTGGCAATCACTATTTGACAAAAGTCAAATGTACCTACCCAATTAGCAAAAGTCAAATTTGCCCCACATGTTGTTGATAACTAATTTCTTTTATTTCATTCATTCATCAGAAAACAATTTTCAGTCAAATGTGTTTCGGTGTCAAATGTACCTGTACTTACCCTACATTAAGTCTAAACACAAATAAATATGTTCCGTTGCAGAAATCGGCCCTCAAAACAGTTCAAGTCCTCTGAATGGTAACACAATCCTTGATGTAATCTTGCATTTAGGTGACGACATTGGAAGCTTATGATGAACATAATCGCAAGATGTAGCACAATTCGGTATTCATTGGTTACCAGCATGGTCTCAAAGACACAGATTAAGTACGAATATTTAAGAATTTCATTGCAGATACAGAATAGTAAGTTTTGACATTTTACCAACGCATGGCTTGAATTGGTTTTATCCGCCTTGGCTAAAGTCCACTTTAAATATATATTATTATGGCCCAAGCTTGTATTTATGAACCTGCCTTATAAACTTAATGGTGTGATGAAATTATAATGATTAATATTCTGTGCTTGTTATTACTATCCATATTGTCCCATAAATTTTGTTTCTTTTTATATGCATGGTCCACCACCGATTGAATCATTTATTTACTGCTGTTTAATGATGTAGACGATTGAACGTTTTTTTAAGATCGGAAATAAATTATTGAAGTGGAAGCTTGATTGCTTTTATTTAAATGCGAAACATAAACAACAACAAAATTATTCAAGGATTCTGATGATGGACAATCAAAAACACTTTTGTATTCCATAATTTTTTTTGGTTACTACCTACTTGAACCACTAACTGATTTATTACCGGCGAAACGAAACCGGTTAAGCTTAAATTATGAAATCTAGACAGTAATTGTTTTTCATGACGAAAAAGGCGATATTAAAATTTAAATGGGAACATGAATACTAAGTATTTAACAACACAAATAAATGAATACATGTTTATTAGCACTTCCCAAGATTAATCTCCCAAGGGGTTGCAAAATGTTTAAAAAGCTTGGAAGTATAGAATGCGGCCTTACGAAGGGGTAACCAAAGTGTGCTTTACCTGGGGAACCGATTGGTTCCCAACTTCAAAAGGAAGATCTAAACAGTTTCCCTCGAAAATCATCCAATTTCCCTGCAGAATTCGATTAGCTTCCTATAGTTTGTGCAACCCCATTCCTCTATATCCGAGATATGTATATTCTAATTCCGCAATATTCCCTCACACTAAAACAGTATAAATGATATGCCTTCCTCGGCTTGCAGATCGCCGCAAAATCTGCATGAGTGTCTGTGTCGAGCAATGTAAGCCGTTCTGCATTCATCCTCTGAAGAAAGTGTCCCGAAAGAAACCCAGCCACTATTCTAAGTTGCTTCCTGCTCAATTTGAGAATTTCCGTAGGTCTTTTCTGATCAAGATTTGCTAGTTATAAGTTAGCTACTTTTAATGTTTTGCCTTCTTTAATTGTTTCCATAATAACGCCGAGGGCTGGTTTAATGTCCACACCCTCACTGCTCTCTATTTCCCTGCATAATGCATTAAGTATTGTTTGCAAGCTCTTGACTATTTCAGAATGGAAGTAAACACATTCCAGTGCCTTTAGTCCAGGTTAACTATCGATGTAGATGGCGATATCCCTTCCAGATACATTAGTTCTGCCGCTCTAAGAATTTCTGATCGAAAGACACTGCTTGTGTCCGGAAGTCGTATAGACTCTTTTAAGTCTGGATCTACGGAGAAGATTCCAGAACCCATTCCCTCCCTTGCCTTAGAGCCATCATTATTGTTTTATTTATTTGTTGTATATATAAGAAGATAACACAATGCTAGAGGATATAAAATCTTTTCATAAGTATAAAAAAGAGTGGGCGAATTAAATCAAAGTTTACAATTTAAGGATAGGTACTGATGAAAAAATTATTAAATAAAATAACAATAAATGATAAAAATAATTTAATAATAAGAGAAAAAATGATAAATAAGGTAAACAATTTAGTCAGAACGATAAATGCAGAAATAGCTTTTTCCGAAAAACCAATGATGCTCCGGTTTTCTGCGGTTCGGCAGGAAGATAATTCCATAGCCGAACTACAGACACTAGGAAAGACCGTCAGCAAAGCAATAAGATGAGAGACACTTTTAAAGCTGGGCGTTAACTTTAATTTGTCTACTACACGCATAGTGATTGCACCAAATCAGGAGCGCAGCTCAAGCTACGAAGGCAAGCATAAATGTTCTTTATGGTATCAGAAATGGCACCGCAACAGCTCAGGTTGTTTTTGATCGTAAGCCCTAAGTAGCTGACTATCTCCATTTAATGCAAGATGTTTCCCATCATCTGCAGAATTGACTGCTTTCCTGCGGCAGAGCATTTTTGAAGGCCGCAGTCGATTAGAGTGCTATACATGTTTTTTGCAAGCGTATTTGGCCCAGTATTGTATTAGGTCTAAGTTCGCATTTATTAAGTAATACACGGTCTTCCTTTAATCCAATCTCACGAGAAATGTAAATCAGTACATCATCCGCGTACACATGTATTTTGATACTAATAAATTAGTCGGGAAGATCATTAAAAAAAAATTAAAAAAAAAACTGGTCCAGGTACAGAGCCCAAAGGCACATCGTTATTTATAGTATAATTGGATAAAATATAAAATGATCCTACATGTTTCAATTACTTGAACACGATAGATGGACTAAGAAACCAAAAACATTTTTTTAATTTTTGTAAAAACATTGAGTGATCAATACTATCAAAAGCCTTGAAAAAGCAAGTAAGGCTCTTAGAAATCATTTCCAATGATGATTTCAATCTTAAAAGGCCTTGTGATTGTATTTTGTTGCTATTTTCCCTTCCCGGATACGATACATCATACGGAACATCAAAGACGATCAAGGGGAAACTTCATCCCCTCAGTAAAGGATTTCTCTGCAGTAACTCAGTTAAAATCGTGTACTGCCCAAAAACTACAACCTTTTGAATGACCCGAATTTGCGGAGCGCAACAGTACGAACTAGGTGGTCCCATCAATTGACTTCAGAAGCAAATAAGACTATCCTCCCAGACCGAACCGGCAGTCTTCCATACCACTGCAGCATATTTCAGGCGAAAGGCATGCCTAACCGAGATGCTGCTACACAGTAGATCTACATAGATCTACATAATCTCTCAACGAGATTGCCGACAGATATGATATCTCGCTGTGCTGGGTTCCACAGCGACGTTACATGCATCTGCAATGCGGATGAACCAGCCATACTAAGAACCCATAAAGAAAATGTATGCGGGCCTTCGTAGCAAGAGCTGCGCTGCTGATTTAATGCAATCATTTTTGAAAATGCGGCTTGTCAAGAGCCTTATTTTATTTTTTTTTCAATTTTTCCTGTATACTGTATCCCTACCTCGACTATGTGTTCCAAAAAAAATTAACGTTAAAGTCAAGGTTTAATAGTGCCCCTCGTCTTAGGGCTTTCCTCAGGGGACTATGTTTCTATGACTTTTACAAATTCGGAAATATGGGCCTGAGCCCCTACAAACGATAAGACTCAACTCATCTGATACTGCATTTAAGGAAGCAAATAGAAGGTGGAAAACAGAAGGTGCATCCTCCTTACAAATTTTTAATGAATATGCTGCAAAAAAAACAAAAAAGACTCCTTTTCATGTTCGTAGGCAAGAAATCAGGTCGAGGGTGGGGGCATTGGCGCATACTCAAATGATTTTTATAGAAGCTGCATGGACGAGGGAAGACTATTTTTCAGTTTTTCTGTACATGCCCTAGGCTCTCCCATGAACGAAAACTCCAATATTAGGCATCTTACATATTGCTACAAGTGTGTCGGTTCTTGCATGAGTCCATATGACATCTCGACATTTTTATTTTATTTTCATAGCAAAGGAAAAACATACACTTTCTGCTCCTGAAGCTTTTGAAAAAATAATAGTTTTTCGTTCAAAATGTGAAACTGAGAAATATTTAAAAAAAAAGATTCTTTGTTTCCGAAATTTTTCGTTCACCTTTCACAATTTTATCCCCGAGTAGGTATATTTTCCAGTTTGTGAATTTCCTCTCTCTTTTTCAAGGTATGTATTTGAATTTTCAAATTCTTTATCTACAACTTTCACAAATCTGTGAGCTTTGAAAATTGCTGTTTCGAACTCCAAAACGTCTTAACTGTTTATAACGCTGAGAATTAAATTTTCTAGTTGCAAAAGCAACCAACAGAAGACGCATTGTCTAAAAAAAAATTTAAAAAAATTCTTAAGGGCAAGTTAAAAAAAAATGTTCGACAGACTTATCTAAGCAAAAAGTGGGGCAATGAGAAATGCATGGTGTTACTTGATCCGAGCTTATAAGTCCAACAATCTAACCTCTTAAGCCAATGTATGATTTGTGGAGACTTTTGACGCACCTTGTTAATCCGGATAGGTACGTTTCAATCGTAGATTATTTTAATTATTTATTTAAATAAAAATGCATCACAGAAAAAGCAAAAAAAAAGCAGCCAGTCACATCCACCCAGACCATACAATTCTGAATTCGATTATTTCAAGCAGGGTATCAAGGTCTCCTCCAAACCCGGACAGACAATTCTGTTAACCCATAGGTACATATCTACAATGGGGCTTATACAATTTGACCATATTTGCTCGATATGAGCTTTTATCATTTTGGACATCCAAATCTAATCTATGTAACTAATTATGAGTGCAACCAAAAACCCCAAAAATAGTAAATGAAATTATATAAATGTTTGAAAAGTCATTTTAAAGCTGTCACATAACGATTACAACTCGTTACATTGGCGCAAGTTAACATTTGAGTAGACTTCAGCCAATCCATTTCATAAAGTTCACTACTTCTCGCTATAAAAAAAAATATAACACAACACTTAAAATGAATATTTTATGGATTTATAGGCCTACAGGAGACTATCCTCTCACTGCTCACGATCACTTTTGTTTTCGGATTCCCTCTTGCAACACAAATTCGCAATGCGGCGACAACTACCTATAAAACGTGCTTACCCCGCTGAACCAACAAAACACGGCCATCGCAAACAAAGTGTATTTATTTATCGCTTTTATACCTAGCTATATAAAGGTACAACGCGCAGCAAAAATAAAAATAAAAGAAGACCCTATAATCCGGCCAAACTCACTCACCTTAGCATAACTCGTGTATACTCCAACAGATTGTATAACAATGCATATCGCCAATAATTTCCATAGTAGCGACATCGGCGCTGATGATCTACCCAACTGGGGTATCGACCCCATTCTTACACCAACGTATAAAACTTATTACAAAAAATATATAAAATATATTTTTATTTATTTTTTAACTTAACCCTGCACTTGGGTAAATGTGTATCTTTTTTCAGTTAACTTTCTTGTCACTTAAAAAGAATTAACTAAAACTGACTAAAATTAGTTGAAAAGAAATAAAAATTAAACGTTTTTCTGTTATCACACACGACCCGAATCCGTATCCGTAAGCGAGGTAGAAGAACAGTCGAAATACGCGAACCGCGAGTGACGATGACGAACCTCTTCGAACAAATGAACCGGATGAAGGCAGAGAGGTAGTTCTAGGATTTTGCAGTCTCAGTGAAAAGAAAAGAAACGTATGCGCAATCCGCTTTTGATTTAGAATTGGGATTCAAGATTTTATTAACAATTCTCTCTTTCGTCATTGTCCTTTGAAACGTGACTCGAAAAAAAAAAATCAAAAAATTTCAATCCCAAAACTGCGGCAAAAACAACAAAATTGAGACAAACAACTTTCGCAACTAAAAATATCTTTGTATCTCGGACAGGATCAAAACGTGAAGGAGTACCCAGCGATAAACCGACGATGTGTTCTTCTTTTACTTTCGCTTTAATTTATTTGCAAATTTCTTGTCGTACCACGAATCAACAACGAACGATCTGCGTCCGTACCGTTTGACGGCGCGCAACTGAATGAATTTCTCAGCCGAAAACGGTTTCGTTCCCCACAGAAAATCAAATGAAAATACGAAGAACAAACGAACAAAACCCATAAGCAAACGAAAACGAAAGAAAAACCTGACTATCAGCCAAAGACGACGATAACCACCAACAAAAGTATTCACCAGAATCATTAGCCCCCTAAACGCACACAGTGATGATACTCATACTGCCACATGTCATAAATGATGGCTGATTAGTTCGCGCAATCCACAATCAGCGAAGCCAGAAACCCCAAAAAGCCACCAATGCTGAACACCATTCCGGCGATTCCATCCACCCTCGTTCGACCATCATCACCATTCCGGCCGGCTTTTGGGATGCCGTTAGAATGCACCGGGTAATATTAGGTAGACGTGGAACAGCGGATGGATGCTGCTGCTTCTAATGGTAATGCAAGTTGGTGGAGGCGAGCTTACGTTTACGATATTCGTTGGAGAAGCGTGAGAGGAACATACGATAAGAGAGCGTGGGAGAGAGAGTGGAGTTCGGCGCTCGGTGCAAAATAAAATCAAAACAAGTGAACACGTGGGTATGAAAGTGTTGCCAATGAAGGTTGTGGCATATAAAAGTTGTTGCGTTGACTTTGGAAAAAAAGTTATCTCTTCACGAACTGACCTTGAGGTTAGCTCTTGGCACTAGTCTGTGAGTGACTTTTCATTGCGCAACGACTTTGTCACTACCAATTTCAGTTTTCTACTGTAACAGATGCATTTATATCAGAGTTTGTAGATACGAGTACATACGATGTGCCTATATACATAGGTGGCAATGCAAGTTGTATGGGATAGTGTGTTGGCTTGTTACCCGTGCAGTGCAGGCTTTATTCCCCATGGGTTTGTTGTTTCCCGTGGAGCATTAAACAACAATTAAATATACCGCCATTTGAAGATAAAAACGAATAATACGCGGTTTATTTACCATCTACACCAAAAATATGTTTTGTGACTCCCATTACCATAACCGAGTCTGAGTGTTTCGATTCCCTTATACTTTTAAAAAAAGTGAACGTATTATTGCAGGTTCTTCAGACAATGTGACTCTTAAATAGCATTATAGACAAGTCTACTACTCAATACACATACCCACACACAATGATGGAAAAAGGGTGCTACCCCAGTCAACCTTTTTGACGAAGTGTTCCTATTCCTCATACTTAAAAATACCTTTATCTTTAGAAGTGCCAGTGATTTTGCATGACAACCACGGTGGATTGTGAGACGACTCATATACAGTGTGGATTTTCCCAAGATATTAGAAAGCTTTAGCATGCGGGCGGCCTCGTTATTTTATGGTGTCAGGCAAATAAGTTTGTGTGTGTTGGGCATGACGTCTGGAAGGACTGCTTGTTTTTGCCAACCGAGAACCGAGTAACATATTGCATAATTATTGAATTTGTCTCAACGGCCATTTTAAATGTTTACCTGTGTAGGGCAGTTCAACCCTTTCTCTGTAGATTTTTTTATTCGAAATTTTGAAATTTGTACTACAAAAGTGCTTGATAGAGCACTCCACATTCATAAGGTTTGGTTAAGTAAAGTCTCTTTGTATTTTATCGCACTTCCGAATACAAGATTCCTTCCTATCATGTCGGGTATTTCGGTTGAAATGTTCTAGTGGTGGAATCCAACTGACAATTTCATATCACCAATTATTGTAGAAATGCCAATAAAATAACGAAAGGCAGGAAACATTGCGGCGATGGAGAAGAGATTCAAGCGATTTCGCGATATCCCGATCAGCAATTAGTTTTATCGCGTGTTTTTGAATTTTATCAAATAGCTCCAAATATGTGATTGCGTGTCAGTATTTTCAGCTGTAGCTAAAATATAAGTTTAATCCAGATGACCTCGTGGGACATCTGCAAATTCTTGAATCAAATCCAAAAAAATACAACATACGTTCTGTCGTATGTTTTGTCTGGAGAAGGTTGAATCCTTTGAATGCCCGGCGCTACACTGATAACGAAAACCTATCCTACTCAGTAATATTTACTCGCCAGCAGAGTTGAGAAACTAATCGAATGCACGGTTGGAATAGTTTGCAATTGCGATTTCGGCCAACGCCATGTAGAGTACAGATCATGATGATGAAAATCTTTTGACTTTGTGAGCTTCGATTTGAAATTCGTTTGGTCTATTGTCGATCTGCCAGGACCATACGGGTACATGCAGTCAGTATAATCAGAATCGCATAAGACATGCACACATTAGGTTCGTTCGATACAATCTGAAATGCTATATTGAATTTTTGATATTTAAGAAATTCAATTCGAAAGGTCCGTCACTCGCATATTGTTGGAAAACCACGAATTATTACACTGCAAACGACCTCAAGGTCAAGAAATCCTATAAACTTTGCAATTAATTTGGCTAAAAGAAGTTGGTATTGTTGCCTCTGTCCGGCCCGTTAACTGGATACTAGAAGGATGTTATTGACTTTGTCCGACCCGCCGCAATGGCTGCGGAACTACCCTGACGAAGCGGATATCCCGTAGATATTAGAAGTGTGTATTCCCAAACAAACAATTTAATAAAATGTCTTTACAAAAAATGTTTTGTCCTTATAGAAGCAATTAAAAAGCTAGTCACCCTAGTTGTCCATTTATTTTTATAAATTGTAACGAATCAAAACTCACCATCTGTTAGCTAATTAAAAAACATTCCTATGAAGACATTCTTAACTTCACTCAGAAAAAAAATAAACAATAGGCATTTTTTTTTTTTTTTAACCCTTGCCCAAGGGCCGACACTGCGACCTAAAAGATCTTTTGTGTCACAAGGTTTACTTATACAAAAAGGCGACTGACTTTTCTAATGAAACTCAGCACGTCTTTGGTGGTAGAGTTGCGAAGCTCCACCAGTGATAACAGCTGTCTGTGGAGAAGGCGTCGTCTCAACCAATGCAGAGCCGGGCATTCACAGAGTATGTGTTCTGAGGTTTCCTCGTCCTCCATGCAGAATTTACATTCTGGCGTTGGACTAAGATTTATTTTGTTGAGATGATATCTCAGACCGCAGTGGCCAGTGAGAAAGCCAACCAGCATTCTAATGTTTTCCTTATTTAGTGTAAGGATTTCCTTATAGGAGTAGGGCTTAATCAAGCGTTTGGACTGTCTCAGACCAGTGGCGCTTTCCCAATGTTTAGGTTAGGTTAGGTTAAAGTGGCTGTCAACAGAAGGCCGACACACTTAGACCAGGATTAGGTCCATTGTGATGCCACACGGATCGAGGGGTTTCCCCACTACTAGTTAAATCATTTAGAGCTTCTTATGAAGCGCGATAGACTTCTAAGGTCAGCGTTAGCCAAGTCGTTAAGATTGTTAAGCAAGAAATCTCCCAGATAAAGATTTCTATTATGGGAGAGAGCTGGACATGTGCAGAGAAGGTGAAGTATAGTCTCCTCCTCCTCCTCGTCCAAGCAACTTCTACAGAAATCGTTAGAATAAACGCCAAGCCTCGATGCGTGCTTGCCTATCAGACAGTGCCCTGTAATGGCACCTATAGTGGAGCTAATATGAGATCAGACTCTTAGAGCGTCGCAGGTCCAGCTTTGGCCAGATGTGCTTAGTCGCTAGACATGTATTACTACCTGTCCACCTAAGGTTTGTTCTCTCGATTGCAGATAGCTTGAATAAAAGTTTGCAGGTAGCGATTGGGAAACCCAGAGAACCCTTTTCAGGTAAAAGGGGGAGCTTGGTTCCCTTTTTGGCGAGTTCATCAGCCCTGCAGTTTCCTGGAATATCTCTATGCCCCGGCACCCAACAGAGGTGAATGTTAAACTGCTCCGCCATCTCCATAAGAGATGAACGGCAGTCGAGGGCTGCAATGGAGTTTCAAGATACTGAATTGACGGACTTGATCGCGGCCTGCTGTCCGATAAGATACGGATATCCTTTGTGGATATCACATTTCTCTTCAGCCACGTCAGGGCTTCTTTTATCGCCATAATCTCCGCCTGGAATACGCTACAGTGATTAGGAAGACGGAAAGAGAGACTCAGATTTAGCCTTTCGGAGAAAACGCCGATACCAACCCCGTCACAAGTTTTTGATCCATCGGTGTAGATGTTTAAGGCGAGTCTGTTGCTCCCATTCTTTGATAAGCCATAGAGCAGTAGTCCAGTTGACACTGCAGTATGGTTCGGGACCGACGAAGGCGCTGTAGTAGTTTCTTACAGCCAGAGAGTCTATTGTGTTTAACGACAGTGCCTGAAGTGCCGCCTGACTGTCTGAAAAGATATGTATATTTGCGCCCTTTATTCCTTTGTTGGAGTTTAAGATACCGCAGATCTCAATGGCATGGATTTCCGCCTGGAACACTGTGGGGCACATCCCCATAGGTATCGAGACCCTGGTGTTCAGTCCAAAGACACCAGCACCAACTCCAGACTCCATTTTTGATCCGTCGGTGTACCATACCAGACAATAGGTATCTAAAAAATTTCTGCAACGGACACGTATCTACGAGACTTTCCATCATTAGGTAGTCGTGAGTTCAAATTTATTTACAAAGGCGGCACAATTGATAAAAAAATCTATATTTGTATTTCTTGTGAAAGTACGATTTGTTTAAGCTAACATTTCGATACAAAATTATTTTCGCTAACAAAAAAACTTTTCACGGCAACACTCTTACATAAATCACTCTCTCTACCAATTCAAGTCGCAATCACAAATCACACACACTCACTTTGCTTTGCAGACATTTCTCCTTATAGCCCAGCCCAACACCCATCTCTCTTATTCCACAAGTTCCCCGCTTTGTTTGATGTTCGAAATACCTACCAAAAGTATCTACCAACACAACTCACCTCTGCTGCACACCTAAAGTGTATAGAGCGCTCACCTTTGGGGCATTATTCCAATCGAGTACCTACCGCGTGTGTCAACAAAAACAAACAAATCAAAACACACGCGAGACACTATAAATAAAAATAAAAGAAATATAATTTACAATCCCGGTAGACCGAATGAAAACAAATTCAAGAGTGGAGTTCGTTAGCTTATTGTGTGTCTGCATGGAGACTGCGACTGGCAATCCCAAACGAATGGGCGAGGCTTGTCTGATCGGCGTTAGATGGAAAAGTATCTTTCATTCATTCACAAATCAACAACACTATTTTTTTGTTCCAACAGAAGACACGACAAAGCATAGGTACACAGGTAAACAAACACAACCTAGTGAAAACTGAAAAGGCAATGAAAATGGAGAGGCATTGGAAATTCCCCAAACCAAACAATAGACCTAAGAAGCACCACTCGTCGTAGATACATTCGCTGCAGTTAGACTTTAATTTTAAGAGGTTCAATTCCTGTTCTTGGCCTCAATCAAAGAACTTCCTCTGCAAATAACTAAAGGGGCTATAATTATGATGGACGTTGGAGTGGAGGCGAATTGAGGTGTGGTATATTGCATTTTGGGAGATCTGTGAATATACAAAGTTAATGAAGGGATCACAGTTTAAGCTGAAAATATACACGACGCATGTTGAATGGAATTATCATTTCATAAGGCATGTGTTGTAAATTTAGGGGGGTAGCAGAATCACAAATCGCATGTGTGGCAAAAAATTAAACATATGGTTTGGTTGCGATCCTTACATCCGGCGATTTAGTGAAGAAATGTGTACTAAATTTATCATCTTTTGGAAGACGAGGGAGGGTGAAACTACATCCATCCAATGTTTTTGTGATAATTGGGTCACGCTGTACTGTAAAATTGCTTCGAAATGACAAATGGCTTTTACATGTTGATTCTTATTGAGCGTAAATAATAACCAGGCACAGTAAATCATTCTTTCTTTGCGTTCATGTGTTCGACTTTTTTGTCTCTTCTCACATATTTTCAGCCGTATCTAGATACTTTTAGTGTTCAATTGAAACAATTAAAAAATATTGTTACTAGGTAGGCACTTTACAGAACTGTTCTTTAATTTACTCACTAGTACCTATATCACAAGAGCGCTTATCAAAACATACAGATATAATATACAAAATTGTGCAGCTTGTACTGATCACCTGCAAACAATCTTTAAATATTGCGACGGGACGCTTATAAAAAGTGTTACACCTTTTAGGAGCAGTAATTTCAAAAGGCCCGATGGTGTTCCTTTTTTTCACTTATGACTGACGGACACAA
Source organism: Portevinia maculata (assembly GCA_949715645.1). NCBI lineage: Eukaryota > Metazoa > Arthropoda > Insecta > Diptera > Syrphidae > Portevinia > Portevinia maculata. The sequence continues at coordinate 192,802,385 of OX454525.1, forward strand.
GCAGTGTCTTCCAATCGGAAGTTCTGGCTGTAGTAAGCGCGGCAGAGATAGTGCAGATGGGATCAATGTCCGGAAGGGATATCGCCATCTACATCGGCAGTCAGGCGACACTTAAGGCACTAGAATCTGGGGTGGAATCGGCTAAGGTGATAGTTGATTATCGCTTTTTGATTGTCGTTTTTGATTATCAACTCCTCTTTGCTCTGCGTAAAGCGATCACTAAAAAATGATTGATTATTGGCAGCACTTAGAGTATTAAACGTCACTTCCTTGCCGACGCTGTCATTCCGAGCAGCTGATGTGTGTTTATTTTTCATGATTTATATTTCAAATATGATTTTGTTGAGTCCTTAGGCAAAAACTTTATCATAAATGGACGAAGTATTGAGTGCATTTTTTTAATGACTGCAGCAGTAAATTCAGCCACCGTACTTTGACCCATTGGTGCAGCCCAGTCAGCCCCAACTTGTCTGATAGCCACCACCCCCAAGAAGATTTTAAGTTGCAGCCAATTGAAGGATGGGTGGAACATGCGTTGACCTTATTCCAGTTGGTAAATCAAGCATTCCCAAAACAAACACAAACGCTTCTTTTGATAAGCGAAAGTTTTTCAAAAATCTAAAATACACAATAAATGATAGCAATCAACAATGAATATTTATAATTCTATGAATTCTTACATCGGGTTTGAAAGTTCCAAGATATTTGCTTTATTTCTCATTTTTCTTCTTAATAGTTGGACATTTGTGTAATTATTTTCTTCATTTGTGTAGAAAAGTTCTAATGAAGTAAACATTGCACTTCACGAATTTTCCAATTTCACTTTTTTATTTGAATTTATTTAATATATATTCTTTTTTCACTAAAGCATTTAATTTATTTGGAGTTGAAGCCGAGGTGCATACCTATGAAAATAACAAAAATGTATGAAAGCGATACCTAAATAGCTGTCACATGAAATTGATGGCAAAAAGGTGATTGTCAATTTGATAATCACCTTACGTGAAGGTAAAGGTATGATTTTGATTGTCAACTATCAACTATCACCTTAGCCGATTCCACCCCTGTTAACATCAATTCTGAGAGAGTCAGAAACGGTCGCACAGACAGAACCGAGTAAGACTGTGCTGGGTACCCAGCGGTATAGAAGGGAATGAGCAATCCGATGAGCTAGCGAGAAAGGGAGGAGAACTGGAGAATAGTGGGGGTGTGGACATTAAACCGGCCCTTGCCATTATAAAGGAAATAATAAATGAGCAAATTCTAAAAATAACTGACCTTAGATGGCAAAATTTAGGGGGGATAGAGTGTCTAAAGCACTTTGGGCGCATTCGGACCAGGAAAGATCCAAAGAAATTATCAAATTGAGCAGGGAACAGCTTTGAACAGTAGTTGGGATTATGTCGGGGCGCTGTCTTATAAGAAAGCATGCTAGTTGGCTTTGACTGCTAGATGTGGATACATGCAGCTTCTGTGGGATTCTACAAGCCGAGGAAGACATAACGCACATACTGCGTGATTGCGAGGGTATAGCACGAAATCGTAGGAGGTTTCTAGAAGAATACTTCTTCGAGAAATCAGGGGAGCTGAATTGCACAGACCACAAGAAGCTGGTAAAATTCTGTAGGAAGATTGGATGTTTTGTTTAGCGAAAATGTTTATGTTTTTCTCCTTTTGAAGTTTTGGTTTTTAATTGGTTCCCTAGGATCGCGATGAGCCCTTCTGGTGCCTGATGCTGTATGCGAACTGCATACCCCTGTTTAACCTAACCTAACCTTTGGACCGCAAGTGATACTATCTAAGTGGTAAAATAGTTCCATTTTACCCGGACGTACCTATTTTCTTCCCCCACTCGGATTGCATTTACCCAAGAAGATTTTTGAACGATGTCATTGACAGGCGAGAAGAACTCGTGCGCTTAGCGTAATGCTTTTTTTGTTATTGACTTGTGCATTTCACGGAGGTATATTGCATATCAACACGTCATATATATTTGTGCCTAGATTGAGCCTTACTTATCGGGACGATAGAAAAATTTGCGTAGGTATTACTTATCCACCTGCCTAATTTAGTATCCCACAGCGATCTACTGTCCAGACTTTCCGGATAACCACGTAAGTTAGTTTTGATCTTTATAACTTTATTTTATACATAAACATCGTTGGCAAGGCAACCCAGGTCCACATTGTGCATGCTAGGGTGGGTTAGTCCTAGAAGATGTGTATTGCATCACCTCTGGTCAACAACATCTGACACAGGCTCTATAGATACGATTCCAAGCCGACGGATTGGAATACATATGTATCAAGTACCTACTTCTCCTCTTAAAAATAGATATTCTTGTTCCTTCACTTGAGTCCCATATGGGACGAAGATAAATCAGCTCAATAACCTCCTACCAAAGTAGCTGTGTCACTAAAAAAAAATTGGAAAAGAACAGCAGGTTTCCTGGTGGCTTGACAATACCATTGACGTGGAGAAAGGTGAACGTTGTCCTTATCCCCAAATCTGATAATAGGCCAAGTGAATTGCGTATATCGTATTCTCAAAACCATGGAAAGACTTGTAGATGTTGATAATCAGAGGAAAGATAGAAACACATATCACTCTACACCTAAGTCGGTATGCGTACCGAGAGGGGAAATCTACAGAGGGTGCTCTCCGCTATCTGGTTAAAAAGATAGAAAGAGCATCTATGTGTATATCTCAGGAAATTATCCTTTGTGCCTCCATAGACGTTGAGGGTGCTTTCGATAACACCGGTTATGACTCCATTGCAAGGGCAACCACTTGTTAACTTTCGACGATTTGACCAACTAGCGGATCAGAGCCAGGCTGGAAAGTGGAATCATAAATTGATCATCTGGAGACTTGTCTGTATCTGTAAAGGCAGTCAAAGGCTGCCCCGAATGAGAGGTTCTATCCCCTTTATTGTGGTCACTTGTTGTAGACATTCTATTAGTCAGTTTAGACAGACTAGGCTGTAGCGCCATTGGTTGATGATATAGCAATTATAATAAGTGCTAAACACAGCGCTATCATCATCGGTGACATGCAGAATGCTTCACTTCGCATTTTAGAATGGTGCAATAATGAAGGACTCTTCTTTAACTCTTGTAAGACCGTTCTAGTGCCGTTAACAAGAAGGAGACTGTTGAATTTTGAGCCTATATCTCTCAATTGCACACTACTTTGACTTACTCAAGTGTCTCCATATCACAGGTGTCACGCGCACTTGTCCAAATGCGGCTTTAGATTTTAATATGGTTTACAAATCTTCATTAGGAAAGACGGCTGCTAGATGCGCAATTAAGCTGCTGCTTAAATACAAGTTTAAACCAGGTGACCTTGTGGCACACCTAAAATACTTCACTCAACTCCCATAAATGGTATGTTTTGCTCCATCCCAGACACCAGTATTGTCATATAAGACTATTTGACAACACTAGACCACAGAAGTCTGGTCGGGTTCATCGACGGATATAAAAAATCTGGAATCTGGAGTAGGAGCTGGTGTCTTTGGACCCAACACCAAAGTCACAGTGCCTATGGGAATATGTCTCACTGTGTTCCAGGCTAGAATCAATGCCATTGATACCTGTGCCAGATGTTCTCGGTTAGTCTAGAAGCACTACTAGCACTGTCATCCTTTTCAATGGACTCTATGACATTCAAGTTCTGCTACGATGCGTTGTAATCCTTGGCTAGATACAACAACGTTAGACTTGGATGGGTTCCTGACGACTGGGTTTTTTTTCTGGGAGGATGAATGCTCTGAGCACGTACTTTGTAAATGCCCTGCGCTACATTAGTTCGTAAGACGTATCTTCTGCAGAGAAATACGTTTGCTAGCAGAGCTGAAAAACTCAGCTACCAAGGACGTGCTGACCTTAAAAAAGGAACTGGTGAGCCTCTTGGAATAATAAACTCTTCAGAAACAATAGATATTTAGGCCGTAGGTAGGTAGGTAGCAGTGGCTGCCTGGTTTTATATCAATACACCACGACACAATTAGCGCGAAGACACCGTTTTGATGACACCACTCAAGTGACTAGGATGTCAATTTATATTTTAAATCCAGCCTGTGGAATTGAAAAATTTAATAATGTGGCAGAATTTCATATTACTTAATTCTGATAGATCGTCCAAGAATGTTTTGCCGAGTGTGCGATGTCTAGTTCTTTTCCACTGGATATTTGCAACTGTGGCAGTGTGGGTTGAAGGGAACGCCCAACTTGGCAACGTGAGTGACGACAGGCTAATGTCCAGTGCTGATTGTCGCAATCGCAGTAAGGTCCCCGGGTAGCAGGTCAAGCTCCTTAATGTGACCGTATTGTTAGAAGACCAGAATACCAGATTCCCGAGTCTAACTACGCTACAAGATGCAGTACCTAAATCTGATGTGAAGGTCGAGAGGAAGCAGGCTTAGCAGAAGATCACACGTTTCCGGGGACGCTCTTTATAAGTTTTGTTCAATATCTTTCCACTGCTGAGATATTCAAAATAGTTTTGCCGTATATCCATCAAAATAATCAAGTTCATGTATTATTTGGCGTTAACGCCAAATGTTGGCATATACGGCAACTTCCATACAATTTGCCAATTTTTTTTAAAAGAATTGCTTGGACAGAAAGGGTTCATTTACCTTTGGTATATGCACTGTGGTGTGCAGCACACTTTTTCGCAATCAACGGTCGCAGTAACTGTTTCCATTGATTCGCAGGATGCAATCGGACGGTGATTAGCTAGAGAGAGTTGGATGTTCTTCTTTCGCGTGTCCTTTTTTGTATCTGGTTGCTCGTGTCAGATGTTTTTAAGCACTTGGGTGTTTATACCCTATTCGAAGGGTATATTAATTTTGAATCATGGCATAGATAGCAGCTTAGATAGTAATGTCGATCTAACCAAAACCTAGCCCTTTAAACTGGGGCTAGAAATTTTACCCTATTTTCTCTAGTTGCCCGAAATAATCGAGTTAAAGAACTTTTGGAATCCGCGCACTTCCGTCCACAATAAAAAATAGGAATTTTGAGCTAGAGAGCTGAAATTTTTAATATATATTATATATGGTCTTTAGGGGCCCAAAAAATTCTTGAAGATATGATTCGCAAAATATGTAGTTGAAGTCGTTTTGACAATTTCTTTGTATAAAGTTTTGCCACCTTTTAAGGGTCGTTTTTTTACAAAAACTTTGTTTTTTCAATAAAATTGTTGTATAACAAAATATGAAGATCCTTCTTAACAACTATCCCATACTTAGATTTTTGGCACGCTCACTTAATGAGGGATACGAATAGGAATAGGGTATCCAACAGTTCGCCTAAGCGAAGTAGCCTTTTGCTATGTTTTTGTCTCGAGTTTATTGCAACGCTATATACTCATTGTCATAGTTCTGCAAGCGTGGTTTATGGTTACCCGATTAACCGTTGGTAACTGGATGTTAAATCGCTGCTCGTTTTGTTTATGGTGTAGATTGCACTTGTTGTTATCGACATGAATGAAATATGTAATTAGTCGATTCTATATACCCCCATACAAACAGACTTTGCCACTAAAGTAGAACATTCAACAAGAAGCAGAAATCGACTAACAGAATTAACGGTTTCTATTTATATACAAAGTTACCGCAATAGGAAATCTAATGAGGACTTACGCATCCACCTTATTCCATGGAAGCTAATTCCAATAAGGTGGTTGGATGTTTGAGGATTAGGGTAAGCAGTGAGTGGCATCAACCTGGCGATGTCAGTGCTGTTACTGAGACTACACATCAACTGGTCTTATTTTACTTCCCCGTGGTAACCACGGGGTACAGGTCATGTCTATACGGCCATGACTCGCTTAACCAATAAGTCTTACGGCGCCGAGCCCAGTTTGAATCAACGTTTTTGTCGATAGATACCTTACATGAGCTTCTTCGACATTTTTGGAGCTGAGGTCAGCAGGATTTTGTGAAAGGCAGCCAGGGTGTGGGAAAAGATGTGGTTGCGGATGAACCCTCTATCGTAAAGTGACCATTCGCCCCACATTACGTGGGACAGTCCCACATTTACTTCAACTGTCCCACATCGAAAATTGTCCCACAAATGTCCCACAAAACTAGAAGTTGTCCCGCACTGTCCCACGAAATGTAACTTAAATTTTTCGGTCCCAGTAGCATTAAAATCATTTTTTGAAAACGAAGCTTCTGAGCTCTGGTTAAAATTTTTCCATAACATGGCATCTATATTCCACGGCACTATAAAATCAATAGAGCAGGAAACCCTAAATGTAATGGAAGTTGCCGACATTTTAAAAAACCTAAAAAATAAGCTTCAAGAACGAATCGCTACTCAATATTTGCCAAGAGTGCTATAAGATGAATTAAGCAAATTGGAAGAAGCGGGTCATATACAAAAAAAATGGTTCCTAGAATCCTAGCCCATGTACTCAGTTTTTACAGTACATCTTTCAAATATATAGATCTTTGGAGTGGAGTGGATCAGTGATGTAAGTCAGTTCAATTGGGTGTTCCTTAAATCAGAAATTATTTGCGAAAAAGTTCAACAAAATTTAAATTATTTAAATACACATTTTCCAAGTCATAAAATTAATGAAAATGATTTGTTTGATGAAATATCATGCATAAAGAAATATGCAGCCGCTAATAAATTACAAACCTGGAATGATAAAAAAATATCAGTTGATATGAGATGGGTGGACATTTTCTTGCACTTAAAAAACTGCGACATTCCTTACCAAAACTCCAAAAAGTTTGTTGAGTACACTCTCTGTTTGCCGGGAACTTATGCGTCGACGGAAGGAATATTTTCAGTTGTGAATAAATTGTTGAAGGTAGAGAAGTTCCAACTCTCTTCACCTTGATTTAACTGCGCTAAGCTAAGCAAATATTTAGCTTCTGAGTACACTGTCTTGCCGTTTGGGCGTGCAGCTCTTACATCGCTGAAGTGAGCTACTAACACCGAAATATCTGGCATGCTGCCTCGTACATCAGGTATCATGTAAAAAAAACCTACGACATTTCTAGATGTTACTTTAAAAGATGGAATGTATTAGGATGATTCGTCGTAGGGAATCAACTTAAGCCGTTGTCAGCGTACCGTGGTAGGCGCTTTTAAGGTTTTGAAACAGGCGAAATTGGTTGGTCTTGAGGTAAATGAAGGCAAGATCAAGTAATTGCTGTCAAAAAAAATCTTTCCGCCAACAAGTACAAAACGTCACTCTTGATAGCAATAACTTCGAGGTAGTTCGCAAGTTTATCTAGCTATTAGTAAACACCAACCCCGAATGACACGCAATTGGAGATCCGAAGGAGATTTACCGTAGGAAATCTGACAAGACGGATGAAATGCTTGCCTTTCTGCACCATTCTTCTGCTATACGATAAGCAGGAAGGAAGAGTTTATACTCATTCTGGATAAGAGAGAGCCCTCCTTGATAGGGTATCCAAAAGTTCGCCTAAGCGGACTTGTAGACTTATACTTATACTTATACTGTAGACTTAGACTTATTTAGGTTTTTGACGTCATTATAACAAAGTGTATATTTTTTGAAAAAAAAAAAACAAATTGATTATATTGCCACGACTCTACGCATGTGGGGTGACAGTGCTGTACAAAAAAGAATCACTGCCTTGTAAGGGAGGAATAAATGCAGCGTCGAAGGCGGATAAATATGGCCTCATAACGTGAGGTTTAGGTTCTTCGTTATATCAATCAAAAAACAGCATGCAACTTGCAACAAACTCTACTCCACAGCTAACATTTCTCCTGCTGTTTCATGATAGCTTTCTACTCTCCCGGCTTTGTCGCTGAATTCATATAATTGTCTTAAAATAAAATCAAAAATCATTCACCAGTCGGCAGCAGGTTACTGTTTGTGAGTATTTCCGAAATCATCAATGTGATAGCTTTATGCAAGGTTATCAGCATTCATATCATTGGAGCCAATTTTTTTGGAGCGGTTCCTACCAGCAGATCATGAAACTTTTGCTAATCAAGTCCGTCAAATGGGCAGTTTTCAGAAAGTTCCTTAAGCAATAAAAGATAGCCCTAAAGATGACCCCACAAATAAAGTTTTCAACCGCAAATGATATAACAATATTGTCTTTTGTGATTCTACGATCTTAAGAGTCATAAGGTTTATTGACCTTGATATTATATCCTGTGGGAGCTATCCAATGAAGTTGGAGGTTAACGAGGCCTTAAGTCATGATCATGATAACTTCTTAATTTAAGAAAGAAAAAAGAGATATCATGCGATTTTATACACCTAATGCCGTACAATAAAGATGAAAACTCAATGACATAATTTCGTATGTTGGGTAGTTTTAGTGGGAAAAAGGATCATGCGCGTCGACAGTTCCCAAAAACCACAAACCAATTATCACCCAAATCTCTACTCAGCTAAATGCCAATAAATCATTCCAAGAGCTGTTGTGACAAGTGTTTGTTTAATTGGGCGCTGAAGGGTAGAAGTCTGCAAACTAAGATTCTATTGGACAATGGAATTGCGCATGCTCCATAAATTGCACCACTGACAGCGATGCTCCGTCTACCCTCATCTTAAGCGAATTGAACTGTCGAGCTGGTGCTAAAAAATGTTTTCAACTTTTCGGATTTTGAAATTCGAATGTTCTTCGATTGCGATAACGATGCGACAGTATAAACAGCATCAGTTTCGAGTAGGTGAAGAGTTCATCAGTTTCAAAATTAACTTGCGGAAATTATGAAGATAATTTGGCTAAGATTCTTGGCGAGGGTTTCAAAATTTCATTCGAAATGAATGTTCTAATTATCAGCTTTTTTGTGTTTTTTTGTTTCAGTTCTACGATTTTCTACTGACAGTGGGTTATCGTTTAATTCAATGGCGTTGATTAGGCATTTCATTCACTGAACTGATGGGAATTTTATGTGATTAGTTTCCTTGAAAAGAATATTTAGAACAATGTTAATGTTGTGAAATGCAACTGATGGGTAATTTCTAAATCTCCTTAAAAGAAGATTAAAATAAACCTGATATGCAAAATTAAACATTCAAAAAAAAAACAACAGAGAGCAGTTTAACAACCAAGTAGATATGTACTAGATAATGAGTGCGTTTAATTTCAAGACCCTTCTAGTTAACCCTCGATATATTATTATATTGTATACCCTATTCTAAGGGTATATTAATTTTGACGCATAGTTTGTAACATACCTTAATATTGCCCGTAGACCCCTAAAAGTTACTATATTTATGATCAGCATCGATAGTAATGTCGATCTAGCCATGTCCGTCCGTCCGTCCGTCGGCAAAAATTAGGCCTTCAAACTGAACCTAGAGAGCTGAAATTTTAACCATATACTCTCTAGGGTCCCGAAATAATCAAGTTTGCGAGGTTTTGAAGTCCGCCCACAGACACGCCCACAAACTCAAAAAAACAAAATTTTGGAAAAAAAATCGAATTTTGAGCTAGAAAGCTGAAATTTTTTATATATGATCTATGACTCCTATAACTGCTCGGGATAAAAAACTTTCAAAATCCGCCCACTGACACGCCCACAAATAAATAAAATAATTTTGTTATATACTATTCTAAGGGTATATTAATTTTTGAAAAACCAAAGTTTGAGCTAGGGAGCTGAAATTTATAATATATACTCTCTAGGGGCCCTTTATTCTCATGTGTTAATTTTTTTTAAATCCGTCTACTGACACGCCCACAATTAAATAAAACTATTTTATTGAAACACCCAAGTTTGAGGAGCGTTTTTTTTTATAAAATCCTTTAAATGTTATATAACAAAATATGTAGAGCGTTCTTAACAATTCAACCATATTTAGACTTATGTCACGCCCACTTATGAGGGATAGGAATAAGAATAGGGTATCCAACAGTTCGCCCAAGCGGACTGTAGCCCGTCCCTATGTTTTCCATTAATTAAGGCTTTACAAAATTCGGGGAATATGCAGCTTGCTCAGGGATATTCCATCTTACAAGTGAGAAATTATTTCAACATTTTATGAAATGTATTATTAATTGAGTAGAACATTTGAAGGAAAACTATGAAAACCTTCATTGAATATATTTTAGATGGAGTTTTGTATATATAATGAACCACTAGATAAAATAATTTAAAACTTCACTAAACAAAATACATATTGACAATTAGCGGTTGTCAACTGAAAATTGTCAAAAGGATGAACAAGTTGTCAATATAATATAAATTATCGAAAACTAGCTCCGTTGTTGAAAACCGGATAGTCAATATGAGCATTTACAATTTTCGGTATTCAATAGGAAGACAGATGTTGTAGCATCAGCAATTCCAATAGTCAATTTGAATATTGTGGTTGTCAAAACGATGATATCAAATTTGATGTCAGCAAATTGAAAACTCTTTCATCAGTTTGAAAATTTTGCTTTTGAAAGTTTGAGGTTGCAAGTATGAAACATCTCAGTAAAAAAGATTAACTGTAAATTGTCAAACAAAGTCTGAATTTTCATATTGAAAACTTCGATATTCAAACTGACAATTGCGGATATAATATTGGCAATAATAATTGTGGTTGCAAATATGATTATCTTCCTTTTGCAGTCATTAGTTTGATAATTTAATATGTTAACCGCACCTTTGTAATTATCATATTGAAAATTACAGTCATGCAACGGACGATAAGGAGGGTTAATATGACGAACTGGGTACTGTTAATTTCTAAAAATGTAACCAGGGTCTGAAATTAAGCTCAGTGAAAATGGTAAGTCAATACTGACTTATTTATCCTCGGGTTGGAATTTTGAAGTATCGTATAAAAGTTGAGAAAAAACATAGGGACGGGCTACAGTCCGCTTGGGCGAACTGTTGCATACCCTATTCTTATTCCTATCCCTCATAAGTGGGCGTGACAAAAGTCTAAGTATGGTTGAATTGTTAAGAACGCTCTACATATTTTGTTATATAACATTTAAAGGATTTTATCAAAAAAAAAACGCTCCCTAGCTCAAACTTGGGTGTTTCAATAAAATTGTTTTATTTAATTGTGGGCGTGTCAGTAGGCGGACTTAAAAAAAATTAACACATGAGAATATAGGGCCCCTAGAGAGTATATATTATAAATTTCAGCTCCCTAGCTCAAACTTTGAATTTTCAAAAAAAAAAAAAAATTAATAATAGTGGGCGGATTTTGAAAATTTTAACACATGAGCATAAAGGGCCCATAGAGAGTATATACTATAAATTTCAGCTCCCTAGCTGAAACTTTGGATTTTCAAAAATTAATATAGGTACCCTTAGAATAGGGTATAAAAAAAATATTTTATTTATTTGTGGGCGTGTCAGTGGGCGGATTTTGATTATCCCGAGCAGTTTTAGGAGTCATAGATCATATATAAAAAATTTCAGCTTTCTAGCTCAAAATTCGATTTTTTCCAAAATTTTGTTTTTTTTGAGTTTGTGGGCGTGTCTGTGGGCGGACTTCAAAACCTCGTAAACTTGATTATTTCGGGACCCTAGAGAGTATATGGTTAAAATTTCAGCTCTCTAGGTCCAGTTTGAAGGCCTAATTTTTGCCGACGGACGGACGGACGGACGGACATGGCTAGATCGACATTACTATCGATGCTGATCATAAATATAGTAACTTTTAGGGGTCTACGGGCAATATTAAGGTATGTTACATACACTATCAGCTCTGTGTCGGGGAGTGCTTAAAGCAAGCAACTATCACGAGCAGAAATTGCCGGCACAAAAAGTGCTCTCACAGGCTCATCATTTAGTGCAGGTGTTAGTAAGGACAAAACAATTAAAAATACAATAATTATGTACCTACAAAATACTAACACAGACACAAAATAATGCAAACAATTTAAGACATTAAAGCATTATTACGCAAAATATTTTTTAGCTTAATTTTACTAACATGCAAGTCAATCACATGATCATTTAGATTATAGATTCTACTCATGCGACTAATAGGCTCATGCTTCCCATAATTTGTTCTATGATGGGGGCTAAACAATAATTCAGCACTGCGCAAATTATGGGCACCACCACGAAAATTAAAGCCAATAGACGACAGTAAGTCAGGTGCATCTATTTGACCGGATATAAGCTGCTGTAAAAAAATGATATCGCTATTAAGCCTTCGTTGAGAAAGGGGTAACATTTGAAGAAGCTTAATACGCTGACTGTAAGGAGGAAGGTTAAAAGGATCATCCCATGGAAGTCCTCTAAGTGCAAATCGAGTAAATTTACGTTGAATGGCCTCTATTCGATTTGAATGAATGTTGTAGAACGGCGTCCAAACTTGTGAAGCATACTCTATAATCGGACGGACAAAACAATTGTACAATGACATAGTAACGTATGGGTCATTAAATTCTTTCGCCCACCGTTTTACGAAGCCCAACATAGAATTAGATTTATTAATAATAGAATTAATATGCTTAGCAAAATCCAGTTTGGGGTCGAAATAAACCCCAAGATCCTTAAAATTATCAACACTAAAAAGAATATGTTGAGACAGAGAGTATTGAAAGGTGGAAGGGATATTCTTTCTAGAGAATGTCATATGTTGACATTTAGTTGGGTTCAGGGATAAACCGTTTTTATCACACCAATTGGCGAAGCTATTAATGTCAGATTGAAGAAACATTCTGTCTTGCTGACTAGTGATAGATTTATATATTTTCATATCATCAGCGTAGATCAGGATATTACTGTGATTTATACATGCCTTAACATCATTAATGGCAAGTATAAATAATATTGATCCGAGGTGACTTCCTTGGGGAACTCCAGACTGCGCTGTGAAAGATACGGATAGCGATCCTCTAAATTTGACTTGATAAACCCTTGATCTAAGGTATGAATTAACCCATTTTATGAAACTTGGTGGGAAGGCAAAAGCCCTGAGCTTAAACTCGTTTATTTCATGGGACAGCTGGTCGAAAGCTTTAGAGAAGTCAGTGTATATGCAATCCATTTCGTCCTTATTCTCTAAGGTATTAGAACAATCATGCAAGAAACTTAATAGATTAGTGACAGTGGATCTGTTTCTTACAAATCCATGCTGTTCATTACAAATTAAATTGCGACAAAGAAATATTAACTTTTCGCAAACAATTTGTTCAAAAAGCTTCGGGATACACGAAAGCTTTGAAATAGGCCTATAATTAGTGATATCACCACGTTCGCCTTTTTTAAATACAGGTGTGATAAAAGCACTTTTCCATAGCTTAGGGAATTTACCAGTATTAATGGACAATTCAAACAGACAATTAAGATGTGGAGCAATTGTATGACTACATTTTTTAAGAACTATCGGTGCAATGCCATCAGGACCTGATGAATAATCATTCTTGAGAGAAGAAATACATTTTAAAATTGTTTCCAAATCGAATGAGATACTACTAAAACTTATTTGGGAACAGCTAGTTAGATAACTAAAATATTGATCATCAATGTGAAGAGGGGTCCCCCTAAATGATTTACTGAAATGATCTGCAAACATATTGCTTGCATCTACTGAATCAGCAGTTGTAGAACTATTGTAAGTAAGCTTCGATGGATAACCATCAGTTTTTTTCTTAGAATTGACAAAACCCCAAAAAAGTTTGGGGTTCGATTTTAAAGAGCATTCCATTTTACTTATATAGTCAATATATAAGTTGCAGGATAAAGATTTGAATTCATTGAATAATGTGAAATAGAGTTCAAGATCTGAATGGCAGAGACTTTTTAAATAGTTCTTCCAAGCCCTATTACGTCTGTTTCGTATCGATTTTAGCTCTTTAGTGTACCAGGGATGGGACGTTTTCAGATTCCTAGAGGATTTCACAGGAATCACTTTTTTCATGCAGTTATCCATCAGAGAATAAAAAGAACCTACTGCATCTTCAATATTAGATAAGGCAGTAAGGTTAAAATTAAAGCTGTTAATTTCATCAGAAAGCCTTTGAAAATTTGCTTTCCGAAAGTCAAAAGATTGCGAACGGTCATACGAATTACTGTTTTCGTACAGATGTGCGCCCAGTTCAATAAATACATCCAAGGGTGGATGATTGTCATCTATGTTAGTTATACTGAGATGGGATTAAAGAACCACAGTACTAACAGAGTCAGAAGAGAAAACAAGATCGAGAGTTCGATTTCTGAAATTTTTTATACAGCTTGTTTGCTGTAAGTCAAAAGACAAAATGTTGTCAAGTAAAGCGAGCTCTTGTTGGGCAGAGTCAAAGGATGGAATGAAATGAGAATCATCCTCAGAAGGTACCCATCCAATATGTGGCAGATTGAAGTCGCCTATAAGTAAGACAGTGCTGTCACAACAAGATATGTCAAAAATATGGTCTAGTGCCATAGAGAGTTCCGAATACAAAGAACATAGACGAGACGATGGAATGTACGCATTAACAACATATAAATGTTTGTTCTTAAGTGTAATTTTTACACAGATAACTTCGACATTAAGTTGAAATGGAAAGTCAATCTTGCGTGACTCAAGGTTGGAACGAACAGCGATCAGAACACCTCCTCCAAGCGCTTTCATTTATTAACATGACAAGGCATTTGATATGGTCAAGCATAATATTCTGTTTTTTTTTTAATACACTATCAGCTCTGTGTCGTGGAGTGCTTAAAGCAAGCAACTATCACGAGCAGAAATTTGCCGGCACTAAAAGTGCTCTCACAGGCTCATCATTTAGAGCAGTTGTTAGTAAGGACAAAACAATTAAAAATACAATAATTATGCACCTATAAAATACTAACACAGACACAAATCATGCAAACAATTTAAGACATTAAAGCATTATTACGCAAAATATTTTTTTAGCTTAATTTTACTAACATGCAAGTCAATCACATGATCATTTAGATTATAGATTCTACTCATGCGACTAATAGGCTCATGCCTCCCATAATTCGTTCTATGATGGGGGCTAAACAATAATTCAACACTGCGTAAACTATGGGCACTACCACGAAAATTAAAACCAATAGACGACAGCAAGTCAGGTGCATCTATTTGACCGGATATAAGCTGCTGTAAAAAATTATATCTCTGTTAAGCCTTCTTTGAGAAAGGGGTAACATTTGAAGAAACTTGATACGTTGACTGTAAGGATTAAGGTTAAATGGATCATCCCATGGAAGTCCTCTAAGTGCAAACCGAATAAATTTATGTGATTGGCCTCTATTCGATCTGTTGGATAAACTGTATAAGAATGGATTTAGGGGATCGGTCTATAATTGGTTTGCTTCATATTTAAGTGGAAGGTCTCCAAGAGTTGAACTTGGTAGTATCTTCAGTGAATTTTGTTTTTGATTTTTGTGAATTCCATATTTGAACAACATTTTAGTAGAAATATTACAGCTTTCGCTGATGATTTGGCACTTAATTACTCGTACAAACAACAATTTACTTGAGGCCTTTATCAAATTACGAAGGGATTTACAAATTTTAAGGCAGAAGTTTTGTAAAACATGAATTTTTGATAAGCGAAAAAACAAAGCTATGGCTTGCAGTCTTCAAAATTAGGAATCGATTGAATGTGGGATATATTTTCAGTCTGCTGCATATGAAGGAATTAGCATTTTCTTGCACAATTGTTATAGAAAAATTGTTTATACAAATGCATTCTGTTCATCGACTTGTTTGAAAATTGAATCAGTTGATAGTTTTAAATATTTAGGATTTAAAATCGACAAGAACTTCAACCGGAAGGCATTGTCTATTATTCGAAATAATATGTTCATTTTAAAACCTTATTGTTCAAAAAATCTGATGTTAAAGATATATTACGGACTCGTACATTCGAAACTGCGGTATGGTTTATCAAGTTGGGGAGGGATTTATCTGAATACATTGGAGCCTCTCGTTATAGCCCAAAAGCATATCATAATGATTATTTGCAACAAGAACAGGTTAGTCATCTGGCCTCTGTTTCAGGGACTTCATAACATATCTCTTAAGCATTTTTACCTTTATAAAGTACTTAAAGTGGTCTTCATCTGCAGTGGTTTTATATCTACAATCCGAAGCTCAAATGTTTATATCTTACGAGTCAATACAAAAGCTCTTATTAATGTGTCAACCTCACACAAGGCTCACTATCCAATTTTTATACCCTATTCTAAGGTTATATTAATTTTGACGCATAGTTTGTAACATACCTTAATATTGCCCGTAGACCCCTAAAAGTTACTATATTTATGATCAGCATCGACAGTAATGTCGATCTAGCCATGTCCGTCCGTCTGTAGGCAAAAATTAGGCCTTTAAACTGGACCTAGACAGCTAAAATTTTAACCATATACTCTCCAGGGTCCCGAAATAATCAAGTTTAAGAATTTTTGAAATCCGCCCACAGACACGCCCACAAACTCAAAAAAACAAAATTTTGGAAAAAATCGAATTTTGATCTAGAAAGCTGAAATTTTTTATATATGATCTATGACTCCTAAAACTGCCCGGGATAAAAAATTTTCAAAATCCGCCCACAAATAAATAAAACAATTTTATTGAAAAACCAAAATTTGAGCTAGGGAGCTGAAATTTATAATATATACTCTCTAGGGGCCCTTTAAGGTCATGTGTAAATATTTTCAAAATCCGCCCACATGGGCGTGTCCATAATTCAAAAAAAAAAACTTTGTTTGAAAATTCAAAGTTTGAGCAAGGGAGCGGAAATTTATAATATATACTCTCTAGGGGCCCTTTATGCTCATGTGTTAATTTTTTTTAAATCCGCCTACTGACACGCCCACAATTAAATAAAACAATTTTATTGAAACAGCCAAGTTTGAGGTAGGGAGCGTTTTTTTCGATAAAATCCTTTAAATGTTATATAACAAAATATGTAGAGCGTTCTTAACAATTCAATCATACTTAAACTTTTGTCACGCCCACTTATGAGGGATAGGAATAAGAATAGGGTATCCACCAGTTTGCCCAAGCGGACTGTAGCCCGTCCCTATGTTTTTACTATTACTGCACCCAAACTTTTTAAAAAAAATGCCACACGACATAAAAGTTTGGAATATATTTAAAGTTTTCAGAAGCCAAAAATGTACTTATGAACATTGTTAAAGTAACATAATTAAAAAAAGAACAACAATAAAATTTTTCATTTATTTAAACCCTTTACTTTTATAATACTACTTAAATTTCAATATTATACTTTATACATATAATTGTCATATCAATTCTTTTATTTTTTCTGCTTATATACATAAATAAAAATGGTACTTTCTTTTTCTTTTTTTTTTAATTTTACAGAACTCGTTTAATAAACTTTTTAAATTACGTTTATCCCACAATTGATTTATTAACTACATTTACTAACTACCTACATTGGTACAGAATGAAATCCTGATATCTTTTATCTTTCTTCTTTTTATAATGCATTTTAGAATTGTATCATTATTATTGTTTTATTATTATTATTGTAAAAAGAAAAGAGACAAAATAAAATAATGAAAACAAAAGTCAAAAAATAGAAGGTTCAAAATACTTTAACAGTTGATGGGCGGAATTGCATGTTATCGAAACAGGAATGAAATTAGGCGGCGATGGAAAATGGCACAAACAAATGAAAAAAAGCAAAAAGTGGGGTTCTATTTCAAACTGATAATTGGCCCCACTCCATTTTTGCAAAATCGCCCCAAAGCAATGCCATTTTGCAAATGGCACCAAATTGTTGTCACGAAATTTGATCAAAATAAAAAATTACTGCAACAGAATGAAAACACACAAAACATCACAAGAAACGCAAAGTATATTGTTGTAACAACGGCGTCGCTGGTTACACTTAGTGAGACTCCGGCCGGTGTATGGGTCGAAAAACTTTTCAGAGTTTTAAACGCATTCACTCGCCAAACGACCAACCCAGGTACTGTTGTCTGTTGAACTATTTTATACCTTATAAGCATTGGAACACGACGCGTAGTGGCACCTGAGCACCTTTAACATTCCCTGTTTGCGGTCTCTGTTAGATTTTGAGTAGTTGCGAGGTTAGGGTAGGTGCTATGTTGCCCAACAACTTTTAGGTGATTGTTCATTATAAGTTTATGTCCAAATGGATTTATCTAATCATTGTCAATATTTATCGAAAAATTCTTAAATTGTATTTTGGAAATAACTCCACAAATCGTTGCTGAAGTTATTGCCAACTTTCAGTGGCGATGTGGCTAAATCGACATTACAATCAGCACTGCCACTTTGCTACGATTGTAGCAAAACTGCTACGCGATTTCCAATTTGCTACGACGCTACGCACTCCCCCTAAAAACGTCTATTTTGCTACTTTTTTTTAAAGCACCAAATGTCAACACAAATCTTGGAATTTTTCTTGAAAAAAAAATAAACGAAAGTATATTCAATCTTTACTCACTTTCCCATACCAACTTATATTCTTTTCTACATATCCAACAAGTACCCATTTCTTCGGATGGGTTAGTGTTTGAATTTGACTGGAATCTGGAATCGGTCTGGAGGTCTAGGTACATTGCAAAATTGTAATGGTAAATAAGAGCAGCAAATCTACATGCACGCACATTTTTGTCCATGTTCTTGCTGTCAGAGTTTGTTGTTGTTTTTTTTTTGCGACGCGACGAGTGTTTTGTTTATTATTTTGAAGCTGAAAAACAATTAATCTAAAGTTACGAGTAAATGCTGTATTGTCCACAAATTATTTTCTAAATATTCTGGCTGTCATGGATAGGTATGAAATAATTGAATCAAAAACCAATTCCATTCAACTTTGCTGTCTCAATCTGAATTATGTACCTGCCTATAGATTTATTACAAAGAATCCAAAGTTGTCCAAGCCTGCAACTTTAATTAAACCAACACAAGAGGATCAAACGCCCGATGAAGAGTCAAAGGAATGACATTTAAATGCAAATAGAGTTCCTTTAATTAATATGCATTGTCTGCTTTTAGAAATCGCACTGATATGGATAATACCGGTACCGAGCAGGAACATTCCGAGGAGCCCTCGGCCTCGACAAGTCGAACTCCCTACTCCCGAGACTTCAAATCGGAATGGAGGCAAAAGTTTGACTGGCTCGAAGCAAAAAACGGAAATGCATTTTGCATGGTGTGCCTAAGGACAACAAATTGCATGTCTCATTTGAGTCGCCACAACCAGTCCACGGCGCATAAAAAAAAGTATTGCATGACCATATTGCAAGACAAAGTCATATTGAAGATTTAGATTTCGAGGAAAGTGCTTTTTTAAATTTGAATAATGTCTATGCAGGAGTAGAATTCGAAGACTATGTTGAATCTAACGATATAGACCCAGACATAATAGCATCCGTCAAAAACAACATCTTGAGCTGTGTCGTCAAATTCGCAAACGAATTGACTTCAAGAATAATAAATTAAATGTGCGTAAAAGACGAAAACGCCTCCACATTCGGACGGGGAAGACATAAATTCCGAATGGCGACTTTTAAAACAAAGCATTCATTTATTTAAGGACACTAATGTTGTTGATTTTTGGGTTCATGTTAGTGAAACGAAAGATGGTCTTGGCAAGCCACTGTTTTTAAAAGTTTCCAATTCATGAAAAAACTTCTCGTTCTTCCACATAGCAGCGCGGCTGCTGAACGATTTTTTTCAGATTTGAGCTTGACAAAGAACAAGAGGACGAACTCATTTAAAATAGAGACAGTAGAAAAAATAATGACTGCAAAATGTTTGGTTTCAAAAAGAAACGAAATATGGGAGTCGAATCTTTAATTTTTTCTAAAAGGTACTTTAAAACTTAATTTTTGAACTTTCAAAAAGAAAAACTGTATTAATCTAAAAGACTTGCCGGAATTTCTATGTGATTTTAACTCTGCTATTGGTACAAAGATCCTACATTTCTAATTTTGTGATATGAATTATTTTTTTTATGGCAATGCTTGCATGCAAAGCGCCTTTAAAGTGAAGTTTAATGTTATTTTTTTTGTTTGTCTTTTAGTTTTGTAAAATATTTTTTGTTTGTTTTCGAAAAAAAAAAAATGATATTTTGGACTTTTGAGTTTTGCTACGCAAATTAAGTTTTGCTACCCAAATTTGCTACGCAAATTTTTTCCCTTGTGGCAGCACTGATTACAATCGATGCTGATCACAAATATAGTAAATTTTAGTTAATTTGAAATCAAATTATAGTACCCTTCAAATTAGGGGGGAGACGGTGTAGAGGTTAGTGTGTTGGCTTGTGACCCGTGCGGTGCAGGTTCAATCCCCATGGGGAACAACAACATACGCCACCCATTCACATGCGTCTACACCAAAAGGAGGATTTCTGCATGGTAGTACAATGGACCGTTACCGAGTATGAGTGCTCTGGGATTTGGATTTCCTTTTTTCGAAAAAAACCCTTCAAATTAGTACCCTTCCCTTAGAATAGGGTGTAAAATAAACAATTTGACAGATATGGTTAACATTGTAAAACACTTTGGTGGATAAAATTTAAAATAAATGTCTTATCTTTTTCTATTAAACTGGGTTTAGTTTTTGTTGGAAACGTAGATAGAATAGGACAGCTTAGGAAGCACAATTTCATGATCAATAAGAAACAATCGCATTTGACAGAAAGAAAACAAGTTACTCTGAATTCAACTCTAATAAAGACATACTTTGCTCAATCAATTTTCAAAGCTGTATGAAAGTATTCTGAAAAGCAGCACATCAAGCAAAGTAAATCATTTAACGTAGGTTAACAAGCAAAGATCCAGATGCAACCACGAAATCGACTCTTCCCAAATACCAATGCAGGAAAACAACGTTCAATAATTTAATATAGAATAGTTCAAAGCTGTCAGCTGTCACTTATTGAAATAGTTGCGTATTTCGAAAATAATCAGGCTTATCGCCAGACATATTCATTATTCTTATTATTCAATAGACATCTTTCACTTTTTTTCCCTTTCCAATTGAGCGATTTCGAAAGAACTCAGCGCTGTACTGTGCCTACCCTAATTTTTGATTGCACACAGTCATTCCCAGAAATTGATTGACCCATTATTTGTTTAACAGAAAAGACCAACATTCGAGTCACTGCTTAATAATGTGTCATCTTGGAAAAGTAAACATTTGAATGATATTGAGGGCGAAAATAAATTTCACAAACAAATGGCATCTTAATTTATTATTATTTCGAAGGGGTTAGGTCATTTTCGTTTAATTGACTTGCTCAGTTGGGCAGTTCTTGGTAAACATTTGTCAAAATGCCAAATATGGCAATTAGTTCATAAGAACAAGTAAAGTATAAATTATGAGCTTCGCTTGGGTAGGTAAGATGATAATACACTGTTCTTGGGGTTTAAGCTATAGGAAGCTTTTTCTTAAGATATGAAGCTTTAAAAAAATAGCTTAATCTTAAGTTCATATAGGATGGATTGAAATAAACCAGTTGAGTTTTTCGCCATCATGCCATAGACTGACGTTTGATTTGGCAGCATTGAAAATTCTGAGATCAATCGAAGTATGCTATTCCCTTTGGTTGGGAATTTCTTAATCCTAAAAATTTAGCTTGTAGTTAACATAAGACTTAAAAAATAAGGCCACAGCTACAAGAAGAAAGGCGCATTAAAAGAACCGAGTTAAGCAATACAAGCTTAAACTAACTTAAAAACTAACTCTCGTATGTTTTTTAGTGTGTAACCCAAAAACATCTCTTAGTAGCACTTCTGCGGGTTGGTTACCTACCAGGCGCGTCCCCCGGTGGTGGATAGGGGGACCTCGGTACGATACGTCCGTGATCCGAGGTTTTAGAGTTATAGCGGCGTTTTATACACCGTCAAAGCTCTATCGCGAACCAAACCAAAAAACATAGGGACGGGCTACAGTCCGCTTGGGCGAACTGTTGGATACCCTATTCTTATTCCTATCCCTCATAAGTGGGCGTGACAAAAGTCTAAGTATGGTTAAATTGTTAAGAACGCTCTACATATTTTGTTATATAACATTTAAAGGATTTTATCAAAAAAAACGCTCCCTAGCTCAAACTTGGGTGTTTCAATAAAATTGTTTTATTTAATTGTGGGCGTGTCAGTAGGCGGATTTAAAAAAAAATTAACACATGAGCATAAAGGGCCCCTAGAGAGTATATATTATAAATTTCAGCTCCCTAGCTCAAACTTTGGATTTTCAAAAAAATTGTTTTATTTATTTGTGGGCGTGTCAGTGGGCGGATTTTGAAAATATTTATACATGAGCTTAAAGGGCCCCTAGAGAGTATATATTATAAATTTCAGATCCCTAGCTCAAACTTTGGATTTTCAAAAAAATTGTTTTATTTATTTGTGGGCGTGGCAGTGGGCGGATTTTGAAAATTTTATGTCCCGAGCAGTTTTAGGAGTCATAGATCATATATAAAAAATTTCAGCTTCCTAGCTCAAAATTCGATTTTTTCCAAAATTTTGTTTTTTTGAGTTTGTGGGCGTGTCTGTGGGCGGATTTCAAAAATTCGTAAACTTGATTATTTCGGGACCCTAGAGAGTATATGGTTAAAATTTCAGCTCTCTAGGTCCAGTTTAAAGGCCTAATTTTTGCCGACGGACGGACGGACGGACGGACGGACATGGCTAGATCGACATTACTATCGATGCTGATCATAAATATAGTAACTTTTAGGGGTCTACGGGCAATATTAAGGTATGTTACAAACTATGCGTCAAAATTAATATACCCCTAGAATAGGGTATAACAAGTATGCAGGAACAACTAAAAGATATAACTACTCCAGGTGGTATTCGCATGGGCGAAAATCCACCCGTGGTCTTTTCGACCACGGTCGGGGCACGGATTCTGGAGGCCCCAACCGACATACTTATACCCCCCGCCTTTACAGGCGTTGACCTTCGAGTTGTGAAAAGGTTTGCTTCCGAAGATTCCTGCAGCTCTATCTCCGGCACGTTCGGTAGACTGGGCTGGAAAAATGGAGAAAGTGGCGGAGAGGTTCAACCTGATACGCTTTATCTTCAGACCAATAGACAGACAGCCCATAGGTGCGATGCTGCCGACGAGGCCTGTGAAACCGAACAGGTGAAACGGGCCACAGAGGCGGCGTCCACTGGTCAGCGTCCATCTAAGAGCCAGCGAAAGAGGAAAAGGAGAAAGGCGGCTATCGTGCGGCGCAAAGAAACTGCACCGCCAGTTGAAGGCGCAAGCGCTGAGAACGGCACTTCCCCGGCGTCGACGGCAAATAGATGCAGGTTGGCAGAGGTTCCCCAACCGAAACCAGCCAGCTGACTGAAACCAACGCTGCCTCCCCTTCCAATAGCTCGAACAGGAAAAAGCGGACGAAGAAGACCTCAAGCACTCCTGTCGGTGGAACTGCGCGCGCACCTTCTGCGTGCCCTTCCACTAGAACACTTCCAGCTGATGTTTTTCCAATGATTGGATTTACTCAGATTAACCTTCAACACTCCAAGGCTGCTACTGCACTCATCAGTAAGAAGCTTTCTGTGTTGAATACAAAAGCCCACATAAAAATCGCATCAGTGGCCTTGGAGGTGTCCGTGGCACTACGATACTCTGTGCCGAGCGGTCCGAGAGACCAAGGGCTTGTCTTGCTGTGTCGAACCTTCTCTCAGCGACTAAGCTTGGACAATTTTGTGGCCAAGATTTGGTTGCAGCAGCCATTAGCTACGAAACGAATGGATATTGGAAAACCTTCGTCGTGGCGTCAACTTATCTCCCCTATGATTCGGTAGTGCCTCCACCACCGAGGGCAATTGCTGAACTCATTGACTATTGCGACACCAGGAAGATGGGCCTAGTTATATGCTGTGATGCCAATGCTCAAAACACTGTTTGGGGCAGCAGCAAATTCAACATGCGAGGAAACCATCTCCTGGATTTCATTCTATCATCTGATCTTACTATCAACAATGTTGGCTCGCAACCAACTTTTGTGACATCAAGAAGATAGGAAGTGATCGACCTAACTTTATCAAATAGATACTTTAAGGCGGTTACTAACTGGAGGGTCTCTTCGGAGGTGTCCCTCTCAGACCATAGATATATCGAATTCCAAATCGGATGCGAAGCCATAACTTTGCAGGAGAGGAGGAATCCGAGAAAAAACAACTGGATACGCTTCAGGGAGGAATTAGGGAAAACTCTCAAAACTCCAACCAAACTCAGGACGAGACAAAAGGTAGAGGAAGCTGTTCAAGACCTGAATAGTGCCATTACTAGCTGTTTTGAACTAACGTGCCCAGTAAGCAAACCCCCTGGCAGAACGCCGGTTCCCTGGTGGAGCTCGAAACTGCAAAGAATTCGTAGAGAAGCTAGAAAGCTTCTAAATAGGTCACTCAAGACTGATTTGGAGACAGACTGAAATCTCTACCGATCGAAGCAGAAGGAATATAAGAGGCTAATTCGGGTATCGAAAAGTGCTTCTTAAAAGAATTTCTGCGAAAAGATTGAAACGCTGGGTGAAACTAGTAGGTTGGTTAAAGTTCTGAAAAAGGGCAAACCAGCCAAACTGGACTCACTTAGAAAACTTGATGGCACCTTCACTGAGACGAAAGCGGAAACTCTTAGTTATCTGCTGGAGTCTCACTTTCCGGGTAACCAGATTACAATTGGTTCACAACCAGCCCCGATTACCGAGACTATGAGTGAGCCAAGACAAACAACTCGGCGTAACTGGTATATTGCGAAGGCCGTGGTGACGGACGTGGCCATTAAATATGCTTTTGCGTCTTTTGACGGCTTCAAGTCACCTGGTACGGACGGAATATACCCGGCCATGCTGCAGCAATGTACAAACCAGTTGCTACCGACTATGAAGAAAATCTTCATCGCTGTCCTAGCACTGGCATACATTCCAACACCCTGGCGTACAGTTAGAGTGGCATTTATACCTAAAATTGGCAGAAGTGACTACTCACTCGCCAAGAGCTTCAGACCAATAAGTCTGACTTCCTTCTTGCTGAAAAGCATGGAAAGGCTGGTCGAGCTTCACGTGCGCAAAACTGCTTTGCGATTGCACCCACTATCTCAGATGCAACATGCCTATCAACGCGGAAAATCCTGCGAGACTGTGCTCCAAAATCTAGTTGGTAGAATTGAGGGCGCGCTTGACAGAAAAGAATACGCGATGGGCATTTTCATCGATATTGAGGGTGCTGTTGACAATGCGACTTTTGATAACATGTGGAGCTCCGCCAGACAACACGGCGTAGACGAACCATTGGTGTTGTGGATTAAAGCAATGCTAATGAATAGAACGTTGGTTGCGGATGCGGATTGTGGCCGCTATGTTATGGCGGGGGTAAACAGAGGCTGCCCGCAAGGCGGCGTTCTGTCTCCACTGCTGTGGTGTATGCTGGTCGACTCTCTGTTGAAAGCACTCAACAGTTCTAATGTATACGCTCAGGCGTACGCGGATGATGTTGCCGTGCTTTCTGTTAGATTATGCCTAGCGACTGTATGCGCCAAGGCGCAGGCGGCCCTTCACGTGATCGACGAATGGTGCACTAGAAATGGGCTCTCGGTCAATCCTCTTAAAACTGAGGTTGTTCTCTTTACGAGAAGGAGGAAGCTGGTCGAGTTGACTCAGCCAGTGCTAAAAGGCGTCACAATCCAACTCTCCAATGAAGCAAAGTATCTGGGAGTCATCCTGGATAGCAAACTTCTTTGGTCCAAACATGTTGAGCTGAAGACTGCCAAGGCGCTGTCTGTTTTCTGGCAGTGCAAAGGCATTTTCGGCAAGACATGGAGCTTATCACCGAAAAGAGTTCTATGGATTTATACGACTATGATAAGACCATTTATAGCATACGCATCGGTTGTTTGGTGGAATAAGCTTTCACGTAAATACGTCACTGCTGCTTTTGTCAAACTCCAAAGGCAGGTATGTCTCGGCTGCCCAGTACGCCTGGCTCCGGCCTAGATGCACTATTGAACCTTCCGCCCTTTGATGTTTACATCATGGGCTGTACAATCAAGGCTATCTCACGTCTTACAAGAGGTGGCTTTTGGTATAACTCGCACTGGAGTTTTGATGAACTTGCAACAACCGTTGCTGTCCTTCGACTCCTGTCTTATGGATATGCCGTCTGATGCGATGACACCGGAACTCCGGCTAAAGCGCAAATACGAGGTCGACTTTCCTCGCGTCCAGGACTGGCTCTGGCCGGACTCTGAACCTGGAAGGGAATGCAGTCGAATCTTTACGGATGGCTCCAAAACCGATCAAGGATCTGGTGCTGGTGTCTTCGTGGAGAGCGATAACGTTAGACTTTTCTTTCCGTTAGGCAAATATGCGTCAGTCTTCCAAACAGAGACTTATGCTATCCTAATGGCCATGGACTATGTTACGAGGAACAGGTGGAGGGGGCGAAGTATCTGCGTCTGTAGCGACAGTCAGGCTGCCCTTAAGGCCTTACTCAAACCCTTAACTACCTCCAAAATAGTACGTGAATGCAAGATGTGAATGCAAGATGTCCCGGGTCATAACGGGATCACGGGAAATGAGATCTCCGATGAACTTGCTAGACAAGGCTCAGAGGGGGACCTCTCAGGACATGAACCAGCGATCTGTCTGCCTGCGTCCTCGGTCAGGGCTTCCATTGACGGTTGGGTTTCCTATGAATACAATCGCCGTTGGCATGACTCTCCAGGGTGCAGACAGACTAAGCAAATGCTCCCCGACGTCTGTGGGAAATCCGCGGCATTCTTGTTGTCTCTCAACAGAAAAGACTGCAGACAGACTACTGGCGTTCTTACGGGATACTACGCTTTTGCTAGGCCTAAGCGACACCACCAACTGCGAAGCCTGTGGAGAAAGCGACGACACTGCGGAACATTTCCTCTGTGATTGTCCTGCTTTTGCTCGTATGAGGTGGCAGGTATTTGGTGCGGATATGGTGAGTGCTGTAAACCTAAGCCCCTTATCATTGAAGCGCCTTCTCGTTTTTCTTAGAAAAACGAGTAAATTCCCACAGTAAAATGTGGTGTGTCTGCCTGGTAGTACAATGGACCAGTATTGAGTCTGAGTGCTTCAGTGCAGAAAGTCTCACACACCCCGACAAAAAAAAAAAGCACTTAAGATCATAATCGGTGTTTATATTCGATTTTCGGATACACAACATTGTTTAAAGCCGCTAAAGTTAAACGCCATGGTACTCGTTTAGAGGTTGTTAAGGCTTATTTACAAATGGCCGATAATCGTTTTCACTCATTCTTCACCGTTTTCATGAATGAATCTCAATTTTGTAATACGTGATCTTGAAATTTAATGTGAGAATGTGCGCACGTCAATGCGTGACTATGTGAAAACTTTCAACTGATAAAAAATCGTTAGGTATTTTAAAAATAATCGGTCAAAGGGACTAAATTTGTACTTCCTTTTTAACAAAATAAAGTAGAATCTTGTGTTTTTTTGTATTAGAGTGTAAAGATTCTTCAATTATCGAGACCTATGTTAGTAAACACATAGAAGACACTTGCTTATAAATAACAATTTGGCTGTTCGTTTTGAACACTTACAGCCGTATTTAATGACCTCACAGAAACACCCTCACTCCAATACCAAAGATTGTCTGATTTGAGTCGATCGGTTCAGTGGTTAAAGCGACTGCACTTTTTTCTCCGCTTGGCTTATCCTGCTTATCGCAACTTAGGATATGTGCTAGTTGTCTGGAAAACGCCTATGGCAGTTTACTTTTTCGAATCAAACAGCAACATGAAAGAAAGAAACTTCGATAAAATTACTTTTCATTGACTTGTACACCAATTGTTTTTATCATTATTCGATTACCGAAAAACTAATTTCCGATGTTCGATTGGCGAAATAAGAAGCAACCGCAGAGAAAAAGCGATTAGTAATAAGCAAACAACGCAATCTCAATCATTGCTATATCTTTCTATATCATTCTCTATACAAAATTCCGGTAAGACCAATAACATGATAATTATGTTCTTTCATCTAACAATGATCGATATCCCTTATGCGAACCTGAGGTACCAGCTGGACGTCAGCAGGCGACCTAACTAGTTGCGATGAATTGATCTATTGTGGAATCTATGTGAAAGCACTTTTGCACAATGGAAAATGGGAACCAGTCACACATCCTTGAAGAGTTTTATACGTTGCTTGGACTATTAGGTTTTCGTCTTCGAAATATCAATTTCGGTGGCTAAATGTTTGTTGGTAATCTCTGAGGATAATCCAATTTCTTGACACACTATCTCTCAATTACTCTCTTACATTCCTGATAACCCCTTTTCAGGCAAAAACATAGGGTCGGGCTACAGTCCGCTTGGGGGAACTGTTGGATACCCTATTCTTATTCCTATCCCTCATAAGTGGGTGTGACAAAAGTCTTAGTATGGTTGAATTGTTAAGAACGCTCTACATATTTTGTTATATATAACATTTAAAGGATTTTATCAAAAAAACAACGAAGCTTTTGTAAAAAAACGATCCCTAGCTCAAACTTTGGTTTTTCAATAAAATGTTTTATTTAATTGTGGGCGTGTCAGTAGGCGAATTTAAAAAAAATTAATACATGAGCATAAAGGGCCCCTAGAGAGTATATATTATAAATTTCAGCTCCCTAGCTCAAACTTTGAATTTTCAAAAAAAAAAAAAAATTAAATTGTGAGCGTGTCAGTAGGCGGATTTTGAAAATATTAACACATGAGCATAAAGGGCCGCCTAGAGAGTATATACAGGGTGTCCCTTAATTCGCTGGCAATATTTTAGGGCATGATTTATGGGTATATTCTAAGGAAAAAATTGTTCTACAGTAAGGGCCTATCTATAATTTTTATATCATGTATTGAGGATTTAAGAAGAGCCATACTTGGGTTTACCCTGACCCATGTTAATGGTAATTGCGCTGTTAGTACTAATGATAGAAATTTCGTTAAGACCGCTATTTTTAGAAGAAATATTAGCCTTTGTAATTGCATTTAAATAAATTTTATATCTTAACTCAGTCTTAAGATATCCAATTTTTAACCTATTCCATTTTTCCTGCAAATGCTAATTTTTTGACTTTCGGTTAAATTTTCTCCAGAAAATCAGAAATTTTATGTATGGAAACATTGAATTGCAAAGCTAAGCGTCTGATGCTGGATTGATGGCTCATTTGTAACAGCTTCCAGTATTCTCTGATCAATCGAAGCTCTTCTTACTCGTGGAGCTCCCGCGTTAGGTCGTGTATTTGAAACTGATCCCGTTTCTCGAAGCCTTCGATATGTATTTCCAAATACATTTCTATTAGGAAGTCGTCGGTTTGGATAAAGTTCATGGTATCTTTGTCGCGCACTATTTGGAATTCCATTGCACAGCCCATAAACGTAGATAATGTCTGCGTATTCTTCGTTTGTAAATGAAGACGTTTTAAAAAACCTTTCTTATCAACTAACGGCTTGCCTTGGCGTTTAAGATTAAGCAGATGAATTAATTTTGATTTTAAATCCATAATACCATTTTTTTTTAGGTAAGTTCTGACAGGTACTCAAATAAACCAACGGAAACCCGCTCTTATTGTCAACTGTTGTTAGAAATGTAGGTACAAAATCAGAAACCCCTTTGCTGCTACAGGATTTCCTGTTAAAACAAAAATTACCTGAAACGGAAAAAAATCGTTTTCATTCATAACTTTTGCAACTTAAAACAATAAAACCTTTTTTCCCATTTTTACCTGTTCCATGTTTTCCCAAGTATCATAAAATCTATGGGTTTTTCTACAAACTTGTCGTAAGCTTTTATTTTTATTATTGTTACCTTCATTCAAAAAATCTATTAAAACGTTATGTTTATTACGCATTTTCTGGAAAAAATTGAAAAAAAAGTCAAAAAATTAGCATGGGCAGGAAAAATGGAACAGGAACAGAAATTGGATATCTTAAGACTGAGTTAAGATATAAAATTTATTTAAATACAATTACAAAGGCTAATATTTCTTCTAAAAATAGCGGTCTTAACGAAATTTCTATCATTAGTACTAACAGCGCAATTACCGTTAACATGGGTCAGGGTACACCCAAGTAAGGCTTTTCATAAATCCTCAATAAATGATATAAAAATTAAGGGACACCCTATATTATAAATTTCAGCTCCCTAGCTCAAATTTTGGTTTTTCAATAAAATTGTTTTATTTAATTGTGGGCGTGTCAGTGGGCGGATTTAGAAAATAATTTTATATCCCGAGCAGTTTTAGGAGTCATAGATCATATAAAAAAATTTCAGCTTTCTAGCTCAAAATTCGATTTTTTCCAAAATTTTGTTTTTTTGAGTTTGTGGGCGTGTCTGTGGGCGGATTTCAAAAATTCGTAAACTTGATTATTTCGGGACCCTAGAGAGTATATGGTTAAAATTTCAGCTCTCTAGGCCCAGTTTAAAGGCCTAATTTTTGCCGACGGACGGACGGACGGACATGGCTAGATCGACATTACTATCGATGCTGATCATAAATATAGTAACTTTTAGGGGCATACGGGCAATATTAAGGTATGTTACAAACTATGCGTCAAAATTAATATACCCTTAGAATAGGGTATAAAAAAAAAGAGAAAACAAATCATGTTCATAAGGAATAACGTTTTAATGTTCCGCCGCAGAATATGTGAACAAGATCTTCCCATCATTATCCACTACTTTCGACATCAAGCATGTGTTCTAGGAGAGCTCACTAGCGAATTACCATTGTCACACTAATGCATAGATAATAACCATCCCACTTTACTGCATCTGTACTAGTTCTCCCGTGCGGTTCGCCGGTTCGACCCCAATAAACATCGGCAGGTTTCCTGGTTTCGGGTGCCTTCATCACTGAGGCCAATCAAATGCTGGTGTTTTTGCATATGAGACATATAGGATCCAGGTGATCCGCACGGTTAAATGTTAAAATTATCTAGATGTGATTTCTCCCCTATAATAGGAAACAATTTAACTATTTTCAATAAGTTTCCTTTTATTTTGTTTTTGTTTTGTATTTTCATTTCGTTTTCAGTTTTCTTCGGACGAAATTTCATAAAGGCTATCCAGATTAATGTCCGGTTACTGCCGGGTACTTTTTGGTCTCGTAACAAATTCTATGCGATTTGCTCCGAAAATATATCTAACTCTGTTTGAGCATTCCCAATGTACACAGGAGCCTCGACTAGAAGAAGGTGAAATGAGCACCAAGCCATAGACCCATAACCATTGTGCATATCTGGATGGAAATAAAAAATTAAATCAATCAGTAGCATACAATTGCAGCAACCAAAGGCCCACTCCATGTCAATATCTGTACGAGTGCGATGATCAAACTTCAGCTTATGATTGAAGAGGTTCATACTTTCCCAATTAAGCTAAAAGCGCTAATCTGCTGAATCACGGCTGCAGGGAACGAGGAGTATGTTTAGATAGTTTGGAAATTTAACAACCTCCCAGTTGACCGCCGAACGATAGCAGTCAGCAATCCATTGCTGCACTTCTTGTGCACATATGCATTAGCACCGCCTCTCTAATGGGATCGGTCTGAGGTAGGAATTCTTAGCACAGCTTGATTTAAAGATTTATATTAATCTTTCCAATTCATAGGGCGACATAATACCCAGGCAAGGTATGATGTGCCGGAATACCAGGGTCCTTAAAAAGTTGCTCCAAGAAGTTCTTTACATCGTCTTACACTTTGAGATCATCGTCATACTCACTGGATTCAATGTATTCTGGAGGCTTAAAGGATTCAATGAAGGTGGGCGACATCAGTCGCGCACTTTATACTGGGAATACAGGTAAGTAAACAAGTGAAATATTTTTAAGATTTTCTCGACTATTCGTTTTCGGTGGTTCATCCTTTCCGGCCAGTTCGTCGAAGAAACTTGGTGGATCATTTGCAAAATACTGACTGACACACCTATTGCGAGCGTCAATCGAGAATTGATAATTGACTATTTTCAATGTGTGCTATTGTGAACGAACGATTCTAAAGCATTTTGCCAATCGCAGTCAATTAAAAAAATTATTTTCATTAATATTCTTGTCAATAGCATTTTTTTAATTCACTGCGATTGACAAAATCCTTTAGAATCGTTCGTTCACAATAGCACACATTGAAAATAGTCAATTATCAATGGCCGCTGGTAGCTGCTAACTACCATATCCGAAAATTGGATACCCGAAGATTGGACACCTTGTCGTGGTGGGGCGGCTTAAGTAGGGTAACGGCAGGTTTTTACCAGCGAAGTGGCAAAACTTTGCTGGTAACGTTAAATGTCACTCGAAAACCAAGATCCGATCATGGGCTGGATTACGGTGTGATCTACCGTGCCAAGAATCAACCTGGCTGAGGGCCCAGAAATAGCTCAGTCGCGCACGGTGAGTCCAGATACCGGGCGCCCTCTGGTACTAAGTAGCCTTACACCCGTATAGAAGCTCTGCGGGTGCGGACCAACCTTTCTCGCTTTACTCGTGGGATCAAATGTACCAAAATAATAAACAACAAACAAAAAAACAACAAAAAAATATCACGGAGTCAGATGAAGAAGCTCTACTCCGCTCTCCAGTATCACATACGGAGATGGAGACTGATGACACTACCTCATCTCCAGCGAAGCCCCAGATGGACACGCAGAGCGATCAAGCGACAAATACACCAAGCGACGCTGCTGTGGAAGGGCTCGACAAAACGGTAGAGAACAAAAAATAATTCTTCTACTTCACCGGCGCTCAAAGAAGACGAATTGGAGCCCGGATTAGAGACGGCATGACACCAGAGGAAGCCAGGAGATCCATGCAGGAAGAGATCTTGCTTGCAAAAGCACAGAATCATGCTAAGGATAGCGACAAGC
Source organism: Portevinia maculata (assembly GCA_949715645.1). Classification (NCBI taxonomy): domain Eukaryota; kingdom Metazoa; phylum Arthropoda; class Insecta; order Diptera; family Syrphidae; genus Portevinia; species Portevinia maculata. The sequence continues at coordinate 192,835,172 of OX454525.1, forward strand.
CCTGCACTTCCAAAAGATGCAGATCTGCCGAAAACTCACCCAGGGATCAGCAGCCAAAGAAACAAAGATCCCATCCAGGACCTCAAAAACGCCCGGAGGCGTTTTTACCAAAACCATTGATAAGGCCAGGACATCATTATGGACCAGCAAAAGCCTACTTGGTAAAAATTGGGGACTCAACCCCAAAATGACACTATGGATGTATATGGCAATTACAAGACCTATCATCACGTATGCAGCCGCTGTCTGGTGGCACAAAGCAACGCAGAGGTCGGCACAGGCAAAGCTCAACAAAATTCAGCGAAAAGCCTGTGTCTGTGCAACAGGTGCAATGAAAACTGCACCAACAGCTGCACTTGAAATTATATTAAACATCCCCCCACTTCACCTAGAACTCATGAAAGAAGCAATGGTAAACGCCTATACGCTCATCACAGAAGATGAATCAAATTCCAATATAGCTCACTCTGCGGTACTAAGTTGCGAACAAACCGCCAACCAGTCAAGTCGTGCTTTTATTTACTCCGTATTCTTTTTATCAACTTTTCCGCTTAATCAGTTATTCGCCGGTGTGTACCTTCGCGAATTTTTCTTATACATGCACTTTTTTGCTGACCTCCTTTTCCGCTAAATCAATTCTTGCGAACGTTTTTGTTTACGTTTTTCCCGACCTACTAACAATGTTTAAGTGTTACGTAAATTGTGTTTCTGATGAAACCGAATGGGTCACCTGCAGCGGAATTTGTTCCAATTCTTTTCACCCAACTTGCATTGGATTAAAAAAGCGATCCGTGACCTACCTTAAAGAATACACGGGTATTTTCCATTATTTGTGTGATGAGTGTAAACAAATAACGCTCCCGCATATTATGATTGCCATCAAATGCTTGAATGAGTCCATGAATTCGACATTCCATGACATTGCCTTGCAAACAAAAAAAATGATAGATCAAGTGTCGAAGTTCGATCTAGTCATTAAAAGTGTTGATGAACTCAGTAATGCGATTGACTCATCAGACGCGTTCTACAAATCAAAGTTCCTAAGCATCGAAAAGCAGCTGAAGGTCTCAATGTATTGTAAAGATACGTCCCCTAACAACAATATAGAGCTCAAAAACGACCTACTTGAGGCCCTTCGGAATTCAAGCACAATCAAGGAAATTACGACATCGATAAACTCTCTACGAACTAACATTGATCTCTTCTGCCTAAGCTCATCTAAATCGGTCACACCACTTAATTACTCCGTTCCTGACTTTTCGCCAATTATCAATATAGTGCTCGATAAAATCGATGTTATTAGTGACAACCTGTCTGCAACCCGCCGAACAATCGGAGGCATAGTCGATGAACTGAAGTCAGTAGCTAGCAAAATTGACACTTTTTCTGACATTAACCAAGACCATATTCCGTTAGTTTACAACGCTTCAATTTTGTCTGAGCTTCGTGATTCTGGCGCTGATCTTCATACCGTTGATGTGCCCACCTCCGCTGCAGCACCACCTGAAACTCAAACAGCTGCCATCCTATTACCAACATCACCTCCTTCGCCAACTATACCGATAACCGACCTACCGACTACTGATTCCAGCGCCCTTATAAATCGTCTCGGGACTACCTGGACTGTTTCCGAATGGGAATATAGGATCAAAAAATTAACCAGAAGCAACGAACGCAACGTTGACTGTACAACTTTTGTTATCAAAGGCACTCCTCATCATGCTGACGCTTCCTGGATTCAGAACCTGTTCCAAAAGAAATTTGGTGTAAACATCGAGAATTGCAATAAAATCGTCCCAGCAAATTCTAAATGGGACAGCTATTTCAAACTCAGCATTCCCACTAAATATACCTGGCTATTTTGGAACCCCGACCAGGATTTTTTTAAATTAAACGAGATGAAGCTGATGAAGTGGAGCAACAAATTATATAAGCGTAAGATTAAAACCAGCCCTAAGACGAATAATTCTAAAAATAATCCTCCCTCTAATAAAAAGCCATCTTCCTCTTCTCCCAATGTTAGTAATAAGCCTCCCTCTTTGATCTCCTCCGATCCCAACTGGTCTTTTAAAACAGGAATCTTTCCCAATTTCTCCCAACCTATTTTAAAAAGCTGCCCCGGTAATTCGTTACCTAAGCGTGTATCTTTCAACTTACTGCCAGATTTAAGTTCGCCTCTAAAGCCCTCTCCCTTAAATACTTCATCCAGGACAAATTATCCAAACTTCGTTCTATCCCACATCATCAACCAAACCTCTCCATCCACACCCACAAATCACCTCCCATCGACTTCCACTACTAGTGATACACCCCAAAATGTTTCACCTGCTCTTACCGATACCCCCGTGACATTCGACCCGCTTCATCCACCTAAAGTTAAACTAACCTCTAAATTTGTTGATCCCACTTCCTTGATCAAAGACCTAGATAGCCGATATGTAATGGCACGTCTAAGAGATCACAGGCTATTTGAAAACGTTCGGTTATTCCTTGCATATTTACATGATAAGCCTGAATCAGTATGTATCGACGGTAAGACCAAAACCAACGTACAAATTTCGATTCAAAAGGAAGGTCTCCCCACAAATCCACAAGCTTTGAAAGAAATTTATTTTCGCTTTCATGATAGTTTCAATATTTCCCCGACAACCGTGACCAAGGACTTAGCGGCTTATGCATCTCATATTAACTCCAGACGCATTTCGCACTTACAAAAAACTCGCAGCGATTTTAAAAATTATTTTCGTCCCTAACTTAACATGTGAACCTCTCAACACAGTTGGTAATACCCTTAAGATGAGCCATAACCTACCCACCCCTACACTTCCTCTTACTTTTTATTATCAGAATGTTAGAGGACTTCGATCTAAGACCCGCGATGTCATACGCCAATCTCATACTCTCCCCTTCGATATATACGCTCTGACTGAAACCAATCTAATTCCCGATATAAAGAACCATGAGCTATTCCCTCCTACTTTTAATGTTTTTCGTGACGATGACCATACTCGTCCAATGAACGACTCTCCTTGCCGTGGCGTCCTACTGGCCATCAAAAACGACCTTGACGCCTCCTTAATCGCTACATCTACTTCTTCCAAGCTTGACTTCGTTTCATTACGAATAGAACTCCCCAGCAAGGCTTTATACGTTCTGTGTTTTTACATACTTCCGGCTCAACCCATCGAATCCTACCAACTCGCTATCGTTGCAATCGATCATATAATTAACATATCGGATTCCCTTGATGATATTATTATTTTTGGCGACTTTAATCTACCCCGGCTGCACTGGACCCTATCAGATGACGAATCTTTTTTCAGCGCCTCAAACCCCAACTCAAGTAAGGAATGTCTTTTCTTGGATGGGATGACAGACTCAGGTTTATGTCAAATCAGTGGGATCTCCAACTTTATGGGAAGGCAATTAGATCTTATCTTCTCTACTGACCCTATAAACTCCTCTGTCTCGCAGTGTCCCTTAGCCCTATCGACCATAGATAGATTTCACCCACCTCTTCTTCTTTCTCTTTTCCTCGACTCTCCTATCAAGCCCATTTCTCCGGCAGCCGGACACTCTTACGACTTTCATAAAGCCAGTTTCCCCAAAATTAACGAATATCTTAGCAAGTGTACTTTTGAGTTCGTAAATCTATCTATTAATGATGCTCTCTCCATTTTCTACAGAGAACTATTTAATTCAATTTCCCTTTATGTGCCGTTTTCCCGCAATAAAACCCCTTCTACAAGTCCCCCTTGGTACAATCGAAGACTTCGGTCTCTACGTAACAAGAGAAACAAATTATGGGCAGTCTTCCTTCGAACTAATTCTTACTCGGACTATTCCAACTATCTCGGTGTATACCTTCAATTCACTCAGCTTTACGACTCCCTATACCAACACCATCTCAATAGTGCACAAACCAAGCTTATAAACGACCCAAAGTCATTTTTCCAATTTGTTAACTATAAAAAAAAGTCGGACGGTTTTCCTCCATCCCTCTCATATGAAAACATATCATCCTCCGACCCTTCCACCATTGCCAACATGTTTGCTTCTTTTTTTAAGCAGTCTTTCGCCGACAACACCTTTGTTCCGGATACCTCTTATTTCGAATATCTTCAAAACTTCTCCTTTGGTCCTTCTCTATCTCAAAGTTTTGATCATACAGAAATAGAAAATAAGCTGCAAAATCTTAACGATGAATACTCTCCAGGCCCAGATGGCCTCCCTGCCATATTTCTTAAAAAATGCTCCTCTAGTCTTTCCCTCCCCCTTTCATATCTCTTTCAACTATCACTCTCTCAAGGGGAATTCCCTCAGATATGGAAGTCCTCTTTCTTAACACCGATACACAAAAAGGGATCCAAGAAAGAAGTAACTAATTACCGCCCCATAGCAAAACTTTCTCATATTCCCAAACTCTTCGAAAGTTTGTTGTATGAAGTCTTAAGGTTAGTACGTAGATGGGGGACCGTTTGAGAACAACCGCGTGTCGTTGGCCAGTCCCATCTACAGAGTTGAGGTAGATAATATACGTGGTATCACAATGGACCTAAATTGGTCTAAGTGTGTCGGCTTCTGCCGACAGCCACATAAACCTAACCTAACCTAACCTAAGTCTTAAGCTTCAAGTGCAAGTCCATTATTTCCCCTAACCAGCACGGTTTTCTGAAAGGTAGATCAACAACAACTAATCTTATCGAATTCATATCCTCTACACTCTCTGCTCTAGAAAGCGGCAAAGAAGTCGACGTTATTACAACCGACTTCAGTAAGGCTTTTGATAAGATTTCCCATAAATTAATACTTTTCAAATTGTCTGCCCTCGGCTTCGAACCCATATTGTTAAAATGGATTTCTTCATACCTGGAAAACCGTTTTTATAGTGTTCGGTTTAGGTGCGTTCTCTCGGCCCCTATCTTAGCCAGCTCGGGTGTTCCTCAAGGTAGTCACCTAGGTCCCCTTCTTTTCATTCTAACAATTAACGATCTTGAAAGGGTCATTCGAAACTCCTCTCTCTCTCTCTATGCTGACGACACCAAATTTTTCAAACCCATTTCCCCACACCTTGACTCCGGTCTCCTTCAAGAAGACTTGAACTGTTTTTCCACCTGGTGCCTTAAAAACTGTTTAGAACTTAATGTCTCCAAATGTCAATCTATTACCTTCTCACGTAAAAGCAATAAGTCTGCTGCTCGAATTTACCTTCTTCTCGGCCAACCTATTTCCCTCGTGCAATCCATTCGTGACCTTGGCATTTTATGCGACAGGGAGCTTAATTTCCGCTCACACATAGATGAGATAATTACCAAAGCAAACTCATCACTTGGCTTCGTTAAAAGATGGTTCAAAGAATTCTGCGACCCGTATGTGACCAGATCGTTATACATCACCTTCGTTCGCCCCCTCCTCGAGTACGCTAGCCAAGCGTGGTGTCCCTTTCAACAAGTTCATGTTTCAAGAATCGAGAGCATCCAACGTCGATTTCTTCGATTTGCTCTTCGTGGCCTTCCTTGGAATGATCACCTAATCTTACCTCCTTATCGTGACCGTCTCAAACTCATTAACCTCAATACACTTGAGGAACGCAGGGACGCAGCAGACATTCTTTTCATTCACCGACTACTCTCAGGTTTGGTAGATTGCGCGTCTCTTTATAACTCTATCTACTTTAATACTAACCCTCGTAGTCTACGTTGCCCCCGCCTCTTCTATCTTCCATCCCACCACACCTCCTATGGCTCTAACGAACCAATCTCTCGCATGCTGAGAAAGGTTAACTTAAACCTCACTATTTTCGACTTTAACCGCAGCTCTACCTCCCTAAAAACCGATCTCCTTAATCTTCCTTAGCCTCTAAGTCTTATTTTTAAGGTTTTCCATGTCTTAATTTTAAGTAACCATAGATTTATGTTTTTAGCTTTAAGTCATTATGTTAGTTTTAGCTTGTATTAAGCCTAATAAATGGGGGCTATCGCCCCCACCAAAATTAAAATTAAATTAAGGGAACTCAGAGAACACGAACTACTTGGAATACACCTAACAGACAAATGTCTACCAAGATACAACTTCAGACACAACTTCAGGGTTACCTTCCCAGACCGTCTTAACTGGGAACAGAATAAATCGACTTTTGATAAAGACTCTCATGTATGGTACACAGATGGATCAAAAACAAAAGAAGGAGTTGGAGCAGGAGTATACGGCCCCTGCACCCGAACGTGCCTATACGCCAGTATGGACACTAGCAGCACCGTATTCCAGGCGGAAGTCTACGCGATAGATCTATGCATTCGGGAGAATCTAAACAGGCGTGTTAAAAACAAAAACATCTACATTCTCTCCGACAGCGGAGCGGCCCTACTCGCGATTAACGCCTTTGAAATTACATCAAAACTGGTCTGGGATTGTCTTCAACTCCTACAACTACTGGGCACCACAAATAAAGTTCAGTTAATCTGGGTGCCTGGACACAGTGGATATGAAGGCAATGAAAAAGCAGACGAACTAGCCAGAACAGGATCCGCATCCCCATTCATGATGCCAAGACCATTCTGCGGGCTATCAATAAGTACTATTAAAAGTTGCATTAAAACTTGGCTTGAGGAAAAGAAGCTCCAATTCTGGAGGGAAACCGAAGGAAACAGGCAAGCTAAAAACTTTATGCCAAACAGCTCCCACAAAAAAACGAAAGAACTACTACAACTAAGTAGGAGTCAGATTCGGCTAGTCACAGGCTTCCTCACACGGCATTGCCGTGTCAATAAACACCTGATGACTATGGGCATAACACAGGACAACACCTGCAGATTATGCAACGAAGACGTTGAAACAGCAGAACACATATTATGTGACTGCAATTGCTTAATCAATACGCGTCGTCGCTATCTAGGTAAATTTGTGTGAATTTGTGTTGAATTTTTCAAATCTAACATCAAATGTAATAAAATTAATGTATATTTTTTTGTCTCATACATTCCACCGAATTCAGATGCTCAAATTTATGAAAATCATATTAATAACGTACAATTTATTGCTAACACTCTAGAAACAAATTCTTTTATTGTAGTCCTAGGTGACTTTAATTTACCAAATATCAAATGGAGTTATTCTGAAGACGATAAATGTATTTTTCCTTGTAATGTCAGTAAGGATGTTGAATTTATTGTAACTGATAATATGTCGGCTATGAATCTACAGCAAACAAATTGCATACTTAATTCTATTGGAAGAATGTTAGATTTAGTTTTTGTCCATCAAGATATTGAATGTTGTGTTTCAGAAGCTGATTTTTCACTTTTGATAAATAGTATACATCACAGAGCTTTAAATATATCTTTTAATTTTAGTGTTTTAAATCAATTATCTATGTCAAATCGTAATACTGCTGTGTATAACTTTGCTAAAGCTGATTACGTGTCATTAAATAACTTTATTTGTACAGTGAACTGGGAAACTATTCTCTCTACACCCAGTCTTGAACATACGTATAATGTTTTCTGTGAGGTGATAGAATTCGCTTTTTCTAGGTTTGTTCCAATTAAGGTTATAAAAAAGCAAACTCAACCAATTTGGTTTAATAAAAAATTGTTAAACTTAAAACGCGCTATGAGAAGTATGTACAGAAAGAGCAGAACTAATATTTCACTTCAAAGTAGGTTTTTCCAACTCCGAAAGGAATATGAATTCCTGAAAAAATTTCTTTATAAGCAATATCTGTGGTCTCTTGAGTCCAAAATCAAGCACGATTCCAAAGCGTTCTGGACATTCATTAACACAAAAAGAAAATCGCTAGGTCTACCTTCTGAAATGGAGTTAAATGGCGTCGTTAGTGGTAATTTGAATGTTATATGTAATATGTTTGCTACTTTCTTTCAGTCTAATTTCGTAAATCTTGACATGGGTTGTTCAAATGTACCTTTTTGTAAAGCTTTCACTGATATTGGTCATTTACATATAACAGAGAATGATATATTGAAAGAACTATCTTCCCTTGAATCGAGTACGTCTCTTGCACCTGATAATATACCACCAGTTTTTCTAAAAATGTGTAAACTCGGCCTTCTTAAGCCACTTCATATCATTTTCAATAAATCGTTAGGCCATGGGGAGTTTCTCGAAACTTGGAAGTGGTCCTTTATAACACCTATACATAAATCAGGTTCTAAAAAAGCTGTAATAAATTATAGACCAATAGCTAAGCTTCAAATTATTCCAAAAGTCTTTGAAGCTATAGTCAAAGATAAGTTGTATAGTGCTGTTTGTATTAATATTTCTGACTTTCAACATGGTTTTGTGAGAGGTAAATCCACAACCACAAACCTGGTTATATTTGCAAATGCCTGCCTGCGTGCCTTAGAAAGTAGGCATCAAACCGATTCAATTTTTACTGACTTTTCTAAGGCCTTTGACAGTGTTCAACATAATATTCTAATTAAAAAGCTGGAATTTCTAGGGTTTCACTCACAAATATTGTTGTGGTTGAGTAGTTATTTAACTGGAAGGAAGCAATTTGTAAAAATTGGATCCGAGATCTCGTCAGAAATAATTAATTCTTCGGGTGTCCCGCAAGGTAGCCATCTTGGTCCACTTTTATTTCTATTATTTATAAATGATTTACCCACACATGTCGCGAATTCGCAATGCCTTTTATATGCTGATGACCTCAAAATATTCAAAGAAGTTCAGTCTTATAACGATGCGTTTGACTTACAAACGGACTTAAATAATATAACTGATTGGTGTGATCGAAATGGATTGTATTTCAACATCAGTAAGTGTTCGGTGTTAACCGTATCCAAAATTCTAAATCCTGTTGTATACGATTACAATATTGGTAATATGACTCTAAAACGAGTATCTTGTCAGAAAGATCTGGGTGTAATCTTCGATGAACAATTAAAGTTCACCTGGCACTATGACTATATGATATCTAAAGCTAACTCAATGTTAGGTTTTTTGTTCCGAAATTCAAATGATTTCCAAGATCCATATACTCTTAAGGCGCTATATATTTCGTTAATACGTTCGTCTCTTGAGTATTGTTGTGTTGTATGGAACCCATACTATGCCAATGCCCGTTTGCGTATCGAAAAAATCCAAAGGCGTTTTTCAAAGTTTGCTATAAGAAAATATAATTGGTCTTATATGCCGCCATATGAGGCTAGATGTGCTTTAATAGATATCAAGCCACTTTTCGTAAGACGTGATTATTTTTCTGCTCTTTTTGCACATGATGTTTTATGTGGGCATATTCAATGTTCGCAATTGCTTTCTATGTTTAATCTGTATGTTCCTGTCAGACATTTAAGGCCTAGAGGAGGCGATTTCTTTTTCATTCCCGTACATAGGACAAATTACGGCCTAAATGACCCAATTACCATGGCTTCTATTCATTACAATAAGTATGACCACGTAATCGATTTTAATATGAGTAGAAACGTTTGTAAGAATATGATTTTGAATAGCATGTAAAATGTATATTATTCTTAAATATTAAAAGCCTATTTTTTTTTTATCTCATGGCATTTTTAAACTTGTTTTCAAGATTAGTTAGTTTTAGAAAAGTAGTTTGTACATATTATTTTATATATATTAAACTCTAAATTTTAATCTAAGAAAGTTAATGTACTTGATAGATGATAATAAATAAATAAACGTAAAACGTAAATTCTACCTTGAAGCAGCAGACATAGCTTCCAGCTCTCCCAAAGAACTAGCCGCCTTCCTAAAAAATTGCGGCATTTCGGACGAGCTCTAAATGGAGGATATCACAATAGGCCCACAAGCGGCCGCAGTGATCTGGCTACAGTATACTATCTCCCTCTAGTAATCTAATCTAATCTAATGGGTCAAGAGTCAAAATGAATGTAACCTTAGAATATAAAAAGAGCCATTCTAGATTTGCCCCTAGCACGAGAGATGCGATCTCAAATTTTTGAAAGATTTGCTGTATAATATTCTACTGCATACAAATAGCCTTGCAAAAAACGTCAAAGTGAGGAAAACATAGTTTTGATTTATTGTGAAATAATTTCAAGGTAGGAGTAGGACAGATACAGTGTGTGATACGTGATACCCCACCCTGACGATTACTAGAATAGTCAACTGATCAGAACCACAAAACATATTTAATTGAAAAGCGCAATTCTAGATTTTGAGAGCAATTCCTTCGATTTTCAACGAAACCCGCATTATGTGATTGAATAACTACAAATAGAAGTGGACACCGCTCATTTTGAAGCAACATACGGAGCTTCATTGCGGCGAAAATTTGTATTAAGTTAGTGTATGCATATACCATCTTTTCTAGATTCGTGCATTAGGTAAAATGAATTTCCCCAAAATATTCCCCTGTTTATTTTTCTTGTGAATAGGTAGCGATGACAACAATTGAATCGTTTATTTCAGAAACAACATAAGTCAATGAGCATTAACTGAAACTGTTTTATGCGAAAAAATTCCAAAACACTACAAGTTGTGAGTATGCCAAGTTATAATTTGGCTTAAGATGCACTTAAAAACCGTTAAAATATTTAGCTTTTTTAAGGTCCTAACAGGTTTTTAAGCCTTTAAAGTCGCTTGACTTATGTCGTTTCTGAAATAAACGAACTTTTTCGATAAAAGCTTTTGCTTTTATTTGTTTTTATTATTTATTATAAGCTTTAAGCAAGAACAAATGTTTACAAAAATATAAAGAAAATAATATTGATTTGTATCGATTGGATAAGAATCTATTGAAACTTTAGTTTTTATTTATTTTATTATTTATTATAAACTTTAAATAAAGAAAAAAAGGTTCTGGATTGGGTTAAAAACCTTTTTTTTTTTTTTTTTTTTTAATTATTTATTATAAGCTTTAAATAATAAAACATTCAAAGAAATATAAAAAAAAATACTGTTGATCTGTATCAATTGGAGTTGAATCTTTTTCATAAGTTGGCCAAGCAAAGATTTCATTATAATATTCTTGAATGTTAATGTCTCCTGGTAGATACGATCTTATTTTTATACCCTATTCTAAGGGTATATTAATTTTGACGCATAGTTTGTAACATACCTTAATATTGCCCGTAGACCCCTTAAAGTTACTATATTTATGATCAGCACCGATAGTAATGTCGATCTAGCCATTTCCGTCCGTCCGTCGGCAAAAATTAGGCCTTTAAACTGGGCCTAGAGAGCTGAAATTTTAACCATATACTCTTTAGGGTCCCGAAATAATCAAGTTTAAGAATTTTTGAAATCCGCCCACGCCCACAAACTCAAAAAAACAAAATTTTGTAAAAAAATCGAATTTAAAGCTAGAAAGCTGAATTTTTTTTATATGGTCTATGACTCCTAAAACTGCTCGGGATATAAAATTTTCAACATCCGCCCACTGACACGCCCACAATTAAATAAAATAATTTTATTAAAAAACCAAAATTTGAGCTGGGAGCTGAAATTTATAATATATACTCTCTAGGGGCCCTCTAAGCTCATCTGTAAATATTTTCGAAATCCGCCTACTGACACGCCCACAATTAAAAAAAAAAACTTTTTTTGAAAATCCAAAGTTTGAGCTAGGGAGCTGAAATTTATAGTATATACTCTCTAGGTGCCCTTTATGCTCATACTTAAATTTTTTTTAAATCCGCCTACTGACACGCCCACAATTAAATAATACAATTTTATTGAAAAACCAAAGTTTGAGCTAGGGAGCGTTTTTATTTACAAAAGCTTAGTTTTTTCGTTAAAATCCTTTAATCCTTTGTCACGCCCACTTATGAGATATAGGAATAAGAATAGGGTATCCAACAGTTCGCCCAAGCGGACTGTAGCCCGCCCCTATGTTTTTTTATTAGGAATAAAATTATCAAAGGCACAAAAGCTCTCAGCCAACTAATTCTCGATTTGGTATGAGTAGCGACACCTATTAGGATACTGGTACTACTGGATTGGCGCTACTATAGGAATGTATATACAAAGGTAGAACGATCCCTGTACAGGTCATGGGATTTGAAGATTTTGCATGTAGTACGTTATGTGTACAAAGTAAAAAAAAAATTCTGGAGAAACAGCATAAGTCAATGACTTATGTTGTTTCTCTTCAAAACTCAGTTTTCGTACTTTGAGGGGTCTGACATGTGCAGTTTTTTTCGAAAAGATGAATAACTGTATAAAAATGAGAATTTTGCAAAAAAAAAAAATTAAAAAAATCTAATTTATGTTGTTTCTGAAATAAACAATTCAATAACAGATACAGTTAAAATCAGCCTAGCCAAGTTTATTTTCTTACGTTATGGATTCCTTCGGCATTTAATTTTTATTTTTTGCTAGTGTCCTTGCGATACCCAGTGCTACGCGTTAATTATTTAAAAATGGTGTTCTGTGATTACGTGGAGTGCAAGAACAAAAAAAAGCTACGGTGTTTCAAAATTTTTATTGCCAGCGACAATCGCTGTGATATATGGCTACTTAATTCGGGAAATAGTTACTCGCCTAGCCTAAGCTCATCTCAAATGAGAAAATATTTATTTGTGCTGATCACTTTGATAGAAAATTTTTAAATCGTTGTACTAGATCACGTCTTTCAATGTGTGCAATTCCATCAAAATCATTTAAGGAAAAAGAAAATTTCATATTTGAGGGTGACACACTTGGGGTACAAAATAAAAGTGATTGCAAACGTGTTCGGGTATCACATTTTTTTAGGGTTCCGTAGCCAAATGGCAAAAAACGGAACCCTTATAGATTCGTCATGTCTGTCCGGGCATGTCACAGCCACTTTTTTCCGAAACTATAAGAACTATACTGTTGAAACTTGGTAAGTAGATGTATTCTGTGAACCGCATTAAGATTTTCACACAAAAATAGAAAAAAACATAGGGACGGGCTACAGTCCGCTTGGGCGAACTGTTGGATACCCTATTCTTTTTCCTATCCCTCATAAGTGGGCGTGACAAAAGTCTAAGTATGGTTGAATTGTTAAGAACGCTCTACATATTTTGTTATATAACATTTAAAGGATTTTATCAAAAAAAAAACGCCCCCTAGCTGAAACTTGGGTGTTTCAATAAAATTGTTTTATTTAATTGTGGGCGTGTCAGTAGGCGGATTTAAAAAAAATTAACACATGAGAATAAAGGGCCCCTAGAGAGTATATATTATAAATTTCAGCTCCCTAGCTCAAACTTTGAATTTTCAAAAAAAAAAAAAAAAAAAATTGTAACTGACACGCCCAGTGGGCGGATTTTGAAAATATTTACACATGAGCATAAAGGGCCCATAGAGAGTATATATTATAAATTTCAGCTCCCTAGCTCAAATTTTGGATTTTCAAAAATTAATATACCCTTAGAATAGGGTAACCAACGACCATACCACGTCGAGTTAATCGGTTCTCGTCAGATCACCGCAATTAAACGACGTTGGGCGCGGTTAGTACGTAGATGGGGGACCGTTTGAGAACAACCGCGTGTCGTTGGCCAGTCCCATCTACAGAGTTGAGGTAGATAATACATACGTGGTATCACAATGGACCTAATTGGTCTAAGTGTGTCGGTTTCTGCCGACAGCCACATAAACCTAACCTAACCTAGAATAGGGTATAAAAAAATTATTTTATTTATTTGTGGGCGTGTCAGTGGGCGGATTTTGAAAATGTTTAATCCCGAGCAGTTTTAGGAGTAAATGATAATCATATATAAAAAATTTCAGCTTTCTAGCTCGAAATTCGATTTTTTCCAAAATTTTGTTTTTTTGAGTTTGTGGGCGTGTCTGTGGGCGGATTTCAACGAATTTTTTCGGAACCCTAGAGAGTATATGGTTAAAATTTCAGCTCTCTAGGTCCAGTTTAAAGGCCTAATTTTTGCCGACAGACGGACGGACGGAAGGACGGACCGGACATGGCTAGATCGACATTACTATCGATGCTGATCATAAATATACGAGTAGTAACTTTTAGGGGTCTACGGGCAATATTAAGGTATGTTACAAACTATGCGTCAAAATTTATATACCCTTAGAATAGGGTATAAAAACAATAAATTTTGGGGCTTCCCCATACTTAGAACTGAAACTCCAAAAAAAAATTTCATCAAACCCATAGTGGGGTATCTATGGATAGGTCTTAAAAAATGATATTGATTTTTCTAATATCATTTATTACTATAAATTAGGGATCACAATTGAGGCCCCCTATATTACAGTAATGTACAGAAAAATCCTTTGCCTCTATGACGCTGTCCATCTAATGAAAAGTGTACGAAATAATTTATTAGTCGCCAATATTTCAGTTGGCAATGATACTATATCCTGGTCAGTACTTCGAAAATTATTTTATGCTGATAACGGCTTGATTAGATCGATGCATAAGCTCACAGAAGCTCATATCAATCCCGATAACTTCCAAAAAATGTCAGTAAAGTTAGCGAGTCAGGTATTTAGCCTTCATGTCTCCACTGCGATTTTTGCAGCTGTGTCAACAGATATCTTTGATGATAAAGAAAAAGTAACAGCTTTATCCACAGCAAATTTTTTTTTTTCAAATTGAATCAGATGTTTCATAATTTGGAAAGTAATAACAAATTTTCAAGTAATCCTGAAAAATGTGCTATATCAGAAAACCAAATGGGCATCATATCAAACTTACAGAATTCAGTTAGATGGATATCGTCATGGAAAAGGGGCAAAAAAGGTTTGGTGTATTGTTTTAACGTTCTTTGCCAAACGATAAGTGGAACATTGCAATTGTGGGACTATATAAAATGGGAACAACAGCAGTCTAATAACATCCCACTTAAATACTGATTGTCTAGAGAATACTATATCAGTCGTTAGAAAAAACAGAGGATCATATGAAAGAAATGCATCTGCATTCCGCCTACATAAAACTTTAAAACAGATGAGTTTCTATAATACAATTGCTCCTAATACAACTTCATATGAAACATCAGATTCATGACTTCTTTTAAATATGGCCGATGTTGAACACACCGAATTCAATGAAGATTCCAATGCTTGCGAGTTTGGCGATTTTGATGTGGAGGATTTAACAATATCAGAGACAGTTCCAACTATGCAAGATATGGCAATACATTATTTTTCGGGGTTTATTTCTCATGCTATTTTAAAGAAAACCCATTGTAGAACATGCAAATTATTTATGTGCAAAGAGGGTCAAATCTAGTCCGCTACAAAAGCCGAGGGTGTTATTGAAGCTCGTCAATATGAGGATACTATTAATGGTGGTTTAGTCATTCCTACTACACATTTTGTAGAGTTAACTGAACGAATTATAGAGTGTTTTGAGTAACGTTTTCAAACTCTATGCTTCGAACAAAATTTCCTCAATACTCTTTTAAATTTTTGTACGAACCAATTTGAGCTTCCATGTTCCATTGAAGAGCACAATCAAGAATTGATCAAGCACACCATGCGGGTCTTTTATGTGCGAAAAAAAAGTAATTAACTCCAAGGCAAAATACACGAAAAGAAAACTAAAAAAATTTGATATACATACTTAATCATATATAACAGTGTTATTAGTACTGTGCAAGTGCATACATATTTGTTAATAGTGTTGTTTTATTTTTATGCGTTTCTTAGAATTATATAAATGAATTTGAACTGTGCATTTATTATTTTATTTATTTTTTAAATACCTACCTACATACCTATCAAAATAAAATTAACAATTGTACCTTTGTTATATAAAAATAAAAGCACAATTATCAGAAAAGGTTCTCAGCTCAATTTGCATTTATTTGGCCATGTTTAACTTCAAAATAATAATTTGAAATCAGGTAATCGTACCTAGGTATGTACTAGGTACATATTGATTTCCTATACATTTTAATATTATCTGATCTTGTGTGATTATTAATGGCAGAGTAAAAAGAAATTGCAAAATGATGCATGCACCTGAATAGGTATGTACATTATAAACATATAGATATGTAGGTACCTATGCACCTACATTACATACTTTGAAAACAAAATAATATCTAGCTATAATTATTCATATCTGCAATCATATGATAGCTATGTAAAGGGTTTTCCAACAGGGACGCTATAAAAGTAGAGCGACAGGGACAGCAAACGACGCCGAATTTCTTGCCGTTCTTTTGACATTTCTCTTCAGTAAGGTTTGCCATTTCCTGATAGAAAGATATACGAGCCAACAACGAGTCGAGATTATTAAAATTTACTACCGAAACTCGGAGTCAGTGGCCTCAACGTGTTATCTCACGTGGAAACCGTTTTATCTCACGAAATGGTCCAGTCGCTTGGCCGCCTCGGTCGTGCGATTTGACGCCGTTAGACTATTTCCTGTGGGGCTACGTCAAGTCTATGGTCTATGCCAACAAGCCAACGACGATTGATGAACTTCGTACAAATATCGAACGTGAAATTGCAGCAATATCGGCCGATTTATGCTTGAAAACCGTCGAAAATTGGGTTCAGCGTCTGGACTTCTCCAAGCGTGCCCGTGGTGGCCATGCAAAAGAAATTGAGTTCCATACATAATGGCATCGAACGTACTTTCACAGGAATAAAGCATTTCATTGATATCCAAAACCGTTTTTGTTTTATTAAAAAAAAAACTTTTGTTGCGCTCTTATTGAAAAACCCTTTATTTGATTTTTATGATCGCAATGAACATGAAAACAACATTTTCAAATCGGATAGCTAGGTAGCGCAATGGTAGTGCAATCAGAAATAACACTTGTCAAAATATCATTTATCAGTAAACCCCGTAGCAAATAAAAAAAACACTCCAATAAAACTCTAACAAAAATTCCAAAATTAAAAACGAAATAAAAACAATAGAAGCGTAACGACAGCAACGATAAGTATGAAGAATATCCTACTTTAAACTGGGTTAATAACAAAAAATTACAAATCCAGCATACCTTGAGGGATATTTTTGTTGGGATATTATACATTTTCGTTTTTATCCAATCCATTTCACAAACCCGCACAAGCGATTACAGCGGCGTATGGACCGCGTAGCGGATGTTTGCTTCGGTGCCGTTTCTATTTGTAGTTATTCAATGATTATGTATCTACCTACCTATATAGATACTTGATTGCAATCATGCCATAAGAGAACCAAATACATACCATACTAAGTCTCCTATAATTTCAGTTACCAAATCAAATTCTCCCACCCGAAATTGTCAGTAAGCTTTCAACGTTTAAGAAAGCTCTGTAATTTAATCGGTTGCGAAAAAAACAAACAAATCTATCGGAGATAAAACCCACTTGCGGATGGTGTACATATAGACTAATCAAAATGGTTTGCTTATTGTGAATTGGACAATATGAAATAAAGCAAATTTATATTCAAATAATAACAGCGGGTGTGGTTTAATGTACATCTTTAGCTACTAAATTTTATTGCAATCAACTTTAAAAACGAAGCGTAGGTACATGAGTTTCAAATTTTATCAGTCAACTGTTTTGGCGGATCCCGCGTAATAAAGAACAGAAATTGCGAATTATTGACTGCCGTACTGATCGACTGTACGACGACTATTTATCTTTTTCTTTCGTAGTTCAGTAAACTTCGTCAGTCGTCGCAGCTTTATTTATTTGACAAAGTGTCATTGAAACTGAGAAAACAAATAAGTTTTTGGTTAGATTTCGCTGTTGATGCGACACGAAAATTATCATAAAATGCAAATTGATAAACGAAAAATTTCGCTCTACTTTCCGTTTTGCCATACGCGTCGCTGTTCCACTGCGATATGATGCTGAGTCGGATAGTTGTACTTGATTTTCAGGTAGATGGACCACTCATTTCCGCGGGACAATAATTTCCTGCGAAATTTTGGAATTTCAGTTTTGTTTATAACTTCGGTGACCGTTGGACTTGAAATGGATCTTGAAATTGTTGACTATTAAATTTAGATTGTAACTTGATTGAAGCATTTTTATTAAATTTTTTTTATTTGATATAAAAAGTTTTTGAAGCAAATTCAATTCAGTTTTGTTGGTGTATTCGATGGAACTCCCCAAACATATTTTCCGCTACCTTTTTGGAGACCACAAGAAAATTCCGTTTCGATAATTGGTTGGAAATTTTGGTCAGTAAACCTATAAAGGAAAAATTGGCGGCGATACAATAAACTTCAAGTGTTGCTTTCATGGGTTCATGCTTCGAATAGCCAAAGCCGGCGGCAGGCGTTGCCGCTACACAAAAATATTTCGTGCAGTGGCAACAAAAAAGTAGATACGAGTACCATTTTGAAAAGTTCGTTGAAAAATCCAATTTTTGGACTTACATATTTAATTACACAAGTTTTAGGGAAAATCATCTTCAGAGATGAAAGGCATTTTTGGTTAAACGGCTACGTGAATAAGCAAAATATGCGTTACTGGATAGGTGCGAACCCTCGTGTGCTTTATGAAACAGCAATTCATCCGCAAAAAGTCACTGTTTGGTGCGGTTTTCATGCCGGTGGCGTCATTGGGCCGTTTTCTTTCGTCGATGAAAATAACAGTCACGTTACGGTAAATGGTATTCGCTACAGAGAAGTGTTGGAACGTTATTTCTTTAAGCAATTGCATGAACTGGACATCAGTGGAATGTGGTCCCGACAAGACGGTGCCACTAGCCACACAGCGGGTGCAACAATCGAGTTATTGAAGTCTCAGTTCGGTGAACGTTTTATCCCAAGAAACGGACCCGTCTATTGACTGAGATCGTGTGATTTAACGCCTCTAGAATTTTTTTTAGGGGCTACAATAAATCATTGGTCTATGCCAACAAGCCGGCGACGTTGGAGGAGCTCAGAGCCAATATTGAACGAGAAATAGTCATCGTGTTGTCGTGGGGTACACATCACAAAAAATTAGCTCCGTAAGTTAAAATGAATTGTTTAGTGTGTAAACAAAAAATAGATCGTAATTGCCCTGCAAAAATAAATTGTGGTGACTGCAAACACATTTTTCATTCAAACTGTGTTAATATCGCTAAAGATGATGCTGAATTCTATAAATCAAGTGGTAATGCATATCAGTGCGATAAGTGTCCAGTTTCACGAAGACACTCTCCGCATGATCAAATGCCAGTAACATCCAAGAAGCGCACCAACAACAACGCTCCATCAAAAGCTAGTACTATACCAAGAGAATCCAGCACTCAGCCGTCAATTAGAGAGTCATCTAACAGTGACATCAATATCGAGAGCCAATGTACTCTCCAGATGATATATGCTAAACTATCAAAATTGGAAAACTGTAACACCCGCTTTCTCCAAGAATTGGCCGAATTGAGGAAAGAGAACGAAGAGCTTAGAGCAAAACTGCAAAGTCTAGAGTCCAAATTAAATTGGCAACAACAAGAATCGCTAGTGAACTCTATAGACATTGTTGGTGTCACAAATGTAAATGACACCAATGCAATGGAAAAGGCAAAACTAATTTTCAGTGATGCCCTATCTACAGATGTTGCTGACTGTGAAATTGTGAGTTGCTATGTTAAAAAAATGTGCTCAAAATCTCAGCCTAAGCCAATCACCTGTGTTAAGTTTTCTAACCTTACAACGAATCAACGCATAATGTGCGCCGAGTTTGGCACCAAGCTGTCTTGTCGAAAATGCGTGCATTTGGAATCGATGATACCTTTCTTCAATGGATTAGAAACTACCTTTCGGACTGTTAAATTCAAGTTGTTTTGGACGGTTTCAAGTCTGCAGCTCACCAAATAAATGCTGGTGTTCTCCAAGGCTCTGTTTTGTCTCCGACTCTCTTTCTCATTTTTATAAATGATCTCCTGTCTACTACCTCTAATCCAATCCACACCTTTGCCGATGACAGTACCCTCAGCTTCTCATATTCGTTTCTTGGTTCACGCCCCTCATCTTCGGGTGTGGAATTGGAACTGCAACGTATGTTAAGCTCATTAAATTCCGATCTCGACAGCATAACTCAGTGGGGTGTAACTAATAGAGTGGAATTTAATGCTTCTAAAACGCAATGCTGTCTTCTGTCATTAAAGCAAAACCCTAACAACATGCCATTGTCCATGAATGGTACTTGCATCGTTGAAACCGAACGGCTTTCCATTCTCGGTATGTGTGTTAATGACAACCTTCGTTGGAATGACCACGTATTCGATGTCGCCAAGAAAGCTGCGAAATGCCTAGGCTTCCTTAAGCGCTGCAAGAAATATTTCACCTCTTCTGATCTGGCTACTATTTATAAGGCGTTTATCCGCCCAAAACTTGAGTACAATGCGCATATCTGGTCTGGTGGTCCAATTACTTATTTGGAGCTACTTGACAGGATCCAAAAACGCGCGATAAAACTCATTGGTGACTGTAACATTGCGAGATCGCTTGACTGTCTTAGTCATCGTCGCAATGTCTCTTGTCTCTCGTTATTTTATCGTTATTTCCACCATAAGTGCTCAAACGAAATAGCCAGTTGCATTCCACCCCTAGAACATTTCAACCGCAATACCCGCCATGCCAGGAATGCGCATCAGTTTACACTTAAGCCTGTATTCGGATGTACAGTGAAATACAAGGAATCTTTCCTTAGCCGTACAATACGAATGTGGAATGCTCTTCCCCTCTCCATTTTTCCTACACATTATAATCTACAAACATTTAAAACCAACGTGCATCGGCATCTCTCCCTATCTTCTAACCCTAATTTCTTTAACACCCGCGCTGTGTAGCTAATACATTATAAGGGTATCCAAAAATCCCTTTAGTGCGTGTCCATTATAAAAAAAAGAGGGCAAACAAAAACAAACTCATCGTGGTTGACCTCTCCAGCGGGGACGTAAGCAGAAGCAACAGCAAGAACAACAAAGGAAGCCGCATATTTGTCAACGACTCCCTTACTCGTTACACGCAAGCTCTTTTAATGAAGACGAAAGAGATAGCAAAGGAAAAAGGTGCAAAATACGTAGGGTTTAGTAAAAATCAAATTTTATTAAGAAAATAAGATGGTGGAAGAGTTATCTCTATTAGATCATTTAGTGATATCTCACTCATTTGAGTTTGTCTTCTTGTCTTTTTCCTTTTGAATTTAGTATTTAGTATCCTTGCCCAAAGCAAACCTCACTGTGATGCTGTTCTAACTAATATAGTTCTTATTGCAATGAAAAATTATTTATTGTTCATCAAAATATTAGAAGTCTGAGAGAAAACTTTTCTGCGCTCGTCGCACATTAACTCGTTTGCATGTGTTCCGGATATTGTGTTCTTGTCTTGGATCTATGAGGTTTAAGAAAATGATTACTTCCTTTCAGTTTCTATGCTTAAACAAACGAAAATTAGTAGGTGGCGTTGGCTGCTTTATAAAGAACACTTATAGAATCATTGATGTTTACAAAGTTGATTGTCCTAGTGCAGACGTCTATCGAAATAAATAATGAAATGTTTGCTTTTTATGTGTTTATAGATTGCAGATGTTTAATGTGACGATGTTTATTAATGATTTTTCTATTGTGCTAGATAGGGAAAAATCCAAAAACTAATGGTTGTAGGTGATTTTAATGTTGATTGTCTAGATGAAAGTCCTACGGTATCAAATTATCTTTCTGTGTTAGCTTTAAATGGCTTGATAAACTTCATCAATGTGCCTACTAGGCCTGCTTTAGGTACTTGTTTAGACCATATATATGAACGTTTTCGAGATGTTGCTTCCATAGAGTGTGAATATTGTGTTTTTGATTTTTTGATTACTGACCATTCCATGGCCGGCGTTCTATTTAACGTAAAATCTAAAAACAATAGCCCAATTCAGAAACGTGTAACTCAATCAATATGTTGCAAGTGCCAAACTATCGAACCACCGCATATAAAGATTCATATTCAGTTATATGTAATCGTTTATTTAATGTCCTCCCGGAAGAAATCCGATGTGTTCACATGTCCGAATGTTTTCTAAAGCGCGTACAAAATTGGCTGTTTTCTCATGATTATTATAGTTTAGACTCTCTTACTTCTAATATTTTGATCTAACTTTTGTCTCAACTTTTGATCTTAGTATATAGATTACCTTAATTTTGCATCCTTTATGAAGTGATAAATTATTGATACCATGTTCAATGAATTAAATCGCCTGAAAATTGCTTTTTCTATATTTTTTGTTCATCACCCCACCCCATCTGATTGTATTGTTCCTTTTGAAGTGGCATTCAACACTACATATTTGAACTCACTCTGTATAAAATATCGAATGCCACCAGAATTTTTTTTCCTTAATTTGTTTCTTACTTAGCTTGTAACATATAGAATTTTTATATGAATTTGTATTTTATATTATATTTTTTTGAGATAACTCAAGTAGGTTGCATTTTATTTAAAAAAAAAAAAGTTGTCAAGTCCTTATCCCATATGTTCGTGTGGTGCTGGGATCACTGTTTTCGAAAATTCTTATTTATGGACCGGTTTGACTTAAATTTTACCTCTAAATAAAAAGAAAATCTTTAGCAAAATTGGAATCTGATAGGTGGCACTGGGGTGGAGATAATTACGAAAATATAGTTTTCCCTCTAAATAATTTTCATATTAACAATATTAAATTCAAATGTTGTAATATGAATGCACTTTTTTATTTTTTTGTATTTCACCTTACTTTAATACTGTAATTTTTGTATTTTTCTGTCCTATGTTTCCATTTTTTATTGCCAGTCAGGTTTTTTTGGGATGGTCGTTCCAGTCACGTTTGACAGAGTCTTTTGCCAGGGAGGATTTTCTTGTTGTTTCCTGTACATTTTTACTTTTGCGTCAATGAATGGGAATTTTTCCAGTAGCGATGGTAGAAATGATAAATTGCGGGTTTTAATTAATATTTTTTGTAAACAGCGCGATGGACTACGTATATGTCACATTAATGCACAGAGTTTGTTTGGTAAGATCGACGAATTCAGAAATCTGTTTGTTGGCTCTGACGTAGATATCGTGTGTGTTTCCGAGACCTGGTTTTCGCCTTTGGTTAAAAATCAAATATATGACATGACTGGTTATAGATTATTTCGAGCCGATAGACATGATCGAGTTGGTGGTGGTGCAGCCATTTATGTGCGATCTGCTGTTAGGTGTTATCCGGTTGAAAAGTCATCACCTGGAAGTTCAATGCAGTATTACTTTCTTGAAATACGTAATGAAAATAGTACATGCCTCCTTGGAGTTTGCTATCGGCCGAATAGTCATATAGATATAACACCGCTGTATACGATTCTTGAAAAATATTCAACCCTATTCACACACAACATTGTGTGTGGAGACTTCAATTGTAACATGCTCAACAAGGGGATTTCATCTTCATTTGTTGAAAATATGAAATCTCTTGGGCTGAATATTGTAAACACGGTCGCCCCTACTCATTTTACTAGCAACAGTAGTACTCTACTCGATTTATTTGTAGCAAGTGAATGTGCGAGAGATGTCTTTTTTAACCAAACCTCAGCGCCTATGTTCTCAAAGCACGACCTTATCTTTGCCACCTTCAATTTTATGTGTTGCAAGCAATCGCTCCCTTGTGTCTTTAGAGATTTCAGGTCATTAAATCTTGATCTCCTTCATTATGATTTGCTTAGAGTAAGCTGGCAGCAGTGGTGCAATGAAGTGTCGCCCGATGAACAGATTAACAAATTTAATAATATTATAATATCCCTGTTTAATCGACATGTTCCTATTAAAACACTAACGGCCAAATATAAAGTGAATTCATGGTTTACGGCTGAAATAGTCCAACTAATATTTAAACGTGACGTAGCATTTAGAAGATGGAAGCGTTTTAAGCTGCCCATATTGCACAAAAGTTTCCAGATGCTAAGAAATTTGGCAAATTTAAAAATACGTAAAGCAAAGAAAAAGTTTTACTCTAAGCGACTGGATATTAACTTGCCATCGAAGACCTTATGGAATAACGTTCGTGAAATAGGTGTTGGTGGGCGTAGCGATTTTGACTTCAGAATACTGATCTTAATGAGCTTAACAACGAGTTTGTCAAAACTCATTCACCAGCCAGTGCTAACGCATGGTCAGTTGAATCATCTAATGATTCCAGCATGTCTGAATTTGAGTTTTCGTGTGTTGAGCCAACTGATATAGTTAAAGCTATTATGAGTATCAAATCGAAGTCTGTGGGTCTCGACGAAATACATCCTTGTTTTGTTAAGATTATACTACCTCACATCCTTCCTCTACTTACACGCATTTTCAATACTATACTCATGACCTCCTGTTTCCCAAGTGTCTGGAAGATTGCAAAAATAGTCCCCATTCTAAAAAAAGCGGGAACTTCACAATTGTCCCCTGAATTCAGACCCATATCCATTTTGCCGTTTTTATCAAAAGTTATGGAGAGACTTATCCATCATCAGATGTCATCTTATTTACAGCGTAATGCCCTACTATGTAGGTACCAATCTGGCTTTAGGTTGCAACACAGTTGTACTTCTGCGCTGTTAAAAGTGTCAGATGACATAAGGTCATCTCTAGATAAAGATCATATCACTTTTCTGACTTTGTTGGAGTTCTCTAAAGCTTTTGACACTGTGAGTCACTCTCAACTTGTCTTTAAACTTAGAACTTCTTTCAATTTCTCAATGAGCGCTGCAAAATTGATTTCCTCTTACTTGTCAGGCAGGAGTCAAGCTGTCGTAGTAAATGATAGAATGTCAGATTTCATAACAACTTTTATGGGGGTACCACAGGGATCTATCTTGGGTCCTCTACTGTTTTCAGTTTTCATTAATGATCTGCCTGGTTGTTTAACTCACTCTTCAGTTCATATGTATGCGGACGATGTTCAAATGTATTTAAGCTGTAAGTACGGACTTATTGAGGATGCAGTTGCTAAACTAAATGAAGATCTTGATAGTATTAACCTTTGGTCCGAAAGAAATTGCTTACAGCTAAATCCTAAGAAATCGAAATGCTTGGTTATATCCAAAAATGCCGTGGATACAGTTTGTTTACCAATTGTTAGTTTAGGCAATGATATAATTGAATTTACTAATAAAGCCAAGAATCTGGGGATTTGGTTTAACTCTCGATTAAGATGGGATGATCATGTTGGTACCGTTATAGGAAAGATATATGGGTGTTTAAGAAATTTGTCTATGTCACAACACTTTACGCCCCTAAGCACAAGATTGATGCTTGCTAAAGCCCTAATTGTTCCAATTATTAGTTTTGGTTGCGAAGTTTATTGTAACTGTTCGGCGGAAACCAAGAGAAAACTTGATATTGCATTTAACAACGTTACTCGTTACGTTTATGAACTGAGGCGCTATGATCACATATCGACATTCAAAAAGAAAATTCTTGGATGTACTTTGGATGTGTACTTAGAATATTGTACTTTAAAATATTTGCATAAAATCATTGTAACTAAACAACCTGCTTATCTGTATGAAAAACTTCGTTTTTCTAATTAATCACGATCTCTGAGCTTAATTCCTCCGCGCACTACCTGTGTAACTACTGATAGGCAATTTTTTATTCACGCTATTCGCTTATGGAATTTACTTCCTCTCGGTATTAGACGACTTTGTTTTGTGGGTGGTTTTGCTGATTCTCTCTTCACATATTTGGCTGGCAATAATAGGATAAATGGATCGTAGGGTTTAGGATAGGTTTATTTTCATAAATTTATAATATTCAATTGCACACTAAATGTAAACACCTTTTTTTTTTGTTTCCTTGTTTTTACAATCAATTTATTTAAAATAATTTCATTTTGATCACATCTACACTTTATAGATACTAAGTTGTAATCTTTTGTATATGGTTGTTTAATTAAATAAATAAATATCTAAATAATATCTAAAATAGTTTTGTACAGACACAAAAACTTCCGACAGGTGGCGCTGGTTGTCAAAACTATTTATACACTTATATACATTTGACTTTTCAGTATTACATATTCCATATTATATAAAAATCAATTGCCGTGCGTTTGTCTTGAAAAATCTCGAGAACGGGTCGACCGATTTGAATGATTCTTTTTTGGTTTTGTTCGTGTCAATACTAGGTTGGAAAAAATCGAAATAATACAAAGGAAATGACGAAAAATTGAAATTTGAGTTGTGTACGGGATTTAATAGGGAGAATGATAAGAAGGATATATCAATGATTGAGATGGCGTTGCGAGATCAATTTATCAACAGTTCTGATATTTGTTTGTTCATTACTCATCGTCTTTTCTCTGCGGTTGCATCTTTTTTCGCGAATCGGATATCGGAAAGTTGTTTTTCTCACCACGAATTGGTAATTTCGAAAAAAAATGGTGTGATAGTAAATGAAAAGTGACTTCTATGTTGTATCTTTATATGAAAAAATGTACGCTTCTGGTACGGGCGAGCCGATAGACCGATTGAAACCAAACTTGAACGAAATGTTACTTTAGTCTGCAGGAAAGTTTCTCTTAAGCTTAATTTCAATAGGTCTTGATATTTCAATTTTTCGAATTTATTGTGTGATTTGGTTCAAATTCACAAAATAAATTTCTTACATAAAAATAATTTTTGCTGATAAAATTTGGATGCGCTAAGTGGCGGAAGAGTTATTTACTTAAAAACTACATTTACGAATATTTGCTCATATCAGAAAGGATAATTATGTTGAATTCTGATAGGTTTCACTGTATTTCCACTTTTGTATTTGTTTGTAAAAATGATATTTTTCCAAAATGTCATTTGAATCCGCACGGTATTTCTGTGTTCAATGTTATTTGACTAAGAGGTGCCGATTTTGCGGCATGTGAAAAATGTTTGGAATTCCAAATTCATTAACTATCTTTATTTAAATTTAACTATCCCGCTTTACGAATAGTAATAATTGGTGGGACAGCTATTTTCGCTCTTTCTGAATTGATAAAGTCGCAGATACTTGTTTGAAAATGAGACACTATTCGTGACTTTTCAATTTTATGGAAATTTAGTTTGGAGGCGAAGAGTTTTCCAATGGTAAGTTTGGTATCTAATTATTCAATAATCTGTGCCGGTGGTGACACCAATTGCAGCACTAATTGTCTGATCAGAGAGATCAAATACTTAGAACGTTTCAGAACCAGCTTTGGCCAGTTCTAATTTGTTGCTGGACACGTATTGCCATTTGTCCGCTTAAGGTTAATTTTCTCGATGACATCGCTCTTTAACATGTATCAATTCGAATTCCTAAGGGACCTTAGAAACCCCTACACAAACCTATATTTAATATCATTCTACGTTTTCCTAGTTGTAACACCTAATAGTAGTCAATGAAATACGTCCAAAATGTCATTGCATTTATGTATTGAATTGGAAAATGCCTGCGCTGTATATACACACTATAAGGGTACTACTGTATCAATTACAGAAAAAGAAGCCCCTTTAGCGCACGCTTATTATAAAAAAAGCCTTTGTCAGGTATAGAAGGGGCAGTATAGTTCCATGTTTGGCGAGGTAATCAGCCCTACAATTACCTGGAATATCTCTGTGCCCCGGCACGTAATACAGGTGAATGTTATTTCCACGGGAGATGATCCGCAGTCTAGGACTACGATGGAGTTTGGAAATACAGTAGCCAGAAAAGTAAAAGTAGATTAGAGTTAGATGCGAAATCAAAAACAAAATACCTAACGAAATAAAAAGCTTGGAGTTTCATTTTATGCAATAACTTTCGGCATTTGGCATCAGTGCCCCGCGAAATCTAACGAGGATGGTGTAGGGGAGACACTCCTCTATTATCCCTTCTCACACCCACGGCCTTCGGTGTTAGGGTTGCCTTCATTTTTAGTAGGGGTCCATTAAACAAAAACTTTGTCACTTATTGTGAGCACCCATCCATTGCACTATTCGATAAAATCAACTGCAGCTGTCTTATGCTGGTGCCTTTGTAAAGGACAATAAAATAAAGCACCAAGCTCATGACAAAAATAATTAACATTGAAGGAAATTTTCTACGAATAAATGGATTGCTTCAGATGGTGTTTGAGTTTGAGTGCAACTACTCAATTAATTGACAGCTTCATTGTTTTACAATAATTAAACGGTTATATAGGTTTCTGCACAGTTAACAAAGCCAAGAAAGAGCAAGGAAAGTTTTAAATGTCCCAAGGACTCCGCACATTTTTCATTTTCATTGTCAAAAGAGGAATGTACCTTCATACAAAGTTGCTGCATTTGGTACAATTGGTAGTATGCCTCATTCAAGTTCCATATTTTGTTCAGTCTCGTTTGAGAATGATTCTTGAATGAAAATGGTTTCTTAATTTTTCTTTGTGAGCGCGTGACAAAGGTGTGTGTTTTCAAATTAAGTTTGGCGTGGTTGAGGTGAGCAGTTACGTCTTTTGAGATGATGGAAGAAAGCAATTTAGCGGAGGTGAAGCAAGCTGTATACAAATGAGACTGTCACTATCAAATGGACTGATCTGTGCTGTTGATAAGTTAGTATGTCCTTCAATTAACTTTGTCAAGTTGATGCATGGAAAACAACACTGGATGCCAAGAGCTTGCTTATATTAAAAAATAGATTTTTCTTTGAATAAAACTTTCATTGCAGATTGAGAAATATAATTGATGTCTCAATCTTTTGATTATCCGACTTGAAGTGCGGTTTTAATTGAAAAATTAAAGTATTTGTAGACAATGAAATAGTTGAAAATAAAATATGATGAGTATCTTTTTCAACTTTAACGGTGTGGTAATTATCTGGATTGAAGTTAGGTAGGAAGGAAGATAACTCTGCTACTTGTCTGTCTGTGGCGTTCGCCTGTTCGGCTCAAAAACTATAAGCAGGCTTTCAGATTTCGTATCACTGAGGAGACACCTATTTCTCAGAAAGATTACAAGCTATTAGTAGCGCAATGGCCTTCATTCCCGCATCGTTCACTGGATAAATATTTCGGTAGTAAGACTGATACTTATTTACGGTGTGGTTGCCTAAGACATAGGTGACAAGCTTAACAAAGCCCAACGATCAGCTTGTTTGTGTATAAGCGGAGCACTTAAAACCACTCATTCCACAGCACTGGACAAAGCAACCTCTCAGTGGACTATTGGATTTTTTCTGTTTTTTTTTTAGTGATTTATGGTTTTTAATCTGTAGCTATGATTATATGGAGTTAGGATTATGTCTTATAAAAAGTCATTGTCATAGGTAATGCATTTCCATCACAGGTAGTGAAAGTGATTTTTAAATAACAGGTCGCGTTCACAGGTAGTGATTATTTGCTCAACCTCCAGTGTTTGTCCTCTTATTTGAACTCTTTATCTGGTGTTCTTTGCGATAATAGGTGCGTTTCTTTGAGAAATGTATCCACAGGAGAGCTCGAATTTCACGTTAAACAACAACAACATTGTATCGCCAACAATACTTGGGAAAGCTGTCGATAGCATCTACAGCAGGGCTGCTTTGGATACATGCTGCAAATACATAAGATAATTTTTCCAATGTATATTTCATTGAAATCATAAAATCGTTTTTGTCTTCAAGAAAATGTCTTGGGTCTATCAACAAATGTCTTTCTCAACTCTTTGTTTGTGTTTCAGGGGTTGCTCAGGGTTCAGTCCTTGGTCCAATCCTCTAAAATGTGTTTACATCTGATTTTCCAAGACTTCATAATTGTGAAATAGCTATTTTTGCTGACGACACTTGTATTTATTTAACAGATTCAATTGCTTCCACTATTGGAACTAACTAATCTAAGTTGAGTAGTAACAACAAATTACTGATTTATAAAGCGATTTTTCAAGCGATTTTGTTTTACAGATCGCCTGCTTGGGACTTCGAATTTCACAAAATAAGCTCTTGAAAATGATGTTAAATCTTCCATGGCGCTTTTCAAACAACTGAATACAGTGAACTATAAATCGTTGATTTCCCTAAGGGGACTTTTGTATTAACAAACCGATAAGAGTTTTTGGCTTATCCAAAACCTGCATTGATCATATCTTTGTTAGACTGGAACGAAATAAAGATATACCATTGTTCAGTTCCATAGCCGATTTAAGAATCTCTGATCATTATATCACATAACTTATCTTCCATTTAAAAATAGTGGAGTCACCCCAAAATGGCATTTCCGTCAAGCCTAATAATCGTGTCAACTTTGAGAAATTTTATGAGCTCCTGTGTCAGGTAATTTGGTTAGAAGGTTTTTTTATGAAAATAACACCTCTTCTTAATAATTTTGTAAATATCTTAAATTTCTATGGTGGGATGTGCACAGAAGTGGCAGGGAGTATAAATTACAAATTGGAAAGACTCAAACCATAACTTTCAATACTGTGAACAAAATTGAGCGAAAGAATAAAGTGCGCTTAACATCTATAAAAACGTTCACAAAATATTGATTTATTGTAGGGAAATTGAGAGTGAAGTACTTTTATGTAAAGAAATGTTTCACATAAATACATTTTTTAGAGCTTACCGTGACTGAACCTTCTAATAGAGATATATCTTCAGGGCCTTTCCCGTGTCTGAATCTTCACAATAAATGTATGGTAAGTTCGGATAATATTGCGAATACCTGGCAGATGCCGGCCTTTTGTTTGATGTTTTAACGGATGATTGCATCAATTGTGATAATTAACATCAACAGTTTTTTCTTATTAGCCAATCTCTTCATTTGGTTCTTATAGAAAAATTATGTTATTAGATAATTCTAATTCAATAGCAATAGCTTATTTCAATTGCTTTTTAAAAAATATACCCGTTAATATTGATTTTGCTTTAGCTTATATCTCATATTATATCTTATATCTTTTCAATGGTGTCTTTCCAGAGTGCCTTAAAATACCGATTGATATAATTATGTTCTAAGAAGGTGATCGAAAAGAGATAAATAATCAATATATATAAATAATAACAGACCCTTGTCTCTAATTTCAGTTGTTTCTTAAACATTTGAAAAGTTTTTAAAAAGAGGAGTTGTTGGGTTCTTAGAAAAATAATATTTTTTAATCCAAGTCAGTATGGGCTCAGGCAAACAAATCTACGAAGGGTGCTATGTTGAACTCTTGTTCTGAATTTTATGACAGTATCAATAGACGACAATGGACTGTTTCTCTCTTTATTAATGTAAGAAAGGCATTTGATATTGTTTCTTGCTACGCTGGTTTGATTCATATCTTAAAGGAAGGACACAAAGAGTATTGATTTTTTTCTCAACCGTAGAGAGGTAAAACTATTGGGTTTGCTGATGACACTGCTTGCGTTAAATTCGTTTCAATCACATTAGATTTGGTCGCGGATAATAATCATTGGTTTCTAATGCTCAAACTTGTCCTTAGTGACAAGACAAAAATTATGACTTTAAATCAACATTTGCTTGGCCTTTGTTTCCCCCAAGTTTATATTCCAAACTTTTGAAAATAATAATGTGTTAATAAATTCCAATACATGTTGTTGAAATAGTTGCTGCACTACATCAAATGAAAATTTGATGTGCTCAACGAACTGTATTGATTTAACAAAATCGATGAGTTTAAATACAGGATGCCGCAACAAAACTGCCTTTTATTAAATGCGCGTAATTCAGGCTGTAAGGGTCAAAGCGGGGCGGGAGTAGTCGCGTTCGACAGACGTGGTTCTAAAGTTTTGTTTTCTTCCCGGTTAGTCGTCATCATGCGTTCCGTTTGCCGTTGAAGTGAACCGGAAATTAATTTTTACAAGGTCACTAATTTCAGACAAACCTCGAGTTTGACATGACGTCCCTCGATTACTCAGATTACATGAGAACAATTTAGGGAGAGCAATCCCCACGGCGTTCTAGGCGCAAACCTGCATCTGCCCTTAGACTTTCCCATCATTGAGTGTGGCGAATTATTCACAATGAATTTCATTATTATCCATATAAGTCTCCGCACACGACTTTAAAACTCGGAGAAACGCATGTACATGAATGCATGAACGCGCTCCTCTAAGGGGTCCCGAGAACGAAATACAGTCAAAATCGCTTATAACCACATCGGATATAACGACGTATCGGTTACAACGACCAAATTCTTAGGTCCCGAATCAGCGCCATTGTAATTCCATTGAACGACAATCGCTTATAACGACATCGCTTATAACGACATATCGCTTACAACGACCGATTTTACCCTTTTTTTAAATTTAATATCGGTTATAACGACTAAAATCGACGCAGCTGTTGGCGCACCTGATTTTTTTTCTAGAACGGTAAACTGATTCTCTGTAGATGCGATGTATCTAAGTTTTTAGAGTCTGCGATATGTTCAGGGTTGCGTAAGTGTCAGATTTCTCGAGTTTTTTACATTTTACTGTAAAAAAGCGTATAAAAATGTATAAAGGCGTATAAAAGTGTATAAAAGTGTATAATAGTGTAAAATAGTGTATAAAAGTGTATGAAACGGTATAAAAATGTATTAAACTGTATAAAAGTGTATAAAAGTTTACATGTATTAGTGCATATTCCCTTTCTCACCAAGAGAATAAGACCAGAAAACACAGCATGCCTAAACGTAACCGTAAAGTACCCTATTTTTTCTGGAAAATCTTCACTTTTTTGCTTTATGTTCATTTACTACTCACTAAAAATGAAAGAATCGAATAAATCAGAGCTATATTAAAAATCAAAATATATTTTTTTTTTATTTTTTTACATTTTTTCCAGTTTTATACCTTTTCTTTGCTTTTATACACTTTTATACACCAGCTAAATTTTTTAAAAGTATAATACACACTTTTGTACACGTAAAAAAGTGTGTATAATACGCCGACTTTTATACAACCCTGGATATGTTACAGTTACCGTTTGTAGACGTTATTTTTTTGCTTTTGCGTTTATTGTGTTTGTTCTACGTTGGGGAAGTTTTACTCAGTGCAAATTTTTCAGTGTGACAAGTGGTTGCAGAAGTTTAATTTAATTTTGTGAGGCGAAAAGTTGTACATTTTTATCGGAAAATGAATCAAAAAAGAAAAATCTGCACTAAGCAATTAGATATTTCCATTTTTTTTTTTTAAAACAGTAAACGTATATTTGTAAATGTGTATTCTTATTATTTTATGGCTCAAATTCAAAGGAAAATTCGGGGAAAAAACAAGTATATACATAGCTTGATATCGGTTATAGCGACCTATCGCTTATAACGACCAAATTCGTCAGTGCCTTGAAAGTCGTTATAACCGATTTTGACTGTATGTTTTTTAGAGATAAAGCCAATTTGTCTAGGTTTTTTTTGAAATCCAACATTTTTGTCCAAGGTTCAAGGACCCTACAAGACATAAAGGCAAATATCCGGGCAAAAATTCATAAACGCTCCTATGAGTAAGGGGCATGATTAGAGAAATCAATGCCGGGATCCCGGACGATTTTTGCTTTTAAACGATCCCGGGATTGCCAGTCACCAATCCCGGGATTTTCGGGATTGAAGACACTTTGAAAACACAACGCCAGACAATGCGTGGTCAGTTAAAAAAAAACGGTTATGTAAATAACAGGGTGGGTATAATCATACCCAGCCACACTCTCACCTGGTTAAAGGAGAAAGAGAAACACGTTCAGTTATCAGTTTGGTTTCTATTGTGTTTGTGGTGTTCTCGCATGCGTTTTAGATAAAGTACTAGTCCCTATAATTATTGTGTAATTTGAAAAATGTCAAGTGAAACTCATTTTACCAAGCATAAAAAAGATTGTGAATCTGACCCGTCACCAACAGTTTGGCATCAATTTTATACATCAAAAGATAGAAAAAGTGCACAGTGTAAAAAATGTAAGGCTGTGCTGAAGACTTTGGGAGGTTCAACTAAAGGCACACGCACTTATTAGCCATCCAAAAATTTAAAGTGGGAGGTGAACTGAGTATTGCTTTGACTAGTCGACAATCAAGAGAGAAGGAAACGGCAGGACCGGTTAAACGCAAAATGGATGATTACTTTTTAAAAACTGATACTGACACCCTGGGTAAAGTTTTGTCACGTATGACTGCTTTGGTCGACTGGCGTTTGCCACTTTTATTAAATCAGCAGACTTGAGAAAACTGCTGATTTCCAAAGGTTATACAGATTTACCTAAATCAACAGCGACAATTCGGAAACGTGTGGTTGACTATAGAATACCACAGAAATTAATAAATTAAAGCAGATGGATGAAAAATTTGGCTTGACATTCGATGAATGGACCTCCCATACCAATAAGAGATATGTACATGAACATTAATGTGCATTCGCGTAATAAAATCTTGAGTCTGGGA
The DNA here is from genome assembly GCA_949715645.1 of Portevinia maculata. Lineage (NCBI taxonomy): Eukaryota > Metazoa > Arthropoda > Insecta > Diptera > Syrphidae > Portevinia > Portevinia maculata. The sequence continues at coordinate 192,869,334 of OX454525.1, forward strand.
ATAATTCGTGTTTCTGCATCACTAAACGCGAAAATGTGTATAAAGCTGCTTAAGGATCGTCTCGCCCTTCACAACCTTGCTCTTGAAAAAGATATAGTCGCAATTGTCACTGATGAACCAAATGTTATGATAAGTGTGGGAAATCAACTTGACACCGAACATCAAATTTGCTTTGCGCACGGTATACATTACATTTTGCTGTTTGTGACGTCCTTTACAACAAAAAAGCATTAGTTGAAAACGAACTAGAATCAATTTTGGATGAATCAACAAACGATACAATGGATACTGAAGATGTAGACAATATCGGCCATGATATCGAGGATTTTGAGGACTCAAAAGCAGCTTTAGTTGTGATTTCCCCACATAATGCAATCGAACATGTTCCAGATTTCACAAACGAGCAAAATATAAATAAAGTCATTAAAATATGTTTAGGCTGAAAATGGAAAAGAGCTGTCATTACTTTTAGATTGCAAGACTAGGTGGAATAGCCTTTTGATTATGCTAGAACGATTCGTCCTTCTGAAAATTAGCAGTCAAAAGGCCTTAATTGATCTCAACCATTTTGCGCAGCTAATGCAGCATTAAGATTAAGATTTTGTTTCGATCAATTGGCCAGTAAAAATACAATTTTAGCCAAAAAAAATGACATAATCATTGTCAGAAAGAATCAAACAAAGACGTCGCACGGAATAAACTGGTTTGCTAAACTATTTTCAAAATCCACCAACACCAACACCATAAAAAAAAACAGATAAAATTAATTTCTCAATTTTTGTGAGCAATTATCGGAAGTTGATTTTTTTGTTAAAAAGATGACATACATTTTTGGTTTGAATTCTTTTTAAAAAAAAAAAATATTCTGTCCAATCCCGGGATATCCCGGGATTGAAAATTAGCTTCGGGATTGAAATCCCTAGGCATGACTAACGCCAGAAATCGGCTTATATCAGTGTTTGGACAATGGGGAGCGTGACCTACCTAATATTATTTTCAAAACTTTTTTATTACGACCTTGTTAAATCCAAGTTCCAAATGGACTTGTTTGCTCATATACCACCATCAAAAGCATATTTTAAGAACAATTTGAAAAAAAATCACTACAAGAATATAGATTTTAATTTTTTGTTGTTTCTAATATACTCTTTCTATTTTTTTTTTACTTTTATAAGGTCCTAAAAATATTTTTCTCAAGATACGGAATCTATTGAATCAGCGCTCTAGAATTTATGGCCTAAGTAATGAAAAACGACTTGTTATTACTCTAAATTACAACACTCACCAGTTCTTGAACTTTTTGACCTTCAATTTCAAAAGCTTGCATATCAATATTCGTATTGCATTTCTTAACTTTTCATTTTTGATTTTAATCAATTCAACAACATTCTCGGACTGATAATATAATATTTTTTGAATTCAAAGTACACTCGACAGCAAATAAACCGGGCCACCCGGTACGTTCAAACTCTGATTCGATTTTCTTTTAAAGTACAAAACATACAGGTAGGTAGGTAGAAGTGGCGGTTCGGCTTGAACCCAATTAGCACTTATTGCGCCTTTTTGTTACCACGACTCGTGTGACCTATGTTGTAGTGGTTGTAGAGCATTTGATGTGTGGCTATATCCAACCTGTGGAATTGAGAAAACGGATAAGATCTTGTATCCCTTTGCCCGAAATAGCGCTAAGGTCGTCGAAGAATGGTTGGTCCAGTGCCCGCAGTCTAGCTCTTGCTAGTGCCGGACATTCGCAGAAGAAATGGAAGAGCGTTTCTCTTTCGTTTACATTCCCGCAGCTTCGGCAGTGGGTGTTAAATGGGATACCTAGTTTGACCGCATGGTCTCCAATTGGCCAGTGCCCGGTGATTATCGCCGTCATTCTGGAGACTTCGGGCGGGTTCTGTTTAGAAGATCCCCTGTTCTTCCTTTGTCATAAATAGGCCATATCTTCCTCGATATGATGCAGTTAGTTAACCTTCTCCATTGAAGATTGGCTTTCTGCAGGAATTGTGAGTGTATTTGTGTCTTGACCGCACCTAGCGGAATGTGAACCCTTGCAGCGAGTGAGCCGTCCAGAGCTGAGCCCTGCCTGGCCAGCTCATCTGCACGCTCGTTTCCTGTTATGTTACTATGCCCTGGAACCCAGAGTAGTGTAACACTGAAACGTTCGCCCAGTCGCGCAAGCTCGTTCCGGCACTCCTGCACCAGTTTGGAGGATATGGTAGCCGAATCAATAGCTTCGATTGCGGCTTGGCTATCTATGAGGATAGCAATGTTTTGTTTGTACGCTGTGTCACGCCCTAGTTGCGTGCAGGCCTCTCGGATAGCCAGTAGTTCCGCCTGGAAAACGCTGGCAAAATCCGGCAGGCGAAGGGATATTGATATTTTTAGTGATTCCGAGTAGACACCGGCCCCCACACCACAGTTCATCTTAGAACCGTCGGTGTATATGACCGTGTCGAAATCTTTCACTACTTCGTCCCTCTTCCAACAAGCTCTGGAAGGGAAGCTTACTTGGAAGCCTTTTGTGAAGTTTAGTTTGGGTGTGATGTAGTCGGTTGGAAACGTGACCGTGCCTTCTGGTAGCGAGTCCAGAATGCTGCTGTGGCCGTATGGCCTTGCAGTCCAGCACCCCGATTCCCTGAGTCTTACCGCACTACATAGTGCGGTGTCTTTTGTGTGTAGGTCAAGAGGCAAAAGGTGCAAGAGCACAGTGAGGGCGTCCGTTGGGGCCGACCTCAGTGCACCCGTGGTGCCTATACAGGCTGTCCTTTGCAATCTTTTCAGTTTTGTGAGGTTGTAACCTTTACTCAACGCGGGCCACCATACTAGTGATCCATAGGTGAGGATTGGACGCACTACTGCTGTGTACATCCACAAGGTCATCTTTGGTTGAAGTCCCCACTTCTTTCCAAAGGTTCTGCTACAGGCATAGAAGGCAATACACGCCTTCCTCACTCTGTGTTCAATGTTATGTTTCCAGTTAAGTTTAGGATCGAGCGCGATACCCAGATACTTAGCGCTGGAGGATAGTGTAAGTGGTTGACCGTTTAGGCGGGGTAGGGTAAAATCGGGTATTTTGGTTTTGGTGGTGAACAGCATCAGTTCGGTTTTGCTCGGGTTAACGCCGAGGCCACACCTTGTAGCCCAGGTGCTTACCTTGTCTAGAGCATTCCCCATGATATCACTTATCACGGAGGGAAACTTCCCTGACACTAGTATCACCACGTCATCCGCATACGCGACAGCTTTGACCCTTTCCCGGTCTAGTTTTACTAGAATTTTGTTCATAACCATTAGCCATAGTAGCGGAGAAATGACGCCACCCTGTGGCGTTCCTCTATGGGCAAATTTGGTTAAGTGGCTGTTGCCTAGTGTTGCCTGAATGACTCTTGTTCCGAGCATAGAAGCTATCCATTTCCTAATAGATTCCTCTATACCCAGTTCGACCAGAGATTCAATAGCTTCCGTGTGTACGTTGTTGAAGGCTCCCTCTATATCCAAGAAGGAGGCTAGGGTGTATTCTTTGTAGTGTATGGATTTTTCGATAGTTCGCACTACCTCATGGAGAGCCGTTTCCGGGGATCGGCCTTTGAGATAGGCGTGCTGTGATTTGGAAAGCGATGTTTCTGGCAGAGAACTTCGCATATGGATGTCTAGGACACGCTCCAGGGTTTTGAGTATAAAGGAGGTTAGACTGATAGGTCTGAAGTCCTTTGCGGATACGTGCCCGCGTTTACCCATCTTCGGTATAAACACCACCCTGGCGCGTCTCCAGGAGTGTGGTACGTGGTTTAGCGATAAATAGCTTCGGAATATCGACACCAACCAAGGTATTGATAGGTTTTGTGTTTTTTTTAACATGACAGGCACAATGCCGTCAGGCCCCGGAGACTTATATGGGGAGAAGCTGTTAATAGCCCAGGAAATCTTTTCCTCGGTAATTATTGAGGTGATGTTGTTGTTGGGAGCAGGTTGTACTTGCCGAGGCCTCTCAGGTTGCGTACTAATATCACTGCATCCGGGAAATTGAGTGTTTATCAGGAGTTCCAGGGTCTCCGCTGGAGATTCTGTCCATCCTCCGTCTGGTCTTTTCAGAAAAGAAGGGTTGGAGTGTTCCTTGGACAGAATTTTGTTTAGCCTAGCGGAGTCCTTCAGGGTTTTTATCGACTGACAGTAGTCCATCCAGGCCTCCTTTTTGGATGCCTTTATGGCTTTCTTATACACACTTAGACAGTCCTTATAAGGCCGCCAAAAATTGTGTTTGTGGCAGATGTTGAAAATCGCTCTAGTCGTCTGTTTGAGACTGGAGAGATCTTCGTTCCACCATGGGGGAAGCGTTTTTTTTCTGCGTTTAACTGGGCACGAGACTTTGTTTGCTACATCCATAGCCTTCTCAAAAGTCTTTACCTGTACCTCCAGTTCTTTAATTGCAGCTGTGTTAGGTTCAGGTATATTTTTGAGTTTTGTCCGAAGGACTTGGCCAAACTTGGTCCAATTAACTCTTTTGGGGTTTCTATAAGGTTTTATGGTCTCGACCTCGAGACTCATGTCGTAGAGGATCCATCTGTGGTCTGAGAGTGACTCCAGATTTGAAACTCTCCAGTTGTCGACCTTAAAGTTATTATTGTTTGTTTTTAATGTAACATCTAGTACCTCTTCCCATCCCCTGTACGTTTCCGTACTCGGAAAGACAAAAGTTGGGGTCGTACCCTTGTTACAGACTGATAGATTAGTGGTTAACAGAAAATCAAAAAGTGACTCACCTCTTTCATTATCTTCTGAGCTGCCCCATATAGAATGCCTGGCGTTGGCGTCGCAGCCCATCAGTAGGTTGTCCTTCACTGTTGTTGAGGCTATGAGCAGCTCCACCTCCTCTGGCGGTACAGGTCTCCCCAGCCATGTATGCTGAAGCCAGGTATGTTGCTTGGTTCGCACACTCCAGTTTAATCACTGTCAAATCATGTGAGCTAAGATTGGGACATAAAAAACCTTTTAGATGTTTCTTAGCTAGTATGCATGTTCTAGGCTTACCTGTGGCCTGGTGTTTGTAAAACAGGTCGTATTGTGTGTCTTGGAGCCCCTTTACGGATGAGTCCCTCACCCATGGCTCCTGGATAATGCCGATGTCAATGTTCTTCTCCCTTAGAAAACCATTAAATTATCGGAGGCACACCTTGAGTGCCTCAGGTTAATCTGTATGACTTTCAGCATTATGTGGTTGAAGGGGTTTCGTCGGCGATCATCAGGTCCTCCAACAACTTGTTGGTATCGACGATGTCCACATCGTCCTCAGGACCTGAGGAAAGGAAGACTTTGAGCTTGGCATGCCTTATGCCAAACCTAAGTTTATGGTCAGTTTTCTCGAGAGCACCCAGGCACTCGTTGTTTATGAGTAGGAGGAAGGACATGGTATTTTTATAGGGTTCCTCCGCCTTGATGGCTGACCAGTCATCCATCGGAACCGTCGGGTTGTGGAGTTTGAGACATTGGAGGAGCCTTCCCCCTTCTATCTTCATATTGGGCAACCAAATGCGGGCCCTAGGTCTCCTCGGTATGTCCTTAGCTGGGATAAGCTTGAGCTTCAAACCATCCCAGGCGTCGCTAACCTTAGCAATGCATCCAGTAAGGAAGTCCTTGGAGAATTGGTCGGCGCACCTGATTACCCGATATCCCCTCACCACCTCGGCGGAATCAAAGTCGGGAAGAGGTTCCCCTTGGTTGTTCACGATGTGGTCTATCACCATTTCGGAGAGCTTGGCCTCAATACTTCCCCACGCATTGGCTATGGATTTCCCGTTTGTCGAGAGATCATCCACTAGTGCGACCTGAAGGTGATCCCTAACCACCTCGGTAAAGGGTCGCTTCTGGACCGCACCGGCCGCCGACGTGCTTGGCTTGACTGTTGCTGCTGAACCTTCGGCAACCTTGGTTTTTTTAGGGGCTGGGCGGTGGGAGATCTCTTCTTGAGACCTGTCAAGCTTCGCTCCCTGCCGGCTTTTGTTTTTCAGGCTCTCGTTGTATTCGCCATTGCCTGGTATTTGATCTTATCCGCCTGATCCTTTTCGTGGACCTTTCCGGCAGCCTCATTTTTCGCTATCTTACCTAAGATATGGAGGACCATCTGGTACTTGCTCTTATTAGCTTTCCCTGCGGGTTTGGGTTTGTTTCGGGTCTGTTTGGTTGTTAATTGGTTTGCGGTCGAGGTGCTAGCCTTAGCACTCTCGCCGCTTTGTGACGGGACGATTGTCTCCTGACTGGAGGCCAGCAATTCGTCCTCTGATAGGGTGCCAGCCTCTGGCACCCTCATCTCCTGGTCTTTTGGTGCATCTTCTTCTTTTCTATCCATTTTTATTTTTTTTAGATTGAGTTCCCACGAGTAAGACCGGAAGGGGTGGTCCATCCTGGCAGAGCCGTCTTACCAGGACAAGGCACTTATACAACCGACCTTGCCTGGGCATCGGAGGGGGCCGCTAACGATCAGTTGGTTTATCCACTTACTGACCATGCATCCATCGGCACGGGTACCTCCACCTTGGCTTAAAAGTGGGATTTTTAAAATTGGGTTTACTCCCGAAAAACTTCCGAATACGCGGGGTTATCTACCCGGTGATTACCGGAGAGTAGGAAGGGGTGAGGATAAAGGGGGGTGAATGAGGGAATATATAAGGGTGAGAGCGGACGTAAAGTCCTGGTCAGTTCTTAGTTGACGCTCATCAGACGGCCTGTCCCTCAACAGATGCCCGATGACTCTTTGCGTCGTAAGCCTCCGCACCGGCACCATCGAAATTGTTTGCGGTGATGGTACACACGTCAAGGTGACTGACCCTGCAAGAGGTCAAAACATACAACTAAAAAAGTGGTACCAATGAAACTCATTGGGATTTTTCAATTAATTCAGTGTTTATTTAAGGTTATACAAAAAAGAGTCATTTTCCAGTTGTGTTAATTAATGAAATCATAAAATGGAAAAAAAAATGTAATCCAATAACAAAGAAACATTGAAAAAAAATGTTGGTCAATATCTGGTATTGCCTCCTCTTGCTTGGATAAGTGCCACATCCTTGGATTCATCGACCTCACGAGCCTGGCGATGAAATCTTGAGGAATAGCATTCCACTCCTCTTCAAGTGCGATTTGCAGCTCTGAAAACCTTGTTGGAGCAGGTATTCGGGCTCGAACCCGACGTATCAGTTCATCCCATAAATGTTCTATCAGATTCAAGTCCGGGCTTCGAGCTGGCCAGTCCATCGTATGAATGCCGACGTCCCGTAGATACTGGGTCACCACATATGCAGCATGAGGCCAAGCGTTATCTTGCATTAACAGCATATCCTGCCCGATATATCCTGCGAAAGGTAACACATGGTCTGCGAGGATTTCAGAAATGTACCGATAAGAAGTCAATCCATGTGTACGGCCCATTGGTTCGATGAAAACTAAAGCTGTATGTGCGGTTAAGGACATGCCACCCCACCCCAGCTCGATGCAACGTTGAGAATATCGTTCACCAACGCGGCGATATACTCTCTGACGTGTATCACTTCCTTCTGGACTTACCCCGGACTCATCAGTAAAGAGTACATTACCCCACTGCTCCACACGTCCAATACCTATGCTCTCGAGCAAATTCAAGGCTTGCTCGACGGCGGGCTACGGTTAATGCTGGGCCTGTTGCAGAGTCAGGTTTTGTTCAAAAAGTCTTCTTCTGATGGCATCTGAAATTATGAAGACTTGGTATTCGTCCCGCAGACTTTGTTGGACTTGAACTGCATTTAGGAGGCGATTTCGCAGAACAGTAAGTTTAATAAACCGATCATCTGCTGCTGATGTAGCCCTAGGTCTGCCCATACCTGGACGTCGAAAGAATGCCCCAGGCTCTAGGTATCTTCTGTTAGCTCGTTGCACCGAATATCTGTCAATTTGAAGTCTTCGAGCGACCTCACGCTGCGCAACGTCTGCTTGAAGTAGTGCTACAGCTTGAGTTGCTTCCTGAAGTGTCGTATCCATTATTAACAACATACAAAAAACGCAAAAATACACGCGGCTGAGCAAACACTGGACTAAATCTAAAAAAAATATAACAGACACTGACTAACCTCATTGTAGAAAAAAGAACGGTAATCGCGAAATAAAGACAAAACAAAGCAAATCGTTAGCATTGTGTTTCTTGCTTGATTACAATGTGAGTTAACGGTACTTAAGAATAAATTTAAAATCATTTTAATTGACATGAAAAGCACTTTCTGTAGGCACCACTTTTTTAGTTGTATGTGTTATACTTTTAAAGAAAATCGAATGAGAGCTTGAATGTAGCGGGTGGCTCGGTTTATTTGCTGTCGAGTGTATTTTCTTTTATTTACCATAAAACTCATACCCACCTTTTTATACCCTATTCTAGGGGTATATTAATTTTGACGCATAGTTTGTAACATACCTTAATATTGCCCGTAGACCCCTAAAAGTTACTATATTTATGATCAGCATCGATAGTAATGTCGATCTAGCCATGTCCGTCCGTCCGTCCGTCCGTCCGTCCGTCCGTCCGTCCGTCCGTCCGTCCGTCCGTCCGTCCGTCGGCAAAAATTAGGCCTTTAAACTGGACCTAGAGAGCTGAAATTTTAACCATATACTCTCTAGGGTCCCGAAATAATCAAGTTTACGAATTTTTGAAATCCGCCCACAGACACGCCCACAAACTCAAAAAAACAAAATTTTGGAAAAAATCGAATTTTGAGCTAGGAAGCTGAAATTTTTTATATATGATCTATGACTCCTAAAACTGCTCGGGATATAAAATTTTCAAAATCCGCCCACTGCCACGCCCACAAAAAAATAAAACAATTTTTTTGAAAATCCAAAGTTTGAGCTAGGGAGCTGAAATTTATAATATATACTCTCTAGGGGCCCTTTAAGCTCATGTATAAATATTTTCAAAATCCGCCCACTGACACGCCCACAAATAAATAAATTTTTTTTTTTGAAAATCCAAAGTTTGAGCTAGGGAGCTGAAATTTATAATATATACTCTCTAGGGGCCCTTTAAGCTCATGTATAAATATTTTCAAAATCCGCCCACTGACACGCCCACAAATAAATAAAACAATTTTTTTGAAAATCCAAAGTTTGAGCTAGGGAGCTGAAATTTATAATATATACTCTCTAGGGGCCCTTTATGCTCATGTGTTAATTTTTTTTTAAGTCCGCCTACTGACACGCCCACAATTAAATAAAACAATTTTATTGAAACACCCAAGTTTGAGCTAGGGAGCGTTTTTTTTGATAAAATCCTTTAAATGTTATATAACAAAATATGTAGAGCGTTCTTAACAATTTAACCATACTTAGACTTTTGTCACGCCCACTTATGAGGGATAGGAATAAGAATAGGGTATCCAACAGTTCGCCCAAGCGGACTGTAGCCCGTCCCTATGTTTTTTTTTATACCGCAATGAAAAATATTTATTTCATTGCGGTATAAATTTGAAGATCGGTGCATTCGCTACTAGTTTTAAAAACTGAAGAATATACCTTTAACCCTTTGACACACAGAAGATAATGAGCGGAGGGATTGTTGATATTATTTTACCCATTTGCAGTCTAATAAAATATGTTGCCAAGAAAAACCAACAATTTTTCAGGGAAATGGGTTTTCCGCTTGGGGACATATTATGTGTATGCCCCAATGGTAATTTTTTACCCTGAAATATCTACATTCAGAATGCTGATATCTAATTAAATGAAAATTAGTTTTAGATAAAAAATATAGACAAGATGCTTCAAAAATAATCAATAAGCGTTTTATTTGTTGCAATTCAGGTATAAAATATAAAAATATACTTTTGAGACGAGACGAGTATGTATAGAACGAACGAAAACTGTACTAACCTTACTCGTCCTAAGTAACAGTTCCTACATAAGTACATTGTTACTGCTGGACCTAACCTCTCACTGACGACTGTGAAAATCAACGAAACAGTTACGATCATTTGTGTAGCACAAGTGTACCTACATCATAATAACGACAAGCATTTTTAGTTCTGTTTTCTACTTTGAACTTTGCGCATTGTACACATCTTTTCCTATGATCATTTTTGATCATGGTATGGTAACTTGCATACTGAGCACTTGAAGAGTTGAACAGCCTCTTAGTTGTACAGACAGCAGATGGGATGGATCTTTTTCTCGAGGAATATACAGCTATGAGGGATCTTGCGATTTGCTGGTGAAATTCTAAATTTGTTAGAAGAGGTCCTTCCACTCGTTTTTCTTCGTGCAGATGGTCCTTATTTTGTAAGCTCGGTCGAAGGCTGGATCTGACCTTGGAAGTTGACGTTCATTGTCATGGAAATGCCAATTTCTCCTTCTCTATATCTTCAAATCTGTTCACTGTCATTATTTGTGAAATGTATGGTACACCCATATCAGGATCAGTAGACCAATAGTTTCTAAACGTTGGCAGTGAATGGTAACCCCTTACAAAGTGCATGCCTATGTAAGCTGACACTTCATCATGATCAATAGTGAACCGGTCGTCCGTTTTGTTTAGCGTAGCGGATTGATTCAGGAATGAATATCTCATCAATCAGTCCTTTGAAATTACAGGTACCGTTGAAATTTTGTATAGGAGTCATTGTTTTACTTTCATCTTCTGACAAGATTTTCATGTCCCCAAATATGTAAGTTTCATCTGTTTTAAAATTATTTGGTTCATGCCGATTACTTCTCCAAGCAAAGTTTGGCGTTGATCCGGCGTGGGTGGGTAGTGTAACCAAAGGGTTTGCAGCTGTAGGAGGAACATTCTCAGAGGGTTCTATTTCAGCAATATCAACTCCTGCTTCAATATCGTGTGCCAAAAATTGTCTATCTTCTTTACCAAGGGCTAAAGTGTCTTCATCACCACTGTCTGCCAGTATTTCCAGGATTGCATCTTCCATGAGATGAAATTCTCTATGACGTTTAGTACTCATATTATGAAACGAAAAAAACTGTAGAGAGTCTAGATGTGATTTAATTTTTTATATTTTCTGGCTAAAACTTAGTATTTTATAAAGAAAATTGGTAAAATTGTATTATAGTGAAGTAAATATTCGAGTAAAAATACCTCAAATTTTTTAATATAAATACTTACACGATTGGAACAACTTTATTGTAAAATAACAACTTTTGTATGTGAGACGAGACGAGTGATAACAAAACTCTAAACCGTGTGATCAAATGCATAAAACATTAGGTACCCTTGACGCATACAGGGACACTGGTGTCCCATTTCGTTTTCCGCTCGTAAATTTGTCCCCGTCGATGGAATTTGGCAAAACAAAGTCAAAACATACAGTAAATTTAACGGTCAATAGGTACTGTTCCAATATGAATGGTCAATAAAAAAACAAATGAAGTTGTCTTCTGTTATCTTTAAATTGCAACATCTGTCTCGTAAAAAATCAAACATTCAAATGGAGATTTTGTTTATTTACTTTTGGTTTACAGTCTTGCCATAAGAATCAAATTAAAACCAATGTATTTAACAATCGAACACGTTTTTATTTTTTAAAATCATGCTCATAGGAGCATAGGTATGATGATTTTAATTTTGGGGACACATATGTCCCTTATGCGTCAAAGGGTTAATAATATTTCATTATAACTGGTCACTTATGAAAAACTCTTGTAGCTTTAAAGTATTTGTTTACATATCTACATATTTGTGTACTGTAGTTGACTGTCGACATAGCTTCAACACTAGGAATTACCTTTCTTAAGAATGCCCTATTTTTAATGAAAAATATAAATTGAATTGAATTGAGAATCCCATACTCTTTTCTAAAGTTAACTTGAATAGGGAACATTGAGAAAGACTACAGTCCGCTTGGGCAACGCCTGCATACCCTATTCCTGTACCCCATAAAGTGAGCGTGGCAAAAATCTTAGTAAAGGTGAGTTGTTAAGAGGTATTTGGTCATGTTATAGAAAAATGAAGGCATTTCTCAAAACTACTTTATCTACATACTTTGCGAAAAATTGAACTTTCATTTCCAATGATTTCTTTAATAAAACTTCTTTTTTTTTTAATAGAGGGCGTATTATGAGCATTGCGGGTGGCAACTGTGCAGTAGTATTCGCTTACTGAATGGAAGGTCGTGCGTTTGAATCCCGGCCAAGTCCATTACTTTATATAGAATACATGAACTCGCAATCTTCCTAAACAACTTAGACACCACCCGTGGAGAAAAACCTACAACTGTACCCAAACACTTCTTTCCTATCTCTTTGTAATAAATAGTAACACCGAAAAGCATGCAATGAAATACGATATTGCCAGGTGCTGCATGCTGTTAAACACAAATGCTTACGCTGTGTTCTTAGCACTATATCTAAGGGTACTGAACAACAGAAAAAAACCCTTTAGCGTAAGCAAATTATAAAATAAAAAAAAAGAACCCTAGAGAGTATAATATTCCAAATTTCAGCTTCCTAGCTAAGAATTAAAGTTTTCATTAAAAGGTGTTTTTAATTGTGGGCGTGGCAGTGGGTGGATTTTGTAATCATGTTGGGCCCCAAGAGAGTATATTTTCCAAATTTCAACTTCATAGCGCAAACTTTGCCTTTTCGATTGAATTTTTTTTTTATTAAATTGTGGAGTACCTGTGGGCCGATTTCCAAAATTCATATATTTAATTATTTCGGATTCTTGGAGTGTATTTGTTCCAAATTTCAGCTTTCTTTCTCAAGTTTTAGGATCGACATTACTATCGATGCTGGTCACGAATATGGTAACTTTTAGGGTAGACCCCTAAAATATTAATATATAAAATAATATATGCAATATTAAGATGCGTTAAAAATTTTGACTGAAAATTAATATACCCTTTGAATAGGGTATAAAAATGCCTAATGTATTAAGTCTCTAATCAATGGCCATGCATTCGTAAATACCATTTCCACAACTTTTAAAGTTTACCATCATTGTTGCATATGAACTTGCGACGTAAGTCCTTGGTTGCCTGACCCAAAAAAAAAGGAAATTAAAACGTTTACATAGGTTTCAGAACAATAAATAATTGAAGCATTTTACTGCAATGGCATTTTAATTTAAGGTAAAGATCAAAGGGGTGCTTAGCTTTTAGAAAATTAAAAAATGTCTGTCTACCTTTAGTCTGCGCGATATACTCCCTACCCTTAATTTGTTGAAAAGACTTTCAACGTTATATTTAAAATGAAATGTTCAAATTAAATATATTTTATCATCGTTCATTTAACAACAAAAAGGATAACAAAAACGAAAAAGACACAATCCTGCAGCAAAGTGTATCGACTTAGTAAAAGTAACACAAATTAATCACTGTGTCATGAATTTACAATAAGAACATTATATTTGTGGTTTAAAGGGTATTTTAGGAAATATTCTCATGCCCGTTATTCAATTTTTTTAAGGATTTTTCTTTATTAATTCCTTCATTTGTGCTCGTAGGTGGTTGTGTCTGGAATTTTATAAACGAAATACCTACCAAAAAGTTTTAACCATTTGGAAAAACCAAACCTGGCCTTTACATACGCTAGAAAACTGTATGGTTGCCACGTTGAATCAATCGGTTCTCATTCGATCACCGCAATTAAACGACGTAGAGCGTCGTTAGTACTCAGATGGAAGACCACTTGGGAATACCGCGTGTTGTTGGCACCTCTTGCGAACGTCTGATAAACATCCAAGAGTATCTAATTGTCATGAGAAAGCTTCTCAAATTTGCCGTTCGGATTCGGCGTAAAACTGTAGGTTCCCTCCACTTTGCATAAAAGTGGTGGAAGAAGCTAGGTTCTAGGTCCTGTATGGGCCGTTAAGGCCTAATATGATGTATGTGTAAATAACGGCAAGCCTCCCGATTTCGAAACACTTAGGCCAATCAAATGCTGGTGTTGTTGCATTTATTTGATCCAGGCGTTTTAAGTCCTAAGTCTCGCGATTGCGATTGTATGGCAACGCTGATTGATATTGCATTTTTTAAAGTGTTCAAGTGTTCTCCTGTGAACATGACAGTACCAACTGAGTAACACGTGCTCCATTTTCTTCCAGATAGGTTCATTGACGTGAAGGCTTCCTCGAATCTTGGAACGAGAAACAGCTAATGACGTTTTTTTATTGAATTCAATACAATCAGATTGATTCTACCCCACATGCGTAATTTAACCAAATCTTGGTTTAGGGCGATTTCGCATCTTTGACGACGAGAACAAAAATATAAAAGTGCTTCGATGAGCTGGCTGCGGAAAGTCATTAATATGCACTAGAAGAAAGGATGGAGATAGTATCAATCCTTGCGGCGATTGCGAATTGATTGCCCTCGAGGGACATTTTCAATCCAATCACAGAGGGTTTTTGTTACTCAGTTAGAAGTCAGTTTGCTCAACAAGGTTCTATTCCCGGTTCGATAAAATGCGTTTGAGATGTCCAAAGTTGCAGATCTTATTCTGCCATGTTGTTCAATTGTTGTAATCGTCATTTACTTGATAACTCGTTCACCTTCCGCCTCAAAAATTAAATTGACGGTGATTTTCTAAATATTTGATCAACCCCACATTCCTGGCCTTTTCCATTACTTTTGACAACATGGACTGGACACTAAGATAGATAGATATGTATTCATTTCGTATAATTTTCAACTTTGTTGTATAATTTTCAACATTGGTGTTGTTACCTCACATTTTACATTATAGGGATTTGGTAATTATATCTTGCCACTGAAATATTATTTACAAGGCTACAAAGTACTTTAACAAAACAAAATATAGTAATATTAGGAAAGAAAACACGATTAAAACCTTCTATTAAAATTAGAAAATAAACTAAAGGTTAAATAATATGTGCATAATATAAATGTATATAGTATATATATGTATATTTCAGAGATATAAATATGTATGACTAGATTAGATTATAAAATAATTAAAAATAAAAATAATTAAAATTTACTACCGAAATTCCGAGTTGGTGGTCGCAACTTTAAAGGGGCCGTTATACGGTCAATCGGTTCACATCATGCATCGTGTATGTGTGGATTGACGCCACCCCTTACACAGTTCAATCGATTGACGTGAAATTGTTAGTTTTTGTGAGTTGTCGTTGTGTACGGATGTGCGATGAGTAAAACGGACGAATGTATTACATATATTGCTCTTGCAATATATTCTTGAATTGTACTGCGAGATGCACACGGAGATTCGCTATCTTTAATGAAACTAATTTCATTAAAATACCAAAGAGTTGGTTCACTGAAATTATCAACATTAAATGAATTAAACAAAAGCGGATCCCTTTTGTTTAATTCATTTAAACGTTTTAGCTCGCTCCGAAAATTCGTTCTCAACGTATTTATTTTCGAGTTTTGTGCATCAAGATACTTTTCTTTATACACTCCGCTTCAACTGAATGAGCACAAACATTTTCTAATCTACGTTGTCCATTTTTTCAAAACCTTGTGCAGAAATATATAATTTGATGATGCAAACTGTTTGCGTATGATGTTGAGAAAATAAATCGGAAAGAATAATTCAAAAAGTACAGCTATTTTTTCCATGGTTCCCTTGCAAAGCATTCAATATGGAAAAATGCAGTTTTTTGCGTCAACTGAATAGACACAAGGTCATTATTTTCACTGCTTATGAGTATTCTGTGGAGATTGACGCATTAGATCAACAGTTGAAGTGTTTTCAGTGCATTTTATTTGATTAACTGCATTTCAAAGAAAAACGGGTAGATCAAAATTTCTAAATAGTGTTGAAAGAGCTCAAATCGATTTACTAAAAGAACGAGGACTAACGGGGCCTTGTATAGCTGACAAAATTGGACGAGGTTTTAGTGTGGTCTATTCTTATTAAAGAAGCAAAGATTCATACGGAAAACACATGAAGGAAGGTCAAAAAACGACAACAACAGCAGTTGATCGAAGAGCAATTTTAAGATGTGCTCCCAATTCCTGCGACTCTGCGGCAAAAATAAAGCAAAAAGCCGGTGCGAAGGGTAACCAATAGTGCTAAACATCTAAAACGGTTAAAAATTCAAAAGAAACCACCACATAACAAGAAACGGAAGTGTAAGCGCTTGGGCGAACTGTTCTTCTTCTTATTCCTATCCCTAATAAGTGGGCGTGACAAAAGTCTAAGTATGGTTGAATTGTTAAGAACGCTCTACATATTTTGTTATATAACATTTAAAGGATTTTATCAAAAAAAAAACGCTCCCTAGCTCAAACTTGGGTGTTTCAATAAAATTGTTTTATTTAATTGTGGGCGTGTCAGTAGGCGGATTTAAAAAAAAAATAGCACATGAGAATAAAGGGCCCCTAGAGAGTATATATTATAAATTTCAGCTCCCTAGCTCAAACTTTGAATTTTCAAAAAAAAAAAAAATAATAATTGTGGGCGTGTCAGTAGGCGGATTCTGAAAATATTTACACATGAGCATAAAGGGCCCATAGAGAGTATATATTATAAATTTCAGCTCCCTAGCTCAAACTTTGGATTTTCAAAAATTAATATACCCTTAGAATAGGGTATAAAAAAATTTTGTATCCCGAGCAGTTTTAGGAGTCATAGATCATATATAAAAAATTTCAGCTTTCTAGCTCAAAATTCGATTTTTTCCAAAATTTTGTTTTTTTGAGTTTGCGGGCGTGTCTGTGGGCGGATTTCAAAAATTCGTAAACTTGATTATTTCGGAACCCTAGAGAGTATATGGTTAAAATTTAAGCTCTCTAGGTCCAGTTTAAAGGCCTAATTTTTGCCGACAGACGGACGGACGGACATGGCTAGATCGACATTACTATCGATGCTGATCATAAATATAGTAACTTTTAGGGGTCTACGGGCAATATTAAGGTATGTTACAAACTATGCGTCAAAATTAATATACCCTTAGAATAGGGTATAAAAATTAATGGCGTCACGTAGCTTTTTCGGATGAGAAGAAGTTTAATTTTGATGGCCCTGATGGGTTTAATTATTACTTCCACGATGTGAGGAAAGAAGAAGGTGGTGTTATGGTATGGGGAGCAGTTAGCTACTATGGCACTGTTGAGCTTGAGTTAAAAACCTAAACAAATACTGCATTAAGTTATCAAGGAAATTTGAAAAGAAATTTTCCTAAATTTTCAGGCATTTTTGGACTCATAAACTGAACTTTTCAGCAGGGCAACGCCACAATGCTCGCATAGTAAAAAATTGGATAGAGGAGCAAAATGTGGAATTGCTTCATATGCCGCCGTACTCACCGGACCTAAACCTTATAGAAAACGTTTGGGGATGATTAGTACGAAAAGTTTATGAGTCTGGCCGTCAGTTTGAGGACAGAGAATCCCTTATTGCAGCCATTAAATTAGCCTGGAGGGAAATTTCGGTAAACTACATAAAGAGGCTGACGGATTCCATGCCGGATCCACGGACCCACTACTAAAATTAACCAATAAAAAACTATTTTAAGAAAAACTTGTTTCATTTAATCCCAATAACTTTTATTTCCAATTTCAATATTTGTGTCTATTCGGTTGACGTAAAATAAAACTGCATTTTTCCATATTGAATGCTTTGCAAGGGAACCAGGAAAAAATAGCGGTACTTTTTGAAATATTCTTTCCGATTTATTTTGCCAACATCATACGCAAACAGTTTGCATCATCAAATGATATATTACGACACAAGCTTTTGAAAAAATGTACAACGTAGCTTAGAAAATGTTTGTGCTTATTCAGTTGAAGCGAAGTGTACTTTTGCAGTAAAACTTAATATAATCTTTCCGTTTGACATTCCATAAACTCGGTAATGACCGACACGTTTCAATTAATTCCGATACAAATGCTCGGTCTTCATCGTCCTTTAGTTTTCCGCACATGTTTTCGCTTCCGCGACACAAAACACAATGAAGTAATTACGTCAATCCAACACACGTACCAATCGGCATGACGTTCATCATGCAAAATCTTGATTTTCGTCAATCAGACTTCACCAAATGTGTGTGACTCATACAGATACATTTTCATAAACACATGCTAGTGATTGATGTCATTCGATTGACCGTGAGGGCCGCTTAAGAGCGTTAACGCCAATTTTAGGCCGTAATTCTCGTCCAAGTAGACAAGCAATTCATAGACAAGTGAACAAATTTGAGTCAGAATATTCGCTGCTTGACGTTGCCGTGCCAGTGAGACTATGTTTTGCCCGAAATGTGGAGAATATTGCTGCCGTAGAGGCGTCCGTCGCAAAAAAGCCAAATCAGTCAATTTAACGACGTTTCCAAGAATTGGGCATCTCCCAGACCACACTATTGCGAATTTTGCGTAAGGATCTTGGCCTACACCCTTACAAGATCAAGCTGACTCAAGAACTTACTAAATCCACCTGATCATATGAAGCGAACTACATTCTCCAATTGCGCTCTGGCAATGATGGAAGAAAATGAAGAATTTCATCGCAAAATCATCTTCACCGAAAGAACGCATTTTTGGTTAAACGGCTTCGTCACTAAGAAAAAAAAATTCGTTACTGGACAGGTGAAAACCCGCATGTGCTTTATGAACAGCACTTCATCCGCAAAAAGTCACTGATTGGTGCGGTTTTCATGCCGGTGGCGTCATTGGGTCGTTTTCTTTCGTTGAAGAAAATAACCGTCACTTTACGGTAAATGGTATTCGCTACAGAGAAATGTTGGAATGTTATTTCTTTGAGCAATTGCACGAACTGGACATCAGTGATATGTGGTTCCAACAAGGCGGTGCCACAAGCCACACAGCAGTGCAACAATCGAGTTATTGAAGTCTCAGTTCGGTGAACATATTATCTCGAGAAACGGACCCGTCTTTTGACGTCGAGATTGTCTGATTCAATGCCTCTAGACTTTTTTTAAGGGGCTTCATTAAATCATTGGTCTATGCCAACAAGCCGGCGACGTAAGGAGCTCAGAGCGACAATTGAACGAGAAATAGCGGCCGTATCGACCGCTGCATACGTTCCCGTGATGGACATATGAACGAAACCGAACTCCATTTTATTTGACTATGTAAGATACACAATGTTTGTTAGTCTAATAACATAATATACTTACATATTAAAAAGTAAATAAATAAATAAATAAACAAACAAAGAATTAACACTGTTAATATGTAAATAAATAGATAAACAAATCCTGAAAATAAATAATTAAATAAATATGTACCTACATTAAAAAAAATCGTTAATTAAATGAAAATATATATATTTCTGTTTTTTTATAATAAGCGCGCACTAAAGGGATTTGTTAGGACCCTTATAATGTATTAGCTACACAGCGCGGGCATTAAGGAAATTAGGGTGAGAAGACAAGGAGAGATGTCGGTGCACGTTGGTTTTGAATGTTTGTAGGTTGTAATGTGCAGGAAAAATGGAGCGGGGAAGAGCATTCCACATTCGTGTTGTACGGCTGTGGAAAGATTCTTTGAACTTCACTGTACGTCCGAACACAGGCTTGAGGGTGAACTGATGAGCATTCCTTGCATGGCGGGTATTGCGGTTGAAATGTTCAAGGGGAGGAATGCAACATGTGATAGGTAAATAACATCAATACAAAAATAAAGACATTTATACGAGTAACTACACCGATCGTCAAATTTGGATTTATTTTTTGTATTTTTTGATTAATCAATTCAACATTCGTTCTATGGTGTAGGTCTAAAGTAGACAAATTCCAGGGTAAATTAAGCATCAGTTTTGAGATGTTATTCTGTCATATTAGAAGTTTTTTTTACGTGCCACTTTGCGCAATTTCCCCAAATTTGGCATCCATATAGTAGACTTGCCTGGAAAATAGCTTTACAAATTATGACCTTATTATCTGTTGAAAGCATTGATTTTCTGTTGATGAAAGGATATAACATATTAATGGCGAGTCCTATTTTCTTGACTGATTTGTTAATATGGTCATTAAATGTTAATTATGAATCCAGGTGACAGGATGGGACCGAGAACAGAGTCTTTGGGGGACACCTGAATCAAATGTTATCAAGTTTGAGACGCCACTATTGACATGAACTTTAAAACGACGACTAGACAAAAAACTTTGAACTATCATACAAATATAGGACGGGAAGTTGAAATGTATCATCTTGAAAACAAGACCGTTGTGCCAAACAGTATCGAATGCTTTTTCGATGATTCGTATTGCGATACTGTCTGAAACCAAATTGCTCGTTAGGATATATGTTGTTATCACAGATGTGTTCGAGGATTTGTTCCTTAAGAACTTTTTCAAATATTTCGCTGAGGTTACTTAGCAAACTTATCGTCCTGTAACTTCCAGGGCTTTCGGGTGGTTTGAGCCTTGATTACAGGGAGATTTTTTGCTGTTTCTAGGCGTCAGGAAAATACTGCGTTTTCAAACAAGCATTTATGAGGAATGTTAAATACCTAATTCCAGATGTAGGCAAATGCTTTATATATATATTTGGAATACAATCGATACCGAGATTTCTTTTTTTTTTAAGCTATTGGTTATGAATTGAGTATCTTCTTCAGAAACAAAACTTGTTGCAGCTGTTAGGCTGGCATTATATGTGTAATTACGTTTACGCAGGATTATGTTTCTGGAACACCTAAATTTTTTGAAACGCCGTGGTTTGTTGTAAAATTTAAAGCTAGTGCATTTGCCTTGCCTACATCCGAAAATATGTGTTTAACAAATATTCAAGAAATGACAGATGTCTTTTTTATTTTGTATTACTTTGACAATGTTCCAAAAAGGTACCTATTGCGTTTTTTTCAAGGGTACTCAGTTTTTTATTCCAGTCTTTCGTGCGATGTTGGGATATATTTTGGGAAATCAATGAGCTTGGATACATCATGCAGGTAGTTCTTAATTTGATAAGCTGCAAAATATAACACGGAAGCTTAATATACATTTAATTTTTTGGCTTTTTTGGAATACTTTTTTCAGCAGAATTAAGTATGCTTGACGAAAATTTATTTAAAATATCGTCAACATTTGCTTTAATAGAATAGCTTTCTAGATTTATTGCTAAACTCCGCAGCACAGTATTAATTTCTGTTCGAAAGCGTGCCCAGTTGGCATTCTTTAAGTCTTGAATATATTGCACTTGACATTCCCCTACCGCAGTGTAACAAAAACTGGGTTATGGTCAGAACTAAGCATGTTTACAAAAATTATTAAGCTGGGAACATTGGCAAAAAATAAGTCAAGGACAGATAGACGACCACGAGAATGAAATGGGAAATACGTGGATTTTGGAGGAAATATTAAACAAACTGGAAGCGTTAAACATAGGCTAGACACATTTTACCATGAATTAGCTTCCAAGCAACCCCAATCTCTATGCCCACAATTTAGATCCCCTCCAACCAGAAAATTGCCGTTCAAAGTCAATAACCTGTGAAAGTCATTTTCGACTGCAATTCTACTTTCGTTTGATACTGGGCCACCGGTGAAATATACACAAAAGATCTAAGTTTTTTGCTGATTCCTTAAGTTTAATTCAATGCCTATGTTTTTGACATAACGCGTTCTTACTACAGAAAAAAGCGAGTATTGTATTGATCTTTTAATTAAGATCGCAATACCACCAACCACCCTGGGTATGCATTCTATCGTTACCATAGCATTTACAGGTGGGTATAAATAGTTAAATAATATAACCAAGTTTCGGTTAACAGAGCAATATCGATGATGCTACTATTAAAGAAATGGATAAATTCAATAGTTTTGCTGCGCATACCTCCTGCCTTCCTAGTTATAATTCTTAGGTATCTATCTATCTTATTACTTAACATTAGGGTATAAGAACTTAGTAGCTAAATGTGCGATACCATTAAACTGTTCTATTCTAGTTTTACAAACAGATAATTATACCCTATTCTAAGGGTATATTAATTTTGACGCATAGTTTGTAACATACCTTAATATTGTCCGTAGATCCCTAAAAGTTACTATATTTATGCTCAGCATCGATAGTAATGTCGATCTAGCCATGTTCGTCCATCCGTCCGTCGGCAAAAATTAGGCCTTTAAACTGGGCCTAGAGAGCTGAAATTTTAACCATATACTCTCTAGGTTCCCGAAATAATCAAGTTTACGAATTTTTGAAATCAGCCCACAGACACGCCCACAAACTCAAAAAAAAACAAAATTTTGGAAAAAATCTGCCCACTGACTCGCCCACAATTAAATAAAACAATTTTATTGAAAATTCAAAGTTTGAGCTAGGGAGCTGAAATTTATAATATATACTCTCTAGGGGCCCTTTATGCTCATGTGTTAATTTTTTTTAAATCCGCCTACTGACACGCAAACAATTAAATAAAACATTTTATTGAAGTTTGAGCTAGGGAGCGTTTTTTTACAAAATCATCGTTTATTTTTGATAAAATCCTTTAAAAGTTATATAATAAAATATGTAGAGCGTTCTCAACAATTCAACCATACTAAGACTTTTGTCACACATACTTATGAGGGATAGGAATAAGAATAGGGTATCCAACAGTTAGCCCAAGCGGACTGTTGCCCGTCCCTATGTTTTTGTAATCATTTCCATACATAAGGAATTTAATTCATTGGCCATAAAGAGCATATTAGAAGGAATGTTGCTAGCGGTGTTGCTGGGAATTTTGCTTGGACCACCGTTGACATTGATGTGGACAGTAAAACTGTAAAACTATTGGACGATAATTTTGTGAGAGTAAATGTTTGCCCTTTTTGAAAAACGGGTTAATGTGGGACGTTTTCCAGCAAGTAGGAAACATATTCTGAAAGTAAGACATATCGTTCTTCCAAGAATTCACTTAAGTACGCAGTTTCTGCAGTCAGCCGGTTTAGATATTCAGATTGGGTAAAACAGTGTTGTATAGCGCCGATATTAAAAAGCTGGCATAAAATAGATGCAAGTTTTGGTGCACAGTTGTTTTCGGTCTATGGCAGGAGGATTTTCAGAAACAAAGTAATTCGTTAGTGAAGTAACAAAGTTCGAAAGCCCACAACATTGAATTAATTCAACGGTGTATCAACGAATTTCATTCACATTTATGCAAAATGGTCATGCAAAATATCGACAAATAGTGCATATATGCCAGCAAAGTCGTGGAGGCCAGTTGTACGATGTGCTATCTTATACATAACCCTTTCCTGTTAAATAAAAATTCAAAGATAAAAAAACTGTGATTTATTTCTTTTTAATTCAAATCTTGCGTAAATTTCGAGTCACCCTCGATAAGCTAAGCGATAAAGTTTGCCAATAATTTACAATTAGGTAAAAAAATGTTAGTTGTAAATAAGATCAAGTAATTTTTTTCTAGTTGATACGTAAGTTGATGATAAATATTAAAACAATAAATACCCCCTCCTTCTTTTTCTTCTTCTTCTTCTTCTTCTTCTTCTTCTTATTCTTCTTCTTCTTCTTCTTCTTCTTCTTCTTCTTCTTCTTCTTCTTCTTCTTCTTCTGCTTCCCTACTGATCGGCCAGTGGTGTTTGCCAGTTTGGCAGGCCACTTGATTTCGGATCACTTTTTACTGAGCCCAATCAAATGTCAGTATTAGGCGCGTTTTCTTGATTAGTGTATGCCCAGCTAAGCAAAACAAAAGTGAAGAGAAATTGGTCAGCAAAAGAGTGAACATATAAAGTTTTGAACGTCTGTAATGGAATGGCACATAAGCGGTTGTCCGAATATTAACTAAGATTTTCAATGTCCAAGCTTAGTTGCGGAAATTAAACAAATCAATTAGCCCGCAACAATCCACACTCATTCGCATAGGGACGGGCTACAGTCCGCTTGGGCGAACTGTTGGATACCCTATTCTTATTCCTATTCCTCATCAGTGGGCGTGACAAAAGTATTAGTATGGTTGAATTGTTAAGAACGCTCTACTTATTTTGTTATATAACATTTAAAGGATTTTATCGAAAAAACGAAACTTTTGTAAATAAAAACGCTTCCTAGCTCAAACTTTAGTTTTTCAATAAAATTGTTTTATTTAATTGTGGGCGTGTCAGTAGGCGGATTTAGAAAAAGTTTACGCATGAGCATAAAAGGACCCTAGAGGGTATATATTACAAATTTCAGCTCCCTAGCTCAAACTTTGGATTTTCAAAAAACGTTTTTTTTTTAATTGTGGGCGTGTCAGTTAGGCGAATTTTGAAAATATTTACACATGAGCATAAAGGGACCCTAGAGGGTATATATTATAAATGTCAGCTCCCTAGCTCAAACTTTGGATTTTCAAAAAGAGTTTTTTTTTAAATTGTGGGCGTGTCAGTGGGCGGATTTTGAAAATATTTACACATGAGCATAAAGGCCCCCTAGAAAGTATATATTATAAATTTTAGCTCCCTTGCTCAAACCTTGACTTTTCAAAAAAATGTTTTATTTAATTGTGGGCGTGTCAGTGGGCGGATTTTAAAAATGTTATCTCCCGAGCAGTTCTAGGAGTCATAGATCATATATAAAAAATTTCAGCTTTCTAGCTCAAAATTCGATTTTTTCGAAAATTTTGTTTTTTTGAGTTTGTGGGCGTGTCTGTGGGCGTATTTCAGAAATTCTTAAACTTGATTATTTCGGGACCCTAGAGAGTATATGGTTAAAATTTCAGCTCTCTAGGTCCAGTTTAAAGGACTAATTTTTGCCGACAGACGGACGGACGAACATGGCTAGATCGACATTACTATCGATGCTGATCATAAATATAGTAACTTTTAGGGGTCTACGGTCAATATTAAGGTATGTTACAAACTATGCGTCAAAATTAATATACCCTTAGAATAGGGTATACAAATTAAATGTACGGGATAACGCCACCTATGGTTAAGTATTCCATATGTATCTTAAATTTGATATTTGAACTAAAGGTGAACATTAAAGTTAATATAGCGTTTTATTGGGATTTCGATTGCTGAGCTTGAAATAAATTCCCAATAAAACGAGCTAATTATTGCATTTGTATGATCCAAGAGTTTAAATGCCTTGCTCTTTTTTTACGATTTCGACACATATGCATAACATAACAGGAGCTTATTGATAATTGTTCAATCGACCTTTTACGACGCCGTCATCCTAAGGCCAAATACCAAATATTCGGCCAGGGCTGTGGCGAGGATTGCACACTCAGAGTACCTGCCTATGTGTTGGTAGTGAATATACATAATGTATACTCAGTCTTGTCTACGCTGCTCTACGCTCAGTTTTAAAAGCTTAAATTAATTGAAAATGACCATGTTTTTTTTTTGGTTTTATTGCTCCTTTTTCTTAGTATTCGGTATTCGGCCGAATAGTAACTCAATATTCGGTATTCGGCCGAATAGTAACTCAATATTCGGTATTCGGCCGAATAGAAAATATAGGCCGAATAGGCCGAATACCGAATAGTAACCGAATATTCGTTTCAACACTAGTTAATAGCCCTAAAGGAGGTAACAACTATGAATAAAGTGCAGTAACTATTTGGAATGTGAGGCAAGGCATTGCCATTGACAGAGCATCCGTCAATACGGAAAGGTCAAAACTGTTACACTAGAGACAATTTATACTCACTCACTCCGATCTGATAAGAGAATTTTCTCTTCCGACTGATACGTCGCTAAGGCCGAGTATTGTTTGGTATTCGCAATAGCGATTGACGATTTAACAACAACTCTTACTCAATTGTAGCACTAAGAATAACACCGACAGGACATTTATCATGAGACTTTTTTAATGTAATTAAGAAGGGTTATCTACCTATCTTACCTACCCCATTAATCCAGACAATACCAGCCATGAAATCAAATGAGATGTCACTCTCAAGTCTGCCTTTCCTTTGTCGATACAATGAACACGTGATGTGCCGCACGTACTAAAAAAATAAATCTTTTTAATTTCCTTATGAGGGGTTTTTTTTTTGTCTGAATTTTATATCTGCACGAGTACGTACGTATATTTATTGGCAGAGAATTCCTTCTTGGTGTGAACTTAAACGTGATAGGATTCGAGCATATGCAGGGTACGTGTAACCTTTTTTTACTACTTCCAGCTCCTTAGCAGTTGCATAACATACTCGTATGTGCCTTTGATTTGATTCGTATCGATTCGATTTCCTCCTTCAACTATAGTTAGTTGTACTCTTTCGTCTTCTATGTGTTCACATCAATTTGCTAAAGAAAATTCGAAAAGGTGTTGCATTCAACTCTTTAGAATTGTTAATTTAAACGTACAGTAATTGGAATTCCAATTGCAAATTGTAGAGATTGGTTGTTATTCCATGAAGGTAAAGCTGGATGAAGTAACTGTAAATGTGTAACAAGTTGATTTTCTTCCAAAAAGAAGTAATGATATAAAAAGTTAATTGTAATGTTGTTTACGGATAGTTACTTATGAGCTTACAAGTTGCGAGATAGTTGATATCTTGTTGACACTCAAAAGACCGACAGTTGAGCGTGCAACCTGTTGTGTTCCAAGATCAAGTAATAAAGACTTTTGATGTCTGTACTGAAGATCACGGTAGATCAGGATTATTATCTTCTAGTCACTTTTTGTCCAATAATTATTATTAATACATATTTTGCTATACAACATTTAAAGGATTTTATTGAAAAAACATGTTTTTTTAAAAAAAAACACCCCTTAAAACTGGGCATGGCAGATAGCTTTATATAGCGGAATTGAATTGTTCAAAACGACTCTATCTACATACTTTTCGAAGAATAGGACTTTTATTTACAACGATTTCTTCTATAAAACAGATTTTGTTTTTTAAATAGAGGGCGTGACAGTGGGGAGATTTAAAAAAATAATATTTAAACATAAGCATTAAGGGCCCCTAG
This sequence comes from Portevinia maculata, assembly GCA_949715645.1. Lineage (NCBI taxonomy): Eukaryota > Metazoa > Arthropoda > Insecta > Diptera > Syrphidae > Portevinia > Portevinia maculata. The sequence continues at coordinate 192,896,149 of OX454525.1, forward strand.
AGAATATAATGGCCCATGTTCTGCATTCCACTTTTTGTGAATTTGCAAGGTGAAAGTCAAATTGTGTGTTCTGCAATTCGATCGAAATTTGTGAATTGGAGCAAATCTGTAGGGAGTTATTCCGAATGGTTTAAGTGTGAATCCAGCATTTCTTTTATTAAAAATTGCTAAAAATATTGCATCCATGTTGACTTAAAAACAAACATTGTGTTTGTTTAGGTCTTTGATAATTCGAAAGTGAATTCGAAAAAATCTAAAACGATCGAAATGCATAACACCAAATTTCATTCCGAGTGAAATTGAAAAGTGAATTGAATTCGATTTCGATCGAAATGCAGAACATGGGTGAATATTACATATTTTCGATTTGAGATTCTTAGTTCACACTTTGATTTTTCCTTAAAACGGCTGTTCGATGCCAGTGGGCGGATTTTAAAAATCTTTAAGCACGATCATTAAGGGCCCCTAAAAGGCATATATTATGTGTGTTTCTTTGGGAAATGTTTCCCCAGCAGTGCTCGAATTTACACGTTAAACAACAACAGCATTGTATCGCCATCACCACTGGGGATAACATCCACAGCAGTGGCTGCGGTGGATACATGCTGCAAATATAATGCTTTCGAAACTTCGTATCCAAACATTTTTCATCACAATCAGGGATGGGACTTATTGAAAAAATGTCCGCAGTAGATTTGAAAAAAAAACGGAGTAGATTCAACTGTTTCGCAGTAGATTTTTATATTTTCAAAATATAAGGAAGACATAACATAATATACACATAAATAATTTAAAATAATAAAATAAACATTATCTAATTTTTCTTTAAAACATAACAAAAACAGAACAAAACAAAAATTCATTCATGTCATAATTTTTCTTTTAATTTATAATAATTCTTTGTTGTTTTTCACATTGTCCTTCTTTTTGAGTGATTGTTACTGCATTTTAATGTCGGCAAGCTCTAAATTCACAGTTGGCTCGCAGTTTCCATGAGTTTCCTCCGTGCACTTTGCTGAAAAGGATCTTTAAAACGAACAAATGAATTGAAATGGAGTCAGTTACTTGTTATTTCCTCCTCAGTTGCGTAAATCTCGAAGGTATTTTCCAGACAATTTGTTTTTCCTCTCGACCGCAGTCTAAATACTTTAAAGTATGTTTCCCATTTGTTCTTACAATTTTTTTTAATTAAAAAAAACAGTTGAACTATATCTTTTAAAAAAACACGTACACTCTTATTTGTTTGCTCTGAGAACTAACAGTATTGTGTTTTCTTCACTTGTTTCGCACGACTGACAAGAATTTAAGTCAATACGCCTTTAAAAATACATTATGAAAAAACTCACCGCCCTTCCCAACCAATTGCAAAACCAGTGTGACCAACAACCATAAAAACTAGCAAATAATGAATCAAATCATTTTTATTGTTACTAGACTGAACACCGGATTGCATTATTTTTAGCGAAATCAAAGCAAAGAAGAAGCATTTATTTTCATATTTTTCATTTGTATATTTTATTAGGTGTAAACAGTATAAAAAATAATCAGAAAAACCAGCCATAAACCATTTTAAGAAAAGCAAAGCAGGTAGCACTGCACGAAGTGAAAAGATACAAACAACGAGGATCAAGTCGATACGCCTTTAAAAAAGCACTATGAAAAAACCCACAATCATTCGTCTTACGAAGCATGCCGCATGTAATGACAGGCAAAATATACTGTATACCATAAGCGTTAAACCACATCCTTTTGACCTGCTTCCACATATTGTAGGTTTTTTTCAGCATTTTGCTTTGTAGTAGTAGGAAATGAATATGTAGAGAGAGTATCCCTACTCATTATATGGATATACTCTGGTCGCTTGCCATCAAAATATAGTCAATTGCCGAAAGAAGTAGCTATGAACATTATAATTAGATAATAGTTGGATTTCATCAGGAAGAATGGGACTGACTGCATTCAATGATAGAAATAAAAAAATATTTTGTGGATTTTTTCGCTATTCCAACAGTGCAGTAGATTTTATTTAAAAGCAGTAGATTTATTTTTCGGAAAAAAACAGTAGATTCACTGTAATTGCAGTAAAGTCACAACTCTGATCACAATCTGTTCAATGTTTTTTTTGACAGCTTATGTCAGCATCATGGTTGGAAAAAGGTGTACAGTTGTCCTAAATTTCCAGACTTCTCAATATTCAGTGCTATTTTCTCAACGTTTTAAAAGTTGAATTTTATTTTTACTTTTAAATAAGGCAACATACATATATATTAACAGTTGAGTTTTTACAATACGTGATTTTTTATGGCAAAAAGTACGGAGCCCAATGCGAACTATTTTACGGTTCTAGGAATTTAAATGCAAATTTGACTTTTCTGACATTTGTCAGAGAGTTTATTAAGAAATTTATATTGAAAATCCTTAAATTCATAAATATTAATTTTAGTCAGTTGAAAGTGATGCCAAACAAATTCTATACTATACATGTTCTGAACCTCATAGGTTCATAGGTTCTTAAAAACAATCCGTAAGAACTGAACTACTCAAGTCATAGAGCAGGATAAAGCAGTACATACTGAAGTCCAATCATTATCGCCTAAGGAAAACGAAAAATATTTATGTGAACTTGTGTTCTAAAGTTCTTTTTCACCCTAATACTTGGTTTGCTTTTTATCTTATTATTAAGTTTTTAATTTTTTTTTTTTTTTGGTTTTAATAAAATATTTACTTACTTTTTTATCTGTGTCAGTACTATTTATTCCATCACTGGTTCAGCATGGTTGACATATTAGTGCCATCATTTGAAAACAAAAATGCTGCTGACTATGTTGCTGGGGATCGATCCTTTGGGCAACCGCGGATACATTTCCCAAAGAAACACACCTATTATAAATTTCATCTTCCGAGCGCAACCTTTGACTTTTCGAAAAAACGTTTTTTTTTAAATTGTGGGACTGCCAGTTGGCGGATTTAAAACAGTTAAACTCCCAAGCATTTTGGGAGCCTAAAGACAATTTCAGCTATCTAGCTCAAAATTCGATTTTTTTGATAAGTTTGTTTTTTTTTAGATAGTAGGCGTATTAGGTGGATTTTAAAAATTCTTTAACTTGAATATTTTGGGGCCCTAGAGAGTATGCACCCAGAATCAGTTATTTTAAATCAACCAAATTTCGGTTAAAAACAATTAAGCAATACTGTTAATACAGAGTTAGTGGATAACCGAGTCAAGTTGTTTAAGAAAAATCTGTGAAAAATACCCGTTTTATGAATTTTGCCTGTAGTATTAACCAACTTACTTCGTTGTTATTAGCCGACTTACGTGGTAAAATCTCAATTGGTTGAAATTAGCCAACCTTCTTGCTTGAATTTAACCAACTAAAAGCTACATATATCTAACTCACTTGGCTAAAATTAGCAGTCCCACTTGGTTGAATGTTGTGATGGTTTTTTCCCCATTATGATGGAGTACAGAAACTGTAGACTCCCTTAAAAATTAGGTCGGGTATATCTGAAGATTTCCCTGGAGGTAAATCGCACCGCAGCTAGTGGTTCTGGTACTTCCAAAACCAGGTAAAAGAAAAACCTCCTGACTGGTAATTTTGATGTTCTAGTATTGTGATTTCCTGCAAGAAGCCGGTGTGAATTATGATGACGAGTGTACAATTTGGTCTGCATTATTTTCATCTGCTCATGCTCACTGGTCGTACCACCAAGTACAAGTATGTTGTTATCAGGGTCGGGTGGTCGGTGGACAGGATAACAGCTGGGCGTACAGTGGTATCAATCATGGGCCGTTGGATTAAGTCAGCGGGCCGGTCAGGGTCACACTTGTGTATGCACTAACCACATCAGCCGGTCGGTCGGTTGGCGAGTTAAGGGGCTAAAAACAACAAAGTCATTGGTAACATTAAAGCAACACAAATTAGTTGCTTTAAACATAGAGATTGTTAAATTTTAACAAACGTTTGAAGGGTTAAATTTTCACGAGTAAAGCGGTAAGGAACGACGCAGCCATTGGTTATATTAAAGCAACACAAATTGGTTCCTTTAAACAGAGATATTGTTAGAGTTTAAGAAGCATTGGATGGGTTAAATGTTCACGAGTCAAGCGGTTAAAAATAACCCAGTCCTAGGTTATATTAAAGTAAGACAAATTGGTGGCTTTCAACAGAGAGATTGTTAGATTTTAACAAACATTCGTTTGGTTAAATTTGCATGTGTAGAACGGTTATTAATTAATAACCAATCAGTAGTTTTTCTTAGTAAGTTTTTCTTAACCAGATACTCATTTGAATTTAACCAAACATCAAAACCAGACTGTTTGGTTAAGATTAATCCAGCAACTTAATTGAAAACAGCAATTTAGGTGTGTTATTTGCGACAGTATGTATTTAACATTTCTAACGCGGTGGTTTTTAACAAAAATTATCCATTTATTTCTGCACAGGCTTAGTTAATTTTAACCCATTTTATCTTAATAGAGCAAAAATTTCACTTGGTGTAGGTACAGTAGACTCCCCCTAAGTCAAACTTTCACGGGATACCATAATTTGTTCGAGTTAGAGTGCGTTTTAGAAAAATTCGAGTTAGAGAGAGAAACTTTTTTTTTGTTTTAAAGCGTTTCTTTAATAAAAAATAAAGGTTAACTCAATTAAAAAAAAAATAAATAAAAAATAGCTTCTTGCTTTGTTTAAATTAAATAAGGACACAGTAGTTGATCAAAATAAAAACAAAATAGTTAAGTAAAATAAATAAAAAATATATTCTTGCTAAAATAAAATTAAAATAGGGCACATAAATTCATTGTTAAATTAAATATCTTAACTTAAAAAAAAGTTGTTATTTTTGATTGGGTCATCACAGGTGGAGTGTTTATTTTTTTTAAAAATGACTCCAGCTTAAAAAGACAGTTTAGAACTTCCTACGGTACTTGGTCAGTGAATTCTATTGCAGATCCCAGAATTTTAAGCGCGTTCTCAATATCGGCTTCTCTTGGCATTTCTATGTTAATTAATTCGGGTTCTTCTTCATCTTCACTTTCGTTTGCGTTATTTTCAGAATTAATTACTTCTTCCAAAACAGACTGATTGTCAGGTACTTCGATAGCCACGATACCGTCATCGACTTCCATAAAGTCTTTCCAATTAACATCTGCATCGTTATAATTCGCTGCTGTTAACTTGATCCACATTTGCTCGATTTCATGGATCTAAGTAAATTGAGCGGAATTTCATCTTCTTCGTCCCACGTCTCGTCTCTAAACCCGGCCTTTTTAAAACAATTTTCAATCGTTAACGCAGTAACATCTTCTACCCATGCTCTTGAAATTTCTCGTACACAGTCTAGAAGTGATATTTTGTAATCTTCTTTTTTGGTTTCCCAAACACTTAAGGTTTTTGTTAGTCTACGGCGCTTATAGTGTACTTTTAAATTTTGTATTATTCCCATGTCCATTGGTTGGCTGAACTATTGATGTCATGTTGGGTGGAAAGCAGGGCCGGCTCCAGCCAAACAAGCGCCCTGTGCAAGATTTACAGAAAGCGCCCTTTAATTTGCACACGAACGAAAAAATAAAACAAACTTTTTAGATTAAAGGTCTTTATTAGACAATTCCCAAACTTAAACCTTTTAATAATTACGTCTGTTTATAAGAACGTCTTCCACACAACTGCTGTGTTAACTTAAAAACTAACAAAATATCACCTACAATACATTCGAGGTTAGCGGTTGTTATCTCTGCATTTGATATGCCGCTAGTCCAAATTAGAGCAGGAGTTTGGTGCAATTCCATTACGGGACAGTTAACGTTGCTTCTTCTTCTTTTTGGCGATGGCAACCAAACCCAGGCCAACTTGTTATCTAGCTGATATTTTATGTTTCCGTTACGTGTTTATATAATATGATGCTGTTTTACTTTGGAGATGGTCAATTATGATGATGGTGATGCTGATGGTGTTGCTATGCACGTAACTCCAGGAGGTAGAATTCAATGGGTTTTTTTTATTGAGGTATCCCCGGTAGGCCTAATCCTCAATTAAAATCAAATATGTATATTTACATATATGTTTATATGTCTTAGTAGAAAATTAATAATTAAAACAAATAAATAAATAAAATAAATTAAAATAATAAATAAATAGAAAATAAATAAATGTAAAAAAAATGCTATAAAAACATACGTACGTATTAACAAAATAAATAAATAATGAAGGAATTCATTTAAGGAACTTTAGATATTTTTTTTAAGGAAAAAAAGTATAACCGAAGAAATGTGCAGAGAGAAACCTTTAATCTTGGAAACTTGCTTTTCTGGCCTTAGCTTTGACAAATTCAGCAATAAAATCATCATAGCCTAAAGATGTTAATAGTTCCTTTTCTATAGACATTATAGATAAGCCTACCAATCTCTCTCGAGTCATCGTTGACCTGGGACAATTTTTAATAAATTTAACTTTAGAAAAACTACGTTCTCCTGAAGCTACTGTCACAGGGATTGTATTAAGAATTTAAAGAGCAATAACTAAATTAGGAGCAAGATCTTCAAGGCTTGAGCTGAATATAAAATTCAACAGATCTAAACATGAACTTTGTGGTGTAACAAGCGGGGAAATGAGTTTTAACTCTTGAAACAATTCTGCTCCATCTTAATCTTGAAAACTACCAGATGTTAAAACATTCTGCAAATTAAGGCATGAAGAACGTAGACTTTTATTTTTCAAACATTCGCTTATGTGCTTATGTTACTTAAAAATTAAAAATGTATACTACATATATGTGTCAAGCTGCTCAAACCTTTCTGTTATTGATTGACTCGCTTGATCAAGTATTTTGAAATAAAAATCTATTTTGAATCTACGTTTCGGATCCAATATAGTTTCTGGATATTCATCGGTATACATTTTTTTTCCGTCGAAATCTCAATGATCTCCTATGTGCAGGATTTCAAACTCGCACACACCGTTTACTTTTATGCAAAAATCCGTATTCATAAAACAGCATCCAAAACATGTAAGTTATGCAGAGATTGTGTCGATCAAAGTATCAAAAAAAAAATACATTAATCAATTACATACAGCTGCCCAAACTTCCCAAACCAGTTGTAAACCAAATGAAAAAATTCTGCTTAGGTATATTCGGAGATTTAATTGTGTAAAATAATGCAATCGCAATATGTATCTACATAATATGATTTTGGATGCCGATTATGAATGAATACCCCTTTTCTTGGATGAGTGCTACAGCCTCCTTGCAATATGCTATAACCTACCCCAAACTTCCATTAAAAACAACAAATAATTTACCAACCACATACCGCACCCCTCTCAACTACACATCATATCCGCATCATGAGAAATAAAAAAAAATAATCGATAAATGACGAGAATGGAAGACAACAAAAATAACTACGATTCTTCTTGTGTGCAGAATCAAAAACCTGCACGCTCTAACCAATACGATTCCGTCGTAATGAGCTTTTTGTTTGACTTATTTTCCTATGAAAATTTTGCTAGCGAGTGCGCAATAATTAAAACCTGCACATACGAGGTGGAACTTTTTTTGTTTTGAGCTTTTTGAACTACATATGTACGTGTACCTACTTAGATTCTTTTTTAAATGTTATAGTAGATGTGGAAGAAATATTCCTACACGAACAGGATGGAATATTTTGAGATTAGGTAAGTATGTAAGAAATGAACTTGTTTAGTGGGAGTTAGATTCTCCTTGAAGTTGCAATATTTCAAGTCAACACAGTTGTGATGGATGTTGCTTTTTTGGGCTTAATTGAACAAGTTTGTTTTAAATGCAAATGGCAGTATCCGCGCAAGGTAAAATTAATTTTTCTTACTCCTACCAATGCACCCCGGAATTCGGCGCCCAGTGCATTTGCACATCTTACACATATGGTTGGGTCGGCCCTGGTGGGAAGTACTCAAGCTTTATAAACTTTAATTTATCTTTTACTTGTTTAGGGTGAGCTGGGCAGTTATCGATGATAAATAAGACCTTTCGCTTTGATCTTGCAAATTTCGCGTCGAGCTTCAAAAGCCAGCTAGTTAAAAGATCTGCCGTCATCCAAGACCGTTTGTTAGCTACATAATCCACCGGCAAAGATTTTATTTTTTGAAAACAGCGTGGATTTTTGCTCTTGGCGATAATTAATAGTTTTAGTTTTTCTGATCCTGTCATGTTGGATCCTAAAAGACATGTCACTCTTTCTTTGCTGTGTTTGCCTCCAAAACATTTTTCGCCCTTAAAAGCCGAGGTACGTGTCGGTAAACATTTGAAAAAAACCTGTTTGAATCCTCTGACAACCTCTGATAACTGTTGCTTCCATTCATCAGCTTTTGTTTTGTCAACAGAAGCGCTTTCACCTGATAAAACTTTGCCAAGAATGCTGTGCCTGCCTTGAAATCACGAAAACCTAAGCTGCTTGCAAATTCCAGAGCTTGTTTTTTTATGATTGGACCACTTACTGGTAAATTATTGGCACGCATACTCTCAAACAATTTGAAAACGGCTTTGTCAACACTTTCATACTTACAGACTTTGTTCCGCTTTACTTGACCACTTGTATTAGCACAACTATACCACAGCCTTAATTCTTCTCTTGCACCCCATATCAATGAAAGTGTACTACGAGGACTATCAAAATCTTCAGCAATTTTCGTTTTGTTTTTAACTCCCTTCTCAATTTCTTCAATTAGGCGAATCTTCGTGCCAAGATCTAATGTTTTCAATTTTCTTTTTGCCATAATTTATCTGTAAAGGTTTGTACGTGTTCATTTGTAAAAAAAAGATGATCCCTCAAATATAGATTACAATCACCTACCTTCCAATCTGATGATTTAATTCCTTAAAAGTTTAATTTATTGTTGTTTAAATCTTCTTTTCCAACTCATCGCCTTATTGCCTTAAAGCTAAAAACAGTACATTTTAAATAAACAAAACTTTTGACCACACGGTTTAATTTGCAATAATTCCGTAACATGTAACTTACAATTTTTTTAATTGATCTTACTACCAACTTGCACAGAATAACTGCATCAGCTCCGTTGAACTGCCTAGAATCAACTGATTATCGAACTCCAAGTGGAATTTCACTTAAACAGGATCTTTTTTATACCCTATTCTAAGGGTATATTAATTTTGACGCATAGTTTGTAACACACCTTAATATTGCCCGTAGACCCCTAAAAGTTACTATATTTATGATCAGCATCGATAGTAATGTCGATCTAGCCATGTCCGTCCGTCCGTCCGTCCGTCCATCCGTCCGTCCGTCCGTCCGTCTGTCTGTAGCCAAAAATTAGGCCTTTAAACTGAACCTAGAGAGCTGAAATTTTAACCATATACTCTCTAGGGTCCCGAAATAATCAAGTTTACGAATTTTTGAAATCCGCCCACAGACACGCCCACAAACTCAAAAAAACTAAATTTTGGAAAAAATCGAATTTTGAGCTAGAAAGCTGAAATTTTGTATATATGATCTATGACTCCTACAACTGCTCAGGATAAAAAATTTTCAAAATCCGCCCACTGACACGCCCACAAATAAATAAAACAATTTTTTTATAACCTATTCTAAGGGTATATTAATTTTTGAAAATCCAAAGTTTGAGCTAGGGAGCTGATATTTATAATATATACTCTCTATGGGCCCTTTATGCTCATGTGTAAATATTTTTAAAATCCGCCCACTGACAATGTTATATAACAAAATATGTAGAGCGTTCTTAACAATTCAACCATACTTAGACTTTTGTCACGCCCACTTATGAGGGATAGGAATAAGAATAGGGTATCCAACAGTTCGCCCAAGCGGACTGTAGCCCGTCCCTATGTTTCTAAATAGATTTCCATTGGTTTGACCACAGACAAGAGAAATATACAGATACAGAATGACAGAACAAAAGCATGTTCAAGAAAAAATGTAAAACCAGCATACACAATACAATACCTGGTATGAACTGCCTGCAACATGAAGGAAGTCACAATAAGGATTGTATGATTCGAACAAAAATGTATTCTTTTTTTCTCAATTTCGTTTTGGTGTGTTGACCTTGTGTGCTGACGATATTATTGTTGTACATGTACTGCTATGGGTTTTTGGAATCTTTATGTTTTTTTTATTATTGTCCTTTTTTTTGTTATTCATTAGTTCGATGGTTCCTGTTTTTTTTAGGCCATGTGTACAAAGAAGGGAAATAAAACACTGAATTTCAATTGATAGCATGAAATAAGAAAAATCTCTGATTTAGATTGGAGGTTGGTGAACTTTTATTTGAAACACTCAAATAATGTCAGAAAATAAGCAAAAATCCATTGAATTTCTGTGTTTTCTTTTTTTCATTTTAAACATTGTCGCAAATCCCATGTAAAAGAAAATAACATGTCAGCTAAAAAAATCGTTTTCCGCAACAATATTTGGTCGCTAGAAAGTACTTATTTCTTTAGTTCCAGTGCTTGCAATATATCACGAAATTAATATTAGAATAAAAATAAATTAAAACGAAATTCAAAGCATAAAAGAAAGAATTCATAAAATAGTTGGGGTTTTTTTTTTAATATAAGCACTAGCTACCAGGGCCTTCAGCTCGGTTGGAGAGAACGTCTTGTTATAATTTTATTCACAAATTGTATATTACTTGGTGATAGAGGTTTGTTTGCTATGGATGAGGAGGTTGAGTTGATATGCGGGCATTGAAGGATATGGGAAATGTTCAAAGTTGGGGACTGGTCGCAGAAATTACAAAGGGGTGCTGCTTCTTTGGTGATCAGGTGTTTGTGGGTGGCATTTGTATGGCCCATTCTAAGCCGTATGTATTTTGTTACCATACTTCTGGGAAGTTCGATGGGGAAAGTCGCCTTCGCAGCATCAGCATTGATTGTTGTGTAGTGGTGCGAGTATTCCAGCCAGTTAGTCTTATTTTTTTTCTCATGGAAGTTTTTAAATGGTTTAACGTGTCCTTTTTGTTAAATTGTATAAAAGAGATGAGAGGCTGTCTGAGAGCTAGTTTGGCTTCTGCGTCGGCAATTTCATTGCCAACTATCCCTGCATGCCCAGGAACCCATGCTAGCTTGATAGTGTTTCCTTTCGTGATTAGTTTATCCCGGATGTCAGCTATTATGTCTGAGGAGTTGTTTATCTTTTGGATTGCTTCTAAAGATGAAAGGCTATCGGTGAATATTATGGTTTTTTTATTTTTTGCAGCGTTAATAGCTTTGAGTATGGCATAAGCCTCGGCTGTAAATGTTGACGACGTAAAATAGAGCAGTCCTTTGCTGATGACGCGGCCGTCTTTCGTTACTACAGCGTATGAGGTACCGTCAATTGATTTTGAAGCATCTGTAAACAAAAAATTCCAACCGAGTCTCTTATAATTGTCCTCGATTTCATTAAACAATGTTTTGTATATATTGTATACATAGGTCATAGGTCATAGGTTAAAAAGGGGTATGCAATTTGCATACAGCACTAGGCACCAGAAGGGCCCATCGCGATCCCTAGGGAACCACTTGAAAAAACTTCAATTGGAGAAAAACCTAAAAACCTAAAAAACTTTTCCTAGACAGAGCCCAATCCTCCTGCAGAACTTAACCAGCTTCCTATGGTCTATGCCGCTCAGCTCCCCTAGTTCCTCGAAGAAGTATTCCCCTAGAATCCTCCTACGATTCCGTGCTATACGCTCGCACTCACACAATATGTGTGTTATGTCTTCCTCGGCTTGTAGATCACCACAGAACCTGCACGTGTCCACATCCACCAGACCAAGTCGCCTAGCATGCTTTCTTAGAAGACAGTGCCCTGACATAATCCCAATTACTGTTCTAAGCTGTTCCCTGCTCAATTTTAGAATTTCGTTAGATCTTTTCTTATCCAAATGGGGCCAAAGGGCTCTAGACACCCTATGTCCCACTATGTTCTGCCATCTGAGGTCAGCCATTTTTAAAATCTTTTCATTGATTTTTCCCTTAAAGACGCCCAGGGGTGGTTTAATGTTCACACCTCCGCTGTTTTCCAGCTCCCCTCCCTTTCTTGCTAGCTCATCGGCTTGCTCATTTCCCTCTATACCGCTGTGTCCCGGTACCCAACACAGTCTTACTCGATTCCGTCTACATACTGCTTTTAGCATTGTGCGACAGTTTCTGACTATCTCAGAGTTAATGTTAGCAGATTCAAGTGCCATAAGTGTCGCCTGACTGCCAATATAGATGGCAATGTCTCTTCCCGACAATGATCTCATCTGCACTATCTCTGCCGCCCTTAGAACAGCCAGAACTTCCGATTGGAAGACACTGCTTGTGTCCGGGAGTCGTATAGACTCTCTCAGGTCTGGATCAGCAGAAAAAATGCCAGAACCCGTTCTCTCCCCCGTCTTAGAGCCGTCAGTGTAGATAGCAACCTCGTTTGCTATTATGACTGCATCTCTTTGCCACTCCTCCCTTCGCGGGTATGACACCTCATAGGGGATGTCATGGTCGACCAAGGGGCAAATCTCATCAGTCCGTATAGGTAGCACATCAGCTAAGATCGTGCAATGCCCAAAACTACAGTCCTTAAACTGGCCTAAATTTTTTAGGCGCAAAGCGCTGTTGCCAGCAAGTTGCTTTATTTTTAAATCTAGCGGGATAAGGTGCAGGAAGGCGTCCAGTCCTGCCGTAGGAGTGGTACGGATTGCACCAGTGATGGCTATGCTTGCCGTTCTCTGCACCGTTGCTAGTTTTCCAATTATGGTTCTTTTATTTGTTGCCCTCCACCACACAAGTGAGCCATATGTAAGTATGGGTATCACCACTACTGTATATATCCAGTGTACCATGGCGGGTTTCAGGCCCCATGTTTTGCCTATTGTTCTCTTACAAATAAAGAGGGCATTATACGCTTTCTTCATTCGTTCCCTTATGTTAAGATTCCAATTTAATTTTCTATCTAGGATTACGCCCAGATACTTCGCACTGTCCTTGAGGAGCAGTTCCTCTACGTCAAGTTTCGGGAGATTGAAGTGCGGTATTTTGTGTCGTCTCGTGAACAGGACTAACTCTGTTTTCGAGGGATTGACATTTAGTCCGCAGCCCTTGGCCCAATTACTAATTTTCCTTAAGGCGGTCTCTGTGATCTCACTTAAGGTATTCAAATATTTTCCCTGCACTACTATGACCACGTCGTCCGCATACGCTGTGGCACTTATACCCATTGACTTAATTTGCTTTAGGACGTTGTCAATGACCAGTACCCACAGCAGTGGCGATATGACTCCCCCCTGCGGGGTTCCTCTGGTTGCAGACATCCTTATGGAGCTTTGACCAAGGGAGCAGTTTATGTTCCTGTTGGCAAGCATGTTGCATACCCAATTTATGATTCCCTGTTCTATGTTAGCGCCTGTTAATGCGCTTTTTATAGCTCTACACTCAACGTTATTGAAGGCTCCTTCTATATCGAGAAAAGAGGCCAAAGCAAATTCGCCGCAGTGTAGACTATTTTCAATTTTACCCACTACGTTGTGTAGAGCAGTTTCTACTGATCTACCCTTTAAGTATGCGTGCTGTGACTCGCATAAGAAACCATTGCTACATTTATTTCTAATGTGAGCTTCCACCAGACGCTCAAGGGTTTTGAGCAAAAAGGACGACAAACTGATTGGTCTGAAGTCCTTCGCCGTCGTGTGACCCTGCTTGCCGGCTTTGGGTATAAAAACAACCCGGACTTCTCTCCAGGCTGTTGGAATATGCCCTGTTCTTAGGCTGAATCTCAGTATATCCAAAATCTTTTGTTTTGCATGCTCTGGCGCTTTTTGGAGCATGATCGGTAGAATACCATCCGGCCCTGGAGATTTATACGGTTTGAATGTATGCATGGCCCACCGTAACTTTTTTCGGTTGATGATATTGTCAATTTCTTCCCACTCGAAAGAGGGACAGTCGACTTCCTCCTGCCCTTGTAGGCCTCGGTCCGTTGTGGTTGTGGAACCGGGGAAATGGGTTTCCACCAGGGTAGCCAGAACCTCCTGACTACTCACGGCCCATGTCCCGTTGCTATTTTTTAGGTAGCTAGGTACGCTAGCCTCCTTTGAGAGCATTTTACGCAGTCTCGACGCCTCTTCAGTTAACTCAATAGATTCACAGAACTTTTTCCATGAAGATCTCTTGGATTTCCTCACTAAGTATTTAAATTCCCTCTTGCTTTCGCTATACTCGTCCCATGTGGTATCGTTTTTAATGAGTTTTGCCCTATTATAAAGTTTTCTTACCTCCCTTCTTTTAAGGCCGATTTCCTTATTCCACCACTTCGGTTGAGCCCTTTTTGGCTTTTTGTTTGCCGGGCATGCCTTTTCGAACGTTGTGTTTAGAGTTCTGCTCACGGCTTCTACTGCCCTATCTAAGTCCACCATATTTTCGCCGGTGATCGGCTGGGTATCTAAACGTAGATTAATGAAATCTATGTATTTATCCCAGTCTGCCTTTCTTGGGTTTCTGTAGAAATTACACGCCCTATGCTGAAAATTAATTTTGAAGCGTATCCATCTGTGGTCAGACAGAGATGCCTCATCAACTACCCTCCACTCCCTGATTTCCATTTTGTCTGTGTTGGAGACAAGTGTAACGTCTAAAACCTCCTGTCTGTTACTTGTAACAAAAGTAGGTGAATTCCCTCTATTACATACCGTAAGGTTGGACAATATAATAAAATCATAAAGACACTCACCCCTTGAATTTGTGTCTCCACTACCCCATTGCGTATGATGGGCGTTTGCATCACAGCCCAGTGCGTGCATCCAGTTTTGACCAGCCAAGTCCTTTCGATCTTCCGCTATTACGACCGCAGAGTCGTAGGGAAGATAGGCTGAGGTCAGACACAGAGATTTTCCATCTTCCCTCTCGCAGATAACCGCCGTCAAGTCGCCAGAGCTGTAATTATTCAAAAGAAATGCCTTTATGTGGTTTTTAATAAGGATACAAGTCCCGATTTTACCTTCCGCCTTGTAGAACAATGTATAGTTCTTTTGCCGGAGCCCCTGAATCACGTTCTTATTGATCCAGGGCTCCTGTATGAGTACGGCTGCAATGTCCTGCCTAATGACGTACTCCATCAGACAGGCCGTCGCAGCCCTACTGTGGTGCAGGTTTATCTGCAGCACTTCCATCATCATCATGGGGGGGCTCCTCCTCATCTCTGCCCTTGGTCGATGTTTTGACCATCAACCTCCCCATGCTATATCTTACCATCCCATTGGATTTCTCCAGGTATGGAAGACATTCCTTATTTAGGGCCAGTAGGAAGTGTTGGCCGTATTGCCGTCTAGGCCCCGTCTTTAGGACCCTCCATGTATCGGCTTTAAGTTCCCGATTTTGAACATGTAGGAGCCCTAGGAGCTTCTCCGGGTATGTGTAGGGACTAGGTACCCAAACCCAGGCTGTTGGCGGATTGTATTTTGCCAACTCGGCAACCGTTAAGCATTTTAGCTTAATACCTTCCCATGCATCGGATACCTCCGTGACGAAGTGTCTGAGGAAAACTACCGAAAGCTTGTTTCCACAAGCAACAACCTTGCGCCCGCCTTCCCAACCAGCGCCATCAAATTGAAGCTCCCCGTTTCCTGCGGCGGATAGTTCCTTCCACAGGGCGTCTTGGAACCTCTCCTCGACGTTTTTCCACGTTTTGCCACTGGGCATGGGATCGGACGGAATGTCCTGGCCAGCTCTTGGTTAGCGCTCATCAGTCGGTCTGTCTGCCATGGGTGACCCTTCTGACGACAGAAGTCGTCGACAGCATAGCCCGTTGAATCTTTGCGCCGTAAGCCGCCGCACCGGCACCATCGAAGGCAATGATGGTACACACGTCAAGGTGACTGACCTTCGCGTATTGTATACATTGTTTGTGCTTGATTTATTATAGCTCGACAGATTTGTCAAAATGGTTTGTTTTGGGAGATGCCACGGAGGAAGGTTAACGTTGTTTTTGTTTTTTATTTCAATTGGAATTTTCAGCTCTTTCGCCGATTCCAAAGCTTTATACAAAGCGGATTGGTATTTCGGATTTTTCTTTCTCTTCAACAGCTTTTTTATATCCTCATGTATGGGTGATTTGAATGATGAGTTCATTTTTAGTGTGATTTTCCAGGTTAGGAAATCGATTCGGTCACTTAGGTCAGGGAGTCCTGATTCAGTAAGAATGTTCTTGATAGGTGTTGAGTAGAAAGCGCCCAGGCAGGTTTTTACAGCGGCGTGGTACGGCGTAGAAATTAGTTGCAGAGATGATTTGGAACACTTCCCATAGATTGGTAGACCGTAATCAATTTTTGATAAAATAATGCACTTAATAACGTTAAATATAGTATTTACATTACCGTTACTCTGTTTACATGAAAGGTATTTGATAATATTTACCCTGGTAGTAAGGCTTTTTCTTAAGCTAATACAATGTTGCTTAAAACTATAGTTAGATTCGAATATAATGCCTAGAATTTTTGAAAAATTTACATTTTTTATACAAGTGTTATTATATGATACATTTTGAATTAGTTTTGAACATATGTGTTTTTTACAAATATGTAATATTTCGCATTTAGAGAAAGATATTTTTCCCCCTGAGGTTTCACCCCATTCGGTCAAGTCTTTAATGATCGTTGAAAAAAAGATGTGATACCTCTTCTAGGTCTTTCAGTTTGATTCAAATATTAATTTAAGTATCAACGATATTTATTACATCTCTCCGTTCAATCTTTTACATAGTGCATCTGTCCCTTATTTAAGACCCGTAACAGATAGAAATCTCACCGTACCTTTCTACGATAAGGCATTGCCTGGCAATCTCAGAGGATAAATTGTTATTTGACTCAAAGTTGATTTTTTTTTTTTGTCTGTTTTTCCTCATATAGTAATATATAACTGAATAAGGAGATGAAAGAAAATGCAAACGTTTATATGTACTCATGTTTAATGTTTAATGGTTGTTAGTCGAGAAATAGTTTCTTTACTGCACCCAATTTATTGCATTTTTGTATATACTTGATTTAATGAATTATGTTTTTTTTTTGTTAGTTATATATATGTATTTGATACTTCACGTGTCCTGATTTAGTATAAGTTAAGTATAAGTTTTAGTTTTTAGTCATATTTATTAAAATTAGTTATAAGTGCTCCAGAAGCTCAGTCGAGTTTGTACGCCGGTAGCAAGTGTACACAATAGAAGATTTTTGGTTTACTAACCTACATAATACGAGTATAAAAATCACGTAAAAATTTATGAATAAATTTAAATTATGAAATAATTAGAGTTCGGCCAGACATACCTTAAAAAGTCGGCCACAGTATTTAGACGTAATATAAAAGAAATGTACTGATTTTTAAATGTCTTAATAAAGTTGAATTGAATTGAATTGAATAGCATGACCGAAAGGGGAAAACCTTGGGGAATGCCATTCATGAGTTTATGAATTTGTGAGCAAATTTTATTATTAGTTTTAATGCGAAATTTCCGGTTGGTAAGGAAGGCTTTTATTAAGTTGAACATTTTTGTACCGACCTTCCATAGTTTTAACTGGTTTAAAATAACGTGAGTTCCTATTCTGTCGAATGCTTGTTCAAAATCAATTGATAGCATCGAGATATGATTTTTTTCGGAGAGTACTGAGGTGATGTTTGTGTCTAAGTGAAGGAGCGCATCTTGTGCCCCGCAACCGGGTTTGAACGCTGTTTGGTTGATGTCGATAAATTTATTTTTTTCCAACCACCAGGATAGGCGTTTGGAAACGATTTTTTCAAAGGCTTTTGAAAGGCAGGGCAGAAGTGAATTTGGGCGGTAGCCTTCGATACGCGTGTGGTCTTTATTCGCTTTGGGGATGGGCACGATGGTAGCCACTTTCCATGTTTGGGGAAATACTCCCTTGTCGAATATGTGATTGTAGGAGGACTATTTTTGATAATTGAATAATTTATTCTGTCGTATCCGGGGGTGTTCCCTTTTACAGAGCGCAAGCTGGTTTCAAACTTTATCATCTTAATGGGGGATTCTATTGATTTTGTTGAGTAAGTGATGGTATAATTTGGAGTGACTTCGTCCAAGCATTTGTATTTTTCTTCAACGTATTTTGGCTGGAAATTAGAGTCGCTATTGATACTTTCCCAAAATTTGGCAAAGTATTCGTTGATCTTTAAAGGACATGTAATATTTTTAGAGTCGTTTTTGATAAGTTTAATTGTGGGAGGTGTAAAATTTCCTGTAAGGCTTTTAATGTCAGCCCACATTTTTTTGGGGGTTGAGTTATGGTTGATTCCCTCACTAAATTTCATGAAAGAAGACACTTTCGCGGTTTTAGCTGCTCGTTTAAATTGAGCGTTGGCTTTCCTATAAGCGATTAAATTAATCCCATTCGGATGTTGTTTCAATATTTTCCACGAGCCTTGTTTTTTATTCCGCAAAGTGGTGAGATTTGGGTCCCACCAGGGAACTGTTTTGTAGTGGATCTTATTGGTGGTTTGGGGATTGCCACATTTGCGGCAGACCAAATTATCTTTGTAATGAAGGCGGATTCTTTATTCGTATTGTTATTGGTTGGAGGTGGTTGAGCAGAGATTCGGGATGAGATTTCGGATTGGAAGAGATGCCAGTTGGCAAGGTCGGTGAGGAATTTTGGTTGGGGTTTCGGTAGAGTTAGAATGTTTTCTAAAGAAATCTTGGTAAGGATCGGAAAGTGATCGCTTCCATGTAAGTCATCGGAGACATCCCAAGAAGATTTTTGTGTGAGGTGAGGAGATATTAGAGAAAGGTCAATGTGGGAGTATTTGCCATGGGTTGAGAGGTGGGTTGGTCGTCCGTCATTTAAAATTGCCAGCCCAGAATTTGCGATGAAGTTTTCGACTAGCTTTCCGCGACTGTTTATTCTAGAAGAACCCCATGCAGGGGACCATGAGTTGAAGTCTCCGGTTAGAAGACAAGGGGTTGTTATGTTCGTAAAAATGTTTTCAAGATCGTGGTAATTGAATGGTTGGTCTGGTGGGATATAAATTGAGATGATGGTAATTTTGTATTTTAATTCAATTTCAACAGCTATAGCAGATATGTTGGAGTTGATCGAGATGAACTTGTGTGGAAGTGTTTTGTGTACCAGAAGTCCGGTGCCTTGTTTAAAGTTTGTGTTGTGGGGTAGGTTGTGAAATTTGGACGAGTATTCTTTTGGTGGGAGTGGTTGGAAGTTATGTTTGATGTGTGATTCTTGAATCGAGACGATACATGGTTGAATTTCTTTGATAAGCAATTGGAGCTCATGATTGTTATTAAAATAGCCATTCATGTTCCATTGCAATATTTTTAAATTGTTGTAGGCGGTGGATGGCAATTTAATGTACTCGTCAAAGGTGCGCTCCCACCTGTTGATAAAGTATTGCCGCGCCGCCACTGGCGACGAGTGCCCCCTCCAAGGTGGTTGGGGCGATCGTTATCAACGGTGGCGCGGGTTGAGTGGGGACAATTTATTACACTAAGAGCTGTCATTTTCGTCTATGATCATTGCGCTTCGTGTGGGAGTAAGGGGTTTTTGAAGAGAGATTTTGCTTTGGGTGTAATTGCTGTTATTGATAAATGATGTAGGTGTAGAAATCTTGTTTAGGAGATATTCTTGTTGTAATTGTGGTAAAATGAGAGAAGATTTAGATTTGATTTCGCTAGAGATCGAAGCAGACGTTACTGAAAGTTTTTCTCTCGTGAGAGAGGAGGATTCAGCAATTTGTGTTTGGGTATTAGTATTTTGTGTTGTTTGGCTATGCAGGTTTGCTGAGGTGGATAGTGTTGGGGAATTTTCTCTTGTGAGAGAGGTGAATTCATTGATTTGTTTATCGATGTTTGTATTTTGTGTTAAATATTTATGTATATTATATGTTAAGTTTTTCTCCTGTGGAGAAGAACCGGTTTTGGTGGAAGTTGTTTTTTCTTTGTCACTAGAGTGGGGCAAGGTAGAAGAAGACGTGGATGGAACGGGAACATTTCTTTTAAGCGTTGCATTTTGGAGTTTTGTGGAGTAAAGATCGGAGGAGAAAGAAGGAGTTAGGGGGTTGCGTTCTGAGTGGAAGCGCCTAGCTTCTGCCAAGGTGCATTTGTTTTTTGTTTTTATTTCAATTATTTCTTTGCTTTGGACATATCTTGGACATATTTTTGATGAAGCGGGGTGGGACCCGGCGCAATTTGCGCAGTAAGTGCGCGTCCAGTTTTCGTCTTCATGAAGAGGAAGATTGCAAGTTTCGCAGGTGGCTGGTTTTTTACACCATTTTTTTGTGTGTCCGAGAAGTTGGCATTGGCGGCATCGCATTGGGTTAGGGAAATATTCAGAGACTTTAGTCTTGTACCATCCAATTTCGATTGTGCTAGGGATTTGAAAGCTATCGAACGTGAATATCATCAGTCCCGTGGTCAGTCGTTTGTCTTCTGGATTAATTATTGTGAATTTATAGACATCGGTTAATGTTTTGAGCTTTAAGTTCACTTATGATTTCAGCTTCGGTGACATTAATGAGACACGGTGCATATGCAATTCCCTTCGAATAGTTAAGATTGGGGTGTAGCTTGATTTCGACAGATGGGCAAATAGTGCCGAGAGCTTTTGAGCTTATGAATCTGTCGGCAATTTTTTGATCTTTGGTAAGAATCAATAATGATCCGTCTCTGAGCTGGGAGATCTTTTCATATTGTGTGCTAATAGAGTCAATAGTTTTTTTTTTTAATAAAAACACACTGATAAACGATAGTGGTTTGTCTTTAGAGGTTATGTGAATGAAGCTTGGATTTTTATAGACTGTTTTTGTGGGCAGTTCCGGAAAGTCGGAAAATACACTATTTCAAGGTTTAAATCTTTTACTCTGTGGTATGGGAGGGGAGTCTGGAGGGTCGGAAAGATGGCCCTCATCAAGAGCACCGAATCGGTTTCCCGATTTGTGGGCAGGCTTTGGCGCCATGCCGACAAAACGGTTTTTTAATGAGGACACTAATAAGAGTACACTGGGTATTTATGTATATTAGGGTAAGGATGAATAAGAAGAAAGTGAAAAACACTTACAAATAATGTATGAGAGTGAGAAAATGTGAGCACTAATATTCACCACAGTAATAGGTCTGTACGGTTGGGATGTCAGCCGATGACTGAATAAAACAAACAAAAAATCAGACTTATTCAATAAAAAAAAATATTGTGCCTTCTATTGGACCTTATAAGAAAAGACATTGTTATTGATTTCGTGGCAAATCCTGACAGTTCTTATAGGTTCATTAAATGCTCAAGTCGCTTGTTGTTAGTGTTTCTTGTTTTACCTTTTTGGATAGATTTTTTAGCGTTTTTACTGGTCTAAATACAATTTTTTCTCAACAACACAAGGACCATAAAAGAAAGTGCTTTCAAATGGTGCTGACCAGAAAATGGGGCTTCAAACCAATCGGAACAAAACAACTCTGTTTCTTTAATGCACATAGATATTATTTGCGATTTGATGTTAATAATTTCTGGGCGTTGTATATATTTTCAAAAACATTCGTTTTAAGTTTGCAAATTTCAAAAAATTTATTTGAAGGTGGAAATAATTTTCCAAAGTCAGATTCTGAATTTAGGTATGCCTTGTGATGAATAAGAAACTCCGAATTTTCAGTTTGCGCCTTATCTTTTTTAATCAATGTTCGGGTACAATGCAGACAGGGATCTTTCATCGTTTTAAATAGCTTATAACAGCAGTAACCAGCAAAGTATCGAATAGACATACTTCTGACAGTTATTGAGGCAGATGGCTGTTTATTAAAATTGGCAAAATTTTGCGTGTCAAAGTAATGGATTGACATTGTAGCTGTTTTACAAGTATCTACCGAAATTGACTCTTCACTTGTAGTATTTACAATTGCAGACCAGTCAACATCAAGTAATTCATCGGAGTCTTTTTGGCAATTAGCAGATTTTGATGCAAATAGTAGATTCAGTGAAATAATTTTGGCAATAATTGACTGAAATTCGAAAACATTTTGGGCACGAACATGCGAACAAATTTTTTCTAGTGGATCCTGACTCATTTTATTTAAGTAGAAATAAGAAAAAACCGAATAATCCTTAAAAAGGTCATCGGCCAAAGAGAGGAAAGATGATATGGTCATTACCATTCCCTTAAGGCAATGAACTGTTGTTTTTTTGCAAAGTTGTAAGGACGAAAACAACTCTTTCATTTCAACCAAAAAATCAATATTAATGCTGTTTCTTACTAACGGTGGTTGTCCATTTAAAATGTCGAACATTTTGTCAATTTTTTTGAAAAAAATTGAAGTAGAGTGCATATAATTCCCTCAACACATCCCAGCTGACAATATCTCCATTGTCACAAATTTGTTCTAATCGATTTCACTAGATGTGGTACATCAAAGCAGAGATAGATCTTTTGCCCGTTGTAAACAAACCAGTTATTGTAGGTATTTTGTGAACTGCCTTCTTCTTCTTTATGTCCAAGTTTTGAAAACAGGCTTCGGTTTGTTGAACCTTGGTCACATGTTAGTGCTCGCACAAATATTCCAAGTTTTGCACAAATATCCAAGCATTTCATTATCTGCTTTCTTAACTCTGAAACTGGACATGATGTGGAACTCACAACATAGTTTAAAATATATTTAAAGTTGCTGCAGAGTATCATGAAAACACAAATAGTTTTGCCTCTTGTTGGTTCTCTTCTGCCATAGCCGTAGTCAACAAATCCGTCAATTCTGTCCTTAAAATTATTATAATGTTATATTTTCTTCGATAGAAATGGAAGTCAAGAGTTTCTCTCATAAAATTATATAAGGCGGCATTTCTAAAAAATAAATTTTGTGAAATCCATTTTTCTTTTTTAGAGTAGGTTTTATTTTTAGTTAAAAGGATTCTGGCAAAAACTTTTGCGTTATCGTTAACGACAGGGAACGAATCGATTAAATCAGCAATGTTTTTTGAGTTTGTCTTTTTATTTGATTTGTGTGAAAAACTTCCTGTTTTTAATGTTTTCAGTCTCCGTCTTAATGCCATTTGTTTTAAATTATTTGATTTGCGTATTTGCCGAATAGTCTTTTCCAAATTATAAATTTTTTCTTTTAATTTCAAGATATTTGATTTATATAATCTTGAATATCTTTGACGTTATCAGCATTTTCAGTACATGATGGTTTCTTCAAACATGCATCTGAAAATTTTGCAAATTCATCTAGACTTAAATCGACAGCAGGCTCACCTTTTTGACATACGTACGTTTTGTGACTTGAATCATCAAAACTAGCCGTGTTTCTTTGCACGCGAATATAGGGATGGCATCAGAAAACGACCATCGCCGCTTAAGAATTCACCAAAAAAAACTTGGCAGCACACATGCACCTATGACATGCACCGTGACACAGCTGTAAGTTGTAGTTAAGAAATTTGTATTGAAAATCCTGAAATTGAAAAATATTTACTTCCGCCAATTGAAATTGATGCCAAGCATATTCTAAAATTATGAAAAACAATTTCACATTAACAGATTTGCTAAATTCAATTACCTTTATAATGAAGTTTGAAAAAAAATAATAATAAAATCACGAACAAAATATTCGGCGGATGTGTTAGTGGTCGGAGAGATGTCAAACTTTAACATTTCCTGAAAAATTCATCGCATCGGTTCATCAGAAACGAAGAGAATGGGTTTTCGAAGCACTGTTTATCCCCGCTAACTGACTTAGCGGCGATAGCTATCCCCGCTAAAGTTAGCGTATGTAGGATAAAGTGTTGTTGTATTTTACATGCAAATTTCAAATTATCCCTGTATCCGCGTGCAAAGAAACACGGCTACTATTCGAAACATTATCAAGATTCAGCGTTGGAACAGACCCTTTTTTAAGTTTCTGAATCATAACCAAATCTTTTTATACCCTATTCTAGGGGTATATTAATTTTGACGCATAGTTTGTAACATACCTTAATATTGCCCGTAGACCCCTAAAAGTTACTATATTTATGATCAGCATCGATAGTAATGTCGATCTATGCATGTCCGTCCGTCCGTCCGTCCGTCCGTCGGCAAAAATTAGGCCTTTAAACTGGACCTAGAGAGCTGAAATTTTAACCATATACTCTCTAGGGTCCCGAAATAATCAAGTTTACGAATTTTTGAAATCCGCCCACAGACACGCCCACAAACTCAAAAAAACAAAATTTTGGAAAAAATCGAATTTTGAGCTAGGAAGCTGAAATTTTTTATATATAATCTATGACTCCTAAAACTGCTCGGGATATAAAATTTTCAAAATCCGCCCACTGCCCCGCCCACAAAAAAATAAAACAATTTTATTGAAAAACCAAAATTTGAGCTAGGGAGCTGAAATTTTTAATATATACTCTCTAGGGGCCCTTTAAGCTCATGTATAAATATTTTCAAAATCCGCCCACTGACACGCCCACAAATAAATAAAACAATTTTTTTGAAAATCCAAAGTTTGAGCTAGGGAGCTGAAATTTATAATATATACTCTCTAGGGGCCCTTTAAGCTCATGTATAATTATTTTCAAAATCCGCCCACTGACACGCCCAAAAATAAATAAAACAATTTTTTTGAAAATCCAAAGTTTGAGCTAGGGAGCTGAAATTTATATTATATACTCTCTAGGGGCCCTTTATGCTCATGTGTTAATTTTTTTTTAAATCCGCCTACTGACACGCCCACAATTAAATAAAACAATTTTATTGAAACACCCAAGTTTGAGCTAGGGAGCGTTTTTTTTGATAAAATCCTTTAAATGTTATATAACAAAATATGTAGAGCGTTCTTAACAATTTAACCATACTTAGACTTTTGTCACGCCCACTTATGAGGGATAGGAATAACAATAGGGTATCCAACAGTTCGCCCAAGCGGACTGTAGCCCGTCCCTATGTTTCAAAATGTATTTCACATACGTACATATTTCTTGCAACTATAAATGATCTTTTAAATTGCAAGCGTCACGCCATTTTCTTAAAAGAACCTCTTTCTCTCTTGCTGGGAATTTAAAAAAAACTTTCTGCTTAAATTTGCTTGCCGCTGGGCGCGACAAGAATTTATGCAACATTTAATACGGTACCCGTATTCTCTAGTTTTAAACATTATTTCGTTGATAGAGCTGAAAAAAGTGCAAAAAGGTTGAAGACAAGCGCATCCAAATCCACACGTCCTCAGAACAAAATTTGCACTGAAAATGAAAACGAAGCGAATATAGAAAATCGAAATGTCTCGTCGCTCGCTTTGCTTCGCTGATCATACTTGTTGTGAGTTTTCACAGAGGAAAAAACATCTTTTACAAGGTCACAGGCACAGCTCATACCACCGATCTCGATATGTGATTGAAAATACCTTCTGCGGGCAAACAAAGTAAATGTTGGGATTGAGGTTGGCAAATGCAGGTTGCGTGCATAATGATACAATAATCGAAAAGCAGAGTAGCTACAGCTAGAGCCATCTACATTAAGAAAAAGAATTAAACTGGATGTGTACCATATTCTACATCTGTATATTTCTCTTGTCTGTGGTTTGACATAAAAACTGTTATGAATCCAACGAACAACACAAGGAAAAGGATAACATTGTTTTTTGTGCCCTGCAATTTTTGTACAAATTTTATCTTTTTATGTATGTAGGTCAGGTAGGTATGTACTGGATATGGCTAGGTAGAAACAAAGATTTTTTAGGGTGTTGAAGTGTGTAGGTAGTAGTTATAGTGTTATGTATAACCAAATACGAATTGTGAGAGGGTCATTTTTTTGTATGCAAACAAAATTTCGACTTAAGGAGTGAAAAAGAGGCCAAGAATCGAAAGAATGGGCGCGTTCAATTTACAACTCAACTACTAGTGACTACTATTTTACCTTTTCTCATTGATCAAATAACTCACGTGACCATCGTTTGGCAAGTGATAGACATTTAATTAGTAGTGAACTTGCAGTTGACTTGCAATTTGAACGCGCCAAATGTGTACGAGTTAGAGAGAGCTTCGACTTAGAGGGAGTTTGACTTAGAAGATATGTTTTTGTATGGAAAATTGAGGGGAATGCTTAAATATGGCGGAAAAATTCGAGTTAGAGAGAAATTCGACTTAGGGAGAGTCCACTGTATATTTTTTGCGTGTATGGGTAAAATTTCAGCTCGAGTTTTAAGGCCTAATTTTTGATGCCGGACGGACGGACATAGCTAGATTGACATTACTATCGATGCTGATCACGGATTTTTGGGTCTATGGTCAATATATGAGACAAAATTAATATACAAAATTAATATACCTTTAGAATAGGGTATAAAAACCGCTGCCGCGGATGGTTTTGGTAGGAATTCCTACTTCGCTATGGGCATTTCTAGATTCTACCAGCCACAACCATAAATGAATCCTTCCTCGTCTTACGGACTATGAAATCTGCTTAACTCGTTTTGCCGCTTAAACAATTCAATAAATTCTCCTCTGAACTTTTCACAGCTATCTATCAGAATATAATTCAATTTATTCGCATCCAGGCGAATAATTTTTTACATAATACATACTAAACGCAAAAACAGACAACCAGATAAAGGCCACTTCATGGTAGATTCTTTTAAACAGTCGGCATTTGGCCGCCCGCGCTGCAGCTATATTTTTAAAACCAGTTGCGTAAATGACAGCAAATCGATTTTGCCGTATGCCTATAAAGCGGCACATAAACGAACGCAATCCTGAAAATTATTTTCGCTACGCAAGCAGCAAAAGTGCCCACACTTCAGTTATGCAATGAATTAAATTATTCAATTCACTATTTGTGAGCAAAAATAAAAAAATACGTCCTTTACAGGGGAGTACTTACAATGATGAGGGTAGCACGGGAGTGCAGAGTGGGAGAGGAGAGTGCGATAGGAGTACCTACCAGGGATGGCAAAGTCGATACAATTGTATTGAATTCAATATCAATTAGTTTGTTCAAGTTCAAAAATAAAATTTGCATTTATTCGACACAATTTATCAATCTGCATCATTTTAATTCTTTTGCAATCTGCATTTAAAACAAAATCGAATCGATTAACGATCGACATATCTATTTGTTTTAAGTTTTACACATAGCGTTGATTGTATTCAATTTTGTACGACCCACGAACGCATTATTCCAGTCTTCATTTCCAGATGGATATTTTGGTATATTTGGAATACAAATGTGCAAAATGATGGCATTAACATTATAGACCAGAGATGACAGGATAATACCTCACGTAATCTGCATGCTTAACTACGCGTAGTTAATAGGTAAACTAGTTTCCATCATAAGTAACTTTCAACTACGTCTGCTACTTGTCTAACAAATTGATTGTCCTGTCAATTTCAGTGCCGTTAAGAAACTGATAAGTGAAAAACTACACACGACATAATGTTAACTACGTCTGCTTCAGTTATCTACATTTTCTACGATAACTACACGAATATGTAGCAGACGTTACAAATGTAGTTTTTCCCAAAAAATGAATTTCAGCCGTCTCTGTTTGAGAGCTCATAGACTAAACTATGAACATATAGTCAGTAAAGTAAAAACTAAACTACTTTTGTTTGTAAGGTTGTTACGAAGTTATTTATGTTTTTTTTTCTGTTAATGTATTGTTTATTTATTGTTGATTATGTGTTTGAAAATATAATACTTTGAGTTCACTTTAAATTATTTTTCAATACAATTGGCTCCATTTTAGTACAATCTTAGAACAGTTTTAAATACAACTCAAAAATGATAGTTTCCATCCCTGGTACCCACTCCATTAATACTTACTTCGGCAACCGTGATGATCGTCATAAAACCATCTCTTCAATTTATTCAACCCACTGATTAAAAAGAAAGACACACATAATGCGAAATACCATTTCTGTACACGATAGGTGAAGGCTTATTGTGTATTTACTTTGATACCTACCCGATTTTATTTTCCAGTTTTCTTTAACATACCCGTAAATCGTCGCCCTAATTTGTTTTGTCGTATACGTCATTTCCATGTGTCTGCATATAAAACAACCGCAGATATTTTTTTAATTTGTTGACACAATATCTATTTGTGAATTCTCTTTTCATACACTTTTCAAAGGGTATATTGATTTAGACTTACCGTTTGTAACATACCTTAATATTGCCCGTAGACCCCTAAAAATACTATATTCGTGATCCGCATCGACAGTAATGTCGATCTGGCCATGTCCGTCCGTCCGTCGGCAAAAATAAGGCATTTAAACTGGAGCTAGAAAGCTGAAATTTAAACTATACTCTCTCTTGGGGCGCGAAATAAACAGGTTTGAAATTTTTTAAAATCCGCCCACTGACTCAAAATCCTCCAAAAAAAATTTGAAATTTTTATTATATGGTCTTTAGGAGCCCAAAATGCCAAAATGAAAACAAAACAATTTTATCGAAGAATCAAAGTTCGAGCTAGGAAGCGTAAATTTATAATACTCTCTAGACGCCCCTTATGCTCAATGTTATAGATCTTTTAAATCCGCCCACTGATACGTCCACAATTTAACAAAACCGCTTTTCCAAAAATCAAAGTTTGAGCAAGAGAGCTAAAATTCAGAATATATACTCTCTAGGGGCCCTTAACTCAAATGTAATTATTTTTGAAATCCGCTCACTGACACGCCAACTTTAAAAAAAACATTCGCGAAGTACCGACGTAGTTTCAATAAAATCCTTTAAATGTTGTATAACAAAATGTTTAGATCCTTCTCAACAATTCTCACTTTACCTATGTGTTAAGCAGTAACAAGATATCCTCAAAAGCATTTCGTTTTTAAACTGTTTAGTTAAATATTCGTAAAAAATGTGTTTGCTGTATACGCCATCAAAATCAAAAGATTCTTGTCCTCATACAAGTACGTCAAAAATATGCACATACGGCATTCCAATTATAAGCTATTAAATTTCTTTTCTGCTAGTGAATAGTTTTGCTAGAAACAATTAGGTATGTAAGGTACCTGTGTGTAAAGTTTAGAATGCTAATTTGAAACTCCTTACCTTTGGTGGGGTGAAGTCTAAATGAATACACTCTAAATTGTTCTTTACGAATGAAACGCAAAATTTATTTGTCTTCCTTTAAATACTAAAATATTGCTTATCTTACAAATATGTATGTACAACTTAAATTACAAGTATCAGGTGCAAAGTCAGCAACGACAAATTTTGAGAATTTTTATTCTGCCGACTTTGCTGAGAACAAAAAATGAAATATAAAACGTTAGAGATTAACGTGAGATATTAATTATAAAATTGTCTGGTGTGGTCACCATGACATGCTGGGGCCACCCTTTAAGCCACGACGAAATCTATGTCAGAGAAACGCCTGGTTGCTGGTATTGGTGGTGATTCTTGAGTTTGGACTTCTACCTAGATTTTTTTGCTGGTCTTACGGTGTCGCCATATAATGTAGCACATCATAAAAATAAAAAAGCATGGTTATCGAACTATACGTTATTTCATGGTGAATCGGATGAATTGCTGCAATATTGGGCAAGTGCTCCTCATTTTTGATATCCGTAATCCTTTCGGTTAAAGCCTTGATGTCTTCGTTGTCTGATTTTAGTATGACGTGTGGGATAACTACTAACTAGCGGTTTGGAGATGCTCGTAGGGCTTTCAGACAACAGCTCCTTCAGGTTTGCCAATAGAATGAAATAATGAATACTGCATTGATGCTGATGGAACCGAAATTGCGGTCTTAGTGTGCTTCGTGCCCTGGCAGCCACCTTGGCTAACCTAACCTATGTACCTAGGTACCTACCTCTTTTTATAAAAGATATATTTTTCGACAAAAAAAAATTATTTCATATTTCCTGAAGTTATTTATTTTATCAGTCAATTATTTATTTCAAAGTTTTCTCATAGAAAACAAATTTTATGCCCTACCTGTATATATTTTCCCAACGGCAAGTCACAAAATTCAAGGGTAAAGGCTGCAATTTTCCAAAATCAAACAATGAACTACTTGAAAAGCGTATAAAATAAAAAACATAGGACGGGCTACTGTCCGCTTGGGCGAACTGTTGGATACCCTATTCTTATTCCTATCCCTCATAAGTGGGCGTGACAAAAGTCTAAGTATGGTCGAATTGTTAAGAACGCTCTACATATTTTGTTATATAACATTTAAAGGATTTTATCGAAAAAAACGATCCCTATCTCAAACTTGGGTGTTTCAATAAAATTGTTTTATTTAATTGTGGGCGTGTCAGTAGGCGGATTAAAAAAAATTTAACACATGAGCATAAAGGGCCCCTAGACAGTATATATTATAAATTTCCGCTCCCTAGCTCAAACTTTGAATTTTCAAAAAAAGTTTTTTTTTTTTTTAAATTATGGGCGTGTCAGTGGGCGGATTCTGAAAATATTTACACATGAGTATAAAGGGCCCCCTAGAGAGTATATATTATAAATTTCAGATCCCCAGCTCAAATTTTGGTTTTTCAATAAAATTGTTTTATTTATTTGTGGGCGTGTCTGTGGGCGGATTTCAAAAATTCGTAAACTTAATTATTTCGGGACCCTAGAGAGTATATGGTTAAAATTTCAGCTCTCTAGGCCCAGTTTAAAGGCCTAATTTTTGCCGACGGACGGACGGACATGGCTAGATCGACATTACTATCGATGCTGATCATAAATATAGTAACTTTTAGGGGTCTATGGGCAATATTAAGGTATGTTACAAACTATGCGTCAAAAATAATATACCCTTAGAATAGGGTATAAAGATGCACGACTAGGATGAGGCCACATGCAAAATCTTCGAAAGGAAACTATTATTTATTATGTTTTCTACATTAATAATGAGTATGCCTGCCGTTTTTCGATATGACCTCTATTAGACGGTTTGAAATAGAATCATATAGATTTTTTTTTTAAATAATTAAGGGAAATTTGGGCCCAGGCATAACGAATAGCTTCGATTAAAGTGTCCTTTTCTTCAAATTGTCTGCCGCCTTCATACGCTTTACGAGATAATTATGCCCAAACATTTTCGAATACATTTAAGTCCGGTGAATAGAGCGGTCATGGCAAAAGTTCCACATCTTCTGATTGAATCCAACTTCTAACAACCCTAGAATTGTGGATAGAGGCATTGTCCTGTTGGAATATCCAAGACAGGGGTCCGAAAATGTTTTTCGCTTTTGGAAATTACCGTTCCAGCAAACATTTGTAGTTGTTTCCGTTCATTGTTGTGGACAAAAACTCCAACTCGATTGTGCCATGGGTAATAGCTCCCCACACCATTACACCTGATGTACAGCTGTGATGTCTTGCCAAAATAAGCTCCTCCTTTCTTAGATCATGCAAAGAAAGTTGTAACCTTCGGGGCCGTCAAGGTTAAACTTTTTTCCATCCGAAAAGACAACGCGTTTCCATTCGCTGCTCCAAGCGACATGTTCTCTTGCAAAATCCATTCGATGCTCCTTGTGTACTTGCCTCAAAACATGTTTCTTTCTAAGTTTTCTTCTCTGTATAGTACCACTTTTTCGTATTATCCTTCGGACCGTTGCTATGCTGTCTGATACTCCACTGTTGGCCCTTATTTTAGTCACTGGTAGAGTAGAATAACCCGTTTTTCTAGCAATGTTGTTGCTTCTGCCTTCTGTCCTTTTTGATTGTTCCCATAGTGCTGTGGATCCGCAAGATAACTGTTTATGACAGTCTTTTTTCTATTCAGCCTCCTTGCAATTTCTCGGTCTTAGAGTCCTAACTCTTTGAGAGCATCTATTTTTCCTCTTTCTGTCGCTGTCAAACACTTTCCGGGAACCTTTTTTAACTAAATAAAAACAGTTCTTTTCAAGGATTTTTAAATATTCTTAACAAAACTTAAAAAAAAACCGAAATTCGTTTCTTATTTATCCTTTAATTTTATGACTTACTGTTGGGAAAATATGTACCTGTTCACAGGTAGTAAAAGTTTCTGGTTATAAAATTCCCAACAGGTATAAAGACTGAAAATCGATTGCAAAATGTATGGACTCATCCTTGTGATCGTCAGTGTATGTCGATAACATCAAGAGCAATCTACACATAAATAAAACGAGCAGCGATTTTACTCCCAGTAACCAACGGCCAATCTGTTACCCATAAACCGCACTTGCAGAACAAAAACAAGGAGTAGATAGATAGCGGTGCAGTAAACTCGAGGCAAAAATACAGCAACCAGATACAAAGACGGACACGCGAAAGAAGATCATCCGACTTTCTGGAGCTAATCACCGTCCGACTGCATCATGCATGGAAACGGTACATGCGACCGGCGATTGTAAAAAAGTGTTCTGCATGCCACTGTGCATACACCAAAGATCAACCCATTCATTTTATTTTATTATATTATACAGCAGAAGTTGTGGATGCACGTCAAAACAATTCTTGAACAAAAATTTGCCAAATTGTATGGAAAATTTGCCATATACGCCAAAATTTAGCTTTTACGGCAAAACAAATTTTGAACTTGTTAATTCTTCAAAACCATTCTGAATATCTCAGCAATGAAAGGCGATAGAAAAATACTGATAGATAATTTGAAAAGAGCGGCCCTGAAAACACAAGACGGCATACCTACCTACTTAGTTCAAAAAGTGAATTATATCGTATACGGCAAATCAATTTTGGGGCGACGAAATGTTTATCATCATTACCTTGCAATCATGGTACCGAAAATGGGTTGTCACACTGGCCAAAACCACGCTACACATTTGCCGACCCCGACACAAGGGTCGCCTATTGTTGTTCGTACATGGGTCGATTAGCGATTCTAGTCAATCAAGTCACGTGGCGTCTATATAAATCGTAACAAAATCCGTCTTTAAAAGGAAACAACACAACAACGAAAGTCACGTGGTTCAGTCATTTCCATTGGCATATTCGTCTTATGGAGTTTGTGTAAATGATAAATATTTTATTGTTATGAGTATATTTTTATCCTTACCAGTTATCCAAGGCGCAGCAGTATCGTTGTGAATTGTAAAAGCTATGATCACAAAGCAAATTATCTCGTTGACAGTTCCTTTGTTCATAACTATTCCTTATGTTGGGGATATACGCGTACAAAAGACAGCACCACCTGGTACTGAACTGTTGCCAGAGGGAGGAGGATATGATATCCTAACAATAAAATTGCAAGAATTGAAATAAACTTGAAGATACCGAACAGAATGCATTCATGCTATCATTGCGCAACCAAGTCCTCCAAGTGAAAAAAATAAATTTTTGATGTGACGTCTACAGTTTTGGATACAAAGCAATATAAGGAGACCGAGACTGATTAGTCCTTAAGCAGGTTCGTCAATACCATTTCTAACTTTCTCGTATACTTTATTACATATTCTAAAGAGAAAGATTTATTGCAATCGCGCTGAAATTTCGAACTCAAACTGAGTACCTATGAGGTATGTTATTACGACTAAAGAGAAGTCAAAAAAAGTGCATTCCGCATTTCCGCCGGCTTCGGTCCGTCTGTCCATCTGTCCATTTGTTAGCGAGGGTCCAGACAATATGGGTAAACGGATTTTCTCCAAACTCCGTATTTGGGATTTCTAGGCTTTTATCCCGCAGGTGGCAGTGGTGCGATGGCATGTCGTGCGTTCGAATCCCGACCAGGGCCATAATTTTTAAAAATTGAACACACACAACAAAACAGATCTTCTTAAAGCAATTTAGGGGCCACCTATTGCACCAAACTTCTTTCAGGCAGTAAGTAGCACCTAAAAACAGGCAAAGAATCATTTGCTGGGTGCTTTTAAGGGTAATTGTATCAATAACAGAAAAAAGAAATCCCCTTAGCGCACGCTTATTAAAAAAAATCATTTCAAATAACGGTACCTAGTATAGAACTGGTTTTTACACCGATTTTCTGAAAATGGCTGTATAGCCTTTGACTGTTTTTTAAAATATCAAATAATTGAGGTGAGCGTTAGAAAACAGCTTGCCCAGTTTTTTTTGTGTAAATGGTCCAATAACGGTTCTTTACAAAAATGTTTATATCTGTGGTAAAAAACATAGTACATAGGCAGTTCCTCTCTATCAAAATGTAAGGGGACTCCGCACAAAAACCGCTCAATTATATTCAGACTCCCAAGCTTTCTCATATGACATCTTCTCAATGGCTCAATGCCGGCATTTTACACACGGAACTCTTTAATCATGAGCTTTCAGTACATATATAGAAACGCTTGGGTGAGGTGTTCTAACTGCCGTTCGGTTCCACCTAGAGTCACGAAAGATTTTCTTTGCATTTGTGTTGAAGGTTTAAATTAAAAAAAAAATATAAGGCATTAACGGGCAATCGAGTGGTTAAGGCCTAGCTTCTAAAATCATTTTGCGAAAGCGAAAGCGACATACAATTTAAAGCCGAATCTGAACGGAAAATTTGAGAAACTTCGCATGCCAAGTGATACTCTAGGATGTTTGTCAGACGTTCGCAAAAGGTGGGGCAGTCGAAAAACGTCTAGCTGTTACTAGGCCCTGCGGGATTTGTCCCTGAGTCCTTTAGATTATTAGTCCAACACACTAACCTCTGCGCTACTGCTCCCACGAAATGTTGAAATTGTCTGCGTAAAAATTACGCTTGAGAATAAACATTTCTGTTATTAAAGCGTATATTCGTACATCGTATCGTCTTTGTTCGTTGTACTCTGAAAAGGGGGAGTTTGGTTCCCTTCTTGGCGAGTTCATCAGCCCTGCAGTTTTCTGGAATATCTCTATGCCCCGGCACCCAACAGAGGTGAATGTTAACCTGCTCCGCCATCTCCATAAGAGATGAATGGCAGTCGAGGGCTGAAATGGAATTTAAAGATACTGAATCCACGGACTTGATCGCGGCCTGACTGTCCGAGAAGATACGGATATCCTTTGTGGATATCACATTTCCCTTCAGCCACGTTAGGGCTTCTTTTATCGCCATAATCTAAGCCTGGAATACGCTACAGTGATTAGGAAGACGGAAAGAGAGACTCAGATTTAGCCTTTCGGAGAAAACGCCGCCACCAACCCCGTCACTAGTTTTTGATCCATCGCTATAGAAGTGGATCGCTTTATCTTCCTCAAATTCAGCGTCCTCCCAAAATGATCTGGAAGGAATAGGCACTTGAAAGTTCTTTCCGAACTGTAATTGGGGTATGGTGTGGTCTATGTTTCCTGGTAGAGACTCAAATGAGTCCAGAATGGTGGTGTGGCCAATATTATTGTTAACCCACTGCGAGGTACCCTTAAGACGGACAGCAGAACAGGCTGCTGTTTGCCTACTAAAAATGTCGAGGGGTAACAGATGTAGCAGGATGTCTAGTGCTGCTGAGGGGGTGGTACGGAGTGCTCCGCTTATGCACAAACCTGCTGTGCGTTGGATTTTGCCCAGCTTAGCACAGTTTATAGCTTTATTTAGGGCAGTCCACCAGGCAGCAGCCCCATATGTGAGAATCGGCCTTACGACCAATACATATAGCCAATGAGTTATGCGGGGTTGTAGACCCCACTTGTTGCCAATGGATTTTTTGCAAGAGAAAAGTGCCACTGTGGCTTTTTTTACCCTTTCTTGTATGTTGGGTTTCCAGCTTAACTTCCTATCGAAGATAAGACCCAAGAACCTAGCTTCGTCAGAAAATACTAATCTTATACCACCAATAGAGGGTGGGTCGATGTGCGGAATCTTGTGTTTCCTGGAGAAGAGGATTAATTCTGTTTTGTGGGGGTTGATACCCAAGCCACAGCGATTAGCCCATTTCTTTAGCTTGTTGAGAGCGTTTTGCATGAGTTCTTGTATAGTATTGATGTAGTTTCCGGAGATAGCTATAGCAATGTCATCCGCATAAGCAATCACCCTGCAGCCCACCCCTTCCAGGTATATCAGTAGTTCATTCACCACCAAATTCCAGAGAAGGCGGGAAAGGACCCCGCCTTGCAGTGTACCTCTACTGACAGACCTCCTGGCGGATGAAACGCCCAATTTTGAGTTGATAATCCAACTTGTGAGCAGTAGATTGATCAATTCACCAAGCGAACCCTCCACATTCAGTGCTGTCAGTGCATCTGTGATTGCAGATGTACCCACATTGTTAAAGGCACCTTCTATATCCAGAAAAGCAACCATAGTGTACTCCTCGTGATGAAGGGAGTATTCAATAGTGCGTACCAGAGAGTGAAGAGCGGTTTCAACTGACTTACCCTTACAGTATGCATGTTGAGACGCAGATAGAAGTTGCATATTTATGTTGGTACGGAGATGGATATCAATCAGTCGCTCCAACGTTTTGAGGGGGAATAATGATAAACTAATAGGTCTCAGGTCTTTTGGGCTGACATGGGAGTATTTCCCGGCTTTTGGTATAAAGACCGCTTTCACTTCTCTCCAAGCAAGAGGAATGTATGCCATTTTTAAGCAGCTGTTCAGAATCATCTCCAATACTGGTGTGATGATATCCGAAGACATTTGTAATTCGGCAGGTATTATGCCGTCTGGTCGTGCAGACTTGAAGGGCTTGAAGCTATTTAGTGCCCAAAGCAGCTTGTCCCTTGTAATCAGACCTTGAGAATGAGTTACCTGTGCCAGTGATCTATTCAGATCAGTGTACCCGGTAATGTTGGAGCTACCTGGGAAGTGAGTATTAAGTAGCAGATTGAGCGATTCCTCGCTAGATGTCGTCCAAGATCCATCAGCTTTCTTTAGACAGCTGGGCATGGTTGGATTTGAAGCTAGGATTTTTCGTAGCCTTGACGCCTGAGAGAATTCTTCTATTTTGCCACAGAAGAGTGTCCAGGATGATCTTTTGGCTTTCCTTAGCTCTTTTTTGTATAATTTGACGTCTTCCTTATAGGAGTCCCAGTCAGTAAGTGATCTCGAGCTTTTAGCGCGATTGAAAAGTTTCCTGAAATTCTTTCTGAGTGGTCCCAATTCCTGGTTCCACCAGCGTGGCTTTCTCTTTCCCCTAGATCGTATGAGGGGACATGAAGCGGACATCGCTTTACTGAAAGCCGAGGTGAGCTCATTGACCTTGCAGTCAAGCTCGTGGTTGCAGGGTGGACTTAAAAGTTCAGAGGTAACTAGTTCGCGAAGTGTTTCTCTGTATTTGGGCTAATTGGTTTTCCGAGGATTGCGGAAAATAGGTTGGCAGGGAGGATCAACATTGAGGTTGAATTGAAGATAACGGTGATCACAGAAGGAGTGATCAGCGGAGACCTTCCAACCTGTTATCATGTCGTTGATGGTATCGGAGACAAGAGTAATGTCAAGGACTTCTTGTCGATTTTTGGTAATGAAAGTGGGTTCATTACCTATGTTACATACAATGAGGTTGGTGCTTAAAATATAATCAAAAAGTGACTCACTCCTGTTGTTGATATCCGAGCTGCCCCATACGGTGTGATGTGCGTTAGCATCGCAACCGATTATGAGTTCAGCCTTCTGCCTCCTTGCTTCTTCGATCAGTCTCTCCAGGTTATCACCAGGGAGAGGCCCCACGTGCTTGTGGACGAGATATACCGATGCCAACCAGAGTGATCTGCCTGTAGTCTCCAGTTTCGCAGCAGTTATATCCCGATCGCTGAAATTAGGGAGTAAATAAGCATTAAGGTTTCTTTTCACTAGTATGCACGATCTTGGTTTACCTTTGTCGGTCACATACAGCGAGTAATATGGAGGAATCTTGAGTCCTTGAACCAGGTTGTGTACAATCCATGGTTCTTGGATCAAGACGGCATCTTCCCCGCCTTTGGAAAGGCGAAGAATAAGAGCGGCCGAAACCTTGATTGAGTGTTGGAGGTTAATCTGGATTAACCGCAGCATTGTCGCTACAATACGGAGGCATCTCCACCACGATGTTATTTAGGCCTTCCAATTCCGAAGACGAACTGAGAAGTTCATCTTCACTCAGAAGAACCCTATCAAGGAAATCGTCAGTCTCCATATCCGATTGGATATCGCTTACGGAGAGAGACGATTTTGCAGTTGCCGCACGATCGGCGGATTCATCGTCCTCCAGCGAAGGGAATGAGGTAGATGGCTCATCGTTCGAGAGTTCAGGGTGAGGAGAAGGAGGAGGAAGTTTTCCCGCCTCAAGTTCGTCCTTCTTATACACCCTCATTTTGACCTCGATCCAGCCAAATCGTATCAGGCCATCGGTCTGTGCCAGAGGAGCCAGGGTTTCCTGATTGATGATGACTATCGCACATCTGTGGGAACCCTTTTGCTCCTCCAGTTTCGCCACTTTCCAGTTATGGGTCGGTAGTGAGGGGTTGCTTAATCTTAGAATGTCTAAGACGCCCTCTGAGGTGGATGAATTTGGGGGATCCATATGCGCGATCTTGGCCGGCAGGGGATGTCCTCCCTCGCAACGACCTCGAGCTTTGCGCCGGGCCACAAGTCTCCAAGCCTACTGATCGCAAGCTTGTAGAGGTCAGCCGATCTTTGGTCGCTACATGCGACCAGCTTAATGTGGCCTTGATGCCACCCGCCTTCATGAATTAGCGGAGGTGGTCCCGGGTTTTCTCTCACGACTGAGGCGTAGTTGCCCGAGAGCGCAGAAAGTACATCATCCCATCTTTCGTGGGAGATAGTGCCGTGTATGTGACTACGGTCTATAACCGCGACCACAATTTTGTCCTTAAGGACCTCGCTAAAAGGCTTGTGAGATATGACAGTGGGAGGGTTGCCGGTGTTGTGCACCATCTGTCTCTTGGGAACCGAAATGGTCCCTTCCACTGATCTCTGGCGTTTTGTTGACAAATCCCTGCTGGTTTTGCTGAGGATTTGTTGGGCCCATTCCAGTTTCGCGATTTGGTCCGGGGTCCTATCGTTCACTGCGATGTTGCCACACATACGCTGGATTCGGATGGCATTTCGACGATTTTTGTAGTTCGTCGAGGACGGATTGCGATAACGCGATCCGGCGCTGTTGGTGTGGCTAGGACCATGATGCACAGTCCCACCCCCGCCAGAATTGGGTTTTTTGTGGGTCTAGCGCCACTGCTATTGCCGACGCCAGAAGGACCATGAGTAGGCTCAGTCCCTCCTTCAGTCAGCCTTGCAGAAGAGGTGGTGGTTGAAGGACCAGCAGAGGGGGGACCATGATGCACAGTCCTCTCTCTGTTGGGAAGGGTTTTTTTTTTAGCTCGCAACCGCTAGTGGAGGGACCATGTGTATCCACAGTCCCAATCCTAGCTGGTGCCACAAGAGCTTTGCCGGTAGACAGCTACGTCGCCGTACTACCGTCCGGTTTTAAAGGGATACCGGCCATACATTTGTTTTGTTTTGTTTTTGTTTGTTTTGTTTTGTTGGTATTCATAATAAGTCCCACGAGTAGCGGAGAAAAGAGGTACATCTGCACAGAGATCCGCATTGTGCAGATAAGGCTAGTTAATCCGGAGGGCGCCAGGTATCCGGATACTCCGTGCGCGACTGAGCTATTTGATGGCATTCAGCCAGGTTGACTCTCGGTACGGGTCGTATGACACCTTACGTCCAGCCCAGGTGGTAAAGGAGGGGAAAGGGGAAGGACGTTTTGTCCTGTAAAGGCCGCATAGTAGTACACGTACTTAACTTGCGCCTTGAGAAAGAAAAAGAGGAGAGGGGACGTAGAGTGCGGGTCAGTACTTGGTTGACGCTCGTCAGCAGCCTGTCTGTAATGGGTGGCACTTAGACAGCATAGCCCGTTGAACCTGCGACGTAAGCATTCGCACCGGCACCATCGAATGCAATGATGGTACACACGGCAAGGTGACTGACCCCCGCGAAGGGAATCCAATCCTTGAAGATTGAAGAAAAAGTCATCGGCTTCATCGAGAGTTGATACGACCGCCGAAGCACGAGACATTGAGGCTTGGTAAACGTTAACGGTTGGACTAGAGTGGATAGGCACATCCTCAATAAATATTTTTATCTCCTACAGTTATTTTGCTCCATACTTGTTGGTTTAAATTATTATAAAATGTTGATGGCTGGATTGCAGCAGGAAAGCGGGCAAAGTATTCCACCAGCCTTGCTTTGGATAGGAGCAAGAAAGCGGTCATCACATCTAAAGACCTGTCACGAAGATGCCTAATATATATTTTTTTTACAACAAGTTTCTGCATCCTACGAGCATATTGTGCGGCAATTTGAATGGGATATGTTAAAAAATGATAGTAGATCTCGTCAACTCCTTGATGCTATTGCTCCGTGTGGCCTTAAATGCGATTCGGTATGGTCATGAAACCCCTCCAAGTCTTTTCGACTTGGTGGTTGTCGCAGAGAAGACAAGCCTGCTACTGCAAAATCAATTCTCGTTTGAAGGAGTATCTGACCATGATCTCTTATTCTGTATATATGACATTGATTTCTCATCCAATCCCCTGCAGAACTTGTTTCAAATTTCGTGATTTTGCTTTTATTAACCCTAATATCCTTTAATATCAAGCGATCTTTCTTCCATGGCATTCTTGCTAATTTTTATCGGACTTTATTGTAAAAGTAGAAAGCGTTCAGACCCTCATTTATGATTTTTTTTATTTACATGTATCTCTTAAGACTGTTACAGTGCACAATAGTAAATGCCCATGGTTTACCACTGAGGTACATAACGCTACAAAAACTCGTCGAAAACTTTATGCTAAATTTAAAAAGAATTCTACCAGTCACAATCGGGAGGTTTTTTGCAGAGCTCTTTTTTTTGCCATCAGGAGAAACTTTGGGCAAATTTGCATTCTATTGAGATAGGAAAAAGTCAAATACTTACAAAAATCCCAGATACAAATGCTTTTTTCTCCAACCCTAGTTGTAATCCTTTGTTTTCGCCTGAAAATCAATTTTTCTTTGTTCGATCACCATTGATGGAATTTGAAGTTGAATCTGAATCGGATGTGATCTTCGAGATTCGTGCTCTGAAACCTAACGCGATTAGTGAGGACGGAATAGATATGCGTTTTGTAAAAATAATACTTCCCAATTTAATAAGTCCATTAGGTAACACATTTGTTTAATTTTTGCATTACCCCTTTAACTTTTCCGACTTACGGGTTATTGCTAATCTTAAATACTCTCAACCAATAAATATACTTTCTGGAGTTCCCTAAGGTTCAGTTCTTGACCCAATCCTGTTCTGTCTTTATATTAACGATTTACCACAAGTATGTCCAAACACATCTGTATGCCGATGACGCGCAGTTATACCTGTCTCTACCACCCGGGCTGGTTGAATATCTTGGCTAGGTTTGATTCAGACTTGTCTTTTATTTCAAAACGGTCTCTAGATAATAGTCTGATTTTAAACCCAAAAAAAGAGTCAGCTAATTCTGATTTCAAAGAAACTTTATATGTAACACTAAAGAGCTGCCGCCTATTTTCCTTAATTCCATGAGGCTTAACTAAAACGGTCCCTTTCCGCCGCGGATCATGTACACTCACACTTATTATGAATTTCGCCCGAACAGCATTTCACCCGAAATATTTGCCTTTTTTCTTTTCGCCTATTATGAATTTGGTGTGAAACGAAATGCCATGTTCGAAAAAATTCCCTTATTACGAACACTAATTCCGGGCGAAATTAAATGTCAAACACAGCTAAAATGTTCGCTTGCTTTTTGGAGGCGAAAAGGATAAAATTATTAAAATGTACGTTACCTACACTTTTTAATTAGGCCCAAAGGAAATTCTTTTTTTGCTTTATTTCAGGTCCAAATCAATCAATGCTAGACAAACCGATGTGCTGGTTAGCAAAATGCAGGAGAACAAAGAAATTGCCGGGGGTTTCGTGAAGGAAAATAAACAAAAAATTTCTGAGTTTTGGAAGCAGCTCACTTTCGAGTTGAATAGCTTAGGGCCACCAGCGAGCATTATTTAAATAATCTTGCTCCTTCTTAACCCTTAATTCGCTCACATTCCAAACAAAGGAATGGTGGCAGGCTCCGGGATGCGTAGCATCTACGAAACGAATCCTAAGCTGATTGTCACAAACCTTACAAAATGAAGTTACATATAACTATTTGAATGTTATTAACACACTTTACTTACAAGTAAAACATTCATGCTACATTTTCCTTTTCTGTTATAGAAAAGGTGTTTATTTGAAGATGGCGATATAATGTTGACATGCGTGCCATCAATACAGCCTATAACACCGGGTATCTTATATCTGAAATAAAAGTATTGAACAATTTTTCGTTGTTCGTCTGTCGTTGGTCAAGTTATCCATTGTGAACAAAGTTTTTCTTCAAAAATGTCCAATACTTCGGTAAGTATCACACTGAAAGAGGATTGCACCAGACCAACGTCATAATCCTTTCCTACTCCTTTCTGGGATCCACCTTCTGCAAAAAACGTAAGCAAGCGGCGAGTTTCGGTATTGGTGGAACAGCAAATTTTTTTTTGTAGCTGCGACCGAAAAGTTGAGGAGTACATCCAGCAAATACTTAAAAGCTGATTTGTTTAGCCTATAGTATTGTTGAAATCTGGTAAAATATAAATGTATTCATTTATTTTAACAAACGCTTAACATTTTTCTTAACTTACAAGGGTTCACGCAACTCCAAAGGATTAGAATCATCTCTTAAATTTCTTCGAATCAATTTCACTTGGTTATTTTCTTCTTCCTCAGATAAAATCCTCATGGCTATGCTGTGCATTTTAAATTAAATGCAAGTTTATGGAAACCGCTTGAACAAATTTTGTGCATTTGTTTTTCAACTTGTATTTCCCACTACTTGTCAAGATGACAATTGTTCGAAATGTTACAGCTGATTCGAAGTGAAATTTTGTTCGGGTGAAATTTTGTTCGGGTGAAATTTACAATAACCTTTTTGTATTTCGGGCGAACAAAATTATTTCGGGCGAACAAAAATATTTCGGGTGAAATGCTGTTTTGGCGAAATTCATAATAAGTGTGACTATATTATAGCCCGTATTTATTTAGGATTACGAAAGCTTTGGCTGTTCTCTAGTTTCACACCTGCTAACGCCAAACTGCGGATGATAAAGTCCCTTTTTTGCCGATCTTTGACTATGCTATAGTTATCAATTGTAAATTAGATTCCCTCTCCCAGCACAA
The DNA here is from genome assembly GCA_949715645.1 of Portevinia maculata. NCBI lineage: Eukaryota > Metazoa > Arthropoda > Insecta > Diptera > Syrphidae > Portevinia > Portevinia maculata. Next base: position 192,939,168 of record OX454525.1, read on the forward strand.
ATTCCTTGTCGCTTTTAACGATATGGCTCGATATGCCTTTGGAGTAAGAAGATTCGATCATATTATATCTCATTACCATAGGCATGTCCTTGAATGTTTACTTGTTACTTATTGCGAAATTAGATGCTCTGTATTTGTACATAAATTTATACGGTGGTGATACCGTATTTATTTGAAAAATTTAAATCTGTTCAGTCGCCGAAAACTTTCAATTTTATTACGCTCTCCTCAAATTATTTGAACTCGTTTCGCCTCTTTCTTGTTCATGTTACCCTTACCAGGCTTTGGAATTCACTTCCTACCACCATTAAACAAGTAATAGGAGCTAAGCAGTTTAAAAGTGCTCTATTCGCAAAAAAAAAAAAATTTGATTAAATAATCATTTCGGTGTTTTGAAGTGGTCTGGTTAGGCCAATTTTTTATTTTTTTTTTTGGAGGAGAGAATACGTGATGTACCGTCAAGTGGTAGGCCATCACCACTTGGTGTGTCCGACTCGCACGGACTAAACTCTCCCCGCTTACGGCCTACAAGCCACCCTAGAACCGCTCTTGGCATTACATCAGGGTGGCGCCGTTTTTAAGTCCGTAAAAGGACGCCGTCTTAATTAGTCTTCTGTGGCCTAAGACGTCTGTGCCCCTTGATGGTCTTCTTCTCTTTTTTTTCTTTTGAGAACATGTTCTGCGTAGCTACAGACTTTTTGCCAGTTGTCGTAACTCTGTAGCATCTTCTCTACTATGTTCTCCGGTGTGATGGCGCCAATACTTATTTGCAGGTCTTGGCGAAGGCTTTCTCATCTGCTGCAAGCGAAGAAGGTATGTTCCGCGTCATCTTCTAGCGAGTCTCCGTACTGGCAGGCTGGACTGTTTGTTTTACCGATTTTGTGGAGGAAGGCGTTGAAATATCCGTGTCCGGTGAGTAACTGGGTGACGTAGTAGTTGACCTCACCGTGTTTCCGGTCATTCCACTCAGCCACGTTCCTAATCAGCCTCGCTGTCCATCGTCCTCTGCTTTCCGAGCTCCAACGTTCTTGCCACTCTGGTTAGTGAGCTCCTTAGCCTCCTCGGATGCCGCTTGTATTCCCATTTCCGCCTTTTTGTCGTAGACGTACTTCATTTCTGCCGCTACGAGATCTATGGGAGTCACTCCTGCGACTACAAGGACGGCTGGTTCCGAAACCGTTCGGTAAGAGCTAGCTATACGTAGAGCTCCGCATCTTTGTACTGCCGCCATCTTTTTCCGGTACTTCTCTTGTTTGAGTGCGTCTGCCCAGATTTCGCTGCCGTACAGAAGGATGGAGTGCGTTGTCGCCATCAGCAACCTTCGCTTACTGGCCGTTGGACCACCTACGTTTGACATCAGTCTGCTCAGTGATGCAGATGTTTTTGAGGCTCTTTCCGCTGCTGCCTTTATTTGTTGCCAGTAGGTTAGCTTTGTGTCAAGCCTCACTCCCAAGTACTTCACCGCGGCGCTGCTTCTTATTTCTTCTGCCCCAATTCGGAAGTCGATTTGTGTGGGGATTCTCTTTTTCGTGAGAAGGACTATCTCAGTTTTCTCCGTTGCTAGGCTGAGTCCGTGCTCTTCCATCCACGAATTGACTCGTCGCATGACCTGGTTGAGCTTTTGTTGCGCGTTAACGGTGTCTCGTGCAGTGATCACCGCGGCGATGTCATCTGCGTACCCGACCAGTCTGGCATCCTCCGGCATCTCCATGCAAAGGATGCTATCGTAGGAGATGTTCCAGAGATCTGGACCTAAGATTGATCCCTGCGCTGCGCCTGCTGTCACTTGCTTTCTTCGCGGGCCTTCTGTAGTCTCTTAGAGCAGCTCTCGATCCCTGAGATAGTCCTTCACCATCCGCAGGATATATGCCGGGGCGTGGAACCTCCGTTCGAGCGCGTTCAATATATCGGTCCACCTGGCTGAGTTGAAGGCGTTACGTACGTCCAGGGTTGCCAGCAAGACGATCTTCCTAGAGTAGTGACTTCCCTGTTGGGCGATTTGTGCGGCGTTCACTACTTCTTCTACTGCTCCAATCGTAGAGCGGCCTCTCCGGAAGCCGTACTGCCTCTCTGACAGATCGCCTGACGCTTGCACTGCCGCTACTAGTCGTGGCTTAAGTAGCTTTTCCAGGAGTTTCCCCGCGATGTCTAGCATGCACAGAGGCCTGTATGCCGATGAGGAATCCGGATCTCCCTTGCCTTTGCTGATAAGCACCAACCGTTGTTTCTTCCAGCTCTTGGGGAAGATGCCTTCCTCGAGCAGACTGTTAAACATGTTCAGCAGTAAAAGCGGACGTGTTTGGGCGGTCACTTTGAGGGCTTATGTGGGAATTCCGTCGGGGCCGGGGGCTCTTCTATTTAGCAGGGACTGCACCGCTATGCTCAACTCTTCTTCGCTAAAAGCTGGAATTTCCTGTCGTTGGGCCAATGTGGTGTCGGGTGGCCTAACCGGATGCGTTGGGAAGAGTGTGTCCACGATGCGCTCCATCTTTCCTTCACTGAGGACAGGGGGTGTCATCTGTGCTCCAAGTTTCCGCGTTACGATCTTATAGCCTAGTCCCCAGGGGTCGCTGTTGACGTCACGGCGGAGATCCTCCCTTTTCTGTTTCTTGCTCGAATTGATGGCCCTCTTGAGCTCCGATCTTTGGGCTCTGAACTCTGCTAGAGCATCTTCCATGGGTTCAGCATTTGTTCTTCTTCTCCCCCTAGTGACTATGCGTCGGAGTTGTAGGCATCTCCGGCGTAGCGCAGCTATCTCCTCGGTCCACCAGTACACTGGGTCTCTGTTTCTGTTGGCACCGCTCGTTCGGGGCATTGAGGAGTCGCAAGCGAGCCGAATTTGTTTCATCGTGGCGTCCGCTTTCCTTTCAGCAGGTCCTTGTATTTGGATCACGGCGTCTGCACCTTCCTCGATCACGCCCTTAAAAAGGTCTGCGTTAAACCTGTTCAAGTTCCACCTCGTAGCCCGTGGTTGGTGACGATGATTCGGAACTCGTTGGTTACTTTCCAGATCGAAGACGATGTACTGGTGGTCACTACCTGTGTAATCCTCGATTAATCTCCAGTTTTTGATTTTTGCGAATGTGGTGTTGGTCGCGAAGGTTACGTCTGGGATAGTTCCTCTGTGTCCAGGTCTCCTGAAAGTGGGGGTGTCTCCTGTGTTGACTACGTGAAGTCCACGCCTCGCGGCCATCTCGAGTATTTGCCTTCCTCGAGAGTCGGTAGCTGGCATTCCCCACTCCTTTACTCTGGCGTTGAGATCATCTGCAACCAGGATCTCTCCTGTGGTGTCGACCAGGAAATCCTCCAGATCGCCCAATTTTTGCCGAAACGCGGCAATACTGTCGTTTTGGCTCAGATAGACGCTTACAATTGTGAGTCCGTCGCACTTTACCCACGTGAAGCCTCTTTGTGTGCCCCAACTTTTCATGGGGAATTTTCTTGCATCCAAGACCCAGATTGCAGCGGTTCCAAGCGAGTCCGATATCCAGTTTTTCTCTTTATTTCTATACTGCTCGCTGATGATGGCAACATCTACTTTCATTTCCTCCAGTAGTTTAATTAGCAGGTTGTCCGCGGTTTGACTCCTGTGGATATTTCCCTGTAGAATTCTGGTCATTGTGGGGCCCTTTTCTTCTCCTCATTTTCGAGTGCCTCTCGGAAGACTTGACACTTACCTGACCCCGGGGCATGGTCCAGAGCGGGTGGTGGAACTTCGAGGTTTGCGCATAGACAGCACTTTGGTGAATTCTTGCAGTCAATGTTCTTGTGGCCCTTTTCTCCGCAGTTGAAGCACAGCCCTTGCCCCTTTCTGTCTACGCCGCTACATTTTGCTTGTTGGTGGCCATAGCCGAAGCATTTATAGCACCGTGAGACCTCTGTTCTGCGTCGGATTCGGCACTGGACCCATCCTATTTTAATTCTCGGGTTCTTCAGCATATCGTAGGCTGCTCGGGCGTTCATATGCACTATGGCCATCTTGAGGGAGCTTCTGTTTTTAGCTGTGACCGACACCTGAATATCAGAGATGAGACCAGCAACTTTTTTTCTGACTGCTTCTTGGACTTCTTCGGCTGTAGTCAGTTCATCCAAGTCCCTGATCTCTAGGGCAATTTTCGGTTCAAGACTGCGGGCCGTTGCCTTATCCCCTAGAATTGCTCTTAGAGATTCTCCGAAAACTGTCTTGTTTTTTGTTTTAGCTCCGAGTTCTAGAAGAACATCTCCAGTTTTCGTCTGCCGAACTGTTTAGGAACTGGTTAGGCCAATGCAACACGGGTGAAAGCTTTTATTACTCGTACATATTGTGCCTTTGCATTTAATTAATTCATTCTGGTTTGTGTATGAAATTTATGTTTCTAAGCATCCACTATGATCGCACTTATGACTCAAAGTTAACTAACGATTTTCAACTCACAGTTATCGTGAATTCATACAATTATGTCGTTTATACATTTTGTAGCTTTTGTTATTATTTTTGTTGTCAAGAGAACTAAATAAATATATGCATATGTTGTATTGATAAGAGCACTGGCAGAACATCTACTAAAAATATTACTCGCCGAGGCAGAATGCAAAAGTTTTTAATTATCCACACAGGCTTAGGCGAGCGATTTCAAGCTTGATGAAAATTCACGGTTTTCCAAAAGGTTTCCCACAGCTTTCAGACAGTTACAGCATACCCAGAAAGAAATTTTTATTCTTGTATTTTCGATGATTTTGCTTCGATTTGGCAGAACATATAAAACTTAAAATTGCACTCACCAGGGAAGATGAGACACAAAAACGAGGGAGACATTGTTAGGTTGATCTAGAATCACTGAATCAATATGAAAAGCTTACTGAATCAAATCAGATTTTATTTTCACAAATTATTAGTTTATACGCGAGAGAAGTGCACTCAAAAAAATTAAAAACATGGCGGAGGGTTACAGTCCGCTTGGGCTAACTGTGGGATACCATATTCCTATTCCTATCCCTCATAAAGTGGGCGTGGCAACAGTCTAAATATGGGTAAATTGTTAAGAACGTTCTACATATTTTGTTATAAAACCCTTAAGGGTTTTTAAAAAAAACGCTTATTAAAAGTGGGGGTAGCAAAATACTTTGTTAAAAGGAATTGTTCAAAACGACTTTATCGACATACTTTGCAAAGCAAAGGACTTTCATTTACAATGATTTGTCCAATTTTTTTAGGGCAAATTTCAAAAAAAAATTATGTCCCGAGCATTTTGAGGTTTGAAGTTTTTCATAACTTAAAAATATCATTTTAGTTTTGAATTTCAATGAATACCAAAAAGTTGTAATGTAAAAAAGTATTTTTTTTTTTCTTCTTTTAATTGGTATATTCAAGTTACTACAAAGAGCCGTTTTGCAACAAACAAATTTTGACATGTCATTTTGAATCCAAATTGCTACTAATATAAAAAAAAGTGTGAAAAAGTGTCGTTTTGTTTTGAAAAAAAACCATTTGTGTTTTTTTGCGTATTTTGTAGAACCAACCCACTTTAAATAGTATAAAGTTATCGTAAAAAAAAGGTGTGAGACACGCTGCACTCACGGTATAGTTGATGTGTAAACATGTAGGCACAGTTGCGCGTTAGCTACCTAATTTGTTATCAAGCTAACGCCATAACTAAGTAACTAACGTAGTTAAATTAGCTGCGCTAAAAATTCAATCGATTTGGTGGTTAGCTGTCATAATGGCAACTAATTTTTGCTATTAGCTATTAGTTGCAGGTTGTGTAACTAAGCTCGTTAAGTTGCCAAAGTTAGTTGCGGATGACAACTAAAAGTTGGTTAGTTTTTAGCTGCCTAGGTAATAACTAATAACTAAATCAAATTTGTTCATTTTGCTTTAATGGTGATAATTTATTGGGATTTATTATGCATATTGCGTTTAAAATAAAAATTGATTGAATGTCCCTTTTATTTTACATCAGGTTATTTTAGAAAGAGGTCCTTGGAGACACAATAATTAAATCCGAAAAAGGATATTTTCCCAAAATGTCTTTAAAAACGGCACGGTATATATGAGTTAAATGTTATTTGAATGAGGGGTGCTAGGAACAACAAACATTTTGGTAAAATATCCTTTTTCCGACTTTTAAGGACCTTTTTGTTGTTCCAAAGACCTCTTAGTCAAATAACATTGAATGCAGATATACTGTGCGGATTCTAATGACATTTTGGAAAAATATCCTGTTTTCGACTAGGACCTTATTTGTTGTTGCAAGGACCTTTTAGTCAAATAACACTGAGCAGAGATATACCGTGCGGATTCTAATGACATTTTGGAAAAATATTCTGTTTTCGACTATTGTTGTTGCAGGGACCTCTTAGTCAAATAACATTGAACACAGATATTCCGTGTGGACTCTAACTGCATTTTGGGAAAATATCCTTTCTTCGACTTTTAAGGACCTTTTTTGTTGTTGCAAGGACGTCTTAGTCAAATAACATTGAACACAGATATACCGTGTGGATTCTAACTGCATTTTGGAAAAATATCCTTTCTTCGACTTTTAAGGACCTTTTTTGTTGTTGCAAGGACCTCTTCGTCAAATAACATTGAACACAGATATACCGTGTGGATTCTAATGGCATTTTGGAAAAATATCTTTTTTTCTACTTTCAAGGACCTTTTTGTTGTTCCAAGGATATGTTAGTCAAATAACATTGAACACAATAATACTGCGCGGTTTTCTAGGAGTTTTTGAAAATAAATTGTGGGCGTGTCAGTGTGCATCAAGGGCCCCTGGAGAGTCTACGAGTATATTATAAATTTCATCTCCCTAGCTCAAACTTTGGTTTTTTGCGGTCCGACCTGAAAATCTGACGATGACGGTGACGCTCGATATTTCCAACTAGCCCTACCGAGAGCAAAGATGTTTACACACCGACACGCGGTTGTTGTCAAACGGTCACCCATCTACGTACTAACCGCGCCCAACGTCATTTAATTGCGGTGACGCTGAAAATCTGACGATGACGGTGACGCTCGATATTTCCAACTAGCCCCTACCGAGAAAAAAGATATTTACACATCAACGAGAGCAAAGATCTTTACACATCAAAAAATATAGGAACTTTAATGAAAACATCGAATATAATTATATAAAATAATACTTAGCTTATTGGTAAAGTGACACTTCTTAAAGTAATCAAAAGAACTTTGAAGTTCATCAACTAGTTTCGTTCCAAGATAAAATGACTTAAAGCAAATTGAAACGTTTTACAACAAAAATAAATTTACTTTTGCCAGTAAAATGACACAAAACGAAAAGTGTCAGTTTTCAAGAAACTTATTTATCACGATTTCATAATTTTTTTAGAAGAAAAGTCATTTAACAGGGAAAACAACAGGAATGTTTCCTTAAATTCAAAAAGACACTTATGCCCTCATGCTGTCACTTTAGGAGTTATAGTTATGACGGTTTGCTAGAAAAATTGTATTTTTTTGCGATTCGTTCTGTATAGTTACTCGTAACTCAAAATCGTCAAATTTTGACTTATGTCAGTTTGCTTTTCAAGCGACGATATATGGAAAATTACAGCCCTCTGGCTCAAAATTCGATTTTGCGATAAATTGTTTATACCCTATTCTAAGGGTATATTAATTTTGACGCATAGTTTGTAACATACCTAATATTGCCCGTAGACCCCTAAAAGTTACTATATTTATGATCAGCATCGATAGTAATGTCGATATAGCCATGTCCGTCCGTCCGTCCGTCGGCAAAAATTAGGCCTTTAAACTGGGATTAGAGAGCTGAAATTTTAACCATATACTCTCTAGGGTCCCGAAATAATCAAGTTTACGAATTTTTGAATTCCGCCCACAGTCACGCCCACAAACTCAAAAAAAAAAACAAAATTTTGGAAAAAATCGAATTTTGAGCTAGAAAGCTGAAATTTTTTTTATATGATCTATGACTCCTAAAACTGCTCGGGAGATAAAATTTTCAAAATCCGCCCACTGACACGCCCACAATTACAAAAAACATTCGTTTTTGAAAATCCAAAATTTGAGCTAGGGAGCTGAAATTTATAATACTCGTATATACTCTCTAGGGGCCCTTTATGCTGATGTGTAAATATTTTCAAAATCCGCCTACTGACACGCCCACAATAATTTTTTTTTTTTTGAAAATCCAAAGTTTGAGCTAGGGAGCTGAAATTTATAATATATACTTTTTAGGGGCCCTTAATGCTCATGCGTATTTTTTTAAATCCGCCTACTGACACGCCCAAAATGAAATAAAACAATTTTATTGAAAAACCCAAGTTTGAGCTAGGGAGCGTTTTTTCTTACAAAAGCTTCGTTTTTTTAGATAAAATCTTTTAAATGTTATATAACAAAATATGTAGAGCGTTCTTAACTTATGAGGGATAGGAATAAGAATAGGGTATCCAACAGTTCGCCCAAGCGGACTGTAGCCCGTCCCTATGTTTTTTTTTTAGATTGTGGACGGATTTTAAAAATTGATTATTACGGTCTTCTAGAGAGTATATGATTAAAATATTAGTTTTCTAGCTCCAGTTTAAAGGCCTAATTTTTGCCGATGGATGGACGGACATGGCTTGATCCATATTACTATCGATGCTGATCACGAATATAGAAACTTTTAGAGGTCTACGGACAACGAAAAGGTATGTTGCAAACTATGATACACAATTAACAATCCCTTAGAATAGGGTATAATTAGCAGAGGCAAGTCGAAGGCGAGTATATATCAGCTATGGTTACCGCCGGAAAATATATACTGACTTCTTACACCATAGACCAAGGTTTTATCAAGTCAAGTTTAAAAGTTTGCTATCAGAATCTTTTACGTCTCAATCTGGAGTTCCTCAAGGATTCACTTAGGTCCAATTCTTTTCATTTATTTATTTTTTTGTTTAAAGGAAATCCAAATCCCGGAGAACTCAGACTCGGTATTGGTCCATTGTACTATCAGGCAGAAATCCTTTTTTTGGTGTAAAGGTCGGTTATTCGTTTCTCTCCGTCTATGGGTGGCGGAGTTGTTTCCCATGGGGATTGAACCTGCACCGCCCGAGTCACAAGCCTGTACAGTAACCTCTACATCTACGAATGACATTTTTTAGAAAGAATTTGCTTTCCACATTTCAATATTCGTTATTTCAACACACTCTTTGTCACTTTGATTGTTTTAAGGATCTTGGGGACTATTTCGATCCCCACCTGGATTTTACAAAGCACATATGCTTATGGGCTTCATAAAAACGTGGTCTTAAAAGTTCAAATTGCTTTGAGGGTATACATCACAAGTTTTGACACCTTTCTACGACAATAATTCAAATCGAATCGGGGCCGTTCAACGTAAACTTATTTGATCTTCCCTAAGGGGACATCCATGGGATGATCCATTTGACCTTCGTCCTAAATGTCAACGCATCAAGCTTCTTTGAATGATACCCCTTTCTTAACGAAGGATTAATAGGGATATCGTTTTTATACAGCAGCTTATATGCGGTCATATAGATGAGCATGATTTGCTGTCATCAATTGGCTTAGATTTCTGTGGGGAGCCTGTAACTAACGTAGTGTTGAATTATTGCTTAGCCCTCATCATAGAACGAACTTTCGCATGAATGCGGAAGTCACATAAGTAGAATCGATAATTTTAATATCCATCTCATTGACTTGCATGTTACTAAAATAAAGCTTAAAAATATTTTGCGGAATAATGCTTTAGTGTCTTAATGTAAATATTTTTTATTGTATCTGTGTTTGTATTTGTATGGGTACGGTCTTAGTATCGTTATTTATTCGCTTCTATGTTTACCATATTTGTACTTACTAACGCGTGCGCTAATGATGAGCCTGTGGAAGCACTTTGTGTGACGGGTTCACACAGTCCCTACGAAACTCTATCGTAGCCCTAGACTGCCGATCATCTCTTGAGGAGATGGTAGAGCAGGTCAACATTCACCTCTGGGTGCCGGTACATGGAGAAATTCCAAGGAACTGTAGGGCAGACGACCTCGCCAAAGTAGGAACCACATTATTTCTTTATCTAAACTTATTTTTAAGCTATTCGCAATTGCGAGAACAAACATTAAGTAGGGTAGAGCGAGTAGGATTTGACAAAAGGAGGCTTTGTCATTTTCAAATATAAGGTCACACTTAACGTGAAGGAGAGCAAAAATCCGAATTTGCGGTGAATGCTATGTTATGAGTTGCACAAATGAAAACATCACTTGTACCTCCGCCTTACAGCCCAACGCACGTGTTTTTGTTTTTGGTCTACTATTATTTGTAATTTTGTATATTTTCTTTGTTGGGAAACTACGTGTAAATACCAATTTTTGTTTTTTAAACTTTAGTGATTGTGACTATTAAAACATACATTTTAAATATAACAACAGTGTTTATTGAAAATACTGCAAAATGTTGGTAAGTTGAAATATAAAGTTAAAGTGCGATCAAAGGAGGATTTAACAACTTAGAATACGGAGGATTTGACAATTTGTCAAATCCTCCTAATCGTTTCTTTTAAAGACCATTATTTATTTTTTAATCAATGTTTATTAAATAATTACTTTATGTAGCCAAATATGCCAAATATTTATAAAAGGAAACACCCTGAAAGGGTCCTAGATGAGGAAGCCCTCAAACAAGCATTCAACGATATAAGCCGTAAAATTGAAACTCGAACAACTGCTGCGCGGAAATATAACGTTAATAGAACGACCCTTTTATATCGCTTAAAGCTTATATCGGAAAATCGAAGCGCTATCAATCTACAAAGCAGGGCTAGCACCAAATATTCTATAGGGCAAGTCCTCACCACGTCACAAGAAGAAGAGTTGACAGATTATTTTAAGAAATGTTCAAATCTGCACCATGGCCTGACGTTTGATATGACTAAGCGATTTGTTTACGACCATGCTATAAAAAATAATATAAAATGTCCTTCTTCCTGGGTTAGGGAGCAAGCAGGTGGAAAAGTTTGGCTTTCGGGGTTCATGCGGCGAAATCCAACTATTAGTTTGCGAAAACCCGAGAACATAAGCTTGGCCCGTCTAATAACTTATTACAACTTAATTTATGAACTATTCTGTATATTTTGTTAATTTGTTCAAAATAAAACTATCTTTGTGTTACGTTTTTAGATGAAAGTTCGCAGACTGTCAAATTCTCCTACCTATTGTCAAAACCTCCTAAGGCAATGTCAAATCCTCCTATAAAGTGGGAGTATTTGACACTTTTACTATATTTCTTTTTCGCTCCACATCATGAGAACCCTTTAGATTACACAATTGGAATATACACCACTTTAAAGTCAAATATATAAGGAAAGTTTTATACCCCGACATTTTTAACGGTGCGCTAAATATTGGTTCAAAATGACGTATCATCATTTTTGTGTCAAACCCTCCTCGCCTTACCCTACACTAGTAATACTATATATCTAGCGAGTTAGCATATCTGGGCATAGCTGGAAACGCAGCGACGTGTCTAATCACACTAAACCGACTGTACATTAGCTCTGCTATAGTTATCATTAGAGGGCACTGTCTAATAGTCAAGCATGCACCAAGGCTTGGCGTTTATTTAAACGATTTCTCTAGAAGCTGTATGGACGAGGAGGAGGAGACTACACTTCATCTTCTTTGTACATGTCCTGCTCTCTCCCATAACCGAAATCTCTATCTAGTAGCCTACTTGCTTAAAGATCTTAGTGACCTGGCTAACACAGACTTTAGAAGACTAAAGTACTTCATTAGAAGCTGTAATTGGGATAGGGGGAGAAATTCTCTAGATCCACGGGGTATCGCAATGTAACTCACATTGGTCTAAGTGTGTCGGCTAGGGGCATCATAACCTTCACACCTCAGTGCCTCCCTTATGGCCCACCGCCTCGACCTCAAAAAGTATTGCTAGGCGATTTCGGATCACTTTGCCACAAAGGTTGGTGTGGTTGAGTTTGTGTAATCAATGCGTTTTTATGTCTGCCACTCTGTCGCGATTACAAATGGACATTGACTAATGTTGCCTTTTTGAAGGTACCTACATATTTGTAGGATCACTCCTTTTAATATAACAACGTTTTTCGAATACGTAGAAAACGGCCATTGGAGGCACTGATCTATATCCGCCTAAGCACTTAGCGGCTATAGTTATTTTCGCTAAAGTTAGCGTATATAGGCTAAGTTGTTGTTGTATTTAGCGTCTATACGCTTGAGTAAAAAACACACCTCTATCATGTACCTTTAAAATAAAATTTGAAGAACAAGTTTTATTGGTGTGTATTTTTCTTTAATCATATTTGCATTATCTACAAACATGGTGGCAGTGGGATTACGAGACATATTGACAGAAAAATAAGCCGATGTAGATCTCGGGTCTCTTGTTCAGTAAAAGATATGTATCTATAAATATTATTTCATAATCTCCTCATTTAGATTATTTTATTTGTGTATGCCCAAGTCAAGGTCTGTAATTTTTATGAGTACGATTTTCACACATATAACATTTATTGCCACTTAAATGCATAACATTTGCTTAGAAGTTGTCTATGCCCAGGTGGTGGTTAATATCCTCCAATAAAAATGGCAAATTTTCAATGTGTTGCTATTTTGTCTTCGTATCTTCACGTAAATATTTTTTTGGCAGTGATTGCGTGTTGATTACGCTTGAATGCGTATTTACACCCAAAGACGTTGCGCATTCTGTCTTACTCATGCACGATTCAAAAATCGAAGCAAATCGTGGTGCCATAATAAAATTTTTGCTAACGCGAATTACTCCAGCACCGCAAGAACTACTAGCACAAGATCATATACGAATGAAGCTCCACACAAACCAACGGAACAGCAGACGGAGAACCACGCGCAATTTCTTTTTTATGTGAAAAAGTAAAAAAATCGCGTTAATTTTTTTTATTCGTGGTGGAAATGAGCGAATCATAAAATAAGGTACTGTATCTTTATAAGCCGCTTTATATCCGAGTACTCCGCATGAAAATGAAGACATTTTTGAGTATTTTTTATTTATGACCCAATATGTTGATTAAACCATGTGTGGGTTAAGTTCAAGGCCGTAGCCAGATAATTATTTGGGGGGGGGGGGGGGGGGGGGTTATATTTTTATGCTAGCTAGATGTAATAAACTAGCTAGATGTAATAAATAAAATTAATACAGCCCATTTTAGCCGAAAATCAACCGAATACGATTTTTAATTTGGATTATGGTACTTACCTACTCTGCCTTATTGCGAAGATCAATCGACAGTTGATAATTGACTATTTTCAATGTGTGCTATTGTGAACGAACGATCCTAAAGGATTATGTCAATCGCAGTCAATTAAAAAAATGCGATTGACAAAATACCAAATGAATCGTTCGTTCACAATAGCACACATTGAAAATAGTCAATTTATCAATTGTCGATTAATCTTCGCTATCGTTCGCCTGTGCCATGTTTTCCAAAGTATCATAAAATCTATGGGTTTTTTCTACAAACTTGTCGTAAACTGTTATTTTTAGTATTGTTACTTTCATTCAAAAAAATATTAAAACGGTATGTTTATTACGCATTTTCTGGAGAAAATTGAACCGAAAGTCAAAAAATTAGCATGGGCAGGAAAAATGGAACACGTTAAAAATTGGATATCTTAAGATTGAGTTAAGATATAAAATTTATTTAAATGCAATTACAAAGGCTAATATTTCTTCTGAAATAGAGGCCTAAACCAAATTTCTATCATTAGTATTAACAGCGCAATTACCGTTAACATGGATCAGGGTACACCCAAGTAAGCCTTTTCTTAAATCCTCAATAAATGATATAAAAATTTGAGATAGGCCCGTTCTATAGAACAATTTTTTCCTTAGAATATACCCATAAATCATGTCCTAAAATATTGTCTACGAATTAACACCCTGTAGTATTCAACAATTCGTCCAAGCGGACTCCAAGATCTCAACTCGTAAAAGCAGGCGTCATGCTGATCCAGAGCAACCCCTTCCAAATTCTCCTTGCCTTATCACCTTAAAACTATTCGAACTACACAATATTAGAACCCATTTCTGGGGTCACGTACTTACGTGCAAGGGGACACGTATGCATATTATCTCATAGTCAATGTAGGGGAGATTTCATGTCGTCTAGGATGAGTAGGTCCTGGCGTGTTAGTGCCATAGTGGTATAATCTCCAAGGGAAAATCTGGATTATTTTTTTATATTTACATTGAAAACAGTAAGAGGAGATTTATTCACTTAAGTTCGTTTTATGACGATTACTCCAGCCGTTCGTGAATCGTGATGGTAGGTTGAATACGAAAAGTTGCGCCAATCGAAAAGTAGAAGTTGGTCAATTCAAGTAATTCTTGTCGTTGGATTCGGATTGCGGATGACGAGAGCAGCACCGGCACCCGCACCAGCAGTGATTTAAAACTTGTCATCATGGTTAAGGAGCCAACTTGAAGTCGCACGCGTAAGTGCACACAGCCACATGAACGTGGACATAACTTGCACACTCATATTGAAGCATTTAAGCGTGTTGTCCGGTACAATGTCCTGTCCATATTGAAGTGACTTGGCATCTCCATCGTTATGCATTTGATTTTCAATAAAGGAGACTTTTGAACAGCTATGCTGGTTATTATGCCAGGAGAATCCCCACAAAAGTTTCAAAGTGGAAGTACACATTTTAATAGCTGGACAAGGATGTGATTATGTGGTGATAAAGGAAATTGCGCGGTTCCTCAAGATCTCATCATAAAATGGAGATTTTTAGTATCCTTCAAAGTTCGAAACATTTTAATTTAAAATTCTCAAATAGGTTACTTGTAAGGATTGATACTGCAAGAGCGTTGACAAAAATACATTTGTTCATTAAAGTCATATATACTCGGATTTGAAGTGTCTGCATTAGTGTTGACATTTTTTATATTTGAAGTATATAATGTGTTATGTATGTGACAGTGTGAGTTGCTGAAACGTGTGGCACCTTTACTTAAGAAGATGAGAAGACGTTTTGGTCTGCTTTTTTACTAAAAGGCTTTGTAAGTTGTGGCACCACGTAGGAGTTGTTAACCGACACGTTGATGTTAAAGCTGACACAAAGAAATAAATAGACCGGTTTTCTACACAAATAGCGGATTTTTGGAACATGGTGGGTTAGTGAAATATTGCCTGCGAAAGAAGAGAAACGTAAAAGCTTATCACTGACATTTGAATCTCAACGGTGGTGAGCTCTTTACTAAATATATTTGTCGGTGTGTGCAGTAGTCTTTAGCCACCGCTAGCCGCGGAAATGCAGATATTAAGTGTATATCTGCGTTTTGGTTTATATGGATGGTAGGTACTCGTATGTATGATGCGAAATCAGAGAAAAAATCGTCTTAACATTAAGCACCTGAAGTTCGATTAAAGTCTCCAATAAAAAGCAGGGTGGGGTCGGGGTCACAGGTGTGATATTATGGAACAAAATAAAATTAAATGCTTCTGACTAGGTTCATATGCATATTTTTTTGGAATGAGTATCAAATAAGTCACCCGCCTATATTTGAGTATTTTTTCACGGAGAAATATTATTTCTTGTAAATGGAAGAGTGCTAAAATAACAAATATTCAAACTGAAGCTATCCAATGGAGCAAAGCCTATATACGGATATAAAACCTTTTAATTGAGTAGAAGAAATTCTCAATGTTAAATGTTTGCGATACTTTTGTATATGAAGAACAAAAATATATTTCTGTTTTAAAAGTAATTTGTTTAGACCATATAACGGAGGTTTGACGTCCAAGAAACCCCAGCAGAACTAACAGTTTCTCTGGAAAACTTTTACTCCGGATAAAGTAAAATGGGCTATAAACTCATTTAATAAACCATTCAAGAGATCAGGTACAAACAGTATATTTCCAGCCCTCATGCAAACGGCTATGGAGTACCTTGCTTGATCGCCTTATTTAGGATCAGATTAAACTGGGCCTACATACCAAGTACTTGGAGGAGGTTTACGTGGTATTCATCCCCAAACCAGTCAGCAAGCCGAATGAACACCCTAAATCATACAGTCGCATTAGCTTGATATTGATTTTTAACAATAGCATGCTGTGCTTTTTTTACCTCCAAGGGTACTGGTCATGGCTACAGAAATGACTTGCTAAACTTATAAGCGCGAGTGTTGAACAAGAAGAAAATAGCAACACTAGAGAAAGTGCGGCAGATCAATTCACTAGATTTAATCAACGGTAATTACATGAGCTACTTTGTCTTATTTGGGCCTGAGGTCAGTAAGAAATGTTCAAGACTAGCCAGGATGTTAAAGAAGAGATGGTGGCGGATGAGCCCTCTATGAGACAACGGCCTGGCCCTCCAAGTTGAGAGTTGTGCCGTCGGGGTATCTTCCCGACCAAGTCAAAACAAGAGGAGGAGGAAAGCCTCTTGCTCCAAGATCCGTCACTCTCAAGCTAGTCTCGGATGAGGGAAGCGAAGGAACTATAGACATCGACATGGAGAAGTTACTTCTCCGTGATGATGACACTTGTTCCAACGCCAGCTCATCCAAACTCTCTACGTCATCGACTGCGTCCATCCGCACTAGGCTAAAAACAAGCAGGATGACCATTAGGAGATTAGCAAAAAGACTGAATTAGGAGAGCAGGACCGCCTTAGACTTAGAAAAGCCCAAGAATTTGTGCGAAGTTTGGCATTGGCAGAGAATAAGCCGCTCGCTCGTACCTGCGCTATAGACGAACCGAGCACATCGGGTTCAAGAGAGCTGATGTGACCACCCATGTCTACGAAGGGCACTAGCACATCGGGACATCGAGAGATCGCATCAGACGCTAAGTCGAAAGGCAAACAAACACCGCTTGCACCTCACCGGGAGAATGCACGGGAATCAAGCTAAAGGGAGCTGTTAGAGTCGCTCACTTCCATAAAGGGCAGCTGGCCACCAGGAAAGGAAACGACTGTCTCAGACCCCAAAGATATTAGGGACTTAGATAAAAAAGCCCCGTCTCCAGCGGAACTAGCCACAGAAGAGAATAAGCCGCTCGCTTGTACCTTAGGTGGTGTCGAACCAAGGAGACGAGGTGATGGAGAGCTGCAGGGTTTTCCCCCGATATCGAAGGACTTTGGTCATTGCAGTCGGAGGATAGTTTCTGCGGACCCACAAAGGATGGTTTAGAGGACAACACGAAAGTCTGTGAGACCATGGCGCTAGGAACTGGAGAGGCTGACTCGACATTAGGCAGCTGTTTTATGGTCATTTCTCGCCGCAGCGATCAGAAGCAACTCGACAGTATGAATATCTCCAATGCTGTTAAGACTGTGAAGATCGCAGGCTGAGTAACGCCATACAAGGATCCCAACCAACGTCAGTGGTTCGAGACCCTCTAAAGAAGAGAGCCAACGCACTCAGGCTACTTAGGCGCTTTAAGAACCGTGATCCTAACTCCCTAACGGAACAGGACACGAAAGCTTTAACAATTAAGGTAACTGAGGATGCGTGGCACCAAAAAATGCGCAATGATAGGGAGCCTCACTCTCGAGGAAAAGCCAAGGATGGACCAGTGGCAAGGAAGGTACGCTCTGCGCTCTCCACCTAGCTTCGGGCACAACCATGCGACCCTCAACCAGTGCAGGCAAGGATGCGTCCGAACCTGGGCCATTTGCGGGTACATCCAAGAGAGGAAGGCATGCCGACGCAGCTTCTCCGGTAATTGGTAGGAATGTCAGGCCTAGAATAAACGCTAGGCAGACAACCGAAACGAAAAAGGACAGTTTCCGTGTCGCAGTAGTCGACCTTGGCAACCCAGAACAGAGACTATCCTTTGACCAATGGCAACTGATCGAGATTCGAATCCTGGACGGTGTGAATGTCGCTATCCTGAAGGCTGCTGGGAATATCCCGCTCTTCGGACAGCTGACTACGTTCAAGGGTTTCAAGATTGTTCAATGTGTCAATGAACACACACTTCGGTGGCTGGAAAGTTCAACAGCGACACTAAAGCTCCGTAGTCTAATGCAGATCTCCGAATTGTTGACAAAAAGAACTCATAAACATCACCAGACCTAAAGGTCGCATCCTTATTCCTGGACCGTGTATTCATAGGGATAGAATTGAGCGCAACCTAAGGACTGGGAGGTCATAGAGGCTGGAAAACACACCTAATCCGGTACAGAGATGGTGGTGCTACTCGGCCACAGGCCAATGCCACTGCTACGGAAAAATTGGTACAAAGTACGAGTCGGGATTACCCGATGTAAAATCAGACCCTTTGTAACAGTGAGAAGAAGCGTGGGGGATCTACTGGCCGCCATGAAGATAATACAGCTAAATCTTCATCACAGTAAGGCGGCCAGCGCCAATCTTGTCTACCTAATTAAGAGGTATGACATTGACGTCGCCCTTATACAGGAACCTTGGGTGATCCGAGGCAGTATTAAAGGGCTCAACTCCAGAGAGCTAATAACATATTACACCTGTTAAACAGACACAAACAGTATTATTAGAAGTTGTATTGTAGCTAAGAAACAAATTAACCTATTCTTTCTACCTACATATAGCAATCATGACCAGACAGTGGTAAAGTACGAGCGGCAAGGAATTCCATTAGCAATCGCGGCCGTCTACATGCCACACGATTCGCCGGTACAGGTACAAAGGATGGCGTGTGTAGGCACGACCAGTGCAATGAGAACCACCTTAGTGGCGGGGCTGGAAATCATCCTCAACCTGCTTCCTTTGGACCTATACATGCAAGAATCGGCGACGCGAAGCGCCCATCGGATCAGCCAGCTGAACTGCTGGAAAACGGGGCACGCACAGATTCTGAGTAAATACTTGGGCTTAAATGCACATCTCGACGCCCTTATCACAGCAGCGTCTTCCAGATCGCCAAAAACAGGTGGAATACCCTTCCTACCTGCGAAACATCCAAAAAAATGTGGCCTGACTATGATAAAGCCAGAACCTATAAGCTCCTTCGAAAAACAGGAAATCTGTTTTTTTTCCACAGCCTCACGGAACTATCCGAAATCCCTCTTTCCAATCTTTTCAGGTTCTCAGCAAAAACCGGATGGCTGGAGAGGATGTGATTGACATCACCGACGAGACAAGAAAGGCACCACAACCAACACACGTGGACCCCCTATGGGCATCACAATGGGTCAACACTGACCTGAGTGCGATGATGCAGCATCAACACCGCTGCCTCATCAACCCACATACCTAACCTAACTAACCTAACCTAAGTCAAAACAAGTCTAGTCTCGGATAATGAATATCCTCAAATGGCCACCAGATCCGGAAATGCACCTGTAATGTACGTACACTCTACACCACAGGTGCCACTCAAAATCTTGAGTCTGTCCTCTAGCGGTACAAGGCAGATATTACCGCGATCCAGGAGATACGATGGAGAGGAACAGGTATGTGAAAATTAAAAATTGGCAAATTTATTACAGTTGCCATAAAAGATTGCGTATATTAGGATGCGGCTTAGGACAAAAGTCATAGACTTCAAGACGATAAGTGATCGCCTGGCTGTGATCCACATCAACGCTATATATCAAAACATAAACCTAATATGAGTACACATTCCTACCGATGCGGCTGAAGATCCCATCAAGGAGGAGTGTTATGGCCTCCTGGACGGAGACTACGGAGCCTGTCCGGATGTTAATGTTGTGATCGGGGACTTAAATGCCAAAGTCGGCAAGGAAAACATATTCGCCGGATTAGTTTGGAAGGCACAGACTCTACGATACGACACCAGATAACGGCTACCGATTAATCGATTTGCAGCAGCTCGTAATATGGCGATAAGTAGCACTAGGCTTCCATGGACCGGAATCCGCAAAGCCACCTGGCGCTCTCCAGATGGTCGCACCGCCAACCAAATCGAGGCGAGGCACTCATTCAATATCTTAACGTACACACATTCCGAGAGGAACACGTCGAATATGACCATTTTCTTATTCACCACCCACCAGCGCCAACAATATGTGGAACCCATATCGTAACATCATCAAGGAGGTAGCCGAGACAATTTCCCAGCCACCACAGAGAAAAGCCCGTGGTATGATGGTGTATGCACTTATCGAAGAAGTTGACAGAAGATGCACATTTAAGAATGCTGCAGCGCAAAACAAGGGCAGCGAGGGAAGAGTTTTGAGCCAAGAGAAGGAGTGTACGGAGTCTCCCAGCTCAAGGAAATCTCTCGAGATCGATACAACATCCGAAGCAACTGGCTGCTGGCTTTAAGACCGGAACGCAGGCTCTTCTGAACGTTGACGTATTTAAGCAGTATGTCCAACAGTTGCTAAATGGGCATCGTGTAGGAAGTGATAGATGAAGAACAGATTTCACCACCCAGTATAAAAGAGGTTGGCTTAGCTATATAAAGCTATTGAACAATAAAGCCCCCGGCTCTGATGGTTTTACCAGCGGAGCTATTCAAATACGAAGGTGATGTTTTGATAGGGCACATGCACCGAAACATCATCCAAGTATGGGTGGAAGAAAGCACGCCCGATGACTGGACTTTTATCTCCATATGCCCCATCTAGAAAAAAAGGCAATCCTATATCTTGCAAGGACTATCACGAACGTCTCAAGCCGTTTGGAAACACACTAATTGCGACGTACCAGTATGGCCCGCAGATCAACATAGACTAAATATCACACTAAGGCAAGTCCTGGAAACGAGCAATGAATTTCAAGTCTAGACCCACTGTCACTATATTAAATAGATCAGTCCAGTTACTGGGGTATGTGGACGATATCGACATCATCGGCCGTTCCCAGCGTCCCGTGTTAGCGACTTTCACGACGATTCAAGTACAGGCAGATAAATGAGGACAAGACCAAGTACACGCTATCAACAAACTAACATTCATATATTCACAGCCTAGGACAAAATGTCACTGTTGATAGCAATAACTTTGAGGTAGTTAAGAAGTTCATCTACCAAGGAGTAAACATCAGCTCCACGATTGACACCTTACTGTAGATCCGGTGGAGAATTACCTTGGGACACCGCTGCTACTTCGGTTTAGCGAAACAAATGGGTTCAAAACTCCTCACTCGAAGTACAGAATGCATGCTCTATCGTAACTTAATTCTACCAGTCCTGCTTTATGGCGCCGAGTGCTGCACAATAAGTAGAAAAGGGGAGCTAATATTGGGTTCTTTGAAAGAAAAATACTCCGTCGGATATTTGGACCTGTGTGCAAGGAGAGCGAATGTAGGAGAAGATACAAACGCAAACTCTAAGAGCTGTACCAAGTTGTGGATGTAGTCCAAAAAGCTAAATCACGTCGACTACATTTACATTACACCTGTCCATATTGAGCGAATGGAAAATAATGCTCAAGTCAAAGAAAGACAGAACCTCCATTTTAAAGACCGAAAGAGCGCTTGATGTGGAGAACTGAAACCAGTGTGCTCGGGATCGCGGAGGCAGAGATTCTTCACGGGTCAGAAGCCCGTTGAGTGACGTAGTAAGTAAGTATTCTAAACTGTTATAAGAACAAGATGTTCCTCTCGTTCAGAGAAGGGCGGTGTTTTTTCAACAAAATGGAGCATCTAGTCACAGTAGCAGCGGGGTAACTTCATTCCTCAATCATACTTTTAACGAACGATCGATTTTGCCACCCAGATCTCCTGACCTAACGCGCAAAATGGGTGCTATGAAAGAAAACGTTTATTTTAGAGAAATGTAGAGTATGGAAGAGCTCAAGAAAAAATGAGTGCCCTTTCAGAAGAGATGAGAAAAGGTTTGTTGCTCGTTAATCTGCTATCGAAAATGCTTAAACGCAGCCGAAAGTGTATTCAAATGGAAGAAAGGCACTTCAAACAAGTGCTATAATCATTTCAAAACAGCTCCTGAAAGATCTTTTCAGGACCACAAACAAATATCTAAGAGATTTTAAGAGTATTTCAGTAGGCATACCTCTTTATGACATTTTTATCTAACAAAAAATGGTTTTTCACAATTTCCGTTTATCGTTCGTAAATAAGTTGGTTAACAAAATTTTAAGAAAATTTCATAAAAAAATATAAGTAAACATTATATCTAACAAAAATGCTTTTTAAGTAAAAAATGGAACAACAATTTTTTATAATTTTGTGCTGACGACCCATAACTTTTTTGGAGCTTCATTGATGTACCCAAAGTGTTTAAGGTTTGTATGCGCTACTAAATTGTCTTTCCATAATATACAACACCATTTTTATACCCTATTCTAGGGGTATATTAATTTTGACGCATAGTTTGTAACATACTTAATATTGCCCGTAGACCCCTAAAAGTACTATATTTATGATCAGCATCGATAGTAATGTCGATCTAGCCATGTCCGTCCGTCCGTCCGTCCGTCCGTCGGCAAAAATTAGGCCTTTAAACTGGACCTAGAGAGCTGAAATTTTAACCATATACTCTTTAGGTTCCGAATAATCAAGTTTACGAATTTTTGAAATCCGCCCACAGACACGCCCACAAACTCAAAAAAACAAAATTTTGGAAAAAATCGAATTTTGAGCTAGAAAGCTGAAATATTTTATATATGATCTATGACTCCTAAAACTGCTCGGGATAAATTTTTTCAAAATCCGCCCACTGACACGCCCACAAATAAATAAAACAATTTTTTTGAAAATCCAAAGTTTGAGCTAGGGAGCTTAAATTTATAATATATACTCTCTATGGGCCCTTTATGCTCATGTGTAAATATTTTCAAAATCCGCCCACAATTTTTTTTTTTTTTTGAAAATTCAAAGTGAGCTAGGAAGCTGAAATTTATAATATATACTCTCTAGGGGCCCTTTATGCTCATGTGTTAATTTTTTTTAAATCCGCCTACTGAAACAATTTTATTGAAACACCCAAGTTTGAGCTAGGGAGCGTTTTTTTTTTGATAAAATCCTTTAAATATGTAGAGCGTTGTTAACAATTCAACAATACTTAGGCTTTTGTCACGCCCACTGAGGGTTAGGAATAAGAATAGGGTATCCAACAGTTCGCCCAAGCGGACTGTAGCCCGTCCCTATGTTTGTATCTATAGAACTTATAGCGTTTAAAGTGGTTACTCCTCCGAATTAGAGAATTGGAGCACTTGGTGGGCTATAACTTAAGAGGGATAATAGACCCCCCCCCCCCCCCCCCCCCCCCCCCCCACTGCCTTATAATGTTTTGTTCGGCGGAACTTCAGGAATCTCCCCTTAAAGAATTATACTGCTTAACTAGGACAGCCTGTACAGAACAGATGATAATCAAAACCGACAATCAAAATAAGCGACATCAATTACATATGACTTAAGCCGATACCATCCCTCATCTCACTCCCTCACATCTTAGTTTTACAGGTAACGAATTGGACAAACGAGAAGCACATAATAAAATCGTAAAAACAATATTTTGTGGATTGTTGGTATAGTTTTGTGTTTACTCGTTAATTATGACTATTATGAACTCTAGCATAATAGTAGCTGGAATTTTTAAAAAAAAGGTACCTTGAAAACTTTGTAACAGTCACGCGAACGGGATAAAAATATCACTGCAGCGCCACCCAAAAAACAGCCTACATCAAAATAGTAAAAAAGTGTCAGGCCGGGATCGTACAAATGCAATAACAGCAGCAGGTGATTATTAAAATTAATACTTCTTTTGTTATGGTGGGTGATCATCGCATTTTGTGGTATTTTAAAAATTATTGATTTTTTTATGATTTTAGAAATACAAGTTTAAGTATGAGCGCATATGTGCACTTCAGTCAATTAGCAGAAATAAGGGCTCAAACCATTTACAAATGCTGCAAAAAAAGAGAAAATATAGGACCTAGGCCTGCCCCACAGGGGTATCGAACTAATTTAATCGTAAATTAAAAGTCCATATACCGCAAAAAAAATGTTAATGACAATTTCGAAAGAGTTCGAAAACCCACATTAAAAACAAGTTCTCTATACGACACTGGGTAAGAAAGGATTGTACCAAAAGTTGTGTTTGCTTTAATAATCCGACGATTGCATGTAGATTTTGAGATTTCATTGAAATCTTCCAAATGTATGGGAAATCTTCCGATTTCGATGTACATTCCCTATTCCTATCCCTCAGAAAGTGGGCGTGGCAAACGTCTAAGTATGGGTGAATTGTTAAGAACGAGATACCTAAATATTTTGTTATAAATTAAGGGTGTTCAAATTTGAGGTACCATTTTAAATTTTGCATAAATTGTAGGAAATCTATATTTATTTTTATTGGGAATTAATGTAGATTGGATATGATTAATAATGAAAAAGAATGTCGTCAAAGTGACCTCCTCTGCTAGCTCGGTAGACTGTCACACTTTTACCAAAGTTTTGAATCACTTTTTCGCATAATGATGGTTCGTAAGTGATATTTGCTCGATGATGTTGTCTTTGAGATGTTGAACAGTTTAAGGATTATCGACGAAAACTTTACTCTTCAAGAAACCCCATAAGAAAACATCCAGTGGTGTTAAATCGCATGATCTTGTGGCCATTCACGTCTCTTCTTCGGGAAATTATGCGATTGGTAAACTTCTGTTTCAAAAGATCGATTGAGTTCGTTCCTGTGTGGCATGTTGCACCATCCTGTTGAAAACACATATCGCTTGTAATCGAGCTCCATCCACAGTAACTGCATTGCCATTTTAATCTTCGAAGAAAAATGGATCAATTATGCCACCACACCAAAATCCACACCATACAGCAACTTTTTTTTGTTTCATTGGCCTTTCAAACAATTCTCTAGGATTTTCTTCAGCCCAAATGCGACAGTTTTTATTGAAATCTACATTGTTAAAAGTACAAATTAAATTACTACTATATATTCTTACTACTTTACTCTACTTAACTTAATGGTAACACTTAAAACTCTTCTATTGCTGATATTCTAACTTACTGCTACTATGTACATACAAATTTAACGCACTCTGAAATTATACGATGAACTATCAAACTCGTGATGTTTTTTCCTCTACATCTTGATATCTAACAAAGGTTATGGGCCTACGTTTTAACGCGTTTTATTAAAATAAAATGTCGAATTCAATATATCAAATTGAGAAATTAAGTGAACATAATTATGATTCGTGGAAAGTATTAGTTAAAAGTGTTCTAATACACAACGATTTATGGAGCTATGTCTCCGGTGGTTCTGTGAAGCCAGAACCAGATAAAATAGAGGAATCCACACTATGGTGCACAAAAGATGAAAAGGCTTTAGCTACCATTTTTTTGTGCGTAAAACCTTCGCAGATAAATAGCATAAAAAATTGCAAGACGTCGTCAGAAGCTTGGACAATTTTAGAAAAAATTCATCAACCCAAAGGACCGGCGAGGAAAGTAACGCTGTTCAAGCAGCTTCTTCAATTAAAAATGGAAGGTAACAATGTTCAGCATCATATTAATTGTTTCTTCGATTTAGCAGACAAAATCAAGGAACTGCACATCGAGCTTCAGGATGAACTCTTAGCGATAATTTTATTGTCTAGTTTGCCCAGCGCATACGAAAATTTCATCATTGCAATAGAGTCGCGCGACCAGCTACCATCGGTCGAAAATTTGAAGGTTAAACTGCTCGAGGAAGGTCATCGCCGCGGAGAGAATGAATTAAATGAGAATTCCTTAGAACGAGCATTATATTTAAAAAACAAAAAAATAAGTATGCACAGAAAATTTCTGCGCACCAACAACATGCTCAACTTATTAGAGCAGGTTCATCACAGATAAATAAGTTGTTCAGGAGGAAAGATCACAATGATATTCCTTGTGTTCGAATCTCCCAGACAGCAGAGAACAGACAGACGGTACTGACTGCTGGAATAAGTCCAGAAAGTGTCGCTTCAAACGACGATTTTTTCGTGGTCGAGGACCCACAGGAGAAGGTGGATTTGCTGGGCGCTTGTTTCGAGGCCGTGTATACGGTGAACAATCCTGTTCGCCGTAACCACGACATTGAGAATAGGGCTCTGGTGAGCCACTTCGATCTGCGCACCGAACTTGAGAATTGGCGATCTGAGAATAACGGATTCACCGTGTTCACTGATGAAAACCATGCTAATGCAGTTGTCGCCAATGGCCGAGATGCATCGCACTTGTTCGTGTCGAAGGATGATCTTCTGTGCATCTTCGAGACACTAAAGAATAAAAAGTCGGCGGGGATGGATGGTGTCCCAAACGTCGTATTGAGACACCTGCCTCTGGAGGCTGTAGATATTTTCACCACGCTGTTTAACAATGCGCTGAATAATGCATATTATCCGGCGCATTGGAAGGTAGCTGTGGTACACCCTATCCCGAAAAAATGTAAAGATAGGACGAACCCTGCCAATCTCCGGTCAATTAGCTTGCTTCCGAATATTAGCAAGGTCTTTGAAAAGGTTGTCAATAGAGCCCTGTTAAAGTGGGTCGAGGACAATAACATAATTCCGGACAACCAGTTTGGTTTCAGGGCGAGGCATGACACTATTCATGCCGCGTCGAAACTGGTTTCCGACATTCAGTGGAATAAATGCAAGAACCAATGCACGGGTGCTTGTCTGGTTGATTTTGAGAAGGCTTTCGACACCGTATGGTTAGAGAGACTTTTCTACAAGTTGACCAGGCGGGGGATGCACAAACCTTTGCTATATGTAATTTATAATATGCTTATGGGAAGGAAGTTCGTTGTCAGATGTGGCAACGTGACTTCGAGCAGAGTCTTTGAAATTAAAAACGGTTTACAGCAGGGGGCGGTCAATTCTCCGATCCTGTTTAACATTTACACGAGTGATCTGGTGGGTTCACTCAGCCATGCTATAGCGTATGCCGACGATTTGGTGGCATACAGATCAGGTCCTAAAATCGAGGTCATTAATATCCTTTTGCAGCGTGACTTCGATCAAATTAAGCGATATTGCGACGACTGGAAGTTGAAAATCAACTTTCAGAAGACGGAAACAATCTTGTTCAGAACTCCATTGGCTGGGGCCTCTAGGGATACCAGAAAAAACTGGAAAAAATTGGCCATTATTGGACAAAATGGGCAGCCATTGGCGGTGAGAAGCGCAGTTAGATATCTAGGTATCTGGCTTGACCAGTATCTGTATTTCGATAGACATATAGTTGCTTGTCTTGCTGGGGCCAAGAAGGCTTATGCTCTAACAAGGAGACTGTTTCATAGCAGTCAACTTGACTCCAGAGTGAAGGTCATTTGCTACGTGGCCCTTATAAGGCCGATCATCGCTTATGGTTGTCCATTATGGTTTAATATAGCGCCTAGCTATATGGAAAAGATTCGGGTTTTGGAGAGACAATGTCTTAGGACCTGTCTCCGGTTGTTCCGAACGCCTGAATCCAACTATATAAAATACTATCCCAACAAGGTCCTATACGATGGGGCTCAGTTGAATAGGATTGACAATTTCCTCATTAAGGTCACTCGAAGGCACGTTGCAAGGGCGATGGCCAGCGACAATAGTCTGATATTTGGGGCTTACTACCCCAATGAAATGTACATAGAGAGTACGCTCCGGTCTGGCTTTATCCCGCCAGAGGCATTTATCCATATTGATTCAAAAGGGCTGGTACAGACGAGGGATGGTATCCCGGTCTTATACCATCGCTACCGCAGCGCGAGAGATAAGCGGCTCCGCCATGACGGGGACGTCGCCAATGCTCATGAGCTCCTCCGTTTTAGTACCGCAATATCGGAGAGGGATATATTCGACACGGAAAAGCAATTCGCCGAATTTTGGTGGCTTGTTGAGGGGGGAGGGGTCAACATGCCCTCCCAGGACGGTGCGTTACTCTAGGTAACATCCTCTTAGCTTATAAGTTAGATTAAGTCAGCTAGGGCGTTTTTGGGAGAGGCCGGGCTCGCCAACGTGTGGTGGTGCTTCCGGGAGTTGACTGACGCTGTAAGGCTTCAGTCAGCTCACGGCGGCGCGTGTGCACGTTGACGACTGCCAGGCGCTCGGAAACAATTGGGATTTTGACCACTTATTGCGCCAGGCAACGAGTGCTCAGAATCCTAATTATAGTTAGAATACGTTAAGTAGTTTAAGTAAGTAGAATAGGTAGTTTGTAATTTGTTTTATATAAAATCTCAATAATGATACCGAGTTTTAGTAAATTTTCTCGAGGAATATATATGTAAGATTAGTTCGTAAAATAGTTCGTAGGCCGAAAGGCAATAATTCTAAGATATAGTTAAGTTTAGAGCGTTCGCATAAGGACCAATAAATAAGAATAAGTATCCTGTTAATTTTAAGTTAGGTTTAATCATTTTTGTCTAGTATGTAAGTAGATATTTATCAATGAATAAAAAAATGAATTTCAAAGTCAAGAGCAGGTTCATCGGAGAGGGGATTCTTCAAAGGCAGGTGCTTTCGATGCAAGCGCCAGGGCCATATGGCTTCAAATTGTCAGGAAAAGCAACAACATTCTTCAAATGCGGGTACAGCGTTTGCATTGTTAAATTCATTATGTGTAAAAGAATTTGATGAGAGCACATGTATCTTAGACAGTGGGTCGACGAGTCATTTATGCTGCAACAGAAAAAAAAAATCTTGCAATAAGGTCCACGTGGAGAAAATCGAACTGGCCGGTGGGAGGTATATCAATTCAGAGGGGATCGGTAATATAAATCTTACTGCGAATAATAAGATCACATTAAAAGATGTCTTGTTTGTGCCTGACCTACACATGAATTTTATTTCAGTAAGTAAAGCAACTAGTGCTGGAAATAAAGTAGTCTTTTCAGACAAGCGTGCAGAAGTTATTGATACTTCATCTAATAAGCTGCTGTATGCGACCAAAATAAATAACGTTTATGTTTTTAAAGAAGCGCAGTTTAATGCACTTGCTGCTGGTGCTAGAGATGATGGTGATGCGGGGGCTGCTAGAAACGAGGTAGATGCTGGAGGTGCTGAAAATTCTGTTGGAGATGGCGGATGGGACAAAGTGTTTGCACTATGGCACCAAAGGTATGGCCATCTGAATGGGCAGTACTTGCATAATTTGTTCAACAAAAATATGGTTCGTGGGGTGAGCTCCCAAAAAATCAATAAAACTGCAATCAAATGCGAAATCTGTATGAAAGGAAAAATATCACGTTTACCATTTGGGCCGTCGGAGAATCGAAGTAAGTCTGTGCTTTCAATTATTCATACTGATATTTGTGGCCCGATAAGGAATGTTTCGAATGGAGGTGCGAAATACTTTCTGACATTCATAGATGATCACTCCCGTATGATCTTCGTGCATTTTTGGCGTCAGAAAAGTGAGGCCGTAAACTATTTTAAGACGTTTAAGGTAATGGCAGAGAAACAGACTGGTAACAAAATTAAAATTCTAAGGAGTGACAACGGAAAAGAATACGTTAATAAAGATTTTAAAAACTATTTAGAATGTAATGGTATAAAACATCAACTAACTTCCCCCTATACTCCACAGCAGAATGGGTGCGCAGAGAGGGCAAACAGAAAGCTGGTGGAAATGGCGCGTTGTATGCTGATTACATCTGGACTCAAGCAAGGTTTTTGGGCTGAGCAATAAACACTTCTGTTTATCTTAGAAACCGGTCGCCAACGAAATTATTAGGTCATCAAACACCATTTGAGGCCTGGTTTGGATATAAGCCAAATGTTTCCCAACTTCGGATTTTTGGGTGCAAGGCGTTTATGCTGATCAAGAAACCAGGTAATTCAAAGTTTAGCCACAGAGGCATAGAATGTTTAATGGTGGGGTACTCTGATGAGGCCAAAGCCTACAGATTGTATGAGTGTAAGACGGGTAAGATTCATACTAGCCGCGATGTTAAATTTATTGAGAATCCATCGAAAATGTGTCTTACAGACTCCGATTTCATACTAATCGAATCATTAAAGGAAGACGAAGGTGAAAAGGCTGAATTCAAAGATGATCTTGGGCCGGAAGAAAACAAAGTTGCGGTTGATCTGTGGAAAATTGAAAAACCTGATGTTGAGGCTGCTGCATATGAAGTTATTGTGGGCGCAGAAGATGATGCTGGTGCTTCAATTGGAGCTACTGATAATGTTGATATTGAGGCTGATGAAGAAGTGACAGATAATGAAGAGGAACTATGTACTGAATCTGAAGATGACAAAGCTGTTGGAGGTGATGATCACTACGAAGATTGTGAAGATACAGAATTAGAGGAAAATTCTAATGAAAAGGACGATGCTATATTGAATGAAAATAATAACCAGGTTAGTGTTAGCATTTTAAGAAGTGGTAAAATAAGGTTAGGTTAGGTTAGGTTTATGTGGCTGTCGGCAGAAGCCGACACACTTAGACCAATTTAGGTCCATAGTGATACCACGTATATTATCTACCTCAACTCTGTAGATGGGACTGGCCAACGACACGCGGTTGTTCTCAAACGGTCCCCCATCTACGTACTAACCGCGCCCAACGTCGTTTAATTACGGTGATCTGACGAGAACCGATTAACTCGACGTGGTATGGTCGTTGGTTAGTGGTAAAATAAGAAACAGAGTTAATTTGAAAAGAAAAAAAAAAAAAAAAATTGAACTCATTAAGTTTCATGGTAAATAATGGAAAAAGCTGCCAGAATATACCAAATTCCGTAAAGGAAGCACTTCAAAGTCAAGATTCCCAGATGTGGCATAATGCTATGGAGGCGGAATATCGTTCGCTTCTGGAGAATAGAACATGGGATCTTGTTGATTTACCAGCTGATCGCAAAGCTATAAAAGCCAAGTGGGTTTTTAATATTAAGAAAGATAAAACTGGTAAAATTGAAAGATACAAGGCAAGACTGGTAGCAAAGGGCTGCAGTCAAAAGTATGGCCAGGATTTTACTGAAACTTTCTCTCCAGTCACTAGGTATTCTACAATAAGGCTAGTAGTTTGTAGGAAGGGGGTATTTGGGTGTTAATGTTCCCGGTAGCAGAGGTGGCACGCTTGTCGTTGCTCGGCAACAGCTCGTCGGATCGGGGGGGGGGGGGGGGGGGGGATCTTTCTGCTACGAACCTACCCACAAAATAAAATTCGTGCCTAAAGGGGGGAGTATGTATCAATTAGATACTAAATGTAGGCATGCACTTATAGACATGGCCTAGCTCCACGTTTACCTGCCATATGATCTTGCATGCCTTCAAGCGATGACAAGTCATTATCGGATGAAAGAGGAAGGGGAAGATGAAGAAAAAAAAAATAAAAAAAAAGCTTAAGAGAGGAAGTGCGAGTGAAAGAGAAACTGAGAGAAAGAGGAAGTAAGGGAAGGAGGAATTGAAAGATGAAGTCAGATGTTGATGACTTAATATGGTGCACTCGGAAGAGAACCCATCAGGCTGGCCCACCCTGCTGCATGACCGTGGTCATGCTCCTTGATTGTCTTGCGCCTGCCAATCTTAAAGACAATGCCCGTTTTGGGTTCTACTTGGGGGATCACACCCTCTTCTCTCCCTTAGATCTGTTTCACGCTCACCTCACCATATCACCAGAGAAATGTTTAATCAGTCATTTTAAAAGAAGATGATAATTTCAGAAATCGTTATAATTAAGTTTATTTTTCATGGTAATTACTTAAAATTAGAAAAAAATATACATGGGATTACTTCACCACGAGCTTATTTCAACGTGGTTGATCTTCAAAAATGTATAGCGTTTGGTCTAGTCAATTAAGTATATAAGTATTATAATGAAATCTAAGTTATGAAAATACCGAAAATTAAGCAAGTGAGAATATGATGTAGTGAATATAGTTGAACTTAATATTGAGTGGCATGATATATTGATAATTGAAGACAAAATGTAAAAGTAAATGGTAAATGGAAATACAAGTATACTTATACATAGAATTATGGGGTTTTCAATATTTTTTTTTTTTATATATGTATATATATTTTTTTTTATATTGCGTGCAAAGTGCACGTATCAAATTTGAACCAACGAGATTCAGCAATGTTCAACTTATCAAAAAAAAAGGAAAAAAAAACCAAAAGATTACTCACATACGTTTTCGCATATACTCTTGATTTGTTTGCGATCGTCGAAGTTTCTTATAGTTGATGATGAAGTTCACTGCAGACTCGTTGTGCGCACATCGGTTCTGAAGATCACTGTGTGGGAGAAATATTTTATTATATATTTTTTTTTTTGGTTATGTTCACTATGAAGTACACAAGTCTTTTGGCTGTTCTTACCTTATTGCTTTCTATATAAATACTTAACTATATTATTACATATCTTACTCTCTAATTATGGTAACCTTAAATAACCTATTCTATCATGCAAAAAAAAGGTATCTTCAAATTTTATGGTCCTCTCAGATGCTGTAGAAAGTATTCGACACTGCAGGTAGAATCCAGATGTTTTGTTGCTCGTTTTATAGCACGAAATCTTGTTGCTCATAGATGCTATGTGGTTAGCTCGGCGCTGGGACTGTTCACGTGGCTACAGGCGTTGAAGATCTGCTCCCCTTTTCTGGTTGAAACTCCCATTTTGGTGCCACGGTTAGTTCGAAATCGTATTAATCTCCGGCGGATTATGAACCAGGGCTGGGATTTTATGGATTTATCCTTGGGTGACACGTGCTGGATCTTAGCGTGTAGGTGGTCCCCGCTTAGTGGTGTTCAATGAACTGACTTGCTTATTGTATGTTTTTTTTTGTGTTTTATTTTTCTTGCTATATTAGTGTCGCTTCACTTAATTAGCTTTAAATGTTATTTTGGTTGACTGTTATTACAAGTCTATTTTATGTTTACGATTAAAGTGATTTTTTGTCACACGGGTTTTTTTTTTTTTTTAGCAATTCGGTAAGAAACACAACGTACGCACTCGTGTCAAAAGGAACATCCGAGGATCAGGAGACGACAGAGTAAAAAGAAAAAACTTCACACGACTTTCGTGCTTCTCTCTGATCTTCAGGCGGAAGTGGCTGTCCCTTCTCTCGAGTTTCGAAAGTCATTCTTCCATTTTGGCAAGAAATTACAGCGGCTTTATCGAGTGAGCGCAAGATTAAGGTATTGCCATTACTCAAAAAAAAATATAGTTCGTGAGATTTAGATTTAGCTAAATTTTTCCAGATATGAATACAAGAAATATTTACAAGGTGCACTCTACAAGTTGCTTTGGCCGTGGAGTTGGGGCTGCTGTTACCTCAAATGGATGTCACCTCTGCATATCTCCATAGTGATCTGGATCGGAATATATATATGGAACAACCTGAAAATTTTGTGAGTAAAACACACCAAGGAAAAGTGTGTAAGCTGAAAAAAGCCTTATACGGACTCAAACAATCCGGTAGACAGTGGAACCAGAAACAAAACAGTGTTCTGCTGAAAACTGGATTTGTGCGGTCATCTTACGACAATTGCGTTTACATTTTAAATCAAAAGGGTACTGTTAATATTTTGGTTGTCTATGTAGATGACATAATCCTTGCTTTCAAAGATAGGAACGACTTAAATGATGTCAAAATAAAACTCGCTGCGGAGTTTAAACTAGAGGACAAAGGACCTATCAATTACTTTTTGGGGATGGAGTTTGAGAGAAACGGCGAGAGAGGTTCAATCAAATTGGGACAACACAAAATGATTGCAGACATTTTAGCTAGTTTTCGAATGCTGGAATGTAAACCTGCAAGTACTCCATTAGATCCGGGATCGAAATTGGAAAAATGCACAAAATGTCCAAACTGTGCGAAGGTGGACACAAAAGTGTTTCAATCACTCGTTGGGTCGTTGAACTTTATTAGTCTGACAACACGGCCTGATATATCACACTCTGTGATAAAGTTATCACAATTCAATATGAACCCTCATAAGGAGCATCTTAATGCAGCAAAACACCTGCTTAGATATTTGAATAAAACAATAAACTTTAAACTTGTTTTCAGACGTTCTTCTGCTAAATTGGTTGGATATGCTGATGCTGATTGGGGTGGAGATTCTAATGATAGACGATCTTTTACGGGCTTCGTATTTATGCTTGCTGGATGTGCGGTTTCATGGGAGTCCAGAAAACAACCTACAGTGGCACTCAGCAGTACTGAAGCAGAGTACATGGCCCTCTCATCTGCATCTAAAGAGCTTCTGTACCTACGAAACCTGCTAGATGACATGGGATTTGGTTATCTCGCTTCGAATCCTATTGTGTTATATGCAGACAACTTAAGCGCACAACAGCTGGTACAGAATCCTGTTTACCATGCGAGAAGTAAACACATAGATATTAAAGTTCATTTTGTAAGAGAAATATATGAAAAGGGTTTTGTTAACTTAAAGTACGTTTCAACTAATAATATGGTTGCTGATATATTAACGAAAAATTTGAATAGAATTAAACATTCGCATTTTGTTAACATGTTAGGATTTAATAGTAAAATTTAATTTGAGGAGGTGTATTGAAAACTACATTGTTAAAAGTACAAATTAAATTACTACTATATATTCTTACTACTTTACTCTACTTAACTTAATGGTAACACTTAAAACTCTTATATTGCTGATATTCTAACTTACTGCTACTATGTACATACAAATTTAACGCACTCTGAAATTATACGCTGAACTATCAAACTCGTGGTGTTTTTTCCTCTACATCTTGATATCTAACAGTTTTGTTTATTGTCGTAACCGCCAATTTCAAAATGAGTACCATCGGTGAGGATAATTTGATTGAAAAAAATTTTCATTTTGTTGTTGCTCTCTTTACCCCAATTAACGAATGGCCGTGGTCAGTTGGCTTTAATTCTTGTGTTAACTGTATTTTGTAAGCCTTTACATGTAGATCTTTGTGCAAAATGTTAAACAAAGTTGTTGGTTTGATGTTTAATTGCTGTGAACGACAACGAATTGACGCCCGTGGCTCTTCAGCAACACTTCTGCTAACAGCTGCAATATTTCCACTCCAACGACCACTACGATGTTAGGCTTTACTTCTCTGATCTTGAACCGAACCAGTTTCTTCAAATTTATGAACGAAAGTTTAATAGCACGGTTTGACGAGCATTTTCTCTACCGTATGTTGAACGAAATTTTCTTTCAACTTCTGGAAAACTTTAACCATATTTAAAATAAGTTTTAATAATAAAAACACGTTTCTCAATAGTGTAGCGATCCATTTCAGCTAACGGGAATGTATTTACTTCATACCTGAAAAAACTTCGGTGTAATCTAATAGCTGTAAAAAAAATGACGGCCAATATAAAATAATACGTCAAATTTGAGCACCGTTTATAACATTTTAGGAATTTTATTGAAAAAAATGATTTTTAAAAAAACTTCAATTAAAAGTGACCGTGGCAGAAAACTTTACGTAGAGGAATTTTTCAAAAAGATTTTATCTATGTACATACGAGTACTTTGTGAAGAACAGGACTTTCGGCAGATTTTGAAAATATTTAAACATACTATAAATTTCAGCTTCCTAGCTCATACTTGGCTTTTCGATAAAACTACTTTTTATATTGTGGGCATATTACAAAAGTTTCAACTTCCGAGCATTTTTGGGGCCTAAAACAATATATTAAAAATGTTAGCTTTCTATCTCAAAATTCCTTTTTTTTTGATAAATTTACGTCTTTTCGAGATTGTGAGCCTGTCAGAAGGCAGATTTTAAAAACTCTTTAACTTGATATAGAGAGTAGGTATATGGTTAAAATGTTAGCTTTCTAGCAAGTAGGCAATTAGGCCTTTAAATTTTTGCCGACGGACAGACGGACATGGCTATCACAAATATAGTAACTTTTAGATAACTACGGGCAACATTAAGGTGTGTTGCAAACTGTGAGTCTAAATGAATACACCCTCAGAACAGGGAATACCTACATACAAATGTTCTTACTTTTCCAATCCAATCACGCCTCTGAAAGGTGGTCCTAGATTTTTAAAATTTGCTGCTAAAGTTGTCCAAATACCATCGATATGAACCACTCCATTTTCTGTTTAAGTAAGAAACCTGCCAGATAGTGGTTGTTTACCATACACTCCACAACCACCTGATTTTGATTTGTTTTTGTATGTTTTCCTCTGAATAAGGAGAACAATAACTTATATTCCATATATTTTATTTATTTGACTTACTATTTACATTTTGAGCTTTACGGATTTAATTTTCAAAACGTCAAAATGTTTTTATTGACAAAGGTGTTTTTACTTTTTATTTTTCTTAATAAACTGTTCACATATGCATTGGTTACAATTAAGTTCATGAAACTGCAGTTTATAAAGAAACAAATCAAAAGCAACAAACGAATTAACTGAAATTTAAGAAAAATCGTCAAGTTTTTTGTTTTTTTTCATCTTAATGTCTTCAAATTACTTTGTTCTTCAAACCCTGCAATTCAGTTAAATACCAGTCAAACTTTGGTCTGCTATTTTTTTGAAAGAAGAGCAGTCCACATGTGTTTTCAATCCACTTATTTCTCAATAAACACTTCTGTGATGCCTTATTAAAATATGGTCCAAATCAGAGTTTAATCGATTATTTGATTTAAAATTAAACGAGGCAAGCACAGTTAACTATCTTTCGACATCGCGTGAATCACACAGTATGGGTTTTGATATTAAAATCACTCAACAATATTATAATATGTTCACTTTTTGTATACCCATGCACTAAGGAGAGAAGTCACATCTAGGAACATGTGCCTAGTGACATGTGTTGAGGTGGAAATCCCGCCAGAAAGGAAGAAGAAGAGGTTCTCAAAATCTCGAAGATTCACTCGCAGGCGCTTAGAGAAATGTTGGCATGTTCTTTGAATCGATAAAATAACCAAACCCCATATCATCAGGATGAGCTGAAACTTGTGGCTTCAATGACGTCCAGCGCTTTCTCAGGCAAGAAACATTAAGTATATATAGATAAATTCATGTAATACAACCCTATGCTTTAAGATGGAAATTTCTAAGCCATTTAATGGCGCTATCAGATATTGCTATGAAGTCAGGGATGTCTGTCTAGGTAGGTAGGTAGGTAGGTAGAAGTGGCGGTTCGGCTTGAACCCAATTAGCACTTTTGTGCCTTTTTGTTACCACGACTCGTGTGACCTATGTTGTAGTGGTTGTGGAAGATTTGATGTGTGGCTATATCCAACCTGTGGAGTTGAGAAAACGGATAAGATCTTGTATCCCTTTGCTCGATATAGCGCTAAGGTTGTCGAAGAATGGTTGATTCAGTGCCCGCAGTTTAGCTCTTGCTAGTGCCGGACATTCGCAGAGGAAATGGAAGAGAGTTTCTCTTTCGTTTACATTCCCGCAGCTTCGGCAGTGGGTATTAAATGGGATACTCAGTTTGGCCGCATGGTCTCCAATTGGCCAGTGCCCGGTGATTATCGCCGTAATTCTGGAGACTTCGGGGCGGGTTCTGTTTAGAAGATCCCCTGTTCTTCCTTTGTCATAAATAGGCCATATCTTCCTCGATATGATGCAGTTAGTTAACCTTCTCCATTGAAGATTGGCTTTCTGCAGGAATTGTGAGTGTATTTGTGTCTTGACCGCACCTAGCGGAATGTGAACCCTTGCAGCGAGTGAGCCGTCCAGAGCTGAGCCCTGCCTGGCCAGCTCATCTGCACGCTCGTTTCCTGTTATGTTACTATGCCCTGGAACCCAGAGTAGTGTAACACTGAAACGTTCGCCCAGTCGCGCAAGCTCGTTCCGGCACTCCTGCACCAGTTTGGAGGATATGGTAGCCGAGTCAATAGCTTTGATTGCGGCTTGGCTATCTATGAAGATAGCAATGTTTTGTTTGTACGCTGTGTCACGCCCTAGTTGCGTGCAGGCCTCTCGGATAGCCAGTAGTTCCGCCTGGAAAACGCTGGCAAAATCCGGCAGGCGAAGGGATAATTGATATTTTTAGTGATTCCGAGTAGACACCGGCCCCCACACCACAGTTCATCTTAGAACCGTCGGTGTATATGACCGTGTCGAAATCGTTCACTACTTCGTCCCTGTTCCAACAAGCTCTGGAAGGGAAGCTTACTTGGAAGCCTTTTGTGAAGTTTAGTTTGGGTGTGATGTAGTCGGTTGGAAACGTGACCGTGCCTTCTGGTAGCGAGTCCAGAATGCTGCTGTGGCCGTATGGCCTTGCAGTCCAGCACCCCGATTCCCTGAGTCTTACCGCACTACATAGTGCGGTGTCTTTTGTGTGTAGGTCAAGAGGCAAAAGGTGCAAGAGCACAGTGAGGGCGTCCGTTTGGGCCGACCTCAGTGCACCCGTGGTGCCTATACAGGCTGTCCCTTGCAATCTTTTCAGTTTTGTGAGGTTGTAACCTTTACTCAACGCGGGCCACCATACTAGTGATCCATAGGTGAGGATTGGACGCACTACTGCTGTGTACATCCACAAGGTCATCTTTGGTTGAAGTCCCCACTTCTTTCCAAAGGTTCTGCTACAGGCATAGAAGGCAATACACGCCTTCCTCACTCTGTGTTCAATGTTATGTTTCCAGTTAAGTTTAGGATCGAGCGCGATACCCAGATACTTAGCGCTGGAGGATAGTGTAAGTGGTTGACCGTTTAGGCGGGGTAGGGTAAAATCGGGTATTTTGGGTTTGGTGGTGAACAGCATCAGTTCGGTTTTGCTCGGGTTAACGCCGAGGCCACACCTTGTAGCCCAGGTGCTTACCTTGTCTAGAGCATTCCCCATGATATCACTTATCACGGAGGGAAACTTCCCTGACACTAGTATCACCACGTCATCCGCATACGCGACAGCTTTGACCCTTTCCCTGTCTAGTTTTACTAGAATTTTGTTCATAACCATTAGCCATAGTAGCGGAGAAATGACGCCACCCTGTGGCGTTCCTCTATGGGCAAATTTGGTTGAGTGGCTGTTGCCTAGTGTTGCCTGAATGACTCTTGTTCCGAGCATAGAAGCTATACATTTCCTAATAGATTCCTCTATGCCCAGTTCGACCAGAGATTCAAGAATAGCTTCCGTGTGTACGTTGTTGAAGGCTCCCTCTATATCCAAGAAGGAGGCTAGGGTGTGTCAAAATCAAACGCACTCGTTAGCGGGGTAACAACTTTATTTATTGCCGGTCACAGTAAGAGAGAGCGACTTCATAAACTTACGATCTATTTATAGCCTAGTTTATATTGATATGTACTTATGAAATATGTATAGAAAGAGTAACATTCTTAGCTTAATGTAATGATGCTAATAATAACTTAATTAGTAGTGTACAGACTTAGGGGTGGTTATTAGACAATTCAAATACATAACAGGGTGTATTCTTTGTAGTGTATGGATTTTTCGATAGTTCGCACTACCTCATGGAGAGCCGTTTCCTTGGATCTACCTTTGAGATAGGCGTGCTGTGATTTGGAAAGCGATGTTTCTGGCAGAGAACTTCGCATATGGATGTCTAGGACACGCTCCAGGGTTTTGAGTATAAAGGAGGTTAGACTGATAGGTCTGAAGTCCTTTGCGGATACGTGCCCGCGTTTACCCACCTTCGGTATAAACACCATCCTGGCGCGTCTCCAAGAGTGTGGTACGTGGTTTAGTAATAAACAGCTTCGGAAGATCGACGCTAACCAAGGTATTGATAGGTTTTGCGTTTTCTGTAACATGACAAGCATAATGCCGTCAGGCCCCGGAGACTTATATGGGGAGAAGCTGAAGCTGCAATTTACATACTACAAGAAGCTGTTAATAGCCCAGGAAATCTTTTCCTCGGAAATTATTGAGGTGATGTTGTTGTTGGGAGCAGGTTGTACTTGCCGATACCTCTCGGGTTGCGTACTAATATCACGCATCCGGGAAAGTGAGTGTTTATAAGGAGTTCCAGGGTCTCCGCTGGGGATTCTGTTCATCCTCCGTCTGGTCTTTTCAGAAAAGAAGGGTTGGAGTGTTCCTTGGACAACATTTTGCTTAGCCTAGCGGAGTCCTTAAGGGTTTCTATCGACTGACAGTAGTCCATCCAGGCCTCCTTTTTGGATGCCTTTATGGCTTTCTTATACAGACTTAGACAGTCCTTATAAGGCCGCCAAAAATTGTGTTTGTGGCAAATGTTGAAAATCGCTCTAGTCATCTGTCTGAGACTGAAGAGATCTTCGTTCACCATGGGCGAAGCTTTGTATGCTACATCCATAGCATTCTCAAAAGTCTTTACCTGTACCTTCAGTTCTTTAATTGCAGCTGTATTTATATCAGGTATATTTTTGAGTTTTGTCCGAAGGACTTGGCCAAACTTGGTCCAATTAACTCTTTTGGGGTTTCTATAAGGTTTTGTGGTCTCGACCTCGAGACTCATTTCGTAGAGGATCCATCTGTGGTCTGAGAGTGACTCCAGATTGGAAACTCTCCAGTTGTCGACCTTAAAGTTATTATTGTTTATTTTTAATGTAACATCTAGTACCTCTTCCCATCCCCTGTATGTTTCCGTACTCAGAAAGACAAAAGTTGGGGTCGTACCCTTGTTACAGACTGATATGTTAGCGGTTAACAGAAAATCAAAAAGTGACTCACCTCTTTCATTATCTTTTGAGCTGCCCCATATAGAATGCCTGGCGTTGGCGTCGCAGCCCATCAGTAGGTTGTCCTTCACTGTTGTTGAGGCTATGAGCAGCTTCACCTCCTCTGGCGGTACAGGTCTCCCATGAGCCATGTATGCTGAAGCCAGGTATGTTGCTTGGTTCGCACACTCCAGTTTAATCACTGTCAAATCATATGAGCTAAGATTGGGACATAAAAAACCTTTTAGATGTTTCTTAGGTAGTATGCATGTTCTAGGCTTATCTGTGGCCTGGTGTTTGTACAACAGGTCGTATTGTGTGTCTTGGAGCCCCTTTACGGATGAGTCTCTCACCCATGGCTCCTGGATAATGCCGATGTCAATGTTTTTCTCCCTTAGAAAAACCATTAGATTATCGGAGGCACACCTTGAGTGCCTCAGGTTAATCTGTATGACTTTCAACATTATGTGGTTGAAGGGGTTTCGTCGGCGATCATCAGGTCCTCAAACAACTTGTCGGTATCGACGATGTCCACATCGTCCTCGGGACTCGAGGAAAGGAAGACTTTGAGCTTGGCATGCCTTATGCCAAACCTAAGTTTATGGTCAGTTTTCTCGAGAGCACCCAGACACTCGTTGTTTATGAGTAGGAGGAAGGACATGGTATTTTTATAGGGTTCCTCCGCCTTGATGACTGACCAGTCATCCATTGGAACCGTCGGGTTGTGGAGTTTGAGACATTGGAGGAGCCTTCCCCCTTCTATCTTCATATTGGGTAACCAAATGCGGGCCCTAGGTCTCCTCGGGATGACCTTAGCTGGGATGAGCTTGAGCTTCAAACCATCCCAGGCGTCGCTAACCTTAGCAACGCATCCACTAAGGAAGTCCTTGGAGAATTGGTCGGCGCACCTGATTACCCGATATCCCCTCACCACCTCGGCGGAATCAAAGTCGGGAAGAGGTTCCCCTTGGTTGTTCACGATGTGGTCTATCACCATTTCGGAGAGCTTGGCCTCAATACTTCCCCACGCATTGGCTATGGATTTCCCGTTTGTCGAGAGATCATCCACTAGTGCGACCTGAAGGTGATCCCTAACCACCTCGGTAAAGGGACGCTTCTGGGCCGCACCGGCCGCCGACGTGCTTGGCTTGGCTGTTGCTGCTGAACCTTCAACAACCTTGGTTTTTTTAGGGGCTGGGCGGTGGGAGATCTCTTCTTGAGACCTGTCAAGCTTCGCTCCCTGCCGGCTTTTGTTTTTCAGGCTCTCGTTGTATTCGCCATTGCCTGGTATTTGGTCTTATCCGCCTGATCCTTTTCGTGGACCTTTCCGGCAGCCTCATTTTTCGCTATCTTACCTAAGATATGGAGGGCCATCTGCTACTTGCTCTTATTATCTTTCCCTGCGGATTTGGTTTTGTTTCGGGTCTGTTTGGTTGTTGATTGGTTTGCGGTCGAGGTGCTAGCTTTAGTACTCTCGCCGCTTGATGACGGGACGATTGTCTCCTGACTGGAGGCCAGCAAGGTGCCAGGCTCTGGCACACTCATCTGCTGGTCTTTTTGTACCTCTTCTTCTTTTCTATCCATTTTTATTTTTTTTTAGATTATGTTCCCACGAGTAAGACCGGAAGGGTTGGTCCATCCTGGCAGAGCCGTCTTACCAGGACAAGGCACTTATACAACCGACCTTGCCTGGGCATCGGAGGGGGCCGTTAACGATCAGTTGGTTTATCCACTTACTGACCATGCATCCATCGGCACGGGTACCTCTACCTTGGCTTAAAAGTCGGATTTTTAAATTCTGTTTACTCCCGACAGGGATGTCTAGAGGGTATCATTTTCTTGAGCATTTTATAACAATGTGCCTTATTATTTGTCAATGCCTAATTTTGAAGCGAGCGTTATTGAGCTATGCAATGTACTGTTTGGTAATGAGTGGATTCGTTCATCCAATACTTTTAACCCTAGAACACTAATCCTCATTGTACTCGTAGGTACGTTATTACTAACCATGAGTCGAATCGACTCACCCATACCCAAAACAAGTGTAATTGCGTTAATCAAAGGTATTTTCGTTCAATATTAATTTTTTTATTCAAACAAAGTATGTAAAACAATAAAAGAAACTTTAATCATTTTCGATCATTACAAAATAAATTCAGCAACTTTCGTTTTTATAAAACATCAACACTTTACTCAGTGTAATCAAAAACTTAAAAACAAATGTTTTTCAATCACAAGATTAGAATGATATTTCAGTCATCAGTCGTATACATGAATGGCATATTTATGTCATAAATGTACTTTACTTATAGTTTCGTGTATAGTCAAAAACTAAAATTAACATTTTTCATGAGTCATTTCGACTCACTTACCTTTGCTGTTCATGATGTCACAGGATCCAGGCTGACAGCAGCGACACAACGTACTCGGCGTCTCGACAGGCACTAAACAGTGGAACCTTAGGTGGCGCGACAGTGCGCTAGTGCATCACGCGAACTGCGCATGCTCAGTTATGTGTACCTTGTGGGTCGATTCGACTCATGGTTAGTGTTCTAGGGTAAAAGGAACGAGTTTCAAGGAACGAATCAGTTACTTTTGAAGCCGCTCTAGAACTCATAGACTTCGGAACAAGTCAAATTCAGCGAGAGACATCGTGGGGTTATCGATTGGAGACAGACCAGTAGTATCGTCCATTACCGTAGCCAAGCATTGTTCACATATAAGTTGGCTGTTACGGTTGGTTTTCGGGATTTCACCATCGTAGGTCAGCCTAGAATTGAGATATCATAATGTATTGGCAGGAGGTTTTTTTTCCTATGTTTTATCGAATGTCAGTAGAGAAATAAAGCCGAAGTTCGAAACTGAAATAATGTCTATAGACATACGAGGGCGGGTCAATAAGTCCGTGACTTTTTGAATTTCCGACCTCTTTACTGAAACGGCAACACTGCTACTGTCAACAGGCATCTGTCAGTTGACTCCTGTCAAAATTTAAACTTGCTGCGTCAGTTAGTTTTTGTTTGACAGCTATTTTTATCAGACTACTCACTAATTTGAGGAGAAAATGAAAAAAAGTGAATTTCGTGTGCTTATTAAGCATTATTTCTTGCGAAAAAAAACCATTACCGAGACCAAGGCTAAGCTTGACAAATACTATGGGGACTCTGCAACATCGATTTCAATGGTAAAAAAGTGGTTTACTGAATTTCGTTGTGGCCGTACAAGCACTGAAGATGCCGAACGTCCTGGACGCCCAGTTGAGGTCTCTACACCCGAAACAATCGAAAAAATTCACGATATGGTGTTGGCCGGCCGAAGATTGAAAGTGCGAGAGATTGTGGAAGCCGTAGGGATCTCGCATGGCTCAGTGGTTTCAATTTTGAATGATCACTTGGGCATGAGAAAGCTTTCCGCAAGATGGGTGCCGCGTTTGCTCACAGTCGACCACAAACGCAATCGTGTAACAACTTCACAGGAAGGTTTGGCGTTTTTTAATCGCAATATGGAGGAGTTTTTGCGCCGTTTTGTAACCGTGGACGAAACATGGATCCATCACAACACACCAGAGACCAAACAACAGTCAAAACAGTGGGTTTCTAAGGGTGAATCGGCGCCAAAGAAGGCCAAGGTGGGTTTGTCAGCCAATAAAGTTATGGCGACTGTTTTTTGGGATGCACGCGGGATAATCCACATTGACTACCTTCAAAAGGGAAGAACAATCAATGGGGAATATTATGCCAACTTATTGGACCGATTCAATGACGATTTGAAAAAAAAACGACCTCATTTGGCCAAGAAAAAAGTTCTTTTCCACCAAGACAATGCAAGGGTGCACACATGTGCAATTGCCATGGCAAAAAACCATGAATTGGGCTATGAATTGCTCCCTCATCCACCCTATTCTCCAGATTTGGCTCCGAGCGACTACTTCTTGTTCCCAAACCTGAAGAAATGGCTTGGTGGAAAAAGATTTGACTCCAATGATGAAGTCATCTCGCAAATAAAGGCCTATTTTGAGGACCTCGACAAATCATTTTTTTTGGAAGGGATAAAAAAATTGGAGAAGCGTTGGACAAAGTTTATAGAGCTCAAGGGAAACTAT
This sequence comes from Portevinia maculata, assembly GCA_949715645.1. Taxonomy (NCBI): domain Eukaryota; kingdom Metazoa; phylum Arthropoda; class Insecta; order Diptera; family Syrphidae; genus Portevinia; species Portevinia maculata. The sequence goes on from OX454525.1 coordinate 192,983,710, forward strand.
GTTGAAAAATAAAATTTTTTTTTATCAAAAAATCTGTGTTTTATTCCAAAAGTCACGGACTTATTGACCCGCCCTCGTAGTTCAACAGATGACAGTACCTGGGTGGTGTGGCAAGATGTCTCTCATAATTCGGTATGAAATTTAAAAAAAAAATACATAACGATATCCGGTCCGTAAGAGGATTGAAGAACAGAGATCAGCTTCGTATCGTAAAATTTACGAACTCACACGTCCGCTAATGTCATAGGTTTAGTTTCCGCCATCCAAGCCTTGCTTTCATCCGGAGAACTTGAGCAGTAAAGTCTTGATCCTCTCACTAAATCGGGGAAACAGAATAAAATTTAATCCTAAGTAATCGTAATATAAGATAAATGTTCGGATCGATTAAAACTAGAACTAAGTGCATCTTAACCTAAGGTAATAAGAAATTGTGTCTTTTTATTAGAAGAATTTCGAAAAGGGGTGTTGTTTCTTTCGTAGTTCAGCTTGTTCGCATTAACTGCTTCTGTACCACCGCAAAAGGGGTAAAAGCTATTCAGAGGCGAACATCAACGCGAGGAATAAAGAGGACGCTGTCCGTGGTTTTAGGAGGGCGATGATGTTTGTTCTTTTAAAGTGGTGTGATAATTCTCCCGCCTCTTTTATTCTTGCCAAGGACGGCGCAAGTCACCGTTGAGTATTAGGTACAGCATGTAAAAAATTCTGGGTAGATATTGTCGAAACCCGCTGCTTTACCTGTTTTCACAGAGGAGAAAACAATACCTATCATGCTGATGTGACTGGCCTCGAATACACTGATGTCTCTGTAATATACCGCAACACCGCCAGCAGCATATGAATAAGCAGCGTCAAACGTAAAATTTTGAATATTATCATGTTCAGACTTCTCTCCAAACGATGTAACTCCAAAACATGCGTTTTAAATGCATTAACCACTTCTGCAGGCGTCGTTGACGTTGACCTTCCAATTAAACTTTGATGCGCAGAAAAGAAAAATTCATTGGGTGCCAAATCAGGGCCGTACGACTGATGGATGGCCCATCAATTCTGCTGTTCAGTTTCGGGCTCATTTGCATAAATCCATGATTCATCGCCTGGCACAATCTTATAGGCGTCTTTTGAAGCACCGCAATCAATTTTTATCAACAATTCTTTGAATCAATCGAAACGAGCCTTTTTTGAGCGATTTTCAAATTATGCTGTATCCAACGCGAAGCAATATTTTTGTCGACCAAATTTTTTTTTTTTTTTTTTTTTTTTTATTTATATCTTTATTTCGTGATAATGTACAAAACTTAAAACTAAAAAGTATTAACAAGCTTTATTAAAAATTGTAATTAACAAGAAATAGATACAAGCATTCTGTTGTCATAAGGACAAGTGGCAAATGCTCGATTCCAAAAAATATTCAAAATAAACTAAAAATTCATTGGTGGGGACTACAATGGAAATCATTTATACAGGTAAATTTAATACAACTTACAAAAAAGAAACCGATAGCATTTTGTCAATATTTTGAAGATGAAGATAGCAGATAAACAAAACCAAGAAGTAATAAGGGGAAATAAATAGTGAACCATAAAACACCAATTGCAGTTATAGAAAAATTTAAATTGCTTGACTCAAAATGGAAAGCATACTTTTGTGGTCTAGTGTGAAAAGCCAAGTTTTTGTTTTCTTTAAAAACGAAGTTTTTAATCTCTCACATCTAAGATCAACGGGCAATTTGTTAAATAAACGAGGTGCATTAGCTGTGTAAAAGTGAGAAAAATGTGCTTTCTGAACCCTAGGAATAGTGACTAAATTGCTGCTGTTAGCTCGTAGATTATGACTGGAATATAATCTAATAACATCATAGCCTGAGTTATCAAAAAATATTTTAAGTACTTTGTAAACATACAAATGCCTCAATTGAAGAATTTTAATTTTCCTGAAAAGCTCAAAGCTAGGGGTACGACGATTAACTTTAAACATAATCCTAATCGCATGCTTTTGTTTAACAAGAAGAGGTTCTTATTTGTTAGAATGCGTCTCACCCCAGCAAGTAAGTCCATATTGCAGCTTGGAATTAATCAAACCAAAGTAAACTGAGTTTAGAATAGGTAACTGGCAGTATAGACTCAGATGATTATATTGCCTTACTACGTTATTCAAATAATGCTTTAAAGAAGAGGTATGGTCAATCCAACTGAGTTTGAGATCAAGAATAATACCCAAGTATTTGAAACTATCAACGCATTCGATTTCAAAGCAATTTTCAGAGCAATGTGTATTATCATTAAATACTTTAATGTTGGTATGTGGACATAGACTTCCCAAGCGAAATTTAGAGCAACAAGGTGAATGAAATAGCAAAGGCATATCTCTACAAATATTCCCGGTCAAGTTAAACAACATATATTTGGTTTTCTTACTTATAATAAGTTTGTGCAAATGGAACCATTTTCTTAAAATCTCCAGGTCATTGTTCATTGAGGAAAACAAATTAAGATAAGTGCCATCTGAGTAGGATAAAGCTGTATCGTCCGCAAATGCTGTTAGCTTACCTTTGAAAGGTTGGATAAATAAATAATTAATAAAGACAATAAACATTAAAGGACCCAGCACCGAACCTTGCGGAACGCCCATGTTAATTAAATTTGTAGAACTGCAGCTATTTTTAATTTGTACTACTTGCTTACGGTTTCTTAGATAGGACTCAAGCCAGTCATATATGAAACCTCTAAAACCCGCTTTGTATAATTTTCTCAATAAGAGATCATGATCAACCATGTCAAAAGCCTTAGTTATATCAATAAATAACGTTGCAGGAATCATTGATTTGTTAAGACTGTTGTAGATTTCACTACATAGCTTTAACACCGCATCTTCTGTACATCTTCCATTGCGGAAGCCAAATTGCAACTCACTAAAGAACATTGTTTTATCTAAAAAGGAAACCATTCTGGACTTTATGCCTTTTTCAAAAATCTTTGAAAATACGGAGAGAAGAGAAATTGGACGGTAGTTATTTAGACATAAAGATTCGCATTTTTTATATAGTGGTATTACACGGGCAAGTTTTAGAGAATCAGGAAAAATACCTCTCTGAACACTAAAATTAAAGATGTAACTCAAAACATCAGAAATGTAAAAAGATATAACTTTTAGGGTTTGACTAGAAATCATATCCATCGAAGTAGAGTTTAAATTTTTCAATCGCATAATGATATTATGAATTTCAAGAGATGTGAAATGTTCGAAAACGAAACTTGATGATTGAAAAGCGCAATCTTTAATGTCACTTTTACAATTACAGAAATTATTAATAATAGAAGGAGTGTTACCTACAAAGTTTGAAATATGAGAAAAGTAATCATTAAATAAATTTGCAACTTCGACTGGTTCTGAGATGTTTACATCATTGGAATTAATAACGATGTCAACAGAAGGTTTAGTCACATTTAGTATGCCGTTTACCAACTCCCATTCTTTCCTTGAATTACCCAAGCTTTCGGCAAATTTATTACAATAATAAGTATCCCTGCAATGAGGAATTTCAATTTTAAGTTCATGGCATAAAGTGGTATAGCAATTTCTAAGCCTTAGGTTGTTAGGATGCTTAGTCAAAGTAGCACAGAGCTTTTTTTCTTTTTAATTTTTTTTAATAAGGACGGAGTCATCCACCTTTTTAGACATTTAAGATTTTTCTTTCTCCTTGTTTCTAAAAGAGAACATCTCGAAAAATGTAGCTGAAGTGTATTAACAAAAAATTGAAGGCAGACGATGGATCGTTAGCAGAATAAGTTTCATCCCAAAACTCATAAGTTAGAGCACTTTTAAGAGCATTAAAATCTATTTTCGAATGTGAAACAAAACTGTTAGACTCAGATCTGCACACATTAGAGCTCAGTTGGATGGAAGTTAGACAGTGATCCGTTATTCTTAGATCATACACCATGGTTTTATAGCTTATTTTATTAAATCTTTGTAACCTTATAAATATATGATCTAAGCACGAGCTACACGCAGGTGTTATACGTGTAGGTTGAATAACTAAGAAGCCAAAACCAAAAGCGATAGGGCGGAAAGATAATAATCAACATCAGATGTATTAGAAAGCAAACCAATATTAAAATCACCTAAGAGAACCATGTTCTTGGACCTTAGACTTTCTAAAAAGATGGAAAACTCATCCACAAAAGCTTTTATAGTGAAGCTATGAAGCCGGTAAACACCAACAAAACAATAAGAAACACCAGAAACTTTGAAATTTAGGCAAATTAAATCAGCACTATTTAACTTTGGGTAAAGAAATTCACACACAATGTCACTTCTATAAAAAACGGCAACACCTCCTGCAGAATAAAAATCATTACATGCATCAGCAAAGATATAATTAGGAATAGAATAATTACTAACTTCAAAATCAAATATCCATATTTCAGACAAGAAAATGAGATTAGGCAAATGATCACAAGATGCAAGAAGAGACAAAAAGCAAACGAAATTTTTCCTAATGCTTCTAATATTTTGATGTATCACTGAAAATCCAGTAACTGAATCAGTGTGTGGATGATTCACACAAAGACAATTCGAAACATCTTCATCAACAGGTAACGACAAATGGCTATTTGTAGGTACATTATTACTTAAAGGAAAATGAAAACTATTATTAATATTATGCATATTCATGAAAGATTAAAGATAGAACAATCAAATAATTAAATTAAACCGTGCTTAGAGAAATCTTCAAAACAAACAATTTTAAAAAATTTGCCTCCTTCTTCTTTCCTGACAAGTACATTCGAGCTATTAATCCAAACAAACTTGCATTTATTTTAAATTTTAAGCTTTTTGGCATGACGTAGAAGAGATCTAGTATAGGATGTTAAGGAATCGTTAATGTATATTTTGCTTCTGGTACCAAAAACTTCGATTTATTCTCCCGCACCTTGTCCATTATTATTTTTTTTTGTTGTGAGCGAAGTAAATTTTACACAAACGATGTTGTTGGGAGAATTTCGTCCGTCTTTCCCGTTGATATTTTTCACGTAGCACAGCTCGATGTGATTTGCATTAATATTATTTGCTCCTACCCCTTCACTGATCAATTTAGTAACTTTCTCCGGTGCATTCGAATTTTTAGCATCCGGAATACCAACGATGTCAATATTACATGCTCTTTCCTTTTGTTCCGAAATATTCAATTTGGTTTCCAATGAATTTATCTTCGAGACGAGTGCAGCATTGTGTTTCTCCAATGCACCAATCTTCGCAAGAGCATCACCGTTCATCTGTTGCAGTTTCATAATTTCATTGTACAATGACTCGAGTGTTATTGTCTCACGACGGTTGTTGTTGCTGTTAGTAGCTCAGCCTCCAAAACAGAATTAGGTGCGGATGGAGTATTTTGATTATGAGTCACAGCAGAAGGTGAATTAATAACTGGAGATGACGAGACATTACTTGGCTGCACAATTGGAGTGCAATCATAACGAAGAGACACTCTCCGCTGCGAAGTACAAGCAGAACATTTGAAGCTGTTATTGTTTCCCGCCATGAAATCGATATCATTTTTTGTGAGATTGGTGCACTTTGCATGAAAAATTTGATTGCAAATTATACAATTGATTTTACTGACCAATCTATCCACTTTTAGGTTGCAAACACTGCACTTCATTTTTGAAAGATTTTAAGGAATACTTTAATAAAAATCAAACTATTTGACTATTACTGTATTTTGATTAACAAGAATGTGTCTGTCCCCAACAACACTCATGAGCGAACTGATATTCATGATATTGTAACAGTATCACTATCCTGCAGTGGCAGCCAAGCCGAATAAACGAAAATTAATTGACATTTCAACTGTCACTGTGAAGTGTAATAAAAGTGTAAGCTCCTAATTAGTTTTTCAAATTCTGCACAGGTTTTAGTTAAATTTAAAAGAAAACTTGCTCACCAAAACAAAAAAAAAAAAAACAAAAAAATCTCACCTGCATTTCCAAGGTAGGAAGTATTTTAAGTCTAAAAAATTTGCAAAATTCAACTTTCGCTAAAAGTAAACGGGATCCCTCTATGAACGGTAACAAAAGAACAATAACTGACACTTCACCAGAGCCTAATTAGACTAACAAGAAGCATAGCTCATATCCACAACACAAGATGGCAGTCGGAGATATTTCTATAGCCGAATTTAAAAATCTCCTCAGTGACTTGATCGCAGACCAAATAAAAGATTTGGCAACTAAACACGATTTTGCATCTCTAACTATTGAGTTGGATGCTTTACGTACGGCCAACTCACAACTGTGCCAAAAACTAAATGCCATGACGGAGCGGTGTGAGCTCCTAGAGTCTCAAATTGAAATTATCTCGCGGAAAACAAACGAAAACTGTATGGTGGTACACCTTCCTCTAGACAGAGAAACCGACGGAGTTGAAGTAGCCAAACAAACTTGCCGTGGGCTTCTCAAGTTACAAGAAGGTGAAGATATTCACTTTAAAAAGGCACGGATAATAAAAAACACTTACGCACAGAGGAGCACTGTCTTTTTAGAATTGCACTCGCCAGATGAGGTGGAAAAAATAATGTCTGTCGCTTATCAACTCAAAGGTACTGCCATTAGTATTTCCCGAGAGCAGACACTATTGTACCGGCAAAAAAAGCAGACACTATTCGAAATCAAAAACAAACTCTCTGCAATTAATCCCGAAGCAAAAATCACAATTAAAGGCGACAAAATGGAAATAAACAACAAAATTTTTGTATACAAGTTCGCGCGTGGTCTGGTTGTCAACTCTCCGGCGGAGCTGCATTTTGTCAACACCTTTTTTGGTGACATTTCACGTGATTATTTTGACTGCAGCGTGAAGTTAGCTGCGGCTGATGAGCAAGCACCATCGGTCTCTCAACTGACGGCACTTGTCCGCGAATCTTCGCATATTCTTCAGTAGATAACTCAATAGGAAAATAATGCCGTCTGCCAAAATATTATAATTAACACTATTCATTTATCAATACTCTCCTATAATATTTCTGGCCTAAAAAATAAACTTTTGCAACCAGACTTTTTTAAATATGTCTTAAAGTTTGATATAATAATACTTATCGAGACTTTTTTAGAAGAAAACATAGGGACGGGCTACAGTCCGCTTGGGCGAACTGTTGGATACCCTATTCTTATTCCTATCCCTCATAAGTGGGCGTGACAAAAGTCTAAGTATGGTTAAATTGTTAAGAACGCTCTACATATTTTGTTATATGAGATTTAAAGGATTTTATCAAAAAAAACGCTCCCTAGCTCAAACTTGGGTGTTTCAATAAAATTGTTTTATTTAATTGTGGGCGTGTCAGTAGGCGGATTTAAAAAAAAATTAACACATGAGCATAAAGGGCCCCTAGAGAGTATATATTAAAAATTTCAGCTCCCTAGCTCAAACTTTGGATTTTCAAAAAAATTGTTTTATTTATTTGTGGGCGTGTTAGTGGGCGGATTTTGAAAATATTTATACATGAGCTTAAAGGGCCCCTAGAGAGTATATATTATAAATTTCAGATCCCTAGCTCAAACTTTGGATTTTCAAAAAAATTGTTTTATTTATTTGTGGGCGTGTCAGTGGGCGGATTTTGAAAATATTTATACATGAGCTTAAAGGGCCCCTAGAGAGTATATATTAAAAATTTCAGCTCCCTAGCTCAAATTTTGGTTTTTCAATAAAATTGTTTTATTTTTTTGTGGGCGTGGCAGTGGGCGGATTTTGAAAATTTTATATCCCGAGCAGTTTTAGGAGTCATAGATCATATATAAAAAATTTCAGCTTCCTAGCTCAAAATTCGATTTTTTCTAAAATTTTGTTTTTTTGAGTTTGTGGGCGTGTCTGTGGGCGGATTTCAAAAATTCGTAAACTTGATTATTTCGGGACCCTAGAGAGTATATGGTTAAAATTTAAGCTCTCTAGGTCCAGTTTAAAGGCCTAATTTTTGCCGACGGACGGACGGACGGACGGACATGGCTAGATCGACATTACTATCGATGCTGATCATAAATATAGTAACTTTTAGGGGTCTACGGGCAATATTAAGGTATGTTACAAAGTATGCGTCAAAATTAATATACCCCTAGAATAGGGTATAAAAATGGAAGACGACATATTTTAAAGATTTTAACTTAAAATTTGTTCCAGCAATTAGGTCAAATGTACATGGAAGAGCGAGCGTTGGTATTCTTTGTGGAGTGAAATTTAAATACAACTATTTCGTTGATGTCAAACGTATGAGAGATAGGCTTGTTGTTGAAATTTTAAACAGTCAATTTAAATTAAATATTGTACCTGTCTACCTCAATTGCTATAACTGGCAAAACGATTTCGACAATTTACGTGGCTTTCTTAACGATTCCTCCTTGGAAAATATTATGATAATCGGTGATTTTAATGCTCGAATTGGTAATTTTCAAAACTCTCCTGCTTATAGTTTATTTACTTCATTGAGCACAAATAGAAATTCGAAAGATCAAACCTTCAATAGGGAAGGTAGGCTTCTGACGGAATTACTTATGGATTTCCGGTTGTATGTGCTGAATGGTGTAGCAAATGGTGATGTGAGCGGCGAACTGACGTTTATTAGCGGCCAAGGTCAATCGGTCATAGACCTTTGTGCGATCTCGGGAGATTGGTTGAACGTGGTTGATGATCTGCAGGTGCCCATAGCCAGTTTCTCAGCGCACTTACCACTAGATGTAAAATTCCATCTCGTTGAGAATACCCGCCAGAGAATCCCAGTTAGTCTCCCCAAACTTAATTGGGTCGAAAGTAGAGTTTATCGGTACAAAAATCTTTTGAATCACCATTGTAATGCTCTCCCACTGCAACCTGAGAGCGACATTCATATTATTGGTGACAGTATTACAAGGGTAATCCACTCTCGGCTCCTCCTGTGAACAACACCCCTTCGTTCACGCCTAAAAGCAAATGGTTCGATAGAGAATGTAGCAACTTACGAAAACTCTCTTTTAAGTTCTTAAAACTTTTTAGAGCTACAAACTCTTTTGCCTTCAAATCGTTGTACCTGCGCGCCAATAAGGAATTTAAACAGTTATGCTATCAGAAAAAGCTAGTTACCTCAAAAGTCTTGCAACTAGGTTACAACATTCCAAAAACTCAAAAGAATTCTGGAATAATGTTCAGGAATAGGGAGGGCGCATTCGAACTGTGAAGATTTCTGTCGAAGCTGATACATTAGCTGCTCATTTTAAAACACTGCTATCAGCGGAGGAGGGTCTTCACAGTTTTAGGTTTGCATTACCAATCACAATGGTATCTGAACTTGACTGCCCGATTTCCTTAGGAGAACTTAAAGCTTCCTTGCAGGCTATGAAAAACAACAAAGCTCCGGTGCGATGGTATTCCAATTGAATTTTTTAAAAACGGAACAGACCAACTCGAGACTTATATTGTGGATTTTTTCAATTTAATATACAATAGCGCTTGTGTACCAACGTGCTTTACCAAAGCGCTTATTTTTCCTATTTTCAAAAAAGGTGATGTGAGTCGACCAGAAAACTACAGAGGCATCTCTATTCTCAATTCTCTAAGAAAGATTTTTGCTTCGATCTTATACAGGTGGATAGAGGATAATAATCGCCTGAGCATGTATCAAGCTGGTTTTCGGGCTGATTTTTCCAAAGTTGATCATATTTTCGCGCTGACTAGCATCGCTAGAAAATATATTGAAAATAATAAGAAACTTTTTGTGTGCTTTGTAGATTTTAAAGCAGCGTTTGATACAATTAACAGGAAAGCTTTAATTTATAAACTGGCATCCCTTGGAGTGTCAAGAAAGTTCTTAATGTTGTATGCCAAATTTCTTTCGTCATCTTGCGCAGCTGTGTGGGATGGGTCGAACCTGTCCGAATGGTTAGAGACATCTGCAGGCGTCATTCAGGGCTGCATATTAAGCCCAATTTTATTCGCGTTGTACATTGATGCAATATCTAATATTCTTCCGGGTGGCGTTAATTTTGCGGGCAATCACATAAAAGTACTTCTGTACGCTGATGACCTAGTGTTACTGGCGGAAAATCCTTCTTCTTTGCAACTGCAAATTAATAGATTGCAAACCTACTGTAAAACTTGGGATCTCCATATTAACGTCGCAAAAACCAAGGTCATGGTATTTGATAACCGGCAGAGAAGACGTCCTGGGGTAGGAACTTGGCGCCTTAACAACGAACAAATTGAGGTAGTTCGTGAGCTCAAGTACCTGGGTGTTTTGTTGTCGTATAATCTAAACTTTAACAAGCATGCCAGAGAAAAAAGTATTGAAGCCAAACTGGCACTCAACATGATTTGGCCGAAGTTCTTCGCCAATCAAAATATTGACCTTTCTTCGAAGTATCAAGTGTTTAACGCCACAGTTAATACTTGTATGTGCTATGGTGTGCAGGCCTTTGGTGTGAGCCTCCTCGAAGAATTTGAGGCAGTCCAAAGATTCTTTTTCAAGCGTCTATTCCGGCTACCAAATGCGACTCCGACCTACGCTATTCATGTAGAGTCAGGTTTGCCTCCCATCTACGTGCGAAACTTGAAAGCTCATTCTGATTATTTAACCAGAGTGGTAATGAGAAGCGGGAATAATCTTTCCAAGACTATCTTAATAAGATTGCTACAAACCAATGCTTCTCCGTTTAAGAGATAAGATTGGAACCAGCTAGCGATATCTCTCGAACTGAATGTCTCCTTTACTTTAACTAATGTTAACGACTGGCAGAGGCTTTTTGCAATGATCATTGCTAAAGTGGATGACAAATTATACGATCAGCACCTAATTAGAGAATCTTCCTCAGCTTCAAGGTTAATCTATAGGAAGCTAAACCATCATTTGCTATCTCACGAAAGTTATTTTAATATAAATTTTTCATCGAAAGTTATAAGCACCATTTTTAGAGCGAGAGCAGAATTAATAAATTTGAATTCCATGCCACACAGAACAGATCTTGAGGAAACGTGTAATCTATGCAACATGAGAGTGCCTGAAAATATTCACCAATTCATTGCGGAATGCCCTATTTTACAAGAGATTCGTCGACTATACTTCCGAGTAAGCAATCTGTCCGTAAATGGTCTGTACGATATAGTAAACGGAGCTAGGGGGTGGCTTGTTTTGTACAAATACTGCAATCATGCTCTGTTATATCGTAATAGCTTTTAAAAGTCCAAGCTACAAGCAACTTTTGCCGTTCTTCTTAAGTTATTGCTTTAATAATCCAAAATTTTTCTTTTATATTTCAACTCATTTAAAATTGCTAATAATTTATTTTTTTTTTTTGGTGTTCTAAATCACTTCAAAATTATAAATCTTTATGTTGCAAATCATCAAAATTGTTGTAGACCCCCTCGCTGATCCTTTCCATTCCTTTAATCTAGTTTTATACTTAGATACTGATGTACAAATTGCATTTATTTATTTTTTTGTTTTATTTTATATAAATATATTTTTTTTTTTTCATCTTTTCTGTCGACTAATTGTTAAAGACATAACGAATTAATCTTTTATGCTTAAACCCTAAATCTTGTGTTGTAAATAAGTATTTCTTTCTTTTTCAATTTTCCTTTGCAATTTAACTTCTATGTAATAATTTCTTTAATATCTATGAAATGTCAGTTCCGGCAGACGGCTATTTCTGCCATGCTCGTGTTCTCAAACACAAACTATTATACATATATTTCATGAAATAAAGAATCTATTATTATTATTATTATTATTATTAAACGAAAACATTCCAATGACCAGAACCTTAAAGATGCACTCAATAAAACGAAAAACTGTAGAAAATCGATCTCGTTAGCTTCAAAGAGAGAAGTGTTTTTTTGGATAAGAAAGTTGTTTTTGTTCGTCTTCCTTTTTCTTATGAAGCTCTTCGCTGTTTTTCGTAGCCAAAAAAGTGTCGACGGCTTTAAGATTCAATTCGCCAAGAAGAACATTACTGCTTTTCCAACTCTCCACAAAAATTGCATGTCCCTTCCTTCCTCTAGGCATCCCCTTCACGGTATCTCTCTTCCTCTTTGAGTTGCATTCACTTGACAGCTGCTCGTGATATCGCATTTTGCATAAGAACATGGATCAGGTTAGTTTAGAAAAATATAGGCTTAATTAAATTCACCTTCTGGAGATCGATGTGACCATTTTTGTTACAATATTTTATATGTTAGATTAGATTAGATTTTTGGGGGGAGGTGGTATATTGTAGCCAGATCACTGCGGCCGCTTGTGGGCCTATTGTGATATCCTCCATTTAGAGCTCGTCCGTGATGCCGCAATTTTTTAGGAAGGCTAGTTCTTTGGGAGAGCTGGAGCTATGTCTGCTGCTTCAAGGTAGAATTTACCTAGATAACGTTGACGCGTTTTGATTAAGCAGTTGCATTCACATAGTATGTGTTCTGCTGTATCAACGTCTTCGTTGCATAATCTGCAGTGGCCTATTTCACCAACTTACAAATTTGTATTTACAAGCATTTTTTAACAAGATTTGTGATTTTGTTGATTTATGTCGTTTCACCAAACTGTGGGTATTACAAATTTGTAGTTGTATTCTACAAAGGGAAATTTGTGGGAATATTTCCCTTTTCATTTCACCAAAAGTTATTTATAGTTGTAATTTACAAGTTACAAATTTGTGAAAAGTTGACTTATTTGTGAGTTTGCGTTTCACCAAAGAAAATTATTTTCAAAATTTGTGTAGTACTCGTATGTGAGAATATTTTACAACTGAAAATTGACGTCCTCCTACAAGTTTTGTTTCATATTGAAAGTAATCGACAAAATGTCTTTGCAACGAAGGCATAGTAGTAGCGATAGTATAGCGAAAGTGACGATCATGTTTTAATTTTAAGAAAAAAAATGTAATTTCGGAGTTATTTAATTTTAATGAAAAATGTCGACTGACTCGATGCAAGTCAGAGGAAATAATTGCAATTATTGGGCCACAAATAGCCGACACGACTGAAAAAAACTTTGCATTAATACCAAGGCAGCAGCATTAAGACCGTTTGCAGGTGTGTTTCTCGCGTTTGTGCAGCAAATGTTAATTTATTGTTTGAAAGTGTTGTGTATTGGCCAAATATAGACGGAACCTTAACAAACATATATGCTACTGGCGAGTTTGAATCTGCATGTGGACAAACTTGGACAGCACTGCATAAACTCTATGTTGGTATGTGGGCCGGACTATACCTTTTATAACGCATATGTGAATTGACCGAGAAGTTTGCACGAATCAAGGGTGTTACGAAGAAGTCCATTTTTTCAAAATTTGAAAGTGGATTTCGACCTTTTTCTAGACGCACTTACGATTGCAATCCATGAAAGCAGTTACCGTTATAAAATGTTGCATCATCTTAACCAACATTTCCCGACAAGCGGCAGATAGATAATATTATCGAAATGTTCACCACCACTGAGGATTCAAACGACGCAGATACTCAAAATGCTGAAAATTTGTATGGCCGGGCTTCCTTAGAATATTTTTTAAATCACTTCGTTAGCAAATATCATATTAAAAAACGAGACTTTTGAACTTTAAATGAAATATATGTTTATTTATTTTATTTTTATTTTAAGTATATTTATTTAGTTCTTCCAACACTTTTATCTTCTCTTTCAGCTCTGCAGTCCCCAAGTCGCGTTCCTTTTTCAAGGCATTCAACTCCAAATTATAAATTTCGAATTGAAGCCTCCTTTTCTTCAATCGAAGAATATCCGCTTGCTCAGTTAGCATTTTGTTGTTGCGCTTGGGCTTTTTTGATGATACTTGAGGTCTGATTCAATTAAAAAATATGTACATATATTTAAAAAAAAAATCGTGAGAAACAAGCATTTTGCATTTACCTTATTTCACCTTCAATATACCCCACGTTTGCGCACTGGGGTTTCAGTAGCTCTTCAGTAGGTACTGAAGAGGACTCATCAACTATGCCTTGAACTGTTGGCGATTCTTTACCAATAATATCAAAAATGATATTATCGAGATCGGTTAAAATGCGACTAGTGCCACCTTCAGAACCAGTCTTCTTTGAATTATCAAGTTTAAGCTAAAATATAAAAAAAAATGTATATGTACCTAGGTATATATTATGTACTTACCAGAGTAGCCCGTTTTTAATTTTGCCACGCAATATCTCGAAAATATTTCCAATCCTTTCCATTTTGAATTAAGAGGATAATGAAATTAAAATATCTTTTCACGCGTTTACTTCACTCAAATAAAACCTCCTTCTTTTCTCTAATCAAGGAGACAAAAAAAATCTTATCTTGCTCATTCATTTTAATTCCGGAATTGCACGACGCTATTCCAAAAATTTGTGAGAAAACACTTGTGGATTACACATTGCACAAAAACCCGGTGCAACAGGAATTTTTACACTTGTAATCAACATATTTATTCTTACAATTTTTTTTTCTCTAATAACAAATTGGTGGGTTCATATATTTGTATTTGGTGAAACAGAAAACGAGATTACAAATTTGTAATTGTTATTCTCAAGTACAAATTTGTGGTTGTAATTTGTAGTTTGGTGAAATTGACCCCAGGTATAATCCTATGCTATGCCCATAGTCATCAGGTGTTTTTTAACACAGCAATGCCCTGTGAGGAAGCCTGTGACTAGTCGAATCTTTCTTCTACTAGTCACAGGCTAGTGACTAGTCGAATCTTTCTTCTACTTAGTTGTAGTAGTTGTTTCTGCTGCACCCCTAGATCAGCAGCAACGGCAGCAATTAAAAGCTGGGAACATAGAAAATGTATCTATCATTGGGATAACATCCCAGGTCTAAGGCAGGCCAAACGAGCCATTCGGCCCTTCAATCATAATGCCAGCAAATGTCTAAACCTAAGCAGGCATGATATCAAAAACCTAGTAGGTTACCTTACTGGTCACCACGGTTTAAGATATCATCTACACAAAATGAGAATAGCAGATTCTCCTGAGTGCCGACTCTGTCTTGAAGAGGACGAGTCAGCTGAACACATTTTATGTGAATGCCCAGCCCTTAATGGAATTAGAAAGAAGATCTTTCTCAGGGAACAATTGAGCCCCGAGGACATAAAGAATTCTTCTACTGGTAAAATTGTCCGCTTTACACGGAAAGTGGAAATTTTACTAGTTTAAAATTTTTCTGGCCCATACGGTACAAAAGATCTTTTAGGTCGAAGTACCCCCCCTTTTATAAATCGCCTTGGCGAGCCAGAATTTAAAAAAAAAAAAAAAAAAAAAAGTAGTTGTTTCGTTTTTTGTGGGAGCTGTTTGGCATACAATTTTAAGCTTGCCTGTTTCCTTTGGTTTCCCTCCAGAATTGGAGCTTCTTTTGCTCAAGCCAAGTTTTGATGCAGCTTTTAATAGTGCTTATTGATAGCCCGCAGAATGGTCTTGGCATCATGAATGGGAATGCGGATCCTGTTCTGGCTAGTTCGTCTGCTTTTTCATTGCCTTCGTATCCACTGTGTCCAGGCACCCAGATCAGTTGAACTTTATTTGTGGTGCCCAATAGTTGTAGGAGTTGTAGACAATCCCAGGCCAGTGGCCTATTTCACCAACTTACAAATTTGTATTTACAAGCATTTTTTAACATAATTTGTGATTTTTTTGATTTATGTCGTTTCACCAAACTGTGGGTATTACAAATTTGTAGTTGTATTCTACAAAGGGAAATTTGTGGGAATATTTCCATTTTCGTTTCACCAAAAGTTTTTAATAGTTGTAATTTACAAGTTACAAATTTGTGAAAAGTTGACTTATTTGTGAGTTTACGTTTTACCAAAGAAAATTATTTTCAAATTTTGTGAAGTATGTGAGAATATTTTACAACTGAAAGTTGACGTGTAATTCCTCCTATAAATTTTGTTTCATATTGAAAGTAATCGAAAAAATGTCTTTGCAACGAAGGCATAGTAGTAGCGATAGTAGCGAAAGTGACGATCATGTTTTCATTTTAAGAACAAAATGTAATTTCGGAGTTATTTAATTTTAATGAAAAATTTCGCCTGACTCGATGCAAGTCAGAGGAAATAATTGCAATTATTGGGCTACAAATAGCCGACACGACTGGAAAAAACTATTAACACCAAGGCAGCAGTTTCTCAAAGGCTTGGAAATGGAGGGCAATACCATGGTGTAGCAGATATGCATGGGATATCTAAATCGACCGTTTGTAGATGTGTTTCTCGGGTTTGTGCCGCAATTGTTAATTTATTGTTTGAAAGTGTTGTATGTTGGCCAAATAAACACGGAAGTATTTGTGAAAAGTCTTACAATCTTGCAGGTAAACAATGTTTAATTTCTTAACAATTTTCTTTCTTACAAGGTATGCCATGTGTTTACGGATGTATAGGCGGAACCTTAACAAACATAGATGCCCCTGGTGAGTTTGAATCTGCATATGTAGACAGACATGGACAGCACTGCATAAATTGTATGTTAGTATGCGTCCGGACTATACCTTTTATAACGCATATGTGAATTGGCAGGGAAGTGTGCACGAATCAAGGGTGTTACAAAGAAGTCCCTTTTTTCAAAATTTGAAAGTGGATTTCGACCTTTTTCTCATTCTGTTTTGCTTGGGGATACAGGATATCCTTTAAAGGATTGGTTAATTACCCCCATTTTGAGAAACCCAACTCCTGAAGTTGATCGTTATATCCGTGCACATAAATCAACTCGGAGAATAATAGAAAACGCGATTGGAATTTTGAAAGAGAAATTTCCGTGTCTGACGCACTTACGATTGCAATCCATGAAAGCAGTTACTGTTATAAAATGTTGCATCATCTTAACCAACATTTCCCGACAAGCGGCAGATAGATAGTATTATTGAAATGTTCACCACCACTGAGGATTTAAACGACGCAGATACTCAAAATGCTGAAAATTTTGATGGCCGGGCTTCCTTAGAATATTTTTTAAATCACTTTTCGTTAGCAAATATCATATTAAATAACGAGACTTTTGAACTTTAAATGAAATACTCGTATATGTTTATTTATTTTATTTTTATTTTTAATACTCACTTAATTTTAAAGTGTTTTCTTCCAGCTCCGCAGTCCCCAAGTCGCGCTCCTTTTTCAAGGCATTCAACTGCAAATTATTAATTTCGAATTGAAGCCTCCTTTTCTTCAATCGAAGAATATCCGCTTGGTCAGTTGGCATTTTGTTTTTGCAGACTTGAGGTCTGATTGAATTAAAAAATACGTTCATATATTTTTAAAAATAATTGTGAGAAACAAGCATTTGCATTTACCTTATTTCGCCTTCAATATCCCCCACGTTTGCGCACTGGGGTGGCAGTACCTCTTCAGTAGGTACTGAAGAGGACTCATCAACTATGCCTTGAACTGTTGGCGATTCTTTACCGATAATATCAAAAATGATATCGATGATGAGATCGGTTAAAATGCGACTAGTGCCACCTTTAGAACCAGTCTTCAAAGAAGCTTATTTTAGCTTATCAAGTTTAAGCTAAAATATAAAAAAAAAATTAAAAAATTTAATTTATATGTATCTACCTACATATTATGTACTTACCAGAGTAGCCCGTTTTTAATTCTGCCACGCAATATCTCGAATATATTTCCAATCCTTTCCATTTTGAATTAAGAGGATTGTTGCCAAACCTGGCAGCACTTAAAGGCTAGTCAAGAAATAGCAACAATGGCTTTAGACCAAATAAGGTCGACTGTCAGAAGAACAAAGGGAAGAGAAATTTGAAAACCACGCCGTGTTTTATTCTAGAATTAAATTCAATGAAAAATAACTAATCTTTTAATTATACTTATTATACTATATTGTAAAAGAAAGAAATAGAAAACAAAACATAAAAGTATACTATATATGTTATATCGGAACCCACTTGTGCGCATCTAGATTTTAAATTCAATAAGTAAACATTTTGCCATACTTTCAATGTACACAAAAAGATGCTATGACAAAGAATAATTGTAGTCAACACTTTTTGTCCTAATCAATGTTTATGTTTTAAAGATCCATCGCTTCAATGTTTATAAAATATGAGCAGGAAATGTGACTCAGCACTTTTTGCCTTTAGCAACTGGTGCGAGAATATCCGCAGTCAAAATGCTGCGTTAGCAATTAAGCAATATAAAAGGGGATCGATGTATCTCAAGTTGTTAAGTCTTAAGTCTACCATACCAACAGTCACTTCGTATAGCGGAAGATTTCCCCCCACCAAGGGTAAGGGATCTGAAGCTTTGACTTCAATAAAAAGTTATTAAAATTAAATAAAGTCTTTTATTTTGATGTCGCTCTCTGACGAGAGCGCAAATATATTTTTTATTAACTTAAAACACTTAAACAAAATTGGCGCAGTCGGTAGGATTGCACAAATCGTGTAATCCTTGTAAAAATCTACCGTTCCGTTTAAATAGTGAAGTAAATTTCAAAAATAAGTTTTTTCTGCGAAAAAGATTAAAACAAATCTTTGAGTCTACGACTAAACACGGTGCTGTGAATAAATAAAAATAAATTAATACAAAATTGATTAAGATATTTTTAAAAAAAAAAAAGTTTTGAAAGTGAATAAACCGTACTCACATTGACGGGTAAAACATTTTTAAATAAATTCAGTGAAAAGATCGAAGATCCAACAAATCTATTCAGTGAATAAAAACGGATTAATTAGTGGTTCACCCCAATGCACATGGTAATACCACAAAACTCATAGAGAGAAATTAATCAACCTCATAGACTAAGTTAAAGAAGAAAAAGGCAGCTTCAGAGCTCCAACAAATAGCATAAAATAAATGTTCAAGAGATTGCAGAAGAAGAAGATAATTAACCCAGAAAGCAGATACACTGACGAAGAGGAATCTAGTTCAACAGAAGAAGAAGACCTACATCTACTAGAAATTCGAAACAGAAGTATACCTGAATATTGTAAGAATAATTTTGAAAATAGAAAAATTAAATTACTAGAAAATAAAATTGATAATTTAAATCTTAGTTTGGGCAATAATATTTTAGACAATAAAAGTAAAAATAAAAATATTGATAACATTTTATTGACAAAATTTGAAGAAAATAATCATAAGTTTAATCAAAGTAAATTAAGTATAGAAAACTATCAGAAAACCAAAATGGCTACATCCCAAGTAAATAATACACCCAAAAAAAGCTTAACGCTTAATCCATTAAAATATATTGAGAAACTTAATACGTTTGATGGTCGCACTGAAGATCTTTACACATTCCTCACAAATGTAGATGGAATAATACCAACTCTTAACGAGTATGATAATCAAAGCCAACTGATGTGTATAAATATTTTAAAATCCAAATTTATTGGAAAAGCAAAAAGATGCATTGAGATTCACTCCCACTTACAAAATTGGTTAGAAATCAGACATATGCTAATTAATAATTTCGGAGGATTCAAGAACAGCCTACAATTGTACGAAGATCTAAGACAGATCAGTTTCAGAGGTAACGTTTTAAATTTCTATAACGACATACAAAAAACTTTGTGCGATTTGAACCAAAAATCGGTTCAAGAAAATAAAGTCCATGAAGTGAACAATAATAATCTCACAGCCTTAAATATTTTTAAAGAGAAATTGCCGGTACATATGCGAACAATTCTTTTCGCCCTCAAACCAATGAGTTTGCAGGAAGCCCTACACGAGCTCACAGAAGCAGGATTTGTTGAATCAAACTCTTTTGAAGAAAGACAGCCAAGGCAAAACTTCAGCAATAATGTTAAGAACTTTCAACCTAAAATGTTTGTCCCACAGAATCATCAAAATAATTTTAGACCCCAAAATTTCCAAGCGTTTGGCCAAAATAGAAACAACCCTAACAACAATTTTAGACCAAATAATTTTCGACCACCATTCAATCATTTTCAAAACAGAGCTCCTTTCCAAAATAATTACAATACAGATAGGAACTATAACCAAAACAACTCTAGAACACAGCCTATGGACATAGATCCAAGTAGTAGTCAATTGAGACGTAACCCAACACCGGTTAACAGACAAGTTAATTACAACAGAGGAAATCACTCTAACAATCCTGCGGGATATAATGAAAATAATAGTAGTAATACTGAAAGGAATTTAGAAACAAATAACGAAACTCACGAGAATCAAAAATTTTCAGTTACAAGCCTCGGAAATAAATCCGGACTTCCCTATCTCAGAATAGAGAAAAACGGCAAAATTATACGTATGCTCATAGATACTGGAGCAACAAATAGTATCATTAATAAAATAGACGTTCCACCCCAATACATACAAACTAGAAAGCAACCGTTAAAAATTAACACAGTAGGAAACCCTGTCGTAGTGACAGAAGAAGCATTATTTCCCAAAGAAAAATTCGCCTATAAAGTAAAAGAAAACTGTCTTTTCCATATATTGAATTTTAGTCCAAATTACAATGGGATAATCGGTAATAATATTCTATTACCTAATAATAGTAAATTAGATTATGCAACCAAGACATTAACACTGAATGACATAAAAATTCCAATATTTTTTGATTTAATTGACGAACAAGACTACATGATGGAAGTTCATCACTTAAGCGGCTTAACGCCAAATGACACTATCTTCGACGAGTTTGAACAAAAAAATACTGAACACATGAATATTGAAGAAAAAAGAATTCTCTCTAAAACCCTAAAAGAATATCAAGATGTATTCTTTCATAAAGGTGACGACCTAACATTTACATCACACGTCAAACACAAACTTACTGTCTCAGACAATTCCCCAATTTTCACCCGGATATACCGTTATCCCGAGGTACATAAAAATGAAGTCAATAATCAGATCCAAGATCTTTTGGATCAAGGGATAATCAAACACTCGAGTTCACCATATAATGCTCCGATATGGGTCGTACCCAAGAAAATGGACAAGATGGGAAATAAAGAGTGGCGTATAGTTATTGACTATCGCAAATTGAACAAGGTTACCAAAGAGGATAAATTTCCAATTCCTCTAATTGAAGATACTCGACAAGATGGGTCGAGCCAATTATTTTTCTACTTTGGATTTAACAAAAGGTTTTTACCAAATTGAAATAGATCCACAAGATCGTGAGAAGACAGCCTTCTCCACACTTTCAGGACAATATGAATGGATCAGAATGCCATTTGGTCTCAAGAATGCTCCTGCTACATTTCAACGCATGATGAACGAAGTCCTAAGTGACTACATTGGTAAAATATGCTATGTTTACCTTGACGATATCATCATCTTTTCTTCATCACTACAAGAACATATTCAACATTTGAAACTAATCTTCAAGAGACTTCGACAAGTCAATCTTAAAGTTTCTTTGAATAAATGTGATTTTCTAAAGAAAGAATCCGAATTTCTCGGACATATAATTACACCAGAAGGTATCAAACCCAATCCGTCAAAAATTCAAACAATAAAAGATTTTCAAATTCCCACCTCCATAAAAGAAATACAATCCTTCCTAGGTTTAACTGGATATTATAGAAAATTCATCCAGGATTATGCTAAAATAATCAAACCTATGACGTTATACCTAAAAAAGGATTCAAAAATAGATATAAAGAACGAACAATATGCTGACGCGTTCAACAAACTAAAAGTAGCAATGACAGATATGTTAATTAACAAACACCCAGACTTTAGTAAAGAATTTATATTAACAACCGATACAAGCAATTTTGCAATAGGTGCAGTATTGTCCCAATCTCACGGACCACTTTCATTTGCATCCAGGACACTTAATAAACACGAGTGCAACTACAGCACTATAGAGAAAGAACTCCTAGCAATCGTTTGGGCAACCAAACAATTTCGTCATTACCTATATGGTAGACGTTTTAAAATTTTAACAGATCATAGGCCGCTAGTTTGGCTACATAATCTGAAAGAGCCTAATTCTAAACTACAACGTTGGAAAATAAAGCTCGAAGAATATGATTTTGATATTGAGTACCTGCAAGGCAAAGAAAATAAAGTTGCCGATGCTCTATCAAGAATCAAGATTTCACCTGAAATTAACGCTTTAGAAGAAGACTTAGCGAGTACACAACACAGTGTCGAATCAGATAGTACAGACTTGATCCACTTAACTACTAGAGAAAAACCGAGTGACATACATTTCGGACGCATAGACAATAAAACAATATTTAATAGAATCGAAAGCACAAAAAATAAAGTTTTAGCTAGAGTGAATAAAGATAGAAAAGATACCGATATAAATCCTAATTTTACCAAAATTTATAATCCTACATATTTCGATAAATTAAAAACAAAGCATAGGAAAGTAAAAGTGATTGAAATCGATAAAAATAAAATAACTATTAAACCAAACAGAGACTTACAAAAATTACACAAAGACCAGTTTCGAAAGAAAAAGAAAAAATTTAAAAATGATAAAATTAAAATTGGCATCGATACTAGTTCTATGGCAGTTAACACTGGCCTATAGCCAAGAAATACAAATAACTAATTACAACCACGGTAACGGTTTTACCATTATACAACTACAACAGATACAAATAATAGAAAACTATACTAAAATACTTCATATTATAAATTTAACTAAGTACGAAACAAATTTAGAAATACTAGAAGAACATATACAACTTTTACCTGAACCAAACATTGAAATTATTAATTTAATGAAACATACAAGAAAAGAATTTGAAACTATAATAC
Source organism: Portevinia maculata (assembly GCA_949715645.1). NCBI lineage: Eukaryota > Metazoa > Arthropoda > Insecta > Diptera > Syrphidae > Portevinia > Portevinia maculata. The sequence continues at coordinate 193,006,404 of OX454525.1, forward strand.
CACATAACAGACAGAAAAGAGGACTTATTAATATTTTAGGTACAGGCATGAAATTTTTATCCGGAACTATGGACGACGATGATAGGCAAGAAATAGAAGAAAGGCTAAAATTAATAGAAACAAATACACATAATGTAATAGAAAACTCAAATTTACAAATACAGATAAACAATCATTTTAATGAACAAATTGCGTTAGTAACTAACATGTTTAATAACAAAACTAAGAAACTTACCGAACATATAGAAAAATCTATTCGCATTCAACACGATTTAGAAAGGGATCTTAACAAATTGAAATTAGAAATAGAAATTAAAGACAATATAAAATATTTGATAAATGACATCGACAAAATTAAAGACATAATTTTAGCATCGAGACTAGGAATCCTAAGCAAAGACATATTTTCAGAAACAGAAATTGATAAAAATAATATTACAATTGAAAAACTTTCAGAAATCAAATTAGAACTTGCTTTGTATAAAAACTCTATTATTTTTATAATTGAATTGCCAAACTTTACAAACGAATTATACAAACAAATACATATTCAACCCATACCAAACTTAGAAGATAGTCAGCAATTAGAGATAACTAATAAAATATATTTGACTAAAGATCAAGCAATTTACAATAATACAAATATTAAAAAATATTTATCAAAAATAAATGATAACTGCTTACAGAATCTATTTAAAAAACAAATGAATTGTAAACTAATAAAAAATGTAAACCAAGAAATATTAGAAATAGGAAATAATAATCTTGTGTTAATTAATGTAAAATTACAAGAAATAAATCAAAATTGTAATAATCAAAACATTACTGTTAAAGGTAACTACCTAATTAAGTTCGAAAATTGTAAAATTGAAATAAATAATAAAATGTACGAAAGAAAAAATTATAAACACGAACCTTTAATACCAAATGTAATTGAGAATATTAATTATACCAAATCAAAAGATATAACTTTTCAAGAATTACATTACCAAAATATACAAAACTTAAAAGAAATTGAAGAACTGAAATACAAGCACAAACATACTAGTTTAATTATGTACATGATAATTTTAATCATTATACTTGTCATAATCCTTTATACATATTTAAAATGTAAAAATAAGAAGATAATAAACAATGTAAATCTTCCAAAGGTCACTTTCCGACCATTAGAAGACTCTAAAGGGGGAGGTGTTATATCGGAACCCACTTGTGCGCATCTAGATTTTAAATTCAATAAGTAAACATTTTGCCATACTTTCAATGTACACAAAAAGATGCTATGACAAAGAATAATTGTAGTCAACACTTTTTGTCCTAATCAATGTTTATGTTTTAAAGATCCATCGCTTCAATGTTTATAAAATATGAGCAGGAAATGTGACTCAGCACTTTTTGCCTTTAGCAACTGGTGCGAGAATATCCGCAGTCAAAATGCTGCGTTAGCAATTAAGCAATATAAAAGGGGATCGATGTATCTCAAGTTGTTAAGTCTTAAGTCTACCATACCAACAGTCACTTCGTATAGCGGAAGATTTCCCCCCACCAAGGGTAAGGGATCTGAAGCTTTGACTTCAATAAAAAGTTATTAAAATTAAATAAAGTCTTTTATTTTGATGTCGCTCTCTGACGAGAGCGCAAATATATTTTTTATTAACTTAAAACACTTAAACAAAATTTATATTGTATAGCCTAATTGGAATACTAAAACGTACGTATCTATATTATGAATTTGAATATTTCTGTATAACCTATATTTATATACGTAAATCAACAGGAAATAAAAGTCCTTGAAAAGCAAAGAGCATTCACCACTTAATCGGGCCTAAAATTCGAAAAACCAAGTAGGCAAATACAACGACAACAAGGATAATGAAATTAAAATATCTTTCCATGCGTTTACTTCACCCAAATAAAACCTCCTTCTTTTCTCTAATCAAGGAGACAAAAAAAATCTTATTTTGCGTTTTAATTCCGGGATTGCACGACGATATTCCACAAATTTGTGAGAAAACACTTGTAGATTACACATTGCACAAAAACCCGGTGCAACAGGAATTTTTACACTTGTAATGAACATGTTTATTCTCACAATTTTTTCTTGTCTAATCACAAATTTGTGGGTTCATATATTTGTATTTGGTGAAACGGAAAACCAGATTACAAATTTGTAATTGTGATTCACAAGTACAAATTTGTGCTTGTAATTTGTTGTTTGGTGAAATAGGCCCCAGTTTTGATGTAATTTGAAAGGCGTTGATTGCGAGTAGGGCCGCCCTGCTATCGGAGAGAATGTAGATGTTTTTGTTTTTTGAAAAAAACCTGTTTAGATTCTTCCGAATGCATAGCTCTATTGCGTAGATTTCCGCCTGGAATACGGTGCTGCTTGTGTCCATACTAGCGTATAGGCACGTTTGGGTGCAAGGGCCGTATACTACTGCTCCAACCCCTTCATTTGTTTTCGATCCATCTGTGTACCATACATGAGAGTCTTTATCAAAAGTGGGGTTATTCTGTTCCCAGTTTAGACGGTCTTGGAAGGTAACCCTGAAGTTGTGTCGGAAGTTATATCTTGGTAGACATTTGTCTTTTAGGTATTCCAAGTAGTTCGTGTTCACTGAGTTCCCTTAGGAGTGCAGAGGTGGTATATTGTAGCCAGATCACTGCGGCCGCTTGTGATATCCTCCATTTAGAGCTCGTCCGTGATGCCGCAATTTTTTAGGAAGGCTAGTTCTTTGGGATAGCTGGCAGCTATGGCTGCTGCTTCAAGGTCATTGCACCTGTGCCGATCTCTGCGTTGCTTTGTACCACTAGACAGCGGCTGCATACGTGATAATAGGTCTTGTTATTGCCATATACATCCATATTGTCATTGTGGCCTTATCAATGGTTTTTGTAAGGTGAGAGTTCCATGTAAGTTTTTCGTCTAGTGTTATTTATTTCCGTTGAGAACTCTATTGTTTCACCAAAGAGTGTAGCGTTTCTGAGCCGTCCTCGCCTTCTTCTCTTGGTGAATGCAAGTATGGTGCTTTTCTTGGGGTTGACTTTAAGTCCAACCTTTGTGCACCACTCAGCTACCAGGTTTAGAGCCCTCTGGAGGCGATCCGAGATTGTGTCTTCGAATTTTCCTCTGATTAGGATAGCTATGTTGCCTGCATATCCTTGGACATAGAAGCCATCATTACTGAGAATGATCAGTAGCTCGTTAACTACGATGGACCATAGCAGGGGTGAGAGTACTCCTCCCTGGGGGCATCCTTTCGTAGCTGTTACACTGAGTTTATTTTTGTCTAATGAGGTTTTTATTGCTTTTTCCTCTAGCATGCATTTTATCCACTTACATGTAGTGTTGTCAACTCCCATGTGTTGGATACTCGTACCTCTATATATCTGGGAGAATTCTGTGTTATCAAATGCTCCTTCTATATCTAGGAAACAACCGATCGCTATCTCTTTGTCTTTGAGGGATTTCTCAATTTTATATGTACGCGAGTGAAATTAATGTCTAAGCATACCTTAAATTCTCAGTCTCACGATAAGTCACATGACCATCTTGTTTTCTGGCACAAGAACCGATTTTGGATGACCTTCACAAAATTCGTCCTGGAGCGGCAACGACCCCGATTGAATTCGGAAAACCAGCAAAACGAGTTGATCGGAATACTGTTGTTGTTGAGTTAAAGCACGTCAAAGCAATCATAAGATATCATCGCAAGCAACTGTTCTTGTTTTAATTCCATTTTTTGCTGAGATGAATTGTTCAATTCTGTAACGGGCACGTGAACCATTTAAAACTTTAAACTTAACGATGACGTATCTCAAAACATTACATTTACTATTTTGCAACATATTAGGTCCTTTCGCGTACTTTATGTGTAGGATAATGAAAACTGTCAAATCTCCAAAATCGAGAGAGAATCCTCTCATTTTAAAGAAAAGTACGCGAACGCTTTTGCGTAAGATATGAAATAGCTCGGAAAGAAGCAACCGCTGTTTTTTTTGCTGGCAAACTCATAGGATTTCATCATTTGACAGTTTTCATTTTTTTACCAGCTGAAATATTTCTGTGAGAAGAAAAATGAACTAAAGTACAGTTTTCTTTCGTTCATCTTTTTACCATTTTCTCAGTATGCGAACGCGTTTGTGAAGTTTCCCACGAAAGCTTATAAAAATGTACCATCCATTAGTACCTATCTAACATTTTTAGTAAATTTTCGAACAGACATTTTTGTATTTCCAGGTAGGCTACTGTGCAGCCGAGTCGCCTATGAAGCTCGCGTTTTCTGATCAAATCACACTGATAACAACACAGATCGGCAGCCCAGCCAGTAATTCGGGTGACTGCTCAAAAGAATGCTGGTTGTATGAAAGCTCTGGTTTCTCAATTGACCAGGCATTTGCAATGTTCGTATATCAAATCCGACTTACATTTTTTATCGAAACTTTTAAATTTTCGCACGAGCTTTTTCGTTCATAAAGCATTTTCTCTTTATGACCTACAATCTGCATTATTATCCTTAAGTTTTCCACTGTCTAACTTTTTGCAAAAATTTCACAAACATGCAAGAGCACCTATAAACTGTAATAATTAGCTCTTTAAACTGTCCGTCCCTTTCATTTGTATCAACAAAACATAACTTCACATACATTGAGCCGGATGTTAGGGGTTGTATGGCAAATTGCAATCATGAAGCACTTCAATGAAAAAACTCGGTCTTGAGGGTATTGATAGCTAAGCTACCAACTCAAGTTTCCTTCCATGTATTAAAGAAAGAATGTCGTCGCCCACTTCCTTCCACATGCTTTCACATTATGTCTTTTTCATTTCCACGCAAATTGGTTCGAATTTTTTTATTTTTAAATCATACTCAACAAGTAATTAGAATAGTATTTCCGTATTAATTACTCGTTGCTTTCATCTTAAAGTGCATTTCATTTACCACTGCTAGTGCTGACGGCAAACAAAGATTTTTTTTAATTTTACTACGCACCCGCACTGGAAATTCAAAATCAACCCTCAACTGAGAGTTCAAGTTTAAATGTAGATGCCAAAGCAATACGAGTTGAGTTATTCTCATATAATCTTCACCTACAATTTTCAATTCAAATATTACTCCGAAAGCTTTCGGCTATGCTTTCCTACCACCACACCGCTCCGACTCCTTATGTACGTGGGGTACTCCGAAAAAGTTCAACCGGCAAATTTATTTGCTTTTTGGTAAACATTGGAGCAGGAACTATTTCCTCCATCTGAGATCTGACGGCAGTTTAGATTCGGCTAGCGTCTTAAATGCATCGTTAAATTTTCTGCTAAGCGAGACCGGTACAAGTGGAAAATACTTTATGTTTTGTATTTTGATTGAGAAATCAATTTTGATTTTTGCGGATAAAGAAAGAAATGTAAACAACCGGAGATTGAATAAATTCTCTTGCTTAGACTTTTGAAAGAGAACTGGGAAAGTGTCGCCGTCGCCATTCGCCAAGCTTTGTGCATTGTTTACATTTCGAATGAAGTGGGTGCCCTAGATCTAGATTCCAGTGCTACTCCTTAACGTAAAAGTCACGTGGCTTTTTGGGGGAAAAATAAATAAATAAAAGCATCGCGTCTGCGTTAAAAAGAGGATAAGGGATAACAAGCAACATCAGGTTTTGTTTTTGTTTTGATTTATTTGCTATTGGTGTCCTTTTGGGGATTTCCTCAGTTGCCGTTCGGGTGAGTGATTGAATGGTTTAGTGATATGCGAGTTGGCTAGTCGATATCATTATAGGTACATAGCATAGCCCATTTCGCGAATGCAATTCGTTTCGACCGGTTCGTTTTAATCGCATCAGAAGTTTTCACGCAAATATGAACGGATTTCATTGAACTTAAAGCACATAGCTAGTTGGTTGATTCTTAGGCGATTCCGCGGATTTTGTGGAATAAAGTGAGTTGCTTGGAAAAAAAATTATTTGAAAAAATAGCTCTGGATGTATGAATGGATTTTGGTTGAATTTGTTCCTGATTTACCTTAGTGCAAGTCTAAGGTCTGTTCTGTAATAATATTCACAAAGTTAGTGGTATTTTTTGTGAACTTGTGAACCACCTAAGGCCGAACCAATTTTTGTTTTTTTCATTGTTTCATGTGAAATTTTGTCACTGATCTTCTCCCACAAAATGTGTGTGAACTTGTGTTTTTTACATTAAAAATAGTTTTAGTTCGATGAGTTGCGCGTATCTTTTTGAATGTTTTTCAATGGATCCATTACCACCAGGCAGTACTATTTAAGATGATAAGGTAAGTAAGAGTTGAATTTAGTTAAGAATAATAATTGTTGCTGGTCATTGATTGAAAATTTCGTTGCAATTTCTGTTTGAAAAAGTTTCCCAATCTGACAAAAATAAAATAAATTGCATCTCATTTATAATGCTTTTTTTGTAAATTGTTGATATTGATTTGTTAGGTCCGGGAACTTCACAGGTTCTTAAGCCGCAAATTGACATTTTCAGTGTTCGTATGTTGTTCGAAAAATGTGTAACACCCCTTTACATTTTTGAAGTACAGTCAAAATCGCTTATAACGACATCGGTTATAACGACATATCGGTTACAACGACCACATTCTTAGGTCCAGAATCAGCGCCATTGTAATTTTATTGAACGACAATCGCTTATAACGACATCGCTTATAACGACATACCGCTTACAACGACCGATTTTACCTTTTTTTAAATTTAATATCGGTTATAACGACTAAAATCGACGCAGCTGTTGGCGCAACTGATTTTTTTTCTAGAACAGTAAACTGATTCTCTGTAGATGCAATGTATCTAAGTTCGTAGAATCTGGGATATGTTACAGTTAAAGTTTGTAGACGTTATTTTTTTGCTAATGCGTTTATTGAGTTTGTTATACGTTGGGGAAGTTTTACTCAGTGCAAAATTTTCACATTTTCAAATTTTTGCGAAAAGTTGTACCTTTTTATCGGAAAATGAGTCAAAAAGAAAAATCTATACTAAGCAATTAGATATTACCACTTTTTCTAATAAACAGTAAATGTATATTTGTAAATGTGTAATCTTATTATTTCATGGCTCAAAATCAAACAAAAATTAGGGAAAAAAAAGAAAGTATATACTTAGCTTGATATCGGTTATAGCGACCTATCGCTTATAACGACCAAATTCGTCAGTCCCTTGAAAGTCGTTAAAACCGATTTCGACTGTACGTACATATGTACTTAGAATATGACAAAGACAGTAGCAACTGAGTCGGTCAGCTCCCCGTTATTTGAGATGGGTTCTTTATCGTGAATGCTTCCTCGGATCTTCTTCGATGAAGCCTTATTACTCTTGCTGAGAATTCATATTTATGTTGGTTTCCATTAGTCCACTCGGAGTACTCTTTTTGGTCTCCCGAAAATATTTTGGGAGCGTTTTTCTCCTCCGGAAGACAAAAGGAGTATTGCGAGTGGCCCAATAGAAACCGACATTAGGTACACCTAGGGTTACCATACGTCCCGCTAATGAAGCTTTGTCCCGCAAAGTACCTATCGTGCCGATCGGACTAACAAAGGCCGGAATGATCAAATCTATGGTGTTGCTGTTTGTGAAAGCTCATTTTAAGTGTAGAATAGTTCAAAGGATTACTGAATTGGAAATTTGGAGTTCACGTTTACGGAAGTATTGATTGGTCCTGATAACTTATTAGTAGGGACTATGTATATGGCACAAAATATAGCGTCCACCTTAATGTTAGAAATATTCTGGAAGAAGTAGGAACCCAGTACTCAAAAATAATATTATGCGGTGACTTAAACTTGGATATTTTAGTCTTGTTTTATTATGATTTATGATCTGTATCGATCGCCGGCGATAATAACTCAGTAGGCGTGTTTGATTATCGCCAATTGTCAATTTATATGCTTTACAGCAAATACACATGATCTTGCTATTCATCAGAATCACATTGGTATCGATGGTGCCAATGGGTTTCTATTTAATTTCTGAATTTATTTAACCATAAAAAAATTGAGATCATTTCAAAAAGCCAACATTATAAGAGCATTTTTCATTCCATGAAATGAGCATACCGCCGTTTTTCAGTGCTCCTTAAGACTGAATTTTATCAAAAATAAAAAATGTTTGGCTGTCAAATTCAATCCATTTACCTACCTTAATTTTTATTATTTCGCACCTTTTCAATTTATTGCCCTGTATTCATGCAACGCTGAAAGATTAACATCTTCGTAAGTGTCAGTTTACAATGAGCCTTTCATGGACACCCTAAAAACTGCTTGCGTAAATGAAGGTACATGAATCAGTTGTTGGACGCGCGACTTTGTTTCTTCTGGTAGTTTGACAGAGGGTGTATTCAGTATGCAACTGCCTTATTGCAGCTCGACCGCTGATTGTGCGGTTAGTGAAATAGCCGAGGGATGACAAACGACACATCAATTTGTGTCATGTGAAGAAATTCTCCATTGCAATGCAATGTTCCATCTTCCATAAACTTCAGCACAACAGTTCCACCTAATCCACAGTCCGCATGTTCTGGATCTACAGCCGCAGTGGCACCGCCGGCTGGACGTATAGCAGGAAAAATAATCCCAATATTTTAATTCAAATCGAATCGCCTTTACTGTGATGAACATTTTGCAAGAATAACGACTGACGAAGGAAGTCAGCTATCATCTGCTCATCGATTGAAAGATTGTGCGAATATATATATCGAAATGCATTAATTTCGCATTCATAGAAGATAGAACTATTGAGCGCACTCACTTTTGCAAATTTATTTTTGGTGACCAATTGGCGATTGTCGCACTCATGCAAATGAGGCTTTATATGTAGGAAACGGTTGCATCGCGGCACGAACCATTGGACCTTGCAATGCAACATTTGAAGACCAACAATATTATAGACTTTCGGACGGTTACTGTATCCAGTGTGCGAATATAATATAAAAGAATACATGAAACTCTGAACTATCAGTTGTAAATGCAGGGTCATCCATAAAAAATCGAATATTGTTCGTACATTGAAGTGACTTTCTCGCACTCGATATCGATTGGCTGCCTAGAAAAATCTTTATATAGTGGACGAACAAAGATCTTCTTCAATCTTCTGAACGGATGCATAATCTCTCCCGTTCGCACTCTGCTGATGCATCTCGGTGCCACTGCATCTTGCAAAGCAAATGTTGTGCGAAAATGGTCATAAATACGGTGAATAGCGGTCTTAGATGGTCTGTGTCGAGTGTAATAATACTGCAGGTGATCTATAACTTTGGCGCACAGAACCACTATTTTGGAACCAAAATTCTTAAATGTGGTAATGTTGTTGAAGCGTGTATGTCATCATCACAATAAAATTGCAAATGACATAGTTTACAATCTGTCAAATGGTTTGAGAGATTTAACTGTCTGAAGTTAGTATTGGGTTAAAAAAACACCCTTTGCAATATTGGTTTGAGCTCGAACCCGCTCAATTCTGTTTATACGAAATTGGTGTTAAGAAGATGTTCACTTGGGCAAACTGTTGGATATCCTATTTTGTTATACAACATTTAAAGGATTCAATCGGACAAAATAGTTTTTGTTAAAAGAAAAACATCCTTAAAATTGGCACAACATTTTATATTACGAATTTGTTCAAAACGACTTTATCTACACATTTTTCAAAGAATAGAACTTTTTTAAACTGATTTTTCTAATAAAACGTTTTTTTAAATAGTGGGGGTGTCAGTGGGCGGATTTTAATAATAAAGGGTCTTTGATTAGCGGCTTGACAACTTCAAACTTTCAGTGGGAAAGCACCCTTAAACCGATTGCCGACATTTTCATCATGGTGAAGTACACGAATGAACAACGTTTACAAATAATTAAAATTTACTACCGAAATTCCGAGTCGGTGGTCGCAACTTTTTTTTTTTTTTTAAATAATAACGTTAACGTCAATTTTCGGCCGTAGTTCTAGTCCCAGTAGAAAAAACAATTCTAGACTATGAATTTGGAAAAGATTGAGTTAGAAAATTCGCTGCTTGATGTTGCCGTGCCAATGAAACTACGTTTTGCCGAAGTGTGGAGAATATTGCTTCCGTATAGGCGTCCGTCGCAAACTAGCCAAATCAGTCGAATTTTGTGTAGGGATCTTGGCATACACCCTTACAAGATCAAGTTGTTTCGTCGATGAAAATGACCTTCACGCTACAGAGACATGTTGGAACGATATTTCTTTGAGCAATTGCATGAATTGGACATCAGTGATATGTGGTTTCAACAAGACGAAGCCTCAAGTCACATAGCGGGTGCAACAATCGAGCTATTGAAGTCTCAGTTCGTTGAACTTGTTATCTCGAGAAACGCCGTGATCGTGTGATTCAACGCCTCTAGACTTTTTTTATGGGGCTACATTAAATCATTGGTCTATGCCAACAAGCCGGCGACGTTAGGGAAGCTCAAATCCAATATTGAACGAGAAATAGCGGCCTCATCGGTGGAAATATGCGGCCTCGTCGTCGAAAATTGGGTTCAACGTATCAACCGTTGCATACGTTCCCGTGGTGAATATATGACCGAAGTCGAATTCCGTTCATAGATATTTTGATAGTAAATAATTCAAGCCAATCATTTTGTTTAAGATATCTCAAGTAGTTTGCATTTTATTTAAAAAAGAAGTTGGCAAGTCCTTAATGAAATACGCTTTATAATTATAATATACATGAGCATTAACGGCCTCTAGAGAGTATATATTCGAAATTTCAGTTTTCTAAGTCAATCCTAGATATTCCGATAAGACGTTTTTTTTTTTTAAATTGTGGGCGAGTCAGTAAATTCTTTAACCTTCCGTCCTCACACATATTTTTCTATCGCGCTCCTCACATTGGGGTATCACATACCCACCCCAAAAAGAATTAGAAAAAAATGTAATTTTGTGTATATATATATGTTTTTTTTTACTCATATTTTGATTTCATCTAAACAAAATTCAATGCGATGAATAACATAAAATATAAAAGTAAATTGATTCAAAAGTATAAGGGCCTCAACAATCAAACAAATTTCAGGTTAAAAGAGGATAATGGCGCGTGATATGAATCATATGATTATGATACACTCGAAACTCGAATCGAAAATTTCCAACCAAACCGAGAGGTGACGTATTTCATTAGCTCGTTCGAGGGCAAGTTCGCTCAACTGTCTAATAGCAGTAAATAGCTTATACTTATCGATGTAGATACGTTGAAAGTTCATTAGTTAATGTCACACCAAGGAATTAAATTGTCAAACTCAGCTTTTCACAGTCGCTTGATGATTTCATTTAAGTAACCAATTGCCAGTTATCGGCCTAACCTAAGCCGAATGTCAATATTAATTTCCTGAAGTAAAGATTACTGCAAAACATGTTCTTACATTTAAACGTTGAACGATTTGCCATATTCAACGTTCCCTATAGTTAAGTTCAGGAAACTTGTGTTTACTGTGACACCAAGAAGAAGCATGGTCTCATTAATATAAAAAGGCAGATAATCCAATTGAATCTGCGGAACAGAAGAAGTATTCTCTCGGAAAAAGTTGTTGTCTAAGGCTAGGAACACATTAAATAGAGCAGAAACAAACAAAACTCCTTGTCTACAGCTCGGATGGAACAAAACCAAAACGCTTTTTTATATCTTGCTCTACCTAATTGTTGTTGGTTATTGAAAATCATGATTGGATTTCCTCAGCAATTTCCATCTATAATTTGTCTATAATGGAAGCATTAGATGGAGCATATTTCTTTAATTTTTTAGTATCTATTAGCTTATATAAATTTAAATGCTAGACAAAAATGATTAAATATAACTTTATATTAATACGGTACTTATTCTAGATTGGTGGTCCCTGTGCGCTGTATACTTAACTATAACCTTATAATTATTGCCTTTCGGCCTAAAAACTACTTTACGAACTAATCCAACATAATATATTCGCCGAGATTCTTTTTTTTGAAACCCTTAAAATTGTTCTATTCAACATTGAGTTTGCAAGACTCTGAAAATAATATAACTGATCTTTTTGTACTTGACAAAATTTATTTTGGAAAAGTCAACAACCTACTTTGATTATATTCTTCAGTCATAAAACTGGGTTTCGAAATAAATCAAGTATGAACTGTGCGTTCTCTTCAACCAAAAACTGCGTCTTAAATTAAATTTAAAGCAATTTTATTTTATTTTTTAATGAACCTGATTTTTCAAAATTCGCTTTAGACGCGTCTTATTGGGAAGTGATATCAAGGTCAGCCATACAAGTTTGGAATACATATGGAATCATATTATCATACACAATGCTCATCTATAAGTGGTTTTGTGTCTACTCCTTGTGAAACATAAGATTTTCGGTGAAATCAAAACGTCTCCTAGACAACCACCTGAGAGGGGCAATAGAAGCTTCACTCCTATCCAAATCTCAACACGCCTACCTCAAGGGAAGATCTACAGAAACAGCTCTTCACGAGGTAGTGCGTACGATAGAAAAATCCCTACACTACAAAGAATACACCTTGGCTACCTTCCTAGACATAGAAGGAGCCTTCAACAATGTACACACTGAAGCAATTCTAGAGTCCCTGAGGGAGCTGGGAATAGCAATCCATCTAAGTCATTGGATTGTTTCCATGCTCAGCACTAGAATCATTCAAGCAGCTTTAGGAAATAGCAATATAACCAAATATGCCAGGAGGGGAACACCTCAAGGAGGAGTCATCTCACCCCTACTCTGGCTCCTAGTAATGAACAAAATCCTAATAAGTTTAGACAGAGTAGGAATCAAAGTAGTCGGGTATGCGGACGATATGGTGATATTGGTGTCAGGAATGTTTCCCTCCGTGATTAGTGAAATCATGGAGAATGCTCTAAGCAAAGTTAGCACTTGGGCAAAAAAGTGCGGTCTGGGAGTCAACCCGGGGAAAACTGTGCTGATGCTCTTCACCACCAAAACCAACATACCTGACTTTACGCTTCCTCGCCTAAACGGCACACCCCTACCCCTTTCAAACAGTGCCAGGTGTTTAGGAGTTATCCTATATCCTAAACTCAACTTCTTTCCTATCCTTCTATTCTTTCAGTAAGTAGCACCCAAAAATAGGCAATGAATTGCTGGGAGCTACTTGCGCAACAAACTAAATGCCTGCGCTGTGGTTTTACCATTGTAAGGGTACTGTGTCACTACAGAAAAAAGAAATCCCTTTAGCGCACGCAAATTATAAAAAAAAAAAAAAAACTGGAAAATAAACATAGAACAACGGGTAAAGAAGGCATGTATAGCCTTTTATGCCTGCAGCAGAACCTTCGGAAAAAAGTGGGGCCTGCAACCAAAATTGACCCTGTGGATGTACACAGCCGTGGTACGACCAATCCGCACGTATGGGTCAATAGTATGGTGGCCGGCTCTAAAGAAAAAGTACAATATCACCAAACTTAATAAGGTACAAAGAACGGCATGCATAAGAACAACGGGAGCTCTACGGTCAACACCGTCAGACGGACTCACAGTCTTACTGCATCTTTTACCTCTTGATCTACATATAACAAACATCACAGCACACAGCGCGATCAGACTCAGAGAGTCTGGCTGCTGGACTGCAAAACCCTACGGCCACAGTAGTATTCTAGACTCTCTACCTAGAAAACTAGTTCCGCCTTCAACAGACTACATCATTCCCAGAATGTCTTTTACAAAACATTTCGTCGTTCAAATCCCTACTAGATCGGAATGGCAAAATGGAGAAGTGACAAGGGATTTCGATCAAACAATCTACACCAACGGTTCAAAAATGGACTGCGGCGTGGGTGCGGGAGTTTTTTCGAAATCCTTAAACATCGCAAAATCATACAGACTTCCGGATACTGCAAGCGTCTTCCAGGCGGAGCTACTGGCTATCCGTGAAGCCTGTCGCCAGATCAAACTTCACTCAACTATAACACCGGGGCAAAGGATCGCCATACTTATTGACAGCCAGGCTGCCATTAAAGCGATCGCTTCGGTCACTATATCCTCTAAGTTAGTACTAGAATGCCGTAATGAGCTGGCCCTGCTTGATAAGTTCAAGGTTACCCTGATCTGGGTTCCAGGGCACAGTAACGTTTATGGAAACGAACATGCCGACGAACTGGCCAGGCAAGGCTCAGCTCTCCACTGCTCTCTGGCAGAACTAGTCCACATTCCGCTCGGAGCAGTTAAGGCAAACATCACCGCAGAATACCTTAAGAAAGCCAACCTCAGATGGAGCAGGCTGACTGCATGCGTCATATCTAGAAAAACGTGGCCAAACTACAACAAGGCAAAAACAACCGACCTTCTAGGTAGAACCCGAAAAGACATCGCAAGACTTACAGCGATCTTCACGGGACACTGGCCTATAGGTGACCATGCGGCCAAGCTGGGCATCCCATACAATACACACCGCCGCAGTTGCAAAGTGACAACTGAAAAAGAAACCCTAATTCACTTTTTATGTACCTGTCCGGCTTTAGCTAGGACCAGACTACGTACATTGGGAAGCCCTTTCTTCAATACACTTGAGGAAGTCTCCGAGAAAAGTATCAAGGAACTGATAACTTTCCTGAACTCCGCAGGTTGGATTTAGCCTCCCCCACCAATCGATAATACCCAGGTTTACGTGAGTTTGTGGTAACAAAACGGCACTCGGTGCTAATTGGGTTTGTCTTATCAAACCGCCACACCTACCTACCTACCTACCTAAAATGTGTCTTTTAAATTCATTGTATTTTTAATGGTTATTGAATATCAACATATATACTAGACAAAAATGATTAAATCTAACTTAACATTAACAGAATACTTATTCTAGATTATTGTTCCTTATGCGGACGCCCTGAATTTAACTATAGCCCAAAAACTATTTTACGAACTAATCTTACATATACATTCAGCGAGAAAATTTGTAAAACTCGGCATAATTATTGAAGTTTTATATATTATATAAAACAAATTAAAACGAATTAAAAACTATCTATTCTACTTACTTAAAATAATAATACATATATATATATATATATAATAATTATAATTATAATAATTACAAATATTATTGCAATGTAATTACAGTTTATAAATTTTTCCAATGCCAATGTTGCCAATGTTGTTCTGAGCGAGATTATTTCCGTCTTCGGAAAGTTGATTTTCAACTTTCAGTCGTCGCAAAAACCCTTACTTTAATCGAAGTCACGCTGCAAAAGAATGTTTATGACCTCGATTTTAGGACCTGATCTGCATGCCATCAATCGTCGGCAAATGCTATGGCAGGTCTGAGTGAACCCACCAGATCACTCGTGTAAATGTTGAACAGGATCATAGAATTCACCGCCCCCTGCTGTAAACCGTTTTAAATTGCAAAGACTCTGCTCGAAGTTACGTTGCCACATTTGACAACGAACTTCTTTCCCTTAAGCATATTATAAATTACATAAATGCATAGCAAAGGTTTAAGCACCTGGTCAACTTCTAGAAAGTTCCTCAAACCATACGGTGTCGAAAGCATTCTTAAAATCAACCAGACACGCACCCGTGAATTGGTTCTTGCATTTATTCCACTGAATGTCGTAAATTAGTTTCGATGCGGCTTGAATAGTGTCATGTCCCGCTCTCAAACCAAACTGGTTTTCCGGAATGATGTTATTGTTATCGACCCACTTTAACAGGGCTCTACAGACAACCCTCTCAAATACCTAGCTCATATTCGGAAGCAAACGAATCGATCGAAGATTGGCAGGGTTCATCCAATGCCTCGGATACTGTACATTATTAAGCGCATTGTTAAGCAACGTGGTAGACACCAGTGGCAGATGTCTCAATACAACGTTTGGGGCACCAGCCACTCGTGCACATTCAAAATCTGCAATTCGTTCCAGGTTTTTCCTCTGTATCTTTAGTAAATGCATTTCCTGAAACATAATGTAGGTAGTTAGCGTTTTATTTTATTCTTAAAAATATTTGTTTTTATTGCACATATCACCAATTTATTTCATGTAACAGTATGTGTGACAAAAAATGCCAGTAAAGACTTCGTTCTACAATTTAATTTAATAAAGAGTATTAAAAAGATCCCCAGAGAAAAAAAATGCCCGTCTAAGCATAGTCGCAGATTAAATATGTAGTTATTTTCCAATTTCCCAATAAAAAGCTTGTGTATTTGGGTGTGGTTAATAATAAATTAGCTTTGTGTTTCTTTGCGTTTTGCAATGTTTATATAGCCAGTGACATGGGACGTTGTTTCCTAAGAAATTTTGATTGAAAGACAACAATCGAAACAAAATTGTAAATTAGTTCTACAGAAAGCCATAGGTACCTAGTGCACCCTATGACAAGTTAAACAAGAAATTCTTTGTCGTGTAGGGCTAACAAGTTATTATATGAAAGTACATCAATTAAATTAAAACTTTTTTTTTCAAATGGATTAAATTACTCGTTTGTCTCAGTTCGCTATAAATTTAATTTCGTGGATCGCCAGTTTACCCGCATAATTCTGATTTTATCGAGTTGCCAGCAAGTTCCTTTGTGCAGCTGTCATTATTTCAACCATGCCTGATCAACAATATCTAATTGCAAGGGAAACCCAAAAATAACGCCAAAAAAATTTGCAAAATCATTTCCCTGGGACACAACATAGATCTGCAGTTATAACAAAATACAGGGTATATTACACTTGAAACGCAAAAAAACTAAATGGAGACACTTAAAAAGTTCTTCAGGAGGAAAACAAATAGCTAGCTTTCAAACTGAACAAAATTTAAAAAGATTTCCATCAAAACATCGCATAAGTCAATAAAACTGTATCCGAACTTTGTCAAAGAGTTTATGGAAACGAACCTGCCGAAGAACTGGCCAGGCAACGCTCAGCTCTCCACTGCTCTCTGGCGGAACTAGTCCACATTCCGCTCAGAGCAGTTAAGGCAAATATCACCGCAGAATACCTCAAGAAAGCCAACCTCAGATGGAGCAGGCTGACTACATGCGTCATATCCAGAAAAACGTGGCCAAACTACACCAAGGCAAAAACAATCGACTTTCTATGTAGAACCCGAAAAGATATTACAAGAATAACAGCGATCATCACGGGACACTGGCCTATAGGTGACCATGCGGCCAAGCTGGGTATCCCATACAATACACACTGCCGCAGTTGCAAAGTGACAACTGAAAAAGAAACCCTAATTCACTTTTTATGCACCTGTCCGGCTTTAGCTACTACCAGACTACGAACATTGGGAAGCCCTTTCTTCAATACACTTGAGGAAGTCTCCGAGAAAATTATCAAGGAACTGATAACTTTCCTGAACTCCGCAGGTTGGATTTAGTATCCCCCATCAAACGATAATACCCAGGTTTACGTGAGTTTTTGGTAACAAAACGGCACTCGGTGCTAATTGGGTTTGTCTTATCAATCCGCCACACCTACCTATCTACCTTGTCAAAGATTCCAAATTATTGAAGCTAAGTCAGAACAACCTGATACTAGTCCTGAATTATTCAAACTTGGGCTTTTAAATTTGTAGATTGGCATTAGGTTATTTTACCAGGGAGCTCGTGGTAGCAAAAAATAATATTTTTCCGAAATGCCCTTAGAAACAACCTTCGTTGGAATGACCATCATATTCCATCTCGCCGAAAACGCTGCAAAATGAATAGGCTTGCGCAAGCGATGTAAGAAATTGTTTACCTCTTCTGATCTGGCTAGAATTTATAAACTCTGAACTTGAGTACAACGCTCATATCTGACTGGTGCACCAATAATCTTTTTAAAGCTACACTCGACAGCAAATAAAATGGGCCACCTGCTACGTTCAAGCTCTGATTCGATTTTTTTTTAAAGTATAACACAAACAACTAAAAAGTGGTGCCTACAGAAAGTGCTTTTCATGTCAATTAAAATGATTTTAAATTTATTCTTAAGTACCGTTAACGCACATTGTAATCAAGCAAGAAACACAATGCTAACGATTTGTATGGTTTTGTCTAGATTTTGCGATTACCGTTCTTTTTTCTACAACGAGGTTAGTCAGTATCTGTTATAATTTGTTTAGATTTAGTCTACTGTTCGCACAACCGGGTGTATTTCTGCGTTTTGTACGTTGTTAATAATGGATACGACACCTCAGGAAGCAGCTCAAGCTGTAGCACTACTTCAAGCAGACGTTGCGCAAAGTGAGGTCGCTCGAAGACTTCAAATTAGCAGATATTCGGTGCAACGAGTTTACAGAAGATACCTAGAGACTGGGGCATTCGATCGACGTCCAGGTACGGGCAGACCTAGGGCTACATCAGCAGCAGATGATCGGTTTATTAAACTGTGTTCTGCGAAATCGCCGCCTAAATGCAGTTCAAGTCCAACAAAGTCTACGGGACGAACACCAAGTCTTCATAAGTTCAGATGCCATCAGAAGGAGACTTTTTGAACAGAACCTGACTCCAAAGAGAGCTGCAACAGGCCCAGTATAGCCGTAGCCCACCGTCGAGCACGCCTTGAATTTGCTCGAGAACATAGGTATTGGACGTTGGAGCAGTGGGGTAATGCACTCTTTTCATTTTATGATTACATTAATTAACACAACTCGAAAACGACTCTTTTTTGTATAACCTTAAATAAATACTGAATTAATTGAATAATCCCAATGAGCTTCCATTCATTTTATTCAACATATAGATAACGCACTTTCTGTTGGTACTACTTTTTTAGCTGTATCGTCGTCTGAGAATTGTTTTGTTCCATATGCCATTGGCACTTTTTCGAGAAAACCGCATTTAAAGGTTTGCGAACTTGGTACTTCGAAACTGTGTGATACGTTTTTTTTTATTTTTTTTATTTGAAGTTAGTCTTATAAAGAGTTCACCGACTAATTTCCAAAGTGTTTCGCCAAACCGTTAAGAAGCCACGTTAATTAACGTAAAAGTCTCCTTTTTTGACTTGTGTCCCACCTCCTACATTTTGAAATTGATTTTTTTTCATACACGTGGAACACAAAAAAATGGATATGGCAAAAGCAATTCTTATCCAAAATATCTGAAAGGCAAGAAAGCATGGAGTTGGATGCTACAATTTGAAAAGAAAAATCGATTTCATCTTTTTTGTTAACAAAGTTTTTATTCAAAAAATACAATAAAATAAGAAAATTAGGTATTCAAAGTGTTTAGCATTAAACCAGTGAGTGAAAAATGTCAGATCAAATCAGATCAGAAAAGTATAGCTTCGAGTCATAATGTTCTCCTCTCAGCTGCGAAATTTCAAATAGATAATCCTCTTTGTTTTCTAGTGAATTTCGGGTTTTGAGTGAGCATTGCACAGTCAATGTTTGGCCTGATGTCGATTTGATCACAATTTGAACTCGTTCCATGTTATTCTTTCGATTTTTTTTTCATATATATGCGAATATTTGTAACATTAAGCTAAGAAATACGATATCTCATGCCAAACACATAAATCAGTTGGCATCAGTACAATTTGAATTTTCAAATCTGACACATTTCACTCACTTACCCTACCTCAAAACTAGGTACAGAAAAACTTGTGCTAAACTGATCTGCACAGCTTCATGGAACACAAATTGGCAGAATGTAGAACACTTTGCGGCAAGTTTTTTACTCATGGAACACCAAATCTTGTACTTTTCTGATTTTTTCTGTACTTATCTGTGCAGCTAAGGTTCATTAAACACATCTATTGAAACCATATGTATTCAATGATTGACTGCTCGTACGTCTGCAACTAGGTTTTGCGTTTGCAGCACTATTCATGACAGCACCGAATTCATATCTTCATAATATCGAATATTATCTACACAACTGTAATGGAGGTGGAACAAACCAATACTAAAATTTTGTTTGCGATCAGTATTCCACATACATAGCTTTTCTTTAACAAGAGTGCACGTAGGACATACCAATTCTCAACTTTGTTAATATTTTCTGTATCTCTTGCCGCAGTGATATGCACGTGGAACAAAACAATTCTCACAAAAAAATTGCTATAAATTATATAGAAAATTTGTCCCAAATGCCAAAAAATGGTTTATGGCACAAAACAATTCTACAAACTGTTTATTTTGGTGGATATGGGACAAAGTCGATGTTCGATATCTCGGGATTGTAAGAGCAAATCGAATCACAGATTTAAAAAGAGCATAAAAAATTACCATAGAATCCGTTCCTAACTCAAAAACGACAAAAGTGACGTATGGAACAAAACAATTCTCAGGCGACGGTATGTTTTACCTATACTTTAAAAGAAAATCGAATCAGAGTTTGAACGTAGCGGGTGGTCCGGTTTATTTGCTGTCGAGTGTAGTAGACAGAATTTAAAACGCGCGAGATATCGCGAAATCGCTTGACTCTCTTAGTCATTGTCGCAGTGTCTCCTGCCCATCGCTGTTTTGCCGATATTTCCACCACAAGTGCTCAAACGAAATACCTGCTGCATTCCACTCTTTGAATATTTCAACCGCAATACCCCTCATGCCATGAATGCACATCAGTTCACCCTCAAGCCTCTTTTCTTACGTACTGTGAAATACAAAGAACTTTTCCTAAGCCGTTCACTACGAATGCTCTTCCCGCTCTGTTTTTCCTACCCATTATAGGTACTATACAAACATTAAAAGCCAACATGCAACTGGTCACGACTCACGACCCGTGTACACTACTTGCGATTCATCAGATTTTGCAACATGCTATATGTATACTCTTTTGTAAGCCGGGTGAACTGCATAAGGTTTATCATTTGGTCTTTGGATTTTTTTTTCGAATTTATTAACCAAGTAAGCCAATACCTAACAAACTAGAAATATTTTCGTTCACAAGAACTTTTACTTCTTTTATGTGGAGCCTAAATGAGTAGTAAAAAAAATGTTTTTCTCATGTAAAAAGAAGTTAAAATATATTATATATTTGATCTCTCCACAACTTTTTCCATTGATTAACATCCTTCGATGTTCCTCCTAACAAATTCAATTTAGGAGCAAGCGCCTGCCACTTTCTCAATTTCACCGTGCCGTCCGACGCTTCAAATCCACATTTAAATACACATTTAAAGAAAAACATTAAATTAAATTATCTACCTTCCAAATGCTGTTTTATGTAATTTACAAAATCTATCTATCTTTTGCTAATCGCTGACTTTTTTTGTTTTTTAATGTCCTCCAATCTTTTTCCACGTTCACCTAGGAGAGTTGGGACATGAATCCTTTCATAAACCAACCAGTGTACCTACATACATTGCATCTTTAAAATAGCGTAGCTCTAGCTATACACAGCCAAAATTGATTTTCCCTTGTTTCGTATACACATTTCAAAGGCTCGTAAACGTTGCGTTAATCACACGAAATAGAGCTCTAATTAAATTCAAATATATCCATCGAGCCATAAATTATGACTCAAATTTAAATAATTAGCTACCACGCAAATTTTCCAAAATGCCTAACTATAACAAATCATGCTGATACCGCTGTTACACAATTAGGCATATACTCTGCAATTGAAGCAATTTCGAGCAGGCTTCTATGTGAAATATATCCACGTTCGTAATACAGCAGAGGTAAATGCATTCCTATTATTTCAAATGAGGGGATTGGAAGAGTAGCGCGATTGTGTTTAGTGTTTAGATCATAAATGAAATATTTTAATAGTTTTAAGCTGTAAAATAAATTGCATAAATACTATTAATAAGGACATATGTATGAAAGCTTTGATATTTTCGGCAACGGATGATGTGTTATTTTATAATTAGCAATGTAATAGATTTGATCAGGGGCCCAAATCCGTAAGAGTGAGTTTTTTGCCCGTGTTCACACTTAACAACATTAAAAGTTGACTCCAAATGTTTCTGGATTTAAATAAATAACAAAAGAACTTCTACTGATCTGCCTAAATCCAAAGTTTATAAAACATCGCATCTACAGATGTAAAAACGTCACTGGAATTGTTTGCGAAATTCTTTTAATCTATGTAGGTACTAAAAGTCCACTACTTCTAGCTGTGTAGAATGCCAAATTGATATTGGCCTCATCCAACTTAGTCTTCACGATAATATCTTGGCTCCTAATGCTGCCAAGCCCAATTCAGGTCGCGGCACCGATGGCATTCCCTCGATTTGGGGTCGATAAAAATAATTTAAACTATTATATGCACCAAAATCAAATTTTTGTCCCATCGCCACATTTCGAACTTCGGTGCAATAACAACGTATGTGCCCAACATACCTAAGCAAAAGAATTTACACACACGTCTGTGTTCAAATACCTTGTAGGCTGTCCTTCTACTATTAAAATGTAAGGGGACTCCGCACAAAAACAGCACAAATATATTCAAATTCCCAAGCCTTCTCACATGACATCTTTTCCTTGACGGAAACATGGCTTAATGCCGGCATTTAAGACACTGAACACTTTAATCATGAGTTCTCAGTATATTGAAACGATCATCATCTAAATATCTTGAAATCGGTTTGGGGGAGGTGCCCTGACATTCCGTTCGTTCCCACCTAAAGTCACGAAAGATTGGCATTCCATTTACTTTAAATGCTGAAATTATATATTTATTTAATTAATCTTCATTTATTTAGCTTTTAAAAGGCCAATTTGAGTTTTATTTCATTTCTATTTGAATAGTTTAAGATTTATATATATTTATATTTAAAAAAAGAATTGTTCCTTGTGGTAGACCTATATCAGCTGGTAACATGTAAAAAATACACCTGAGAACAAACATTTATATATTCTTTATGCGTACATTCCATCGCATCGTCTTTGTTCTTTGTACTCTGGACTTTCTATGGCATTAGACATTGTTTTTGACATATGACCGTTAATATTTCTCTCTTGCAACATAATTTGTAATAAACAGCATGGATTTGTAAGAAACAGGCCCACTGTCACTAATCTTTTAAGCTTCTTGCATGCATGTTCAAATGCCTTAGAGAATAAAGACGAAATGGATTGCATATGGACGTCTTAAAGGCTTTCGACCAGTTATCTCATGAAACAATCGAATTTAGGCTCACATCTTATGGTTTCCCACTAGGTTTATAAGATGGGTTGATTAATAACTTAGATCAAGGGTTTATCAAGTCAAGTTCAGAGGTTCGTTATCAGAACCTTTTATAGTTCTATCTGGAGTTCTTCAGGGAAGTCACTTAGGTCCAATTCTTTTCATACTGGTTATTAATGATGTAAAGGCATATCTAAATGACAGTTATATTCTTATCTATGCTGATGACATGACAATATATAAATCGGTTACTAATCCGCAAGAGAGAATTCTGCTTCAAACCGACGTTAATAGCTTCGCCACTTGGTTTATTATAAGCGGTCTATTCCTAAGCCCTACTTAATGTTAACATAAACGTAAATGTAAATATAACAAGTCAAAAATTTATAAGATAGACAATTTAAGAAAATAATTGACAGTAAACTTAGACATTGATTTGTGCTGTTAGCAGATTACTTTTTAAAAACAATTCAAGAACGTCATAATTTATAGTAAATAACTAGTCTTTAACCTTTTTTAAATACAAATTGAAATGTATCACTGTCCGGACAGAGAACGGTAACTTATTAAACATTAAAGGGGCTGTAACAGTGTAAAAATGTGAAAAATGGGTATTGTTAGCGATTGGTACATTGACAAGATGTATGCTATTTATACGAAGACTATAAAACTTCTACTGGGAATATTACCGCTTTGCTTCAAAAATTCTTTTAGTACTTTAAAAACGTGCAGGTGTCTCATTGGTAGAATACGCAGTTTTTTAAATAAGGGCCAGCTATGATTAAAACGATTTTTGTTACAAATAATCCTGATTAAATGTTTCTGAGCTATTAATAGTGGTCTAAAAGAGCTACTATACGAACAGTATGGCAACTTGCGATACCATACTGCAACTTAGAGTGAGCAAGGCCGTAATAAATTGATTTTAGAACTTTTTTAGAGCAATATTGCTTTAACAAATACATTTTGCGCATTACTAGTAAGATATGTTTTTTGATGGTGTGGATATGATATTTCCAATTCAAATTTTGATCAATTAATACTCCAAGGTATTTATAGTGATGAACTGATTCAATTCTAAAACAATTATTTGAGCAGGGTGAACTACTTACAAAATTTGATTT
Organism: Portevinia maculata; assembly: GCA_949715645.1. Taxonomy (NCBI): domain Eukaryota; kingdom Metazoa; phylum Arthropoda; class Insecta; order Diptera; family Syrphidae; genus Portevinia; species Portevinia maculata. The sequence continues at coordinate 193,030,549 of OX454525.1, forward strand.
TCCGCAACTTTGTACGGGTAGACAGAATTTATTACAATCAAATGCATGCAAGCATAAATTAAAATCTATTAATACGTTATTTGATATTTTAAATGATATAAGTTTTGTTTTCTCTCAAATCATCAGCTTATGTTCCGTAAACCAAAGTCTCAAAGTTTCTAGATCTTTCTAATTTTTTGCAATACATTCGTATTCTGTATCAGGCTGGTAAATAAATGCTATGTCGTCTGCAAAGGCAGTTGACACTCCATTTAGATTAATTCAAAGATAGAATTTTTATAAATTAAAAACAGAACAGGACCAAGAACTGAGCCTTGTGGTACACCATTTTTTTTAAATACCAGAGTCACTAAAGTATTCATTGACATTGACTTTTTGTTTTCTGCGTTTTAGATTAAAAATAAATCACTTGTGAATTTCACCTCTAAAACCAGCGTTGTACAATTTGTTTAGAAGTATGTCATGGTTGACCATGTCGAACGCTTTTGTCGGCTGCAGGAAATAACCCCCCAAATGAAAGATGAAATAACTCCCCAAAATTTGTATGGAGGTGGGAATTTATTTCATATGAAATAAGCCCCCAAAATTGGGGACTTATTTAATGGGTTTTTGGGGACAAATTTCATACTTCAAATTCTGGGGTTATTTCATAGTGAAATAAGTCCCCAAATTCAACTATGAAATAAGTCCCCAAATTTGGGGACTCAAAGTGGAATAAGGCCAAGTGCTAAAATAAAACCTGACACCTACTCCAAATCAAACAGTGACCCCAAGTAGGGGGGTTGCAGGGGGCAGCATGCCCCCCATACGCATTGCACTGTTTATGGGATCCCAGGGTGCGAGGTTTTATTTTAGCACTTGGCCTTATTGCACTTTGGTTAAATGAATTCGTATGGCCTTATTTCCTATTAAAACATCGCACCTACTCCAAATCAAACAGTGACCCCAAGCGGGGGGTTGCAGGGGGCAGCATCCCCACCCCCTCTCCAATCCGCATTATGGGATGGGATTATGGGACCCCATAAACAGTGCAATGCGTATGGGAGGCATGTTGCCCCCTGCAACCCCCCTGCTTGGGGTCACTGTTTGATTTGGAGTAGCTGCTAGGTTTTATTTTAGCACTTAGCCTTATTGCACTTTGGGTAAATGAATTCGTATGGCCTTATTTCACTTTCAGAAAGCCATAGTGAGTCATAACACCTTGAACACTTGAAATCCATTTTGGGGAATTATTTCATACTTATTTGGGGACATATTTCATCCCATTTTGGGGACTTATTTCATCTTTGATTTACGGAATAATTTCACAGTGAAATTATTCCCCAATTTTGGGGAGTTATTTCATTTTTCATTTGGGGGTTATTTCATTGGGGGGTTATTTCCCGGAGTACAATTAATACTTCCATACAACTGACTACACACTCTTAGGATAGCATCCTCGGTGGACATTCCTCTTCTAAATCCAAACTGATTACTATTAAATTTCTGTTTAAAAAGGAAAATATACGTGATTTCATAAGTTTTCAAAAATCTTAGAAAACGATGGTAATAGGGAAATAGGTGTGTACTTGGACATATTTCTTTTATTACCTTTTTTAAAAAGTGGTATTACTTTAGCACTTTTAAGATGTTGGGGGAAACAGCTATTTTGAACGCTAAGATTAAACAAGTAACATAAAATGTCCACCACATAGAAACTATTTTTTTTTCAACAATACACTCGATATACTATCACTAGTACAAGAATTTTTGTTTTTTAAAGCCAATATTGCCTTATATATTTCACTTAAAGAAAATGGTTGGAAAACAAGACTATTCGGTTGAGGGTTTACTGTTTTTGTTATAGAGCAATTGCTCTCTGATGAGATTTGTACAGTTGGTTTCAGTTTTTCAGAGATATCAGTAAAGTACTCATTCAGCTTATTGGAGATGTCGACTGATTCAGTGTAACTATAACCATCTATCTCCAAGCTGTTGACACCTATTGGCTGTCTACTTTTTCCCAAAATGCCACCAACTACCTTCCATTCATCTCTTATATTACCTCTTGCCCGTTCAAGTGAATCAAAGTAAAATTTGTTCCGCGTTTTTTCAATAGTTGTGTGCACGGATTTGCACAGATTATCGTAGTATTTTTTAAGTTTTATGTTTTGCGGGCGACTTTTGCATTTTTTCGCAAATTTGTTTTTTCTTTTTATTTGCTGCAAAAGATTGTATGTCATCCACAGCATTAAAAACGATTTTTGCTCGAGATGAGAGGGAAAGAAGTGGTACAATTTTTTATATGAACATTTAAAATTGTAAGAAATAGATCGAAAGCAATTGAAGGGTTAGGCTGATCATAAAATGCCTCCCAAAATTCATAAACATTCCTTTAGTATATATAGTATATAGTCTGTGCAATATTTCTTCTTTTTTTTAGGTGTAGTGACACTATTTGAAGCATTGGTACTATAACTCACATTAAGTTCAATTATACAATGATCCGTTAATTTCAGATCAGACACAACACCATTAAACATATTCTTATTGTTTTTTTGAGTATCTACGCATAAATATATAATCAATGCATGTTCTAGTCGAGTCGGTAACACGGGTAGGTTCATTAATAAAACTCTTTAGACCATTTGACGCCATCAGAAACAGTTAATTCTCAGTATCTCTATCAGATTCACTTAAAATATCAATACATATTCCAATTTTTAAGTCTGGATCTAAGAACAAAATGGGAAATTATAGAGGAATTTGCAATTGTCTGCTATGCCTTATTTTTTTGAAAGCTTTCTAAAATCGAAAATGCAATTTTATGTAAAGAATTTTCTTTTTGATACTCAGCATGGCTTCCTCACAGGCAGGTCTACTACCACTCATCTGCATGCTTCTCTCTTTATGCCATCAATGCTATTGATGATGGTTGAAGATGGTTATCAAATCGGCTGTGCTCACACTGACTCCAGTGACTTCAGTAAGGTACTATATTATATCCAACAAAAATTGTCAGTACAGGCCTTATGGAGGAGCTTTTTTCTACCAGTAGTGCCTCTCACGGTACTCAAACGCAAGAATTGCCACTGAAATAAAAATCAAACCACTGTCATACCAAGGAATTGTTGTTGTAATTTTCCTAAAATTCGCATAAAACCCACCGCATCCAGTCTCCCACACAGCCCGAATGGGAATGAGCATGATCGTCTTGTGTTTGCTTGCTATTATCATCCACCAAAATAAACAGTGTGTGTGACTGAAGCACATCAGAAGAGTATTGCCATCTCTACAATGAAGCATATCATTAAGGGTTTTTCTATGGATTTTGTCAAAGAACTTTCGGTTTTGGAGCTTTTGAGAACGAATTGTTATGTGGGGTGTTGCCATTCGGGTTTAATTTGATTGTAGATTAGATTAGATTCTTTATTTCATGAAATATATGTATAATAGTTTGTGTTTGAGAACACGAGCATGGCAGAAATAGCCGTCTGCCGAATTTGATTGTATTTATATTGTACAGCTGCACAAGGGCAGTTTTTAACCATCTGTTTAGGTATATGACATTGCGTCGTGGTTATATAATTTTGTATTCTAATTGCCTGATTGTGTCTACCTTTCAAAATATACATATAGCGGAAAGGACTGGAAAATGAAATCATGCTGATTGAGTTTATGTCGCAAACTGTTTAAATAAAAAAAAACATAAATACATCCTTTCATCTCATTATGTACCTGTTTGTATGATGTCTTTGTTTTTCCGATGAATGACGCCTGTTTTGCCAATGAATACGGGAATTCCCAAAAGGAAGATCTCAAGTAAGGTAGGGATGCAATCATACAATGGGTTGCTTGAAATCGTTAAACGTTACAAAGCCAAGTATGAAACATACGTCGTGGATGAAATGGCTCAAAATGCGGGACATAAAGTGCTTCGCTTGCCGCCTTATCACTGTGACCTTAATCCAATAGAATTGGTTTGGGCTCAAGTGAAAAGGTTTGTAGCAAGCCAAAACAAGCCATTTAAATTGGCTGAAATAAGAGACTTACTAACGACAGCACTTACAAGGGTTGACAAGGAAAAATGGCATCGATGTGTCGAACACGTTGAACGGGTTGTTGAGCCAAATATGTGTGAAATGGACGTTTTTGCCGAGGAAGCAGTTGAAAGGTTAATAATAGACCTAAATAACGAGAGCAGTAGCAGTAATTACTCATCGGATTAGTTGAGTAGTGATATTAGAAATTGGTATTTTATGTTTTACAATGTTTATAATGAATAATTTGGATACAGTGATATATTTTTCGTTTTGATTTTTTTTTGTATTACGAAATTTTTATATTTTGTTGGGCTACTGGAGATACCCTTTAAAAAACGCGCTTATAATTATCTTACCAGAAAAGGAAAAAGATAAACGGAATTTATTTCGTTCCGCAATATTTTTATTTTAATTGGAAGATGGTAACCCTAATAGAATTGCTCTCTGAGTTATGGCGAATTATCAATCCCACAGTCCCAGCTTTAAAAAGGGACCGATTTATGTAAGTCATTGCAACCAGACTGAGAGACAAACATCTTATCTTGCCTGTACTGACAATTTTTGTTGGATAAAGTGTTATGGGTTTAACTTCGCAAGGCTTGATTGGATAGTATATATATTATTTGATCGGCAGGACTCAAATGGTTAAAATAGAGAATTAGTTTTCACGACCTTTGGGTGCAGCTCTGGAGCGCCATAGAGTTGTTATTTGGGTACGCTCCTCTTTACAATTTTTATCAATGACATATCGCAAACACTAAAATAATACTATTGTTGAAGTTTGCTGATGATTTTAAGCTGTTCTTTAAAATAAAATCTTTATATTACTCCGAGTTTTTGCAACATGCTCTTAGAAACCCATCTGTGTGGTGCGTCAACAATTGCCTTCGCCTGAATATTAAAAAAATGCTTTATAATTATAATATACTTTTATAATAACTTTTATCATTTTGAGTTGCAATACGAAATCGACAGTATTATACTAAACAGTGTCGAAGAAGTGATTCGGGGATCACCTTTGCATCTCATGTAGATCACGTTTTTTGCCAAAGCAAATAACCTTTCTGGTTGTATAATACGTATAATACGTAAAGATTTCTGAGATCCTCAAACCCTTATTTCACCTTTTATTGCCATGTTATACGGAATTCAATTAACAAAATTCCCTCTTACCGCCTTGAAAAAGTACAAAGGCGTTGTAATAAATATTGCGGAAAATTTTCTGGGACTCTTTACCGCACTCGATGTCAATTATTAGGCATTTCAACTTTAAGTACTAGAAAAAAAGCTCATGACATCATATTGGTAGGGTAGGTAGGTAGGTATATGGATGCCCTTGTGACTGGTGTCACGGCTCACTTAGACCAACAGTTGGGTCCATTGTGTCTTTTATCCTAAATGCCAATCTATGCCCCGGCTAGACTTCTAAGAGAAAGAAACTTTCTCCTTCGACCTTCCCACAGAACTAATAACGACCATATTGAGCCTATGTCCTAGGTATCTATATCTATTCAATGAAGTTTGTACATTTTTCAAAAGTGCTGAATTTATACTCTTTTGTAACCCGGTGAGCTGAATTAGGTTTATCAATTGGTTGTTCGGCTTTTTTTCAAATTCATTTCCTACTTTCCACGCTCAAATTCCTAAACTCACGGCCCAAAACAGTGAATAAATTTGATCATCTGTGTACACGGTGTTTGTCAAAAACAAAACTCACACGCACACTTGTGGAATCTGGACAAGAAAGTGAACACCTAGTACGTGTACACAGCAAAACTCACTCTTGCGGAATTTGGCCCCAGGATTGCCCGGGGAAATCGATGCAAAGTTTTATTGCATTGGTAGAATTGACGTGTGATGTATGCCGAATCCAAAAATCTGGTAAATGACTACAAACGTCTGTTAAACGATTGAAATTCTAAATCCGTTTTTAGCAGGATACTCAGGTATCGCATAAATAATCGTCACACGTGATGCCAACCTATACAAATTGGGTACATCAGACACATAATACGAGTACTCGTACAAGAAACAAGTGCCACGCTTCTCAGTTTAAGAATAAACATGTATTCAATGCAAACATTTTATAATTCTGTAAACAAATGCTTTACTTACTCCTTAAGTGTTAATGCTTGTTTAACCTGTTGATGCTGCGAAGAATCAACAATCAAATTTGCTAAGCAAAATATTTGTGGGCTTAGCATAAATCTCCTACAATATTTGCGGGAAAGAAATTAATTTGAAAATCAAATAAGGTGTCAAGTCGTACATATTTCAATATGGTCCATCGTTTGTTATCGATTTAATAAATATCTGTGGTCATACTTTTTAAAATTATACTTCTCTTGGCGCATTGAGGGTAAAAGTCTAATTCTAACGGAATCACTGTAACGTAAGCAATTTAGCGGAAGCAATCGGGTATCGGAACTATTGGTATACTCAAACCGAGTTAAACCGAATTGAAATTTCAGCAAACCGGTTTACAAACCGATTTAATTAATTCGGTTGGAAGCAAATTATTTCTCAAAGGAATGGTTTGGTATTTGGTTCGGTTTGCCTTGGGTCGATTTATTAGCTTGTAGTGGGTAAGGAATAAGTTTGTATCAGTGTTACGATTGAAATTGATAACGCCGTAATGCATTATTCTTTAGAAGACAAAATCGCAAGAGTTATGATCAAAAAAATTTCAAAATTTTTACCAGTACCCCTTAAAAGGTAAGGGCTTGTGGTTTTTCGCCTCTAGCGGGCAAACGGGCATCCCAATTGAAAAAGTGTGAAGAATTGATATGTTTTTCTGGCAAGTACCTTAAAAATAAAAACCATAAGCACGTACGGGCAGCCCAATTGAAAAAATGTATAGGGCTAATCTGTTTCCTGGCAAGCACATTTTAAAATATAAACCCAAAGCCCAGACCAAAATAAGGTCTTGTGTTTTTTTACATCTAGCGGGCAAACGGTGCGTCCAATTGAAAAAGTGTAGAGGGCTGATCTGTTTCCCTGACAAACAACTTTAAAATAAAGTTTTTCGCCGTTACTTAGAGAAAACAAAAAAGTGTTTGTGCGGCCCCATTGAATGAGTGTAAAGGGCTGATCTGTTTTCCTTGCAAAATCTATGAAATAAATTTGTTCACCTTTCTCTAGAGACCCATAGAAGTTAGGATAAAAAAAAACAGTCATTCTTCCATAATAAGTAAAAACTTACATACATACATTATAATTATGCGTATCTACATGTTTAAAATATAACAATTTATTGAAAGAGACAAAATAAATATTTATATATTTGCTTCAAATTCTCACTCAACGCCAACCAAGTTCTATAAGCAAACGGATTTGTTCAATGTTATCACCCGGTTTGTTAGAAATCAGCTTCGTTTAACTTTTACAGTGCGTTGAAGCCAAATCGAAAACGACGGCTCTTTGCACAAACCGAACCAAACCGTTGGAAAAAAACCAAACCGAACCGTTGGGAAAAACCAAACCGATCCGGTAGGAAAGAACCAAACCGGGAAAATAATCTTAACCGGTTTAACTCCGTTTGTGCTTCCGCTAACAAAATTAAATGAGGTTTGCGTATATTAACCTGTATATCGAAATTGATAGCATAAAGTCCGCTTATATTGTATTAATTGGAATTAAAATGTCCGTTATATGTACAGGGTGGGCCAAAAGTAACTTCCTGATTTGAAAAAATCATAACTCTTTAGTTTTTAATTTTTATTTCTTTTTAAGGTACTTATAAAACAAACTTAGAAGATTTACTAAAATGAACTACAGCGCTTTAGAGAAGACCAAACAAATTCAATTTAATTTTGAAAATAATCACTCGATTATTTTAACCCAAGGAGCTTATCGGCGTCATTTTAATGTGCCAAATCCACCCTCTGCGCACATAATGACGGCACTGGTGGTACGATTTTGTCAACAAGAAACTTTAGTTGATTTTCCTCGAGCTCGAAGACCATACAGTGCCCGAGTCGAAGCGAATATGGAACGGATTCTTGCAAGTGTTGTGGAGAGTTCAGAAATATCGACACGTAGGCGCTCTGGTCAACTCGGTGTGTCCCGCAGTTCATTGCGAAGAGTTCTAAGAACCGAAATGCAAAATCCAATTTGGGTAAGAATTAAAGCCAGGCGATCCTCAAAAACGAGTTGTTTACGCAGTTCGGAATAATTTCCAAAAATTCAGGATTTAATTGGCCTCCACATTCTCCGGATTTGACTGCACCAGACTTTTGCCTGTGGGGTTATTTGAATGGTGAAGTGTACGTAAATAAACCCACCACTATCCAGCAGCCGAAGGAAAACATTCGTGCCGAAATACAGGCGCTGAGCCCAGATGTGATACGAAGTGTTATGGAAAACGCTTTAGAAAGAGCCTGTCTCTGTGAGCATGAAGCTGGTGCTCATTTTAGGGACATTATATTCCATACGTAGCCGAAAAAAATCTCCATAAATCATACTTTGTGATTCTAAAATAAATTATTAATAAAAAATTAAATCAATAAAAATTATTATCACTTTAAATTAGGAAGTCACTTTTGACCCACCCTGTACGTACTTCTGCCTGAAAATAAAAAAAAAGATGGTGGACTAAACCAAACATCCAAAAACACCGAACAACAAATTGCTACGTTGAACGATTGTTTCTTTTTAATTTGTTGCTCCAATATGGTTGACCCGCTGTATCACGTCATGAACACTGGATAGCTTCAACTTCAGTCCATGAATTGATTTTACCTACGGAAATCTTGTCTTGAATATGAAGCACCTGTCAGTATCGGCCATCGATACTGACTTGTTGTTGCTTTGCTTACTCTTTCTTTCCATTTTTTCCATAGTTATCACGGTCTTTAAGATAGCTGTGAGTAACAGGTGGTGAATATTAAGCTGCTGTTTCTATAAAATTATGTTTTGAACTAAGGTATCAGGTAATTTTAATGCCTATATATTTGGTTTAAAGTATAATAACAGGTTAATTTAGTTACTGTTCGTGAAATGAAAAAAAGACTAATTTTATGACCTTATTGGGAAAAGCATTATACAAATTTAACTTATCTACTTACGCATTTTTTTAACAACATAAACATTAGCCTTCTTTCATAATGCATTTGGTTTTTCCCAGATTATCAAAGGATTTAAATAAAGTCGTAAGATTAAATCAAGAAACTACCTGTTCGTAATCAAGTGTACTATCTGCTATGCAAATGTTAGCCAGTCGACTAGGTGGATTTTATAAAGTTTTTGAATTTGTTTGTGTGATGCGTTTTTACCGTGGAAACTGATGGACATTTTTTGACAATAGGATATTTTACCAGGAGCTCGTTGGAACCCAAAAAAATAATATTTTTCCGAAATCTCCTTAGAAACCGCGCAGTATTTCGGTGATCAGTGTTTATTTCACTAAATTAAAGTTTTATCAATTATATTTCTCATCTCCCTACTTGGTATCCGGTTTTAAAAATGTATTTACTACTTCTAATGCTGTTATCAGTGTGGTTATGGCACCAAATATACCAATAAAGAGGATTTATTTCTGTCTTTAAGAGCGGAATTTGTTCCAAGTTTTTGAGGTCGAACTCATGCAGATATGGCAACATAAATATTGTCAGGTGATTTGAACATAGTTTGCACTATGAACACTTCGAATGATGTAACTTTTTATACACTATTGTAAGGGTACCTATATATATTTATGATCAGCATCGATAGTAATGTCGATCTAGCCATGTCCGTCCGTCCGTCTATTGGCAAAAATTAGGCCTTTAAACTGGGACTAGAGAGCTGAAATTTTAACCATTACTCTCTAGGGTCTCGAAATAATCAAGTTTACGAATTTTTGAAATCCGCCCACAAACTCAAAAAAACAAATTTTTCGAAAAAATCGATTTTTGATCTAGAAAGCTGAAATTTTGTATATATGATCTATGACTCCTAAAACTGCTCGGGATATAAAATTTTCAAAATCCGGTCACTGACACGCCAACAATTTAAAAAAAAACCTTTTTTTGAAAATTCAAAGTTTGACCTAGGGAGCTGAAATTTATAATATATACTCTCTAGGGGCCCTTTATGCTCATGTGTTATTTTTTTTAAAATTCGCTTACTGACACGCCCACAATTAAATAAAATAATTTTATTGAAAAACCAAAGTTTGAGCTAGGGAGCGTTTTTTTTTACAAAAGCTTCGTTTTTTTTGATAAAATCCTTTAAATGTTGTTGAACAAGATATGTAGAGCATTCCTAACAATTCAACCATACTTAGACTTTTGTCACGCCCACTTATGAGGGATAGGAATAAGAATAGGGTATCCAACAGTTCGCCCAAGCGGACTGTAGCCCGTCCCTATGTTTTCTTTTTCGTTTATATAAGTTGATCCGTTTTTACCAATTTATTCTTTGTTAGAGCACCACTGCAATGTAAGAACACTCCCTATACAAAAGTTCAGCTTTCGGGGCCTCGTAGTTATAACGATACAGCTATGAGTGAGTCACTGAACCATTTTTCTGGCGACGGCCTTGGTACTGCATTTATGACTACTGGAAAAAAACAAAACTAACGGTACGGTTGTGTCAATTTGACAATAAGAAAATAGCGGTGGCCTTCAGCCTATAAAACTTGTTTCAGGAAGAGTGGCTGCTTCTATATTAAGAGTTAAACTTTTGCAAACATTCAATTCATCACTTGTCGGTTGCTAATAGTTTACTGCTGCATCCATCCAAGTCCAAGGTCATCCCAATATCAAATACAGTTCTGAAGCTCAACCGCTCCTGATCGTGTGTACTCCGACATAAAACTAGTATCTGTCGAATCTGTTACAAGTCTTGGATTTATAAAAAATCGCGATTTGAGTGGCTATAATCACACCAGCCAGCGTTTCTAAGGCTGCCTTCGCAAACTGGGGCAAACCGCTAGTTTTACTCCCATTGAAACTTGAAGAAAGCTGATAATTGCTCTAGTTCTACCCCTCATTACCTATGCTCTGGTTGTTTATTGTAAACTATATTCTTTATTGGAGCGAAATTTACAGGAAGTATTTAACGACGCATTGCATAACCCGTGCGGCCTCCGTAGAAATAACCACATCTCTGACCATTGCAGCGGCCTCCTAGGCTGCACAGGAATGCCAGGAATAATCGGTGCACTCCCTATTTATTTGACAAGCTCAACTTCATACACATTTAATGATTTTGAAATCAGTTTTCCACTAGGTGTCGCTATTTCAATAGTGGTGTGGCAGTATCTGACAATGGATACCGCCCCCACCGCTCGAATTCGAATCGGTGAAACAACTGCCGACAGATGTTCGTTCCGCTGATGACTTTGGATAGCATTCTAGACAGCGACACGGTGGCGGGAGAAGAGAAAATAATTCATGAGTGTATTTTAGTTTGCAAATACAAGGACTTAGAATAAACAAGCTGAGATTGAAGTTTGAGTTTTATTTAGTCCAGAGCCCACTCCACTAAAAGGTTGTCACTTTATTCCTCAATTTATGTTGCCAAACCAAAATTGAAATCATTCCAAAGGAGCAAAAATTATAGGACTATGTCTTATTTCATGAAATGAGCATCCCGCGTTTTTTTCTCATTGCTCCTTAAGACTATGAACTATTATCAAATAAAATGAAAAAGTCCAATTCAATCCATGTATTGCATCTGCTGGAAAAATATTTAAAGGTCGGAAGCATACAATTTTAATTTTATGTAAATTTTTAATTGTATGGTAACTCCGGTCTAGATTTCAAATTGGAAATTCAGCTATTCAAGTGTTCGTTGACCCGTACTACGGCCGTCAAACAGAAGGGATATTAAAAAAATTAGAAGTGCAAATCATTGGGCGCGTTCAATTTGCAAGTCGACTACTAGTCACTACTATTAAAGCCTTTGTAATTGGATGAATTATATCACGTGATTATCAGCTGTTCACTGAAAATTTCCCCTTCGAGCAAGTTAAAGAAATCAACCCTAATTCGATAGTGAAGTAGAAATGTCAAAAACATCTGATTCGTTTGGTTTCAGATTTGGAAAAGTGCATTGTATTTATTTATTTGATTTTTTTTTATTTATTGATTTTCTTCACTTGCGTTTAGACGCCCATGATGAAGCGATAGCGCAGACGCCAGTAGGTCATTTACAACAAACAACACTACCAAAAATCGTAATTTGATTGAATGGGGTTCAACGTATAAAAAGATTAAAATAACTTCCTAAGAACTTCATCTTCTTCTGAATTTGTCATTTTATATTGGAACTTCTTGAAAACTTAAGTTTGGATTCTTTTTGAGAAAAATAAAGAAACATATGTGAACTTTGACAGGGAGGCAAGTCAACGCGTTCAAATAACTAGTGGTAAGTTAACTTGAAGTCAGGTTGCGTTGCTCTGCAAATTGAACGCGCCCATTTTCTCTGTTTCTCCGTCTCATCTATTTGAAATGTCAACCACTCGCTTACAAGCCATTAAAGAGAAAAGCGCAATTTCATCTCCATCTTACTTATCCGCCATCATCAGAGCAACTTCGAGAAATGGAAAATAATATGATACAGAAAATTACAACACTTAACTCGTACTTTCAAATCGAAATTATTAATAAGCTAAACGAAGTCATGTAATCTCTTAACAGCTTAGTCAGAGAATGTGAAAACATTATCAAAGAGCTGCGAAGAGAAAACCACAAAGTAAGAACGGACCTAGCCGACCTGCAACGAAAAGAGCGGTTATGTGATGTACTTGTTCATGCCGTGGGCATAGCCAAAAACAAGCTGACAAACTATATCAATAGCTTACACCACGGATGCTTTACTAAACTAAAACTGCTGGCAACCGCGTTCGGTTGGAGGTGACAAAAAAGTGACTTTAATTATAATGCCTGATAGAGATGAATTAAATAACGCTTTCCTAACTAACCCAGTAAGTAGTACATCATTTTCTCCTAAAGATTAGCTCTTTTTTGAACCATTGTCAGTTTTCGACTCGGAGATTCTATCTGAAATTGATGTGGTAAATTACATTCGTTCTATAAAGTCAAATGCAATTGGTGATGATGATGTTCCCATTCGTTTTGTAAAAATGATTTTGATCCATATTTTGAAATGTCTTGTTTCCTGTCAGTTGGAAGTTTGCCAAAGTCATTCCATTTCAAACAAAAATTTCGCCCTGTCAGCATTTTGCGATGCCTATCAAAGGTTCTGCATAAAGTTCTTCGAAGCCGATTTTAAGACACCTTGATCAATACAGTTTGCTATCTCCGGTTCATTCTGGCTTTAGAGCAAATCACATTTGTTCTACACTTAAGATTCTTGAAGATATTCGGGTTAGTTATGATATGGATTATGTAACTGTGTTTTGCATGCTCGATTTTTCCAAGGCCTTTGATAGTGTTAATCATGTTATCCTTTCCCCAAAATTAAGTGATTATTTTGGATTTAGTGACAGATCTATGCGTTTTATAACAAATTGTTTAAGTGTAGTTGTGTTGTGGTCTTCTCACAGTAAAGACATACGTGCCGGAGTACCGTAAGGGTCAATCCTAGGGCCTATTTCGCCTAGCATTTTTCTAAATGACCTGCCTGGTGTATGTTTAAACACTTACGTTAATTTGTATGCAGATTATTTCCTCAATTTTACTTATCCAGAAAAATAATACTCCCAGATTTTCTTGTTTGTAAGATGAATGAAGATCTTTCAAAATTCGATCAATGTAAGTAAGATCCATTAAAATCGCAGGTAATCTTAATATCGAAAAAAACCTAATGCCACTAAAGAACTGCCACAAATTGTTCTCTACAGTGTACCTACACTTGAAATTCATGGAAGTTGTAACTAATCTTCGTTATCGAATCATTCGTTTGCTTTCCCCCATTTGTAAGCTGTGGATATTTGCGAGCTTTACTCCAGTTGAGACGAAGCTTATAAAATCACTAACCATTAAATGTTATCCATTACTTGTTAAAGTACTATAAAAGACTAAGTTTTATTTTTAATGAAATTGAATGAAATTGAATAAAATCACGGCTAGCACTTAAATTTCTAACGTTTATTTTTCATTCACGCTGTAAGATTCAGGAACTCTTTGCCCTCTCCAATAAATACTATATCTAATGCCACAATTTTTTTTTCGTCATTTCGCTAGCACAGCATAAAAATAACCATTTATCCTCTGGCCTTATTTATTCCTCATGTCTTTTACCGTATTCTTGGCTTGTTAATCACTTTCATTTATTCCTGTTACCCATAAAACCTATTTATCTTAACTTTATTATCTTTCCATATGTTAATACATATTTGAAACATTGTTCATACAAAATATTTACAAAGGTACTAAGTAGATACTACAAAGTACACACTATATGAACCCTATAATGCCTTATTTTTTGATTTGATTCAAAAAATCTGTATAATACTTATATGGGCACGATAAAAACGAATCTGAAAAAATTCAAAAAATGTATGTTCAAAAAAATTATGTTTAGTGTTTACAGGTTTTACAGGGTTGGGTCGTTAGAGGAAAAAAAATAAACAGGTGAAATTATGAAATTAATAGTTTATTGAATAAATAATCATGAAAATGTATCAAAATAAGATAAAAAGGAAGTGAACAATGTTGTATAGTTGTATATTACCTACATTAACGTTGATGATAGTCAAAGAAATACGAATTTGTGGTGGAATTGCAGAGATTAAATTTACATTTGGTGCAAAATGCCCGGGTTTTTGTACAACTTTTTGCCCTTGCGTTCGAGAAATACGCACCAATGACCCACATTGTCTTATCGAACCTCTGGAGGTGGAAAATAACACTTTTTTGGTTTGCGGATTGGTGTTACTGGGGATGACGTTGGACGACCTCTAGGTTTTTTTGTTTCGTTCGAAATCATCCACAATGATTCCGCAACTTCAGAGCGAAAATTTGGCAACTCGATTTTGACTCCCTTATGCAACCTATGAAAACGAATATAAGCGTTGACCATTGCCACATCCAACAAGTGGAAAAATATGCGGTTAGTCCATTTTCGGGTGTTCATATTTATATGAAAACGACCAAGAAGGCCATCCATGAGATCGACACCACCCATATGTCGATTATAATCTTTTATTATAAATGGACAGTTGACTTCTATTTTCTATTTATTGATGTTTTTTCCTTTCCCATCGTGAAGATTTGGAGGGTGGTGGAACAAGCTCTCGAGACAGAAATGGTTTGATACCAACATAAGTCGAAAGAAGTCGAACACATTTGTTGCCCATCCACAAAACGCTGCTTATATCTATTCCGTTAGCGTTAACGACATATTCCTCGGAATAACCTCGGTCAAATTTTTGCTTCATCAGTTCAGCATCGCTCGACAATTTCATGTTTGGCACTCGATTTGAGCGTACGGTTCCTAAACTATATATACCACGGCTTCTTAGGTATGTTAGGCAGGCCCAATAATGTGTAAAAATTATCAAAATATAGAATATGGTTCACGTTGTCTGCAATTTTGTTGGTCAAACGTACGACGACGTTTGATGCATTTTCTGGTACCACGTTGTCTCCTGCACCGGAATAAATTTCAAATGCATATGAGAAGCCAATGTGATCACATAGAACAAACAGCTTGGTTCCCCATTTATGTGGTTTGGCTGGCATATATTGCCGAGTAGGGTTGCCACCCATGTTTGTAGCACATATCTGTTCGTCTAAACAAAGACGAAGAAGCTGCGGAACAGACCCAAAGTGTTCGTTGAAGTGGGTTATAAGTGGTCGAACTCGATGCAAATTGTCGTATCCAGGCTGGCCGTTCGGGATCATAGTCGAGTTGTTATTAAAATGCAAGAACTGGCGCATTTGTTCGAATCTCATCCGTGTCATTGTGGTCCGAATTGCTTCCAGCGAATGTCTTCCCCAGTATGAACGAACATTTCGAAAGCGCTAAACAGACATGAAGAACATGATTCCAATGAATTGTCGAACCTCTTATTTATTGGTAATAAATCGAGTTTCGATGTTCTGCTGGAACGCATACAAATTCATTTCATCAACCGTATATTGTATAAATTCATCAGTCATAAAGTAATAGAAGAAATCAAATGGTGTTTTCAAAGATATTACTTCATCTGGCAGCTCTCTTACCTCGCGAAAAACGACTTCGCTTACATGCATCTGCATTTTTTTTTTCTCCACAACATGGATTTGGATTCCTGAGCATTATTTTCCATTGTATTCGAAGTACCAATGAATTGGCCAGTGCTCGAACAACTTGCGCCACCTTCTTCTTCCTGTAATTCGTTTTCATTCGAGGAACGTTTACGTTTTCTATAACGTGAAGGGGTAATATTAGGCCCAGAAACACTAGCGGAACTAGATTCGGCATTAGCTCTGGCGTTTGAATCCGAAGCAGCAATGGCAGCAACGGATGTTGAAGGAATTTATGCTAAGGCTGAGCTCGGACGGGTTCAAGAAAACTCTAGTAGCTTATATAAAAAGACGTCACAGCACAATACTTTTTTCACTTATCGATAAAAAGCACTTTTATCTACTCACCTGTTATTTTTCCAATTTGATTTTTTTTTTATAAATGAAAATCGTGTTTGCAAAAGAATACATTTTTAACTTCGTGCTTACAAGGGAATTTTTCACTTTGAACAAACTTAGCCTGCAAACGAAACGCACTACAGCTATGATTTAAACAGCTATGCATAAAATAATATTTTAACTACGAGTATATGCAAAGATTGAAAAAAATATCATACCGTTACATGTAAATGCTTGTTAGCTTTACCCCGCCTAGAGGCGGTTGTAAGCATTAGAGGGTTAAGAAATAAAAAATAAATTGAAAAATTGAAATAAAAGTAAAAATCCAGTAGATTTGATTTTAAGGCAGTAAATGCATATAATTCCATACCAAACAGTGCACCTGACAGGGTAAAATTAACGCTAATGTGTCAAAATTGGAACACCTAAAAACAAATTATGTCGTATTTAGGAGGCCTTTTATATAAAAAAAAGTGGTCTGGGTGCGAACCGCAAGGTCCACACGACTAACTATCCAGTGGGATCAATATGATTTATGCGATTAGTGGGAAATTTTGAAATGTGGTTAACCATAAGATATCTGCAATCGAGAGAACAAACCTTAGGTGGACAGGTAGTAATACATGTCTAGCGACTAAGCACATCTGGCCAAAGCTGGACCTGCGACGCTCTAAGAGTCTGATCTCACTAAACCGACTGCATATTAGCTCCACTATAGGTGCCATTACAGGGCACTGTCTGATAGGCAAGCATGCATCGAGGCTTGGCGTTTATTCTAACGATTTCTGTAGAAGTTGCTTGGACGAGGAGGAGGAGGAGACTATACTTCACCTTCTCTGCACATGTCCAGCTCTCTCCCATAATAGAAATCTTTATCTGGGAGATTTCTTGCTTAACAATCTTAACGACTTGGCTAACGCTGACGTTAGAAGTCTATCGCGCTTCATAAGAAGCTCTAAATGGTTTAACTAGTAGTGGGGAAACCCCTCGATCCGTGTGGCATCACAATGGACCTAATCCTGGTCTAAGTGTGTCGGCCTTCTGTTGACAGCCACTTTAACCTAACCTAACCTAACCTAACCATAAGATATGGTTAAGAATTATTTAATATTAAAAAATGCTCTTTAATATTGTTGATGGAAAATAAATGTTGTTAATAACAGCGAGATACTCGTATACATTAATGTAACCATTGTTATCAAAACGGAGACCTGTAAATTTGCATGTATACGAAATAACGGAGCACAATGTAATAATGATTTGCTCAATGACAAATGATAATAAAGGCAAATTATTTTAGTTATTTATTTACTAACAAAAAACGGATGGACCGATTTCGCTGTAAACTTAATCAGCTCTGAGTTACGTAATTACGCTTCGAATAAACCCGGTCCCATGTCAATATCATCTTTGGTTCTCCAGATAATCGTGGCGAAAGATAATTCCGAACGCACATACGTACATACACAAGGACAGACATCTCTATAAAAACGTTGAATTTGGATTCTGGTGACCTTGAAACGTGGAGATATGTCAAGATCCGCGATTCACAAAATCGGCCCCATTACAAGAACTTCCACTGGGAAGTTAAAAACACATATTCACATAATGTTCTGCATTCCACTTTTTCGAATTTGTGCGTTCTGCATTTCGATCGAAATGAATATTGTGAATTATGTTTTCGAAAATTAAAATTGTGACCCATTTTTCAAACTTAATGAATTCAGTTATTTGTTTTGTTGTGAAATTGTGCAGTTTCGAGATTGTTCGATTAAATTTTTGGGATTATGACGTAATCTCGAATGACAAAAATCTCGAAAAAACAAATTTTTATTCTAGAATGCAAAAATTTCGAATGGACAAAAATCTCGAAAGACGATATCTCGAAAAAAAGTTAATTCAAGATTTTTTTCTTACCTATTTAAAGAGTTTAAACTTAAAGAAAATTCATTACATATTTAGTTTATTCAGCAATTTATTTTTTTCGGTAAATTAACAACAACAAATCAATATTTAACAAAAAAAAAACATTATAAAAAATTGTAAAAATTCCAATAGTAAATAAGGTGCCGTGAAATAATGCCGAGTAAAATAAAGCCGAATTGTGAAAGCTAAATAACGCCGAATTTCCATGTTCGGTCTTATTTGCTTTTCCAAAGTTAAATAAAGCCGAATCGGCCTTGTTTTAATTTATTTAGACAATCAGATAAAGATTCCTAACCGTTTTCAGATTTGCACATCTAAAAACCTCGCACCTACTCCAAATCAAACAGTGACCCCAAGCAGGGGGGTTGCAGGGGGATGCCCATAGGCATTGCACTGTTTATGGGATGAGTTGCGAAATCTCAAGTAGAATAAAGTCGATCTCCGAAATCTTATTTGATATTATTCCAGATTTGGCGAAGAGGTTTATTATTTAGTCACATGTGGAGCTCTTATGGTACATGGAACCTCAAAAGGTTTCATTAAAGAAATTCAATGTAAAACAAGTAAATCCATTGGAATTTGCCAAAGAAAACCAAAACAGTCTTGAACGTATAGGTCTCTTGAAAAAATTTGCAATATTTAAAACGAGTAAAATGACGAGGTAATACTACATAATTTGGCAATAGAGAGAGCAATGTTAGAAAAAACCTAATTAAAACTAAACATCTTCAGCCCTATTCATTAGATTTCCTTAATCAACAGATTAACAGTGTCTCCACCAAGTCACGTAAAATGAGTTAATTTGACTTTAACTTAGATGTCAAAAAAGTTTATTCATAAAATTTATTTTGCCATGTAGTAGCTAATCAATCAATTAAGCGAAACTAATCTGAAAATCTGGCAGCACTCTCGGTCTTCTGTGTCACTTTTAAATGTAAATGAACAAATAATCTACGATTGATTTCTCGTCGGCTTGGGTTTGACAATATTGGCCAATCTGCTTCAGCTTCCTCTCGATTATAAGGTTCTATAAAGGTAGTAAAAAAGGTAGGTATTAAGTGTTATAATGAACTGTGAAGGGTATTATTGACTTGTGATGGTTCGTATAAATAGAGTGCTAAGTTATGAAGAACTGCTTGCGCTATTACAGTAGTTTTAACGGAATCTGTAGGCCCTCTCATACCATTGAGCAGTATTCGAAACCTTTGCTTCCAGACCCCAAAACATCGTTCAACAACATTTCTCGTGCCGATCTGAGAAGCGTTGTATCTGCATTCTTGTTCTGTTCGAGTGTTCAGCATGGGAGTAAACAGATACGATGCGCAAGCATATCCGCCGTCACCAAGTATACGTCCTTTAAAGTCTCCGCGTTCAAAACGTTTTTTAATGCGGCTTTGCCGAAATATACGAGAATCGTGTGTACTTCCGCGCCAATGACAAACAATATCTCTAATTTTTAGACACGAATCGCAGACAACCTAAAGAATAATTTTACTTTAAGATGATTAGATTCACGTATTAACAGCAACGACCTTGTGTATTTATAGAGTAATATCCTTTCCTATTTATGTAGTATTGGCTTGCATCTCCTTTTACTTTTTGAATTTTGATGTGAGTACAGTCAATCACACTTATTACATCAGGAAATCCTTTGATACTTCTTGTTGGACATCCCTGCCAATTCGTGCCCATGCATACCTACATATATATACATACAAACATTTTCTGTTTTTCTTTTCTGTCTGTCATTCTGACTTGTCTTTTTTTTTTATTCGTTTTTCAATACTTGAAGTAAGCTAACTTGTCCTGTCGGGTTGGTTACCCACCAGGCGCGTCCCCAGGTGGTGGATAGGGGGACCTCGGTACGATACGTTCGTGATCCGAGGTTTTAGAGTCATAGCGGCGTTTTATACACCGTCAAAGCTCTATCGCGAACCAAACCAAAAAACAAGTATGCAGGAACAACTTAATGATTCAAATACTCCAGGTGGTACTCGCATGGGCGAAAATCCACCCGTGGTCTTTTCGACCACGGTCGGGGCACGGATTCTGGAGGCCCCAACCGACATACATATACCCCCCGCCTGTACAGGCGTTGACCTTCGAGTTGCGAAAAGGTTTGCTTCCGAAGATTCCTGCAGCTCTATCTCCGACACGTTCGGTAGACTGGGCTGGAAACATGAAGAAAGTGGCGGAGAGGTTCAACCTGATACGCTTAATCTTCAGACCAATAGACAGACAGCCGATAGGTGTGATGCTGCCGACGAGGCCTGCGAAACCGAACAGGTGAAACGGGCCACAGAGGCGGCGTCCACTCGTCAGCGTTCATCTAAGAGCCAGCGAAAGAGGAAAAGGAGAAAGGCGGCTATTGTGCGGCGCGAAGAAACTGCACCGCCAGTTGAAGGCGCAAGCGCTGAGAACTGCCCTTCCCCGGCGGCGACGGAAAAGAGATGCAGGTCGGCAGAGGTTACCCCAACCGAAACCAGCCAGCTGACTGAAACCAACGCTGCCTCCCCTTCCAATAGCTCGAACAGGAACAAACGGAGGAAGAAGACCTCAAGCACTCCTGTCGGTGGAACTGCGCGCGCACCTTCTGCGTGCCCTTCTACTAGTATGACTGATGTATTTCCAATGATTGGATTTACTCAGATTAACCTTCAACACTCCAAGGCTGCTACTGCACTCATCAGTAAGAAGCTTTCTGTGTTGAATACAAAAGCTCACATAATATCCATACAGGAGCCATGGGTGTGGAAAAATCGCATCTGTGGCCTTGGAGGTGTCCGTGGCACTACGATACTCTGTGACGAGCGGTCCGAGAGACCAAGGGCTTGTCTTGCTGTGTCGAACCTTTTCTCAGCGACTAAGCTTGGACAATTTTGTGGCCAAGATTTGGTTGCTGCAGCCATTAGCTACGAAACGAATGGAAATTGGAAGACCTTCATCGTGGCATCAGCTTATCTCCCCTATGATTCGGTAGTGCCTCCACCACCGAGGGCAATTGCTGAACTCATTGACTATTGCGACACCAGGAAAATGGGCCTAGTTATATGCTGTGATGCCAATGCTCAAAACACTGTTTGGGGCAGCAGCAAATGCAACATGCGAGGAAACCATCTCCTGGATTTCATTCTATCATCTGATCTTACTATCAACAATGTTGGCTCGCAACCAACTTTTGTGACGTCAAGAAGACAGGAAGTGATCGACCTAACTTTATCAAATAGATACTTTAAGGCGGTTACTAACTGGAGGGTCTCTTCGGAGGTGTCCCTCTCAGACCATAGATATATCGAATTCCAAATCGAATGCGAAGCCATAACTTTGCAGGAGAGGAGGAATCCGAGAAAAACCAACTGGATACGCTTCAGGGAGGAATTAGGGAAAACTCTCAAAACTCCAACCAAACTCAGGACGAGACAAAAGGTAGAGGAAGCTGTTCAAGACCTGAATAGTGCCATTACTAGCTGTTTTGAACTGACGTGCCCAGTAAGCAAACCCCCTGGCAGAACACCGGTTCCCTGGTGGAGCTCGGAACTGCAAAGAATTCGTAGAGAAGCTAGAAAGCTTCTTAATAGGTCACTCAAGACTGATTTGGAGACAGACTGGAATCTCTACCGATCGAAGCATAAGGAATATAAGAGGCTAATTCGGGTATCCAAAAGTGCTTCTTATAAGAATTTCTGCGAAAAGATTGAAAAGCTGGGTGAAACTAGTAGGTTGGTTAAAGTTCTGAAAAAGGGCAAACCAGCCAAACTGGACTCACTTAGAAAACTTGATGGCACCTTCACTGAGACGAAAGCGGAAACTCTTAGTTATCTGCTGGAGTCTCACTTTCCGGGTAACCAGATTACAATTGGTTCACAACCAGCCCCGATTACCGAGACTATGAGTGAGCCAAGACAAACAACTCGGCGTAGCTGGTATATTGCGAAGGCCGTGGTGACGGACGAGGCCATTAAATACGCATTTGCGTCTTTTGACGGCTTCAAGTCGCCTGGTACGGACGGAATATATCCAGCCATGCTGCAACAATGTACAAACCAGCTGCTACCGACTATGAAGAAAATCTTCACCGGTGTCCTAGCACTGGCATACATTCCAACACCCTGGCGTACAGTTAGAGTGGCATTCATACCAAAAATTGGCAGAAGTGACTACTCGCTCGCCAAGAGCTTCAGACCAATCAGTCTGACTTCTTTCTTGCTGAAAAGCTTGGAAAGGCTGGTCGAGCTTCACGTGCGCAAAGGTGCTTTGCGATTGCACCCACTATCTCCGATGCAACATGCCTATCAACGCGGAAAATCCTGCGAGACTGCGCTCCAAAATCTAGTTGGTAGAATTGAAGGCGCGCTTGACAGAAAAGAATACGCGATGGGCATTTTCATCGATATTGAGGGTGCTTTTGACAATGCGACTTTTGATAGCATGTGCAGCTCCGCCAGACAACACGGAGTAGACGAACCATTGGTGTTGTGGATTAAAGCAATGCTAATGAATAGAACGTTGGTTGCGGATGCGGATTGTGGCCGCTATGTTATGGCGGGGGTAAACAGAGGCTGCCCGCAAGGCGGCGTCATGTCTCCACTGCTGTGGTGTATGCTGGTCGACTCTCTGTTGAACGCACTCAACAGTTCTAATATTTACGCTCAGGCGTACGCGGATGATGTTGCCGTGCTTTCTGTTGGATCATGCCTAGCGACTGTATGCGCCAAGGCGCAGGCGGCCCTTGATGTGATCGACGAATGGTGCACTAGGAATGGGCTCTCGGTCAATCCTCTTAAAACTGAGGTTGTTCTCTTTACGAGAAGGAGGAAGCTGGTCGGGTTGACTCAGCCAGTGCTAAAAGGCGTCACAATCCAACTCTCCAATGAAGCAAAGTATCTGGGAGTCATCCTGGATAGCAAACTTCTTTGGTCCAAACATGTTGAGCTGAAGACTGCCAAAGCGCTGTCTATTTTCTGGCAGTGCAAAGGCATTTTCGGCAAGACATGGGGCTTATCACCGAAAAGAGTCCTATGGATTTATACGGCTATGATAAGACCATTTATAGCATACGCATCGGTTGTTTGGTGGAATAAGCTTTCGCGTAAATACGTCACTGCTGCTTTTGCCAAACTCCAAAGGCAGGTATGTCTCGGCTGCACGGGGGCCTTCCCCAGCACGCCTGGCTCCGGCCTAGATGCACTATTGAACCTTCCGCCCCTTGATGTTTACATCATGGGCTGTACAATCAAGGCTATCTCACGTCTTACAAGAGGTGGCTTTTGGTATAACTCGCACTGGAGTTTTGATGAACTTGCGCAACGGTTGTCCTTCGACTCCTGTCTTATGGATATGCCGTCTGATGCGATGACACCGGAACTTCGGCTAAAGCGCAAATACGAGGTCGACTTTCCTCGCGTCCAGGACTGGCTCTGGCCGGACTCTGAACCTGGAAGGGAATGCAGTCGAATCTTTACGGATGGCTCCAAAACCGATCAAGGATCTGGTGCTGGTGTCTTCGTGGAGAGCGATAGCGTTAGACTTTTCTTTCCGTTAGGCAAACATGCGTCAGTCTTCCAAACAGAGACTTATGCTATCCTAATGGCCATGGACTATGTTACGAGGAACAGGTGGAGGGGGCGAAGTATCTGCGTCTGTAGCGACAGTCAGGCTGCGCTTAAGGCCTTACTCAAACCCTTAACTACCTCCAAAATAGTACGTGAATGCAAGATATCTCTGAATTCGGTCGGAAGGCTGAATTCACTTAAACTTGTCTGGGTCCCGGGTCATAACGGGATCACGGGAAATGAGATCTCCGATGAACTTGCTAGACAAGGCTCAGAGGGGGACCTCTCAGGACCTGAACCAGCGATCTGTCTGCCTGCGTCCTCGGTCAGGGCTTCCATTGACGGTTGGGTTTCCTATGAACACAATCTCCGTTGGCATGACTCTCCAGGGTGCAGACAGACTAAGCAAATGCTCCCCGACGTCTGTGGGAAATCCGCGGCATTCTTGTTGTCTCTCAACAGAAAAGACTGCAGACAGACTACTGGCGTTCTTACGGGACACTATGCTTTTGCCAAACACCTTAAGGTGCTAGGCCTAAGCGACACCACCAACTGCGAAGCCTGTGGAGAAAGCGACGACACTGCGGAACATTTCGTCTGTGATTGTCCTGCTTTTGCTCGTATCAGGTGGCAGGTATTTGGTGCGGATATGGTGAGTGCTGTAAACCTAAGCTCCTTATCATTGAAGCGCCTTCTTTTCTAAGAAAAACGAGTAAATTCCCACAGTAAAATGTGGTGTGTCTGCCTGGCAGTACAATGGACCAGTATTGAGTCTGAGTGCTCCAGTGCAGAAAGTTTCACACATCCCGACAAAAAAAAAAAAAAAAAAAAAAAAAAAGCTAACTTGTTCTTTTTGACGTTTAATAAATCTTAGTTTATTTAAAACATCCTTTCGGTTTTTGCATTTAAATATATTTCTCGAAGTTTGAGCCATCTCAATAAATCGGCTCCACAGGTTATGGGCCCAGAGATTTTAATTTTAATAATTTAATTGCAAAACTTAACCTCACTACAATTTTCAATTCTATTGCTGCTAATGGCACAAGCAAGTTCTTCTCCCAGGCTTGACCTATTGTCTAAAAACAATTACGACACATGGTGCCTTCAAGTAGAGGCATTGCTCGTCAAGAGCGATACATGGGATTATGTATCTGGTGAAATACCTAAACCACCAGAACCAACAGAAGCCGACGAGTCTAAGATGAAGAAGAGTTTAGCTGCGTGGCAACTTCAAGACAAAAAGGCAAAGGCCGATCTTATTTTGTCAATCAGTCCATCCGAGCTCAAACAAGTCCGTGGCTGTGAAACTTCTTACGACATCTGGAAGAAACTTGAATCCATTTATGCGTCGTCTGGTCCAGCTAGGAAAGCCACATTACTAAAGCAACTTACACTTCAGAAAATGAAGGAAGGAGATGAAATTCGTGACCATGTGAACAAATTTTTCGATGCCGTCGACAAACTCGAGGCAATGGATGTTAAAATTCACAAAGATTTGTTAAGCATAATGCTTTTGTACAGCTTACCCGAATCGTTCGAAAATTTTCGTTGTGCTATCGAGACTCAGGATGTTCTTCCTGATGCTGAAAGGCTTAAAGTAAAAATTCTCGAAGAAGCAGAAACCCGCAAGCAAAAATCCAAAGAGTCTGAAGGTGGAGCGATGGTTGCAACAAGAAGTTTTAACTCGAAACAACCATGTAAAGAAACTCCAACGAGCAAGAAAAGGTTTCCACTCCGATGTAGTAAGTGCAACAAACTGGGGCACAAGGCTGCAGATTGTCGTGTAAATCGTCAAGCCTCACAACGTGCCGAATGTGTAAAGGATTCCTTTTACATAATGTCAGATGCTTCTGAACATGCCATGTGCACGGATACCATCGATTTGAAACGAAGCTGGTGTTTGGATAGTGGATGCACATCCCACCTGTGCCGTGAAGAGGAAAATTTCGAATCTCTATCATCTACCGATCGTGGAAAATTAAATTTGGTAAGCAATCAATCTACTGCAGTGAAGGCTAAAGGAACTGTTAGACTCCAGGCAGCTGTTGGAGTCGAATAAAGGTCAGTACACTTTGAAAATACTTTGCTAGTTCCTGATCTGCGCACAAATCTCCTTTCAGTGTCCAAAATTACTGACAAGAACTGCGAAGTAGTTTTCAGGCGTGACATGGCGCTAGTACGCGATGAGGATGGTCAGATAAAGCTTTTAGCTGACAGAGTTGGCGATTTATATTACCTTCGACAAACTTCGGAGTCTGCAAGTGCTGCTGAGTTGGCCACCCAGAAGGCAGTGGTCCAATCTGGAAAGTCGAATATACAAATGTGGCATGAACGGCCTGGCCATTTAAACTCTCGCGATCTGTTAAATATGGTCAAAAACAAAACTGCCACAGGAGTTTTTCTTAAGCCAATCGAAAAATTATCTTCATGTACCATTTGTTTAAAGGGGAAGTTGGCAGCAAAACCTTTTTCTGTAAGAACTACTAGAAGTGCTGAACCTCTAATGATTGTGCAATGTGCATTCGGATATCTGTGGGCCTATGAGGACTCAGTCTAATGGTGGTGGAAAGTATTTCGTCAGCTTTATTGATGATTACTCGCGCTGGTGCGAAGTATACATAATCAAAAATAAAAGCGACGTTTATGAAACATTTCTCAAATTTAAAAATTTTGTTGAAAAACAAACCGGTCACAAAATTAAAGCCCTACAGACAGATAACGGCAAGGAATACTGTTCAAAAACTTTTGATGAATATTTGAAGTCACAAGGCATCCGAAGGAGACTGTCAACACCTTACACACCTCAACAAAACGGGGTAAGTGAACGGAAGAACCGGACCTTGGTCGAGATGGCCCGATGTATGGTACTGCAGGCTGGACTTTCTCCATCTTTTTGGGCTGAGGCAATTTGTACAGCGAATTATTTGAGGAATCGTTGTCCGTCAAAAACTCTTGATGGTAAAACACCATTCGAATTGTGGATGGGACATGTTCCGAATTTGAAACACCTTAAGATATTTGGTTCCAAGGCCTTCGTGAAACATAAAGAACCAAATAAAGATAAATTTGCAGCTCGTTCGACTGAGGGTATATTTGTTGGGTACTCAGATGAAGCAAAAGCATACCGAATTTGGATGCCATCAGCGAGAAAAATTTCGATCTCAAGAGATGTTACGTTTATTGATGAGCCCGGAGAAAGCCGAGTGGGTGCAGACATCATCTCATCAGAAACAAAGTGTGGTAATGGAGAGTCTCTGGAGGAACCGTGTTTTGCTGAATCTGGTGATAATGCTGAAACTTCATTTGATCGAGAACCTAATGAGCAATCTGGTGAAGCGTGTAGATCTGATCAAAATAGCGAAATTGAAAATGACGCTGAGAACCTTTTGGATAATGATGTTGTGGCGTATGCCTTTAATGCTGAAGTAAGTTTCAAGGAAGCCCTTCAAGGTAATGACTGTGCTGAGTGGAAGGACGCGATTGTAGATGAAGTTAAAAGTTTAATTAAAAATGATACTTGGAAACTGGTACATGAGCGGGCGGAGCAGAGCAAAGTTGGATGCCGTTTCGTACTCACAAACAAGCGCAATCAAGATGGTGTTGTTACAAGGAGGAAGGCTCGCCTTGTAGCCCAAGGTTTCACTCAACAACCAGGTATAGACTACACAAAGACGTTTTCTCCCGTAGCTCGCATTGAATCTATACGTTTTATGCTCGCTCTTGCTGCAAGGTTCCAACTCAAGGTTCATCAAGTCGACATCACCTCAGCGTACTTAAATGGAACATTGAACGAGCAAATTCATATGAAGCCGCCGCCGTTGCTGGAAGATGTTTTAGAAGAAATCCTACAAAGTGAGCCGATAAACAGTTGCATTGCCCAAAAGGCAAAAACAATGCTTCAATCTTTTCGTGAAGGAAAGCAGGTGTGTTACCTGAAGAAGGCGCTCTATGGCTTGAAACAAGCCGGACATCAATGGAATGAAAGATTCGATCATAAGTTGCAGCAAATTGGGCTTAAGGCCCCAAAATCAGATCCATGCGTGTATGTTGCATGGAGGAATGGTAAGATCTTAATCCTTTCTATCTATGTTGACGATATTCTTCTTTGCTCAAAGGACCTGGACTGGATACAATCCATTAAAATTAGTCTTATGGATGACTTCGAAGTTAAAGATCTGGGAGAGGCAAAATATTGTCTTGGAATCGAAATTTCTCAAGATTCAGGATCCATATTCATAAGTCAAAAGGGTTATAGGTTATAGGTTATAGGTTAAAAAGGGGTATGCAATTTGCACACAGCACTAGGCACCAGAAGGGCCCATCGCGATCCCTAGGGAACCACTTGAAAAAACTTCAATTGGAGAAAAACCTAAAAACCTAAAAAACTTTTCCTAGACAGAGCCCAATCCTCCTGCAGAACTTAACCAGCTTCCTATGGTCTATGCCGCTCAGCTCCCCTAGTTCCTCGAAGAAGTATTCCCCTAGAATCCTCCTACGATTCCGTGCTATACCCTCGCACTCACACAATATGTGTGTTATGTCTTCCTCGGCTTGTAGATCACCACAGAACCTGCACGTGTCCACATCCACCAGACCAAGTCGCCTAGCATGCTTTCTTAGAAGACAGTGCCCAGACATAATCCCAATTACTGTTCTAAGCTGTTCCCTGCTCAATTTTAGAATTTCCTTAGATCTGTTCTTATCCAAATGGGGCCAAAGGGCTCTAGACACCCTATGTCCCACTATGTTCTGCCATCTGAGGTCAGCCATTTTTAAGATCTTTTCATTGATTTTTCCCTTAAAGACGCCCAGGGGTGGTTTAATGTTCACACCTCCGCTGTTTTCCAGCTCCCCTCCCTTTCTTGCTAGCTCATCGGCTTGCTCATTTCCCTCTATACCGCAGTGTCCCGGTACCCAGCACAGTCTTACCCGATTCCGTCTACATGCTGCTTTAAGCATTGTGCGACAGTTTCTGACTATCTCAGAGTTAATGTTAGCAGATTCAAGTGCCATAAGTGTCGCCTGACTGTCAATATAGATGGCAATGTCTCTTCCCGACAATGATCTCATCTGCACTATCTCTGCCGCACTTAGAACAGCAAGAACTTCCGATTGGAAGACACTGCTTGTGTCCGGGAGTCGTATAGACTCTCTCAGGTCTGGATCAGCAGAAAAAATGCCAGAACCCGTTCTCTCCCCCGTCTTAGAGCCGTCAGTGTAGATAGCAACCTCGTTTGCTATTATGACTGCATCTCTTTGCCACTCCTCCCTTCGCGGGTATGACACCTCATAGGGGATGTCATGGTCCACCAAGGGGCAAATCTCATCAGTCCGTATAGGATTTCCGGGTAGCACATCAGCTAAGATCGTGCAATGCCCAAAACTACAGTCCTTAAACTGGCCTAAATTTTTTAGGCGCAAAGCGCTGTTGCCAGCAAGTTGCTTTATTTTTAAATCTAGCGGGATAAAGTGCAGGAAGGCATCCAGTGCTGCCGTAGGAGTGGTACGGATTGCACCAGTGATGGCTATGCTTGCCGTTCTCTGCACCGTTGCTAGTTTTCCAATTATGGTTCTTTTATTTGTTGCCCTCCACCACACAAGTGAGCAATATGTAAGTATGGGTATCACCACTACTGTATATATCCAGTGTACCATGGCGGGTTTCAGGCCCCATGTTTTGCCTATTGTTCTCTTACAAATAAAGAGGGCATTATACGCTTTCTTCATTCGTTCCCTTATGTTAAGATTCCAATTTAATTTTCTATCTAGGATTACGCCCAGATACTTCGCACTGTCCTTGAGGAGCAGTTCCTCTCCGTCAAGTTTCGGGAGATTGAAGTGCGGTAATTTGTGTCGTCTCGTGAACAGGACTAACTCTGTTTTCGAGGGATTGACATTTAGTCCGCAGCCCTTGGCCCAATTACTAATTTTCCTTAAGGCGGTCTCTGTGATCTCACTTAAGGTATTCAAATATTTTCCCTGCACTACTATGACCACGTCGTCCGCATACGCTGTGGCACTTATACCCATTGACTTAATTTCCTTTAGGACGTTGTCAATGACCAGTACCCACAGCAGTGGCGATATGACTCCCCCCTGCGGGGTTCCTCTGGTTGCAGACATCCTTATGGAGCTTTGACCAAGGGAGCAGTTTATGTTCCTGTTGGCGAGCATGTTGCATACCCAATTTATGATTCCCTGTTCTATGTTAGCGCCTGTTAATGCGCTTTTTATAGCTCTACACTCAACGTTATTGAAGGCTCCTTCTATATCGAGAAAAGAGGCCAAAGCAAATTCGCCGCAGTGTAGACTATTTTCAATTTTACCCACTACGTTGTGTAGAGCAGTTTCTACTGATCTACCCTTTAAGTATGCGTGCTGTGACTCGCATAAGAAACCATTGCTACATTTATTTCTAATGTGAGCTTCCACCAGACGCTCAAGGGTTTTGAGCAAAAAGGACGACAAACTGATTGGTCTGAAGTCCTTAGCCGTCGTGTGACCCTGCTTGCCGGCTTTGGGTATAAAAACAACCCGGACTTCTCTCCAGGCTGTTGGAATATGCCCTGTTCTTAGGCTGAATCTCAGTATATCCAAAATCTTTTGTTTTGCATGCTCTGGCGCTTTTTGGAGCATGATCGGTAGAATACCATCCGGCCCTGGAGATTTATACGGTTTGAATGTATGCATGGCCCACCGTAACTTTTTTCGGTTGATGATATTGTCAATTTCTTCCCACTCGAAAGAGGGACAGTCGACTTCCTCCTGCCCCTGTAGGCCTAGGTCCGTTGTGGTTGTGGAACCGGGGAAATGGGTTTCCACCAGGGTAGCCAGAACCTCCTGACTACTCACGGCCCATGTCCCGTTGCTATTTTTTAGGTAGCTAGGTACGCTAGCCTCCTTTGAGAGCATTTTACGCAGTCTCGACGCCTCTTCAGTTGACTCAATAGATTCACAGAACTTTTTCCATGAAGATCTCTTGGATTTCCTCACTAAGTATTTAAATTCCCTCTTGCTTTCGCTATACTCGTCCCATGTGGTATCGTTTTTAATGAGTTTTGCCCTATTATAAAGTTTTCTTACCTCCCTTCTTTTAAGGCCGATTTCCTTATTCCACCACTTCGGTTGAGCCCTTTTTGGCTTTTTGTTTGCCGGGCATGCCTTTTCGAACGCTGTGTTTAGGGTTCTGCTCACGGCTTCTACTGCCCTATCTAAGTCCACCATATTTTCGCCGGTGATCGGCTGGGTATCTAAACGTAGATTAATGAAATCTATGTATTTATCCCAGTCTGCCTTTCTTGGGTTTCTATAGAAATTACACGCCCTATGCTGAAAATTAATTTTGAAGCGTATCCATCTGTGGTCAGACAGAGATGCCTCATCAACTACCCTCCACTCCCTGATTTCCATTTTGTCTGTGTTGGAGACAAGTGTAACGTCTAAAACCTCCTGTCTGTTACGTGTAACAAAAGTAGGTGAATTCCCTCTATTACATACCGTAAGGTTGGACAATATAATAAAATCATAAAGACACTCACCCCTTGAATTTGTGTCTCCACTACCCCATTGGGTATGATGGGCGTTTGCATCACAGCCCAGTACGTGCATCCAGTTTTGACCAGCCAAGTCCTTTAGATCTTCCGCTATTACGACCGCAGAGTCGTAGGGAAGATAGGCCGAGGTCAGACACAGAGATTTTCCATCTTCCCTCTCGCAGATAACCGCCGTCAAGTCGCCAGAGCTGTAATTATTCAAAAGAAATGCCTTTATGTGGTTTTTAATAAGGATACAAGTCCTGATTTTACCTTCCGCCTTGTAGAACAATGTATAGTTCTTTTGCCGGAGCCCCTGAATCACGTTCTTATTGATCCAGGGCTCCTGTATGAGTACGGCTGCAATGTCCTGCCTAATGACGTACTCCATCAGACAGGCCGTCGCAGCCCTACTGTGGTGCAGGTTTATCTGCAGCACTTCCATCATCATCATGGGGGGGCTCCTCCTCATCTCTGCCCTTGGTCGATGTTTTGACCATCAACCTCCCCATGCTGTATCTTACCATCCCATTGGATTTCTCCAGGTATGGAAGACATTCCTTATTTAGGGCCAGTAGGAAGTGTTGGCCGTATTGCCGTCTAGGCCCCGTCTTTAGGACCCTCCATGTATCGGCTTTAAGTTCCCGATTTTGAACATGTAGGAGCCCTAGGAGCTTCTCCGGGTATGTGTAGGGACTAGGTACCCAAACCCAGGCTGTTGGCGGATTGTACTTTGCCAACTCGGCAACCGTTAAGCATTTTAGCTTAATACCTTCCCATGCATCGGATACCTCCGTGACGAAGTGTCTGAGGAAAACTACCGAAAGCTTGTTTCCACAAGCAACAACTTTGCGCCCGCCTTCCCAACCAGCGCCATCAAATTGAAGCTCCCCGTTTCCTGCGGCGGATAGTTCCTTCCACAGGGCGTCTTGGAACCTCTCCTCGACGTTTTTCCACTGGTCGATTGTGAGACGACCGCAAGGCTCCAGCTCGTTTATCACAGCAACGAGATGCTCGTCCTTCGGGTCGCTGTGTCCGCGACGCATTGCCGGTGTGGTCACAGCCTTCACCTTTTTCGCTGCGTTGGACTCGGCGGCATCGTCGGATCTGCCTCTCTTGCTGTTGAAACTCGTCTTCCTTCCCGAGTCATTTTTCCCTTCCTTAGCTTTTGCTGCGTAGGAGGTGGAGGGTGCAGTCAGTTCAACCTCCACCTCCTCATTGGCCAGCTTTTTCCCCTCCTTTGCTTTTTTCAGGTCGGCCAGAAAAGTCTTGGCCCTCGCAAAAGCTGCCTTTTCCCAGTCACTGAGGGTGCTGGGTTCACAGCTCCCATACTTGGCTACCTTGCGATTTGCATTACGTAGCAAAGCCTTAGCCCTTTTTTGTGCGCTCTGTTTCGCACTCTTCGTTGTTATATTAGAGGAAACTGCAGACGCAGCGGCTGAGCCAGCTGTGTCTACTTTTCCCTCTATTCTTCCTGTCTTTGTTGACGCTGCTTCCAAGATGGTCCCAGGAACAGCGGATGATCCTGCTGTCCCGGGCATCTCTTCGGCTGCCTTCTTGCCCTGTGTGTCTATGTCACCGATGAGAGTTCCAGCCTGCTCACCGGTGACTTCGCTGTCGCTAGTGAGGGTTTTAACCGACTCCTCACTGTCGATAGCCAAAAGCGCCGTTTCATCCAATTCCTGTGCTAGAAGAGAGATAGATGAAGATGATAAATCGTCCTCACATATCTCCTTCTCCCCCTTGACAGGAATTGCATTTTGTTTTTTTATAATTTTTTTTTGTTTTTTTTGATTTTGATTTTGTTTTGTTTGTTCCATTTTTAGTTTTTAGTTTAGATTCCCACGAGTAAGGCCGGAAAAAACAAGGTCAGCCCAGGCAGCGCCGCCATACCTGGGTAAGGCTATATACAACAGGCCCGCGCCAAGGCGCCTGAGGGAGCTCAGTTAACGGTTGGTTTAACCCCCAACCTTTCATCCCTGGGCACGGTTTACTAATTCGCTCACACCACCACTGGAGTTAGGTTTGGGTAGGGATAGGAACAGGGGTAGGGGGGCATTGGGGGGGAGTAAGGATATTGGGAATGGCGAGGGGGGGCATGGGATCGGACGGAATGTCCTGGCCAGCTCTTGGTTAGCGCTCATCAGTCGGTCTGTCTGCCATGGGTGACCCTTCTGACGACAGAAGTCGTCGACAGCATAGCCCGTTGAATCTTTGCGCCGTAAGCCGCCGCACCGGCACCATCGAAGGCAATGATGGTACACACGTCAAGGTGACTGACCTTCGCGGGGAGTCAAAAGGGTTACATACGTAACTTGCTTCAGAGATTTAATATGCAGTACGCCAAACCATTGACAGTCCCCATGCAACCAAACTCGAGACTAGTCAAGGGTGAAAATTCCAGCGATCAAGAAAAGCGGCCATACAAAGAATTAATTGGAGGGTTAATGTATGCTGCTGTTTGTTCCCGACCAGACATTTCCCACGTAACAAGTGTTCTTGCGCAATTCAACAGCTGCTTCAACGATGTTCATTGGGGTGCTGCAAAGCGTGCGCTACGCTACCTTCAAGGCACAATAGACTATGGATTGCGATATTCTTCTAATAATGAAGGCATAAATGGATTCGTCGATTCCGATTGGGGAAGGTGCGTAATCGATAGACGATCTTACACTGGATTTGCCTTCACGTTTTCCAATGCAGTCATTAGCTGGAAATCTCATAAGCAACGGACTGTTGCTCTATCTTCAACTGAAGCTGAGTACATGGGTATCTCAGAGGCTATGAAGGAAGCTATTCATCTAAGGACTTTCTTAAAAGAACTCGGTCTTGAGGACCTGAATGAAGTCATTCTATATAACGACAATCGAGTTGCCGGACTTCTTGCTGAAAATCATGTTTTTCATCAAAGGACTAAACATATAGATATCCGACACCACTTCATTCGCGATGTATTGTCTAAAGGAGGCATAAAACTGGAATATCTACCTACGGAAGAAATGCCTGCCGATGTTCTGACTAAGGCCCTAACTGGGCCGAAGCATTACAATTGCTTATCGAAACTTGGGGTCATCAAGGTATGAGGATCATCTCATTGAGCCAATTCGTGCCCATGCATACCTACATATATCTACATACAAACATTTTCTGTTTTTCTTATCTGTCTGTCATTCTGACTCGACTTTTTTTTTATTCGTTTTTCAATACTTGAAGTAAGCTAACTTGTTCTTTTTGACGTTTAATAAATCTTAGTTTATTTAAAACATCCTTTCGGTTTTTGCATTTAAATATATTTCTCGAAGTTTGAGCCATCTCAATAAATCGGCTCCACACTTCTGAATTTTGAGATCACATCAATTTGTTTTGAAGCCCGTGATGGCATATTTATATAAATTGGTCTTTTCGAGGCAAATGCTCTCGAAACCTTCGAACATATTCGGCTGAGAGTAGGTTGGCTAAATCCATGAATATCTGCGCTGTCGTCTTGAATCTACGAAATTATAGAGGATTACATTTTAAGCGGAAAAATGTATGCTTGGCTTACTTCATTTTGACTCCAATATCGAACTGCGATTACCTGAAGTTCAACATCGATATGCCCACCTCTCGGGTCACCCTCCAGATCACCTCGAACGATTTCAATCAGTTATTTCATGTTTTCTTTACAGAATCTATATTTATTTCTGAATTCACTTTTATTGAGATCAAAAGGGTTAAAACGTAGTTTATAGTTTTTTAAACTCCTTCTGTTACTAATATTATTGTTAAATATATTAAAATTATCTAAAAAATTCGAAAACGTATCTGCCATATTTATCTGGTTTTATATTCATTCTGAGCACAACGGGAAAACGAAAGTTAATTCAGTGCTAAATGCGAAATTAGGCATTAAATTTTTTGACATCTGATTAAGTGTGAATTATCTTTAAGAAAAGTTTATGAATAAAGTTTTCTTAAATTAAACTGAAATTAGATCTGATTCAGCTTTAATTAAGTGTTATGAATAAGGCTGCTTGAATTTAAGGAAATTGGATTAAATTTGAAGACAGGACAAACTGTAGAAAGTTTTGATGACAATTCATTCTAAAAAAAAAACTATTTCAATGAAATGTTTGTTTACGTTATTTATTATTACCTACCTATTTATTTAAATGAATTCTAAGCACTATTTATGTTCCTACTATTTTCTGAAATAAATGATTTAAAACTTTTTCCATTCAATTTGTGCCTTTAAAAATAATGTTTGGAAACAACTCCTTTTCAAAAAAACATAGTTTGTGCAATCGAGTCCCGAATGTTTGTTTGCTCTTCGGAATAGTTTTCATAATCATCAATTTCGGAATGTAAATCTGCGTGCTCATCTGATTGCCCTTCTATTATTATTATTATATTATTATTATCTTCTTCTTCTTTATTTTTCTCAACGATAAAAAAAAGTGTACAAAGTATTTTTTGCTTAAGAATACGGACATGGCTATTCTGCCCTCAGCCGGAAGTGACATTTAAAACAAAAGTAACAAGTAAAATAAAATACATAAAGAATGTGAAAAATGAATAACTATTAATGTTAAAATTTTTATAATAGAGCAAGGAAAAATGGAGTAAAAATTGATGAGTAAAGTGAGTTTGAATTTTAATGATTTGGAACATAAAGAGGATACAATTTTGGAGTGATTTTATATGATTTGGAACATAAAAGCAATAATAGGCATAAACGTGGTTTTTCAAAAGCTATGACGATATGTTAAAGCATGTTTGCAGTAACTATACAGGATAGTCCAACCTCGGGCACTATTTAATATTTCATAGAGACTGTTAACGGACAAAAAACTTTCTTGAAAATACAGTCGTCGAATCTCTTGTAAAATCGGGCAAACTGCAATAAAATGGTAAATATCGTCCAACTCTCTTCTGTTGCACAGATTACATATTTGATTTGATTTTGATTTTGGTGGGGGCATACACCCCCATTTATTCAGCTTAATACAAGCTATTTAGGTCTTAAAAAACTAATTACACTAAGACTTACAGCTAGGGCTTAAAAACTACTTAAAACTAATTAGGTGGATGGTGAGGGGTGGAGGAGGGTAGATTTGAGGGAGGAAGTGCAGTGATTAAAATCAAAGAGGAGGTGGTTAGAATTGACCTTCTGCAACATACGGGATATCGGCTCGTTCAAGCCGTACAACGTGCGACGGGTGGGAAGATAGAAAAGAGGAGGGGATCTTAAATTCCGAGGGTTAGTGTTAAAAGCAATGTAGTTCAAAAGATAGGAACAATCAACGGAGCCAGTGAGAAGACGATGTATAAACAGAATGTCAGCCACATCTCTTCTTTTTTCAAGGGTCTGAAGGTTTATTAAATTAAGGCGTTCGTGGAAGGATAAGGTGATTATTCCACGGGAGCCCACGAAGAGCAAAACGGAGAAATCGACGTTGAATGCTTTCGATTCTTGTAATGTGGACCCGGTAGTATGGTGCCCATACTTGGCTAGCGTACTCTAGGAGTGGGCGGACGTAGGTAATGTAAAGGGATTTTGTCACGTAGGGATTGGTAAATTCTTTAGACCACCGTTTGACGAAACCAAGGGCTAAGTTAGCTTTATTGATTATCTCGTAAATATGTGACCGAAAGTTAAGCTTTCTGTCACACAGAACGCCTAGGTCGCGAATGGTTAGAACGCTAACAATGGGTTGGTTGTTCAAATAGTAACATCTGGGGGGAGACTGAATCCGTTTACGTGAAAAAGTAAGAGATTCACATTTAGCAATATTCAGCTCCATAAAGTTTTTTTGACACCAGACCGAAAAACTATTGAGGTCTTGTTGAAGAAGATCAGAGTCGTGTGGAGAAGAAATGATTTTGAAGAATTTAGCGTCATCGGCATAGAGGGAGATGGAGGAGAAGTTGATGACGTTGTCAATATCATTTATAGCCAGAATAAAAATCAAAGGTCCAAGGTGGCTACCTTGTGGAACACCAGAGGTGGCTTTAAAAGGCAAAGAGAGAACAGAACGAAAACGAACATTATAAGATCGGTTCTAAAGGTAAGAAGAAAACCAATTCAATAGTGGGGGATCGAAGCCAAGAAAGGAGAGTTTGAAAAGAATCAAACGATGAGATATTTTGTCAAACGCCTTACAAGGTTGGTGGTTGAGGATCTACCTTTAAGGAAACCGTGCTGAAGATCGACTCTATGAGGGATGCAATTTAGGTTAAGGATTTCGATTCTCGCTTTGAATACCATGCTTATTTTGTACGATAAATTCTTTAACTAAAGTAGCTGTCTTCAGTAAGTATTCGATGATTAAGATTTCGGTAGATAGTTCTGGAAGTTGACGATGATGCCCTGGTTAAGTGTTCCTGGTTGCCTTCCTATTTCTAAATTAAATTCCTTACAAATATTATGAAGAGCGCAACAAACATTAAAAATGTGTGCAACCTTATTGGGCGTATACGTATAGTATAAGTGTTAAGTAAGCACCTGAAACGTATTTTTAGATTGCCAATAGTTCTTTTCACTATATTTCTACCTGCTGAGTGTTCTTACCTTGAAATTTGACTGAATTGTTTCAGACTGAGCAAATCTGTAGGGAGTTATTACGAATGGTTCAAGTGCGAATACAGCATCTCCAATTAGCCAAGATCCACGAACACCACTCTGAAATTCTTCCAAAAAGTAATATCTCTAATATCACTCATAGACGAGAGAATCATGGCTAGAACCTGGATGTGTCGCATCAACGGCCCTAATTCTCATTATATGATTACAAAACAAAATAGCAAAGTTAAATTGTATTAATTTTTTCAAAAGCACAGCACTTACAATAACAGCATTTATGCTAAAATATCATTTTCTGTTAAAATACAGATTAGGATCCTGGTGGGGCTCCGTCCACACATCATATAACCCCAGGTATTCCAAACTTTTCCACCAAAAATTGTTTTGACTCCTTTTTTTTCTTCATCAGTCATGTCCAATTATATCCATTTTTCGCATAGTTTGGATTTCAGGACATTCAATATCTCCCCAATCAATCTACTAACAGTGGCTCTTGCTAAACCAATGCCTAAATCCGTTTAATAGAGCTTTGGTAACTTCCCTCACCCAAGAAGCGAAGTTTATGTATCGAAGAAATTAATGACGGTTTTTATATGGTTCTATTTCGCTTATTTTTATTTTTATTTCTTTTTTTTTAGAAAAAAGGAAATCCAAATCCCAGAGCACTCAGACTCGGTAACGGTCCATTGTACTACCAGGCAGAAATCCTTCTTTTGGTGTAGAGGCATGTGAATGAGTGGCGTATGTTGTTGTTCCCCGTGGGGATTGAACCTGCACCGCACGGGTCACAAGCCAACACACTAACCTCTACACCGTCGCCACCCACTCTATTTCGCTTAGTACCTACATATAAAAAACTTCTTTGCCTAATCTGAAACTGATTTTAAAACTGCAAGCAAATAAAGTTATTTTTTTTTACACCAAAATGTAAATCAAAACTATTACTCTCCGCCTCCGGAAGATCTAATATATTTACTTTTTCTCGCAAAATTTGTCTTCTTATTCGTTCTCTTTGGATTTTCTTTCATTGAAAATTGCTAAAACTATTGCATCCATTGCTTATTAATTTAAATTTTGACTTAAAAGCAAACACATGCTGTGTTTATTTAGGATTTGGACAGTTCGAAAGTGAATTCGAAAAAAATCTAAAACGATCGAAATGCATAACACCAAATTTCATTCGGAGTGAAAAGTGAATTAAATTCGAGTTCAATCGAAATGTAGAACATTGGTGATTCGCTCTTTCGCGCAGGGGTCCAACGCACCAACCACTGAGCCACTGCGCCCACAACTGCAACACATAATTCCGCTGGTCTAGAGCAACTCCATATACCTTTTTGTTGGAGATCATATAATAATAATAATAATAATATTTGGTTAGGGTATATTACACTGCGACCTATTGGTCTATTGTGTCCCCTTGCTTGTGCCTCGGAGAGGTGCATGCCCTCGTTCAGAGCCCTCTCTAGATACTTCTTTGTGAAGCGTGTCGAGGTATTGCTTTGATTTATCCTTGGCAGGTCACACTCCTTAGAGCACAGCGTCCAGTCCAGTTTCTTTGATGAATCTGAGAATGAGCTGTGGGTCCATGGTTTGTATGTCCTTGTCTGTTATTTGGTGCCTGCGCAAATATTTCATCCTTTTGTGGGTCAGTGCCCCACAGGATTCCAGTATATGGTCTGGAGTTTCGGCGGTTTCACTGCAGAATCTGCAGAGCCCGTCCTCCGATATGCCCATTTTCCTCAGGTGCACCTTGAGTCTGCAGTGCCCCGTGAGGAGGCCTGTTAGGATTCTTAGGTTGTTTTTGTTAAGGCCGATACAAACTTTGAATCTCTTTTGGTTGTAATTTCCTAAGAGTTTCTTTGCCTCAGACCTTGGAGGTTGAGAAAGGTTTTGGCCTTTGTTTCTTCCTCCAGTCTCCTGAACTCTTCGCGTATAGTGTGTTCTCCTATCCCGCAGAATGGTTCAGGTCCTATGAAGGGTTCTTCTGCCCCTTTTCTTGCCAGAGAGTCCGCTGCCTCATTGTCCGTAATGCCAACATGGCCAGGTACCCAGCAGATGGAGATTCTGTTATTCTTGCCTAGTCTATTCAGTCCTTGTAGGCATTCCCACACGAGTTTTGACTTGATAACGTAGGCGTCAAGAGCCTTTATAGCTGCTTGGCTGTCAGACATTATTGCTATGTTGCAATTTCTATAGTTTTTCTCGAGGTTGATTCGAACGCACCTGTCTATGGCACAAATTTCTGCCTGGAAGATGCTGGTACATTTGCCCATGGATTCGTAGTGCTTAGTTTCCGGCCCAAACACTCCTGCACCAGTTCCCTCCTCAGTCCTCGAGCCGTCCGTATACCACTTTGTTGTGTGGTTGCTCAGTCCATAAGTTATGGATTCGTTGCTCCAGTTCTCCTTATTGCTGAGCTTTATCTGGAAATTCTTCTCGAAGTTGAATTTCCTGATGCTGTCGTCCCTAGGTATGCCAAGAAGTGGGAGTTTTTTGAGTAAGTCACCGTGTTCTTTCGAACCGATGCATTTCCCTCTCCAAATTCTCTCCTTTGCCATCCTAAGGATTGTTTTGTCTGCCTCGTTCATCACCATGATGTGTAGAGGGGTCAGTTCCAATAACACCTCCATGGCTGCGGTTGGGCAGCTACGCATTGCACCGGTAATGCACAGGCACGACAGTCTTTGCACTCTACCTCTCTCTCGTTGTGACTAGACTGGTTGGTTTCGCCCATGCTACCGCTCCGTATGTGATCATTGGTCTCACGACTGCAGTGTACATCCATCGCAGGATGCTCCTACATATCATGAGAGCGCGGGTGGCCTTCTTGGATATCTCCTCTGTATGTTTTCGCAAGAGGAGTTTATTATCTAGATGGAGTCCTAGATATTTTACTTCTTTGACTGGTATCAGTGTCGTGCCTGATAGGTTTATGTCCTTAAGTCTTTGAAGTTGTCTTTTCCTTGTGAATGGTACTATCGTTGTTTTCGCCGGATTGATGTTAGGTCCGACAGTATGGCGCCATTCCTTGGTTACTTTAAGCCCCTTTCGTATGCTGTCTCCAAGGGTTTCTTCGAACTTGCCCCTGGCAATCAATACAATGTCATCGGCGTACGCCTGACAGTTGATGCCATGGTTGGTTAATTTTTCCAGCAGTTCGTCTACACCTAGGCTCCACATTAAGGGTGATAGTACCCCTCCTTGTGGACATCCTCTCGTTGTGTTTACTCTGATGGTTCCAGATGGTGTTTGAGTCTCTGCTGATCTAGTGCTCAGCAGCTCACACATCCAGTTGGATACTGTACTGTTAACTCCTTTCCTATCCAGGGATCGTTTGATCGCATCATGTGTGGTGTTGTCAAATGCTCCCTCTATGTCTAGGAAAGCGCACAGTACTATTTCTTTTGCCTGCAAGGCACTTCGAATTATCTCCGTCAGCTGATATAGGGCGGTCTCTGTTGATCTGCCCGCTCTGTATGCATGCTGACGATGATGTAAGGGGGATGTGTTTAGAACATCTTCCCTTAAATAATTATCTACAGCCTTTTCTGTCATCTTCAAAAGAAATGACGTAAGGCTGATGGGTCTGTACGATTTTGGCTGTGTGGGGTCTTTTTTCCCCGCTTTTGGTATAAACACAACACTTGCTCGTCTCCATTGCATTGGTATGTGGCCCAAGGCAATACTGCTCCTTGTTATCTTTAGCAGGTGTAGTGTTAGTACCCTTTGCCCTTCTTGAAGAAGGGCGGGTATAATGCCGTCTACTCCGGCAGATTTGAAAGGCTGAAAGGAATTTATTGCCCACTTCAGCCGTCCCTCAGAACAGATGGTTGATGTTGTTTCCCAGTCTTCCCTCCGAGGTCTGATTGAAGTGGTATTGATTCCTGGCTCAGTACTAGGCGAGCTGCCAGGAAAGTGAGTTTCTAGTAGCAATAGTGCCCTTTGATCCTCATCTTCCGTTAACTCGCCATCTGGTTTCCTCAGAGACATCGGCACCCCTCCTGACTTCGCAAGAGCTTTGTGTATCCTTGCCGCAGTAGGGGTGCTGGTAATTGTCTCATAGAATTTTCTGAAGCTATTTCTTTTAGCTTTTCTTATTTCCTTATTATATGTAGTAAGGGCCATTTGGTAGCTTTGCCATTCTCCGCTGCGCTTTGCTTTATTAAAAAGCTTCCGCACCTCGGATCTTAATTTTGACAAGTTATTGCTCCACCATGGCGTCTGTTCCTGTCCCGTTCTCTACTTAGAGGACAGCTTTCTTCGAACGCAGTGATGATGGCGTTTGTTATGCCTTCCACTGCGCTCTCTAGCTCTAGGGGGTGTCCCGGACCCTTCCTTAGTCTAAGGCGCCCAGTTTGCTCTCTAGAGCAGTTCTATAAGTTTCCCAATTGGTTTTCCTTGGGTTTCTTACTGGATTTCTTGTGATACTTGTGCTGTCCAGGTCGAATACTATTATTCGATGGTCAGACAATGACGGCTCACTAGATACTCTCCAGTTTCTAATTGATTTACTTACGCTTGGGCTACCAAGCGTAAGGTCGAGTACTTCCTCCCTGACACTAGTTACAAAAGTGGGGGTATTTCCCACGTTTATAATATCAAGTGACGAACTCATAATAAATTCTAGTAGGTACTCACCACTGGTGTTGGTGTCGGTGCTCCCCCATATGATGTTGTGGGCATTTGCATCACACCCTATAAGGAGCGACATGCGGAGCTTGTTGCAATGCTCCACCAGTCGCTGCATTTGGGATGATACATCCCCTGCACAGTACGCCGATACGATGACAATGGTGCGGTGACATCCTTCAACATCCAGATGTACCTGAATTGGCACCAGATCTCGTGTCGCTTATTCTGAAAGTAGAATAAATTTATATTTATTGTTTATTAGAATGCAAGCTCTCGGTTTCTCGGCCTGAGTGTCCCATATTACCTTTGCATCCTTGCTCGCCAATCCTTTGACTTTTCCTTTCAGGATCCATGGCTCCTGGATCAGTACTAGCCCTAGGTTTTGGCAGGTAAACATCCTGGATATAGTCGCCGAGGCGGCTATAGCATGATGAATGTTCACCTGTGCTAGTTTAATTTTTCTGTTGGCGGGGTTCTTCGAGCTA
Organism: Portevinia maculata; assembly: GCA_949715645.1. Classification (NCBI taxonomy): domain Eukaryota; kingdom Metazoa; phylum Arthropoda; class Insecta; order Diptera; family Syrphidae; genus Portevinia; species Portevinia maculata. The sequence continues at coordinate 193,073,781 of OX454525.1, forward strand.
TTGCTCGCGCGGGGCAATTGCCCCGTCCTCCTTCAGCAACGAATCTTGCTCCTCCTGGGTGATTTCCTGGAAGAGGTCGATGACCGTGTTGTCCATTTCCCCCTCAGAGATCGTGCTCTCCGAGACGGACATAGACTCCTCGGTCTCCTCAGGAGCCTGCTCCGCCGATTGGACAACGGAAGAAGGTGCTTTAGTCTTCGGAGGAGCAGTATGCTCTACCTCTGACTGCGCGCTCTGCGAGTTAAGATTCGATGCTGGCTGGGCTTTCTGCCCGGAGATCTCGTCCGACCTCTTGAGTCCGCACACCGCAACCCTGCCGAATCGGTAGCTCAGTGATCCTTTTTGGGTTTTTATGGCGTCGAAAGATTCTCGGTCGATGCCAAGAGCCAGAACCTGTCCGGTTCCCTCTTTTCGACAATTGAGAATCCTCCACGCCTGGACGTTAAGTCCCACATTCTGTGCTTCCAGCAGTGCCAAGGAGGTTTTAGCTTCTTGCTCTGCACTGCGTGGAAGGAAGATTGTTATGGAGTAGGACCGTGGTATATCTGTCCCACTGCATGCCATGAGGCGTGTCCCCTTCCATTTACCCAGCTTTGGGGCTACTGCCTTTAGCCACTCAGCTGTCTGCGGAGTCTCGCAGTCAACTAAGAGCATTCCATGTTTGAAATGTATGCCCTGGAATTTGAGCTTATGCTCCCATCCCAAGGCCATTTCCAACACAATGGCGTCTTCAAGTGCCGTGAGGTCTGGGTTGCTGAGGATCTCCTGCGGATATTTCACCGGGAGAACAGCAACCTGCTCAGCAATCGCACCTGTCTCGTGTCTACCGCTAGCCGGGACGGTTTTCACCGCCGTAGCATAGCTTCGACCGACCACGGTGGCGCTCGCTTTTGCAGGCTTTCCCGTGGCCCTCTCGGTGCCTTCATCCACCTTCTGTTTCTTGGCTTTATTTGTTCTGTACTTCCAGGCTTGGCCCGATGTTCCTCAGCCCTCCTTTTGGCTTCCTCAGGCCCGAAGCCTTTATTGAGGTAGCGGAGGTACCATTTAGTGCCAGCACCACTAAGTCCCCTTCGTAGTGGGTCGTCCCTCGCGCCTGGTTTCCCAGGTGGAGGTAAGGCTGGCTTATTCCTCTTCCTTCCGGTGTTGTTGTCGGGGGGTACAGGGGCTGGTACTTGAGCTATGCCCGTTCCCGCTGCCCTAGTTCCCTCCACCATTACCTCCCCGGACAGGGAGGGGATTAGGATTTGGGTCCTATCCCCACTGCTAGCACCTGTCGGTGCTACCGGGCTTTTTGGCACCCCCGTGGCTTGTCGTGAGGTGACGATGGTTCTTTGACTGGTTCCGGGTCTATCTTGTGCCAGGCGGTCGTCATGGATGTCCTGCTCCATCCGACCAATGGCTTCGTCTGCGGTCTGTCCCCGCACTCTGTTGAGTTTGTTTTTGTTTTTGTTTCTTTGTCTGTTTGGTTCATGTCCCACGAGTAGCGCGGTAAAGACGGTCGACCACGCCAGAGCCCCGCATTAGCGTGGTAAGGCCATGGTTACTCCCTGAGGTGGCCCGGTATCAGAGAGGCTCCGCAGAAATACAGCCGGATACCCCTGGCTGCAAACCATCCAATAAGCACGGGTCGCATGACACTCTGGATTAGGGGTGGATGGACGTTAAGTCCTAGTCAGTTCTTGGTTGGCGCTCATCAATCGGCCTGTCTGCCATGGGTGGCCCTTAGACAGCATAGCCCGTTGAATCTTTGCACCGTAAGCCTCCGCACCGGTACCATCGAATGCAATGATGGTACACACGTCAAGGTGACTGACCATCGCGAGAGGTGGAGATCATATCCTTCTAATTTAAGAAGTGCAGCCATTAGTGTATCTGTATGTATTTGTATACGACGATAGACAAAAAATAATATTCTTTAAGATTTCTGGATTTATAGCAGTTAAACAGCTATAGTTTAAATGCATTTCAATATCCCTAATTTTACATCTCCACCCTCTCAACAGCTTGTCTAGCAATGTTTACCTTACTTGATGAGCTATATAGAAAACTGAGGATAATGAAGTGTTTCCAGATTTATATTCCATCAGATGCATCCCCCAATTCAACCTATTTTTAGGAACTCTCATGTCACATCCACCCCCGATTTCAATTTATCATTTCAGAACCATAGAAAAGCCGGAAAATGTCTCACCAATTTAATGCCAATGCAAATTTAGAGCTTCAGTTCTCTAATGAAAACAAATCCCATTAAGTGTTCACTGACTCATATGCTGTATTTCTTCAGCGGAAAATGTTGGCACACATACATATTTTGTGTAAACAAGCTTTGAGGCGTCTGGCTTCTATATGCATTGAACCCCAAAAGTATTGTTACAGTAGTTGTGCCGCAAGGTTGCGATAAACTACTGCATCGATTTTGTAGTTGTCTTCTTTTGAAGCTCATCACGGACGCTCTTAGGAGTGATTAAATGAGGCACTCATGCATTTTGAATTTGGTTTAATTTCCCGGATACTTCGAAGCAGGATGGTTTTGTAACAAAATTTCACCATACAAATTGAGATTTTTGCGGATTATGAATTTGTTTTTCTTGCTGAATGTATTGTTTGCTCGTAAAAACTTTCAACGCATAAATATTTGAACAAGATTCGCAAGGGGACCGTTTCTTTGGCTTCAGTGATTTGTTGCCAAGCCAAGAAACATTGTATACAAATAGATGTCAATTCAATTATAACATCCTCTCTAATTTGACTCTTTATGTAGGAACCGCGTCATTCTGGAAAATATTTGTAAAGGAAACAAGACATCTGTGAGGAAGGATAACAAAAGAAGATAGAAATAAAAAATCAAAACTTTGCGGCGATACCGTTATCACTTCGATCGAACTGCTTCACTTCGTTTTTCGACATTTCGGCTACATCCTCTTTCCCACAAATACTTTACATTTTTTAAACATCAATCTGCAGTTAAACTTCATTGTTCCTTTGTTGTTTTCAAAGCCATTCCAAAATAAATTGAACATTAAGTTAGAGATATTTACTATTTCTTCTTTCTACACCACAATTGGGTACGCCGATGATATTGTCATCATAGTTAGGGGCAAAGACTCAATAGGAGTCACATCAAAAATGAAAAATGCTCTAAAGACAGCCATAGACTGGTGCATTAAGGAAAATCTTTCCATAAATCCCAGTAAAGCCGTCATCGTTCCTTTCACTAAAAGGAGGAAATTAGACCTAGGCCTAATCACAATAAACGACACGGTCGTAGAGTATTCCGACGAAGTCAAGTATCTTGGAGTAATCCTGGACAAGAGACTTAACTGGAACTCTCACATAAACAACAAAATCAGTAAAGCTAATAGAGCTTTATGGGCCTGTCGTCGCACATATGGTAGAACCTGGGGAAGCTCTCCAAAGATCGTCCACTGGATCTACACAGTGGTGATAAGACCCATCATAACATACGCCTCCATAGTATGGTGGATAAAATCCACACAAAAGGTCGCAATAGAGAAGCTCAAAAAGGTACAACGGCTGGCGTGCCTTGGTATCTCCGGAGCCATGCGTACCTGTCCAACAGCTGTCATAGAGGCAATAACAGGAATTATACCCCTCCACATATACGTCCAAAAAGTGGCGATCCGCAGTGCAATAAGTCTAATACAGTTAAACGAGATAAGTCTTAATGATCATCCGGAACTTAAGACCGTTCTCGATGAACTGTCAGAACTTAACATGAACTGCGCGGTCACAGACCACATTCAAAAAACACTATGCTTCAACAAACGGTTCTCCACGGAGATACCCAAGAGAGAAGCATGTGTTAGCAATAACCCACCAAACAGCCATAACGGCATAAAGTGGTATACGGATGGTTCTAAAATGGAAACGGGGATAGGAGCGGGAATATACGGACCACACAAACGCTTTACGATACCCATGGGAAAAAGTCCCAGCGTATTTCAAGCGGAGCTCCACGCCATTCAAGAATGCGCCAGCCACATTATTTTATCTGGCATAAAAGGTGCAACCATCCATATTTTCACGGATAGTCAAGCAGCTATAAACGCCCTTAGCTCCTATACCATTGACTCCAAATCAGTCATGTACTGCTTCAATACCCTACAAATACTCGGAACAAGAAACAATACCAAATTATGGTGGGTTCCGGGTCATGTCGGGGTAGAAGGTAACGAAAAGGCCGACGAACTGGCCAGAAAAGGTTCAGAAACACCTTTCATAGGTCCCGAACCTTTCTGCTGCACTCCTAGATCAGCAGCAACGGCAGCAATTAAAAGCTGGGAACATAGAAAATGTATCTATCTTTGGGATAACATCCCAGGTCTAAGACAGGCCAAACGAGCTATTCGGCCCTTCAATCATAATACCAGCAAATGTCTAAACCTAAGCAGGCATGATATCAAAAACCTAGTAGGTTACCTTACTGGTTACCACGGTTTAAGATATCATCTACACAAAATGAGAATATCAGATTCTCCTGAGTGCCGACTCTGTCTTGAAGAGGACGAGTCAGCTGAACACATTTTACGTGAATGCCCAGCCCTTAATGGAATTAGAAAGAAGATCTTTCTCAGGGAACAATTGAGCCCCGAGGACATAAAGAATTCTTATACTGGTAAAATTGTCCGCTTTACACGGAAAGTGGAAATTTTACTAGTTTAAAATTTTTCTAGCCCATACGGTACAGAAGTACCCCCCCCCCCCCTTTTATAAATCGCCTTGGCGAGCCAGATTTTAACAAAAAAAAATTCTTCTTTCTAAGTACCAAACGTCAAAAAGATCTAAACAAAATTCCCAGAGTATTTCGACATTAAGGGCAAGGCCCACACAATTTGGTTGTCTTTGAAAGCCGCAGTGCAGAGAGTTCTGGAGCAGTAGAAAGCCTTGGAGTTTGAGCAAGAAAAAAGACGTAGCAACAGGCATTACAAGTCAAATAAATAATCATGAAAAAACAAGTTCTATCTGCAGTTTTTTGATGACTCCGTAAATGCAATTAGTACAAGATAATCTAGAACTTCAATCCGAGTCGCCATCGCCACTCTTTCACTTCATTTTGAGGTCTATGAAATTGTATTTTAAGAAATGTCTTAAAGGAGTTCATTGATCTAAAACTAATTAATTAATACGCACTTAATCAAATTGAATTTTTTTTTGGAAATTTGACTTATAAAGTATTGAATGTAGTGTACCTTGGCCAAAAGCAGGAATTAAGATACTGAAAGGAGAATTCGATGAATCGGAAGTTAGGGACGTAAAAAACCATTGTCAAGGATTTTAATTATTTTGGGTAAGCAAATTCTTTAAGGAATTAATTTTGAAGATTCCGTGTAAAGATCTGTTTAGATTTAAGAACCTTCTTCTTTGGGGGAAAGTCTCTCAAATTAATCTGATGTTTAAGGCAACTAGTAAAAGACGGGAACATCGATAACAAAGCAGCTGAATGGAGGCTTCTAATTTAAGACGACCGCCTACCCAAGAGCGCAAATCATGAAGTCTTTTCAAATTCAGTTTTTCGCCAAAAAACGTCTTTGTGGCAAACAATGAACCCTCATTTATTGCTGAGCCCTCCCCATAGTAGCACCAAGTTAGCACCGTTAATTCACTGACGCTTGTAAGAAGTATTGTTTCCCCAGATGGGTTTGAGAACTGAATACCTACCGACAAAAGCCAAAGCATTGAAATGTATCAAAGCTTAGTACAATTGACCATTACCGACTCTAAGTGCTCTGGGATTTGGATTTCCTGTAAAAAAAATTAAAAGAAAAATTGTTGGTATAAAGACTGATTTAAAAAAAATTTTTTCATATGTATGGTCCTTTAACATAAAAAGCTAACATTTTATGACGACACATCACTTTCTAGCAACCGGCATCACTGTTCCTTTGTACAAAGCAAAATGCGATACGCGAGACTGAAAATTTGATTTTTTATCAATCTGGTGTCACACACCATGGAAATCGTTGAGCGAATATTAGAAAGCCGATTGCGGAAAATAATTCGGCTTGATAACCAGTGCGTGTATGTTTTACGCGTTTAACTAGGACTTTTGATCTTATACCAATGCGCTACAATTTCTTGGTTTCTGAACGACAATTCTTTATCCTTTCGCTTCGGCATTGAATTCCCTCCCCCAACATATAAGGTTAATAATTTGGTTTGCTTTTTATTTTAAGTTATTAAGTCATTTTGCTTTTTGTTTTATTTTTTTTTTATTTTTTTCTTCTCTTTTTCCATTTTGTTAAGGAATTTGTATTTTTAAATATTTATCCATCAAACCTTTTGTTATTTTTGTATAATTGAACAAGTACCTAGTTTTCTACTCGTAATACATACATTATACTCGTAGATTTAACATTGCAATAGAATTTTTCACCAAAGCTTGCACTACTAAATATGATTTTATCTTACTGTGTAAAGGTAATTAAATAAAGATTTGCGATTGAATTTGAATTTGTAAATCAACTACAGATGGAATCTGAATTATAAGGATAATGATGGAGAAAAATCGTGACTCTTTAAAGGATATGCGTATGGTTTTGGCTGATTTTGAAAAGGCCTTTGATAGACAACCAAGAGATCTGTTTTGGGTGGCGTTTAGAAACGAAGAGTTCCAGAAAGAAAAGAGTAAGATGACCCGCTGGAGTCACCGATGAGTACACCAGGGAAGCTTCATAAGTTCCTAGATATTTATTACAGTCCTTGATTATCCGCTTGTAGGCGAAGTGAAGGACTGCAAAGTGCATCACTTATTCTTTGCCGACGATGGAGCTATCATAAGTAAAGGATCGAATGTATGGGTGGATGTTTTGGAAAGGAAAGCGCATCGTATTAGTTCGAAAAAACAGAAAATTTGTACTGCCCATTTTCTGACACACTTCTACCTATTCCACACATACTATACATACCTATATGAATTAAAGAGTGATTCCCAAGTGCGAAAAATTCAAATATCTGCGATCTATTGTCAATAGCGAAGCAACCTGTAATGGCGAAATCAATCAGCGCGTAAGCGTAGAGTGGATGAAGTGGCAGGAATACTCAGCCATCTTCTTCACTACTTTTTAATTAATTTATATACCCTATTCTAAGGGTATATTAATTTTGACGCATAGTTAGTAACATACCTTAATATTGCCCGTAGTCCCCTAAAAGTTACTATATTTATGATCATCATCGATAGTAATGTCGATCTAGCCATGTCCGTCCGTCCGTCCGTCCGTCCGTCCGTCCGTCCGTCGGCAAAAATTAGGCCTTTAAACTGGGCCTAGAGAGCTGACATTTTAACCACATACTCTCTAGGGTCCCGAAATAATTTTTGAAATCCGCCCACAGACACGCCCACAAACTCAAAAAAACAAAATTTTGGAAAAAATCGAATTTTGAGCTAGAAAGCTGAATTTTTTTTTATATGATCTATGACTCCTAAAACTGCTCGCGATATAAAATTTTCAAAATCCGCCCACTGACACGCCCACAAATAAATAAAACAATTTTATTGAAAAACCAAAATTTGAGCTACGGAGCTGAAATTTATAATATATACTCTCTAGAGCGCCCTTTATGCTTATGTGTAAATATTTTCAAAATCCGCCCACTGACGACACGCCCACAATTTAAAAAAAAAACTTTTTTGAAAATTCAAAGTTTGAGCTAGGGAGCGGAAATTTATAATATATACTCTCTAGGGGCCCTTTATGCTCATGTGTTAATTTTTTTTAAATCCGCCTACTGCCACGCCCACAATTAAATAAAACAATTTTATTGAAACACCCAAGTTTGAGCTAGGGAGCGTTTTTTCCGATAAAATCCTTTAAACAATATGTATATATATATATAACAAAATATGTAGAGCGTTCTTAACAATTCAACCATACTTAGACTTTTGTCACGCCCACTATTGAGGGATAGGAATAAGAATAGGGTATCCAACAGTTCGCCCAAGCGGACTGTAGCCGGTCCCTATGTTTTTAATACAAACTAACAAATCAAATACTAGACAAAAATTATTTAATCTTATTAACAAGTAACATGCAACTTATTCTTTCTTACTGGCTCTTGGACGATGACTCCAACTTAACTATATCATTTCAACTAGCTGCCTTTCGGCATAAAATCTATACTGCGTGCTAAGCTTATATAATACTACATAATAGATCTCTCACTTCAGATCATGCTCAGCCTGAGGTGATATAAGATACAAAACCAAAACTTGTCGATTAAAAAGGTCACCATAATAAAAATAAAATTATCTCATTTATTCACAAAAATATTGTTATTTATTCTTATATTACAAAATATTTAGTTTTTCAATGCAAAGACAGCGTAAAAGGTCTCTGCCTGAGACACTGCAGCCTTCCATCCTCTGCGATCCCAGACACGCTGCTTCCAGTTGTCCAGACCAAGCGCTTTGGCATCCGCGATGGCTTGGTCTTTAAAACAGAGTTTCGGTCTTCCTTGCCTTCTCGAACAAGGGGCTGGAAGTCGAAGATCCTCTTGGCTGGAGCTATTTTATTTATTTATTGAGTTTTGCGAAATTAACATTTTTAACGTTTTTATTTAGTGTGTTGGCAATGTTGGATTTAACATGTAATACAGCAATAAAATTTAGCCGAACATTCGTACATTGGGCCAGGATGATCCTGCCAGTTAGGGTAGTTTGAATGCATCTGATTTCCCGTCCTGTCTCCTTGGTAGGGCCAACGTTATTGAGATTTTCCTTTCTTCTGCAGTTTCTTTCTCGTCTCTTCTCTTTCCTTTCTTTTTTGTCCGTCCGATTTAAGATTAGCTCTCTCTTAGCATATTTATTTTCAATTTTTATTTACCAGGCACGATATTTTTTTTTTGTGATCAGGTGGTTTAGTGTGAGGGGTGATTAAAACTACCCCATCCGACGAGCGATAGCCCTGCAACCACGAGGCCATCGTCCTCGTCCACTACTCCGAAGATGCCCCTGTTTCCAACCTCGACTCATAACAATTAAAGGACGAATGTAGGCTAGGACGTTCACCTGCGCGATTAGTGCGTGTCAGAACGGCTTGAGACGGTCACACAGTACGTTGGATATTACTTTATATGCGACATTAAGCAGGGAGATGCCTCGATAGTTCTTGCAAGAAATTAAAGATACTAAGTTTTTTTTTTAATTTGCTTACGCTAAAGGGGTTTTACCGTAAATGTTACAGTACCCTTATTGTGCTATGAATACAGCGCAAGCATTTTGTAAACAGCATATAGCACCTAGTAGTGGCATATTTCTTGCATGCTTTTTGGTGCTACTTGCTTTAGAAAGAAAAGAGAGATAGGAACGAAGTGTTTTTGGTGAAGTTGTATGGTTTTTCTTCGCGGGTGTTGTCTAAGTAAGGAGATCAAGTTGTTCATATATTCGAAATATAGTAATGGATTTGGCCGGGATTAAACGCACGACCATCCAATGACTAAGCGAATACACTACTACTGCACCGTTGCCACCCGCACATGATTATTTTTGCGTTGATTGTGTAACGTTTTGTGTTTGACATAATTTGTTTGAAGTATTTTGTGTAGATTGTATGTTCGTATTTGCATATTGTACGCCCTCGGGTTTGCACCCCGAGCGCAGCCAATTCTGATAGGAGAAGAATGAATATTTTGGGGTAAATTTTCTTATGAGGTGTCGGTAAATTTGTTACTGTAATTCAATAGAAACTTATTTTTCGTATTTATAAATGCAAATGGGATGGGCAATTAATTTTCTATAGAATTTTATTAATACCTCATTAAAATTTCTATTAGTACTGTGTAAATACAAATCTGTACATACGTTTTCTTGGTAATGAGCTTTTATCGCACAGTTCAATTAGTGCACATTGAAATTATGTGCGATTTCTTTAGCGAAAGAGGAGGTTAGTCGAGTTGCTCATGTCTATTAGGTTGCAAGAGGCACAGCATGCAATACAGCAATGGAGATTTCAATCTTCAATTATTCTTGATTCGTGCTCACACTGCTGCCATGTTGGGCCTATCGTCGGCATCTGGCTTAAAGGATTTTCTCCTCGTTTTAAACAAAACAAGTGGGGTGAACGCGACACCCAGGAGGTCCACACGAACAACTCCCCAGCATGAAATAAATAACATATGAATAAAAATTAAGAGCATGGGGATGTTCAGGTTTAGAATGGAAAACATGCATTCATTTTTTCAGCGGGTTTGCTAGTAATAACAAAGATACGAGTAATAATAAAGGAGAGTACGCGAATTTTCAATAAAAACATTATCATCGATCAATATTATTTGATTCTTCTCCTCATTCGTTATTAATATTGATTCTTTATTGTTTTTTTTATATTTTTTAATTATTATAATAAAACTATTGCTCTTTGATAAAAACACCCAATAAAAATATTTCATATTTTGTAGAATATTGATTGCTTTCAGAACAAATAACATTGGGTAAATCTTCCTTAGAATGTTTAATCAAAAAAACGGCTGCACTAAATTCAATGATTTTTTTTAGATCATATTTAGGTAAATACACGTCGATTGGAACGAAGTCCATATCATAATTTACACGCGAGATAGGTACCATAAACGTACGTAATAAGTACGTACATAGACACGTACACACGCATACATCTTCTAAAAAACATTTGAACACCATATTGTTATGCTGGGAAGTTAATCAGTCTTTTTGTTTAAACAAAAAAACAGGTCAACCGATCTCAGTTATATTTCTTTCAGGTCATATTAAAGCCAATACCCGTCGAATGGGAACGAAGTCGATATAATTTTTCATACGCGAGAAATTGCACACACATGCATAGTCTTAAGGCCCTTTTAGACGATCAGTTATCAGTTCAAATTTCAGTTCAGTTCTCAGTTCAGTTAAAAAAGACAGTGCATTTAGACGTCAGTCCAGTGTTCAGTTGAGCTTTCATTTTTCTTGTGAGCAGTCGAAAGACAGAAGAAATACATTGCGTAATGGACGATGAAAGCCGATAAATTTTAATGAAATCGACCATATTATCATTCCGTTTGGACATATTAAAAAACAAACAGGAAATCTAAAATGTTGATTCACCGCCAACTTCAATTGAAACGTATTTAAACATCAGTTCAACTGACAACTTATGGGAATTCCATCAGTGTCAGTTTCAGTTAAACGCTTCAATTTTTGCATTTAGACTTCAGTTTAAATGAAAACTTAACTGATAGCTCAACTGAAACTGAAACACAAATGATCGTCTAAATGGGCCTTTAAAAACATTTGAACACCAATTGTCTTTTGAAAAACTTTTGAAAACACATTGTTGACCTTTAAATTTTTAAATATATTGTAAACCACTATTTTTATGTTCGGACCAATTATAATAACTTACCTAGTACTGGGAAGTTAGTAGATATTAGGCATTACCGGCCCATACAGAGCCTTAACCTTCCATCCTCACACATATTTTTTCTAACGCGCTCCTCACACTAGGGTATCACATACCCCACCCCAAAAGTATGTCATTTTGTATATATATATGTATGTTTTTTATACCCTATTCTAAGGGTATATTAATTTTGACGCATAGTTTGTAACATACCTTAATATTGCCCGTAGACCCCTAAAAGTTACTATATTTATGATCAGCATCGATAGTAATGTCGATCTAGCCATGTCCGTCCGTCCGTCTGTCGGCAAAAATTAGGCCTTTAAACTGGACCTAGACAGCTGAAATTTTAACCATATACTCTCTAGTGTCCCGAAATAATCAAGTTTACGAATTTTTGAAATCCGCCCACAAACTCAAAAAAACAAAATTTTGGAAAAAATCGAATTTTGAGCTAGAAAGCTAAAATTTTTTATATATGATCTATGGCTCGTAAAACTGCTCGGGATAAAAAATTTTCAAAATCCGCCCACTGACACGCCCACAAATAAATAAAATAATTTTTGTATACCCTATTCTAAGGGTATATTAATTTTTGAAAATCCAAAGTTTGAGCTAGGGAGCTGAAATTTATAATATATACTCTCTATGGGTCCTTTATGCTCATCTGTAAATATTTTCAAAATCCGCCTACTGACACGCCCACAATTTTTTTTTTTTTTTTTTTAAATTCAAAGTTTGAGCTGGGGAGCTGAAATTTATAATATATACTCTCTAGGGGCCCTTTATTCTCATGTGTTATTTTTTTTTAAATCCGCCTACTGACACGCCCACAATTAAATAAAACAATTTTATTGAAACACCCAAGTTTGAGCTAGGGAGCGTTTTTTTTTTGATAAAATTCTTTAAATGTTATATAACAAAATATGTAGAGCGTTCTTAACAATTCAACCATACTTAGACTTTTGTCACGCCCACTTATGAGGGATAGGAATAAGAATAGAGTATCCAACAGTTCGCCCAAGCGGACTGTAGCCCGTCCCTATGTTTTTATTCATATTTTTATTTCATCTAAACAAAATTCAATACGATGAATAACATAAAATATAAAAATACTGAAAAAAAATTTATTTCCAAATAAGTTTACAAAAAAAAGTTAATATATAGTTGTCAACTAAAATCAGTCAAATTTATAAAAAAGTTTAAAATAATAGTTTTAAAAACTGTCGCATTACGCTTTCTAATACTCTTTCTTCAATGTTTACTCCAATGTATTGTTTTAACAGTGGGATGAATGTTTTCTTTTTTAAACACAGAAATTAAAAATTTTTCCACTCCATTCTATGCATTGCAAGGAGTGATCAGTGATGATCCTCGCACAGCAGAAGTCGGCATGTCACGTTTTCAGTTTTTTTTCCGATTACAGAAGTTACACAGTTTTTAATGTTGATTTTCAAGATTCGAAGCTGGTTAATTTTTGGCTTCATCCCTTCAGCATCAAGGAAAAGCCTTTCAATGGATTCGTCTCGAAGAAAAGCCATTTTGCTGTAAAACTATAATTAATATTGTCATCTACAGTAACTTCCTTTATGGCTGAACAAACCCCATACTTGTTTAATAGTTTTTAGTCCAAAATAACTAAAATAGAAAACATTTCACTAAAATAATATATTCACAAATTCCAAAAAATACTAATACGCACGCACTGTACACTGGGGTATATGAAACCCAAGCTAAAACTTCGAAGCACGACTAAACACGTTAAAACAATCTAAGAACTTAATACCATTGCCTGCTACTGCAGAGAGCTTAAAATTAAATATACATAGGTATGGCATACTTAGGAAAAAAAATTAACGGGACCTGCACAGTTTTGAAATCTATGTGGGGTATCTCATACCCCAGTGTGTGGTTGGAAAGTTAAACATAGCTCCAACCGTTTGCTTAAGCACAGTGGCAAGGACCTACAATTTAAAGCCGAATCTGAACGGCTAATTTGAGAAGATTCTTAATACAATTGATACTCTTGGATGTTTGTCAGACGTTCGCAGTGGAATCAAAACTCAATATGTTACTTGGCCCCGGCGTTAACCTGAGACCAGAGACTCTTCGATTAGTAGTCCAACACACTAACCACTGAACTTGCACTAGAACTTGCAATATCTGATTGTAAATCAACGTGTCTGAGGCGCATACGCTTGTAAGCAAAGATCGTCCCAGCAACCGTTGCGTAAATTTTTATGTCAAAAGATTGGTGCTGGCGTTTTGTCTTTGTTTTTCTTAAATTAAAAGAAAAAGAAATTAATGTAGGTTTTGTGAAAATAAGTAAATTTCAATATTAGGAATATAATTTGATCAACTTATAAATTGTATGTTTCATCTTTAAATTGAAAAGCTAAACTTTATTTGAAGTTGAAATTGCTTGATTAGGCAGGGGTTGTGCAAATAACTTGCACTAATTATTAAGGAAATGTTAAAGTTCTGTTATAAATCGTTGTATCTCGCTTAGCTCTTGTAACCGATGTGGGAGTGAATTGCAAAGAAGGATAGCAGTAATGTTAAACTGCGTCTCAGATGTTATACATAAAAATCGCAGAAGAATTAAACTAGCAGATCTGTCGGACGTTGGAAATTTGATTATTCATAAAGATAAGTCGGTTGCCTACTTTTAAGAACGCCGAAAAGTAGCATAAGAGTACGAAATTTAATATTATTTTGAAATGACATATTTATCAAGTTTTTCGCAAGATGTGAAACGTGGTCACATCTTTTAAGACTGTAAACATACCGAATGGTGGTCTTAAATGCTACCTGTAGTTTATCGGATAGCATACCCTCTAGTGACACGGACTTCTATATAGAATTAATGACAAAGGGACAAACAATCTTTTCGAGGCAACTTAGATTACCGCCCGAAAAACCGGACTACTGCGGGCTAAACAATGTGACACTCCCCGACCGTCACCCGCTTCCTCATAACCAAGATTTCACAAAAGAGTTAGAAGGTTGCACCATATTTTCCACTATCGACTTAGTGAGAGCGTACTACCAAGCACCAATGGAACCCCAAGACATACCCAAAACCGCGATTTGTACGCCATGTGATTTTGTAACAATGACATTTGGGTTACGAAACGCGGCGTCGACCTTTCAACTCCACAAATATTCGGTCCTGCGCGATTTTGATTTCTTTTACCCATACATCGACGATCTGCTAATCGCGTCCAAATACAAAGAAACACACCTCAAACATCTGGAGGTAGTTCTAAAAAGACTACACAAATCCGGTTTATTTGTAAATGTTACCAAGAGCACCTTCCCACAACCGGAAGTAGACTACAAGAAAGTAAGGTCGAAGCGATCAGAAAATACAAAGCCCCTGAAACGGTCAATAATATGCGTCGGTTCCTTGGAATTTTTAACTTTTACCGACTTTTTTCCCAAACGCGGCCAGTGCCCAGTTCCTGTTAAACAACTTCTTTAAGGGACGCAAAAAGAAGTGCGAAGAAAGTAAAATTGACTAGACTCAACTAGACTAGTGCGAGGAACTGCAGGTGCAGAGATATCCCTAGCAGTTGACGCATCTTGTAGTGCTATTGGAACAGTGATCCAGCAAAAGGTAGAGGAAAAGTGGCAACCAAACTAACGAAGGCGCAAACTAAATACAGCCCTTACGAACAAGAGCTGCTAGCAGCATACACCGCGATCCGACATTTTCTCTATACATATACAGACATATTTACACTCTACACAGATCATAAGCCGCTGATATATGCTTTGCAGGCAAAAACTCGACAAAGCTTCTCCAAGGCAGTTGAGGCGACCTTATTGCACAGTACACATCAGACCTATCCGGTTGGCGATATCAAATCAGAAACCTTGGCGGACATTCTATGCCGAGGGTGGATCCCCCGATTCGGCGTTGCGGCCACGGTAGTAACAGACCAGGTTAGGCAATTTGAATCTTAGCTGTTCGACGAATTGGGAAAACTGTCGGGCTTGACAATGAAACGTACAACGCCGTACCACCCTCAGGCCAACGGATTGATAGAGCGTTGGCACCAGACACTGAAAGCTACTATAATGTGCCAGCAAGACGTGGACAAAAACACTCCCTTGGATACTTCTATGCCTATATCCGACGTGAAGAGAAGAATTGCAAGCCTTGGCTGCCGAGTTAGTATTCGGGCAGAACATACGTATCCCCAGCGAGCTGCTGCAACGGAGTAAATAGACGAATGAACAGTTTGTCAAACGCCAAAAACAACACTTGAGAAGGTACGTCCGGCAACAGCATCGAACCACTCCGTCCAAAGCCCATTCATGTTCAAGGATCTGAGAACATGTGAATTTGTTTTCGTGCGAAAGGACGCCGTCTGGCCAGCTTTGCAACAGCCGTACTTGGGACCATATAAAGTAAAGGAAAGAGACAATAAAATGTTCACTAGAATCATTAAGGGAAAACCGGTAAGAATCAGCATCGATAGGCTAAACCCGGCTTATATAGAAAATCAGATATTACAGTACGAGGATATGGGCGTACGAACTATACCACCCAAGAAAACATTTGATGATAGTGCTAGCTAAAGTCACGTTTATAACCCCGGACGACCGACTGAAATTTCAGCTGCACGTATGACGCGATTTGGACAACTCAAACGACAATCAGCGAGGCTGACACTAATGCGGGGGTGCCGTGGCGGTACCTACTGTTCAGTGCTCTGGCAGTGTGACCATGTTGTGATAGCAGCTTCAATAATTGATATCCCTGGCAAATTATCATGAGCGACGTTTGACACCTCTTCTTCGTGTAATACGAAAAACGATTTTGAATTTGATTAATTTTTGGTTGGCAATTAGGTATGGTGTGGCAACTGGTGGTAGGTTAAACTGAAGATATCTATTCGCATCTCCCCCATCAACAATTAACTTAATACTTTAATAATAGTTATAAGAACAAAAAAATAATAATTGAAGTGAATAAATGAATAGTACCTATATTAGCCGTGTTTCTTTGTACGCGGATATAGGGATAATTTGAAATTTGCATGTAAAATACAACAACAACTTATCCTATATACGCTAACGTAAGTGCTTCCAAAACCCATTCTCTTCGTTTCTGATGAATCGTTGCGGTGAATTTTTCAGGAAATGTCAAAGTTTGACATCCCGCCGACCACTGGCACATCCCGCCGAATATTTTGTTCGGGATTTTATTATTATTTTTTTTCAAAATTTAGTAAATCTGTAAATCTGTAAATGTGAAACTGTTCTTTATAATTTTAGAATATGTTTGGCATTAATTTCAACTGTCAGAAATTAATATTTTTGAATTTCACGATTTTCAATACAAATTTAATTTCTTAACTGAACTTACAGCTGTGTCACTAATAAACGTCATAGGTGCATGTGTGCTGCCAATTTTTTTTTTTTTTTGATGAATTCTTAAGCGGCGATGGTCGTTTTTTAATGCCATGCCTATATCCGCGTGCAAAGAAACGGCTATTGTTTCGAACCAATAATAAATATTACGTCACGCACCCAATATTCTCGGCGAACAGAGCTACAACGTCAAGTCTACACCATTCTCCGTGAACAGAGCCACAACATCTCCATCATGCACGCCATCTTATTTGCAGCTGTCAACTTGCCTTTTCTGGCCTCTTGGATCTTGGCAACGACGGCGAGCTGGCTTCTTTCTATAAAACGTGTCTAGTTCTTTAACAATTAATTTAATTTAATAAAATAATTTGAGTAGATTAGTTCCCGGCCTTTTAATCAATCAGCACAATATGAAGACTAATTGGGATTCTTAGTGTTTTCATTTTAAACTGAAACATAGGGACGGGCTACAGTCCGCTTGGGCGAACTGTTGGATACCCTATTCTTATTCCTATCCCTCATAAGTGGGCGTGACAAAAGTCTAAGTATGGTTAAATTGTTAAGAACGCTCTACATATTTTGTTATATAACATTTAAAGGAATTTATCAAAAAAAAAAACGCTCCCTAGCTCAAACTTGGGTGTTTCAATAAAATTGTTTTATTTAATTGTGGGCGTGTCAGTAGGCGGATTTAAAAAAAAATTAACACATGAGCATAAAGGGCCCCTAGAGAGCTCCCTAGCTCAAACTTTGGATTTTCAAAAAAATGTTTTATTTATTTGTGGGCGTGTCAGTGGGCGGATTTTGAAAATATTTATACATGAGCTTAAAGGGCCCCTAGAGAGTATATATAAAAAATTTCAGCTCCCTAGCTCAAATTTTGGTTTTTCAATAAAATTGTTTTATTTTTTTGTGGGCGTGGCAGTGGGCGGATTTTGAAAATTTTATATCCCCAGCAGTTTTAGGAGTCATAGATCATATATACAAAATTTCAGCTTCCTAGCTCAAAATTCGATTTTTTCCAAAATTTTGTTTTTTTGAGTTTGTGGGCGTGTCTGTGGGCGGATTTCAAAAATTCGTAAACTTGATTATTTCGGGACCCTAGAGAGTATATGGTTAAAATTTCAGCTCTCTAGGTCCAGTTTAAAGGCCTAATTTTTGCCGACGGACGGACGGACGGACGGACGGACGGACATGGCTAGATCGACATTACTATCGATGCTGATCATAAATATAGTAACTTTTAGGGGTCTACGGGCAATATTAAGGTATGTTACAAACTATGCGTCAAAATTAATATACCCCTAGAATAGGGTATAAAAATGTTTCAATTTATTGATGAGAATAGAGTGATCTATCATATAAAAAGCTGTAGAGAAGTCTTATAGTGCTTTAAAGTTAACAATGTCGTTATCCAGTGTATCGCTTATGTCTTCGACTACATTTAGCAAATATGAATAACATCCAAAAAAATGTTACGCTGGGTGCTTTGAAGCTCATAATGTATGAAATAGTTCAATAAATAACAGTGGCCCGATGCGGCGGTAAAAAGGTTGTACAATTCTGGACTCATACACGGTTGGCATACGGCCTTACATACGGATGCTCACGGCGACGCTACACGGTGTTGGGTTCAATAGAGTTATTTTGACATTTGGTGATCTTTCAATCACTTGTGAATTTGGTGGTATTGTTTTGGTCGATCATTCGCATACCATTTTGGGCATATCACCCAACAACAATAAATGCTGAATTGCCCAAATGAAAATAAATATTCGCCCAAAATAGTTTCAGGTTTTTTGGGCGATTGCTCATTTTTGGAATTCGGGCGATTATTTATTCACCAACAAAATAAACCTAGAAAAGTTGGCATGGATTCCACTTTGCATATATCCAACCTCGCACCTACTCCAAATCCAACAGTGACTTCAAGCAGAGAAGAAAAAATTAATAACCCGAAAGTGAAATAGTGCCAAATTGACTTTTCGACGTTTTATCTAAGCGACATTGTGCCAAATGTTAATATTGGACCTTCTGCCAGTTGCAAAAGCGTCATTATGCCATTTTCATATTTGGTATAATGCCACTTGGCACAATGTAACAGCACCCTTCAGGCGATTTCTGAGCAGTTCAATTCAGGTGATTTCTTCTACAGCCAACAATCACTACGTATCATCAGGGGCTGTAACTGCTTAAACGAGTAGCGATTCCCAGATTCACGTGGTAACACCACGGACCTTATATTGGTCTAAGTGTGTCCGGGCCTGCTGGCAGCAACATAAACCTAACCTAACTTGAAACCCTCTGTGACTACAGAAATGACAGAACGCTGGATACAAATCCGTTATAATTACTTTCTTAAACAAAATGTTTTTTGAAAGCATCTGAGTAGACATCGCCGTGCACTTAATCTCAACTCAAATAATATCCAATCGGAATTTCAATAAATAATCCTTGAAATCCCTCAAAGCAACTGCATCTCTTACAAAAATTAATTTCCATTCCATTCACTATGAATGTGCAATCATCGCCTTATCATGATTCCAGTTATCCACCTGCTCCTTCTGAAATTCAGAAATCTTTGGGAACCTAATCCGAATCGATTTCTTTTTCCCTTCAAAAAACAAAAAAAATATATCCAAAAAAACACGAAAACTGAGAAAATGAAATGTGTAACAGTGTGTATAGGCTAAGAACTTAATCGCAGCTATGGCAGCTGAAATTAAGCAGAAAGCAGGGCAACGTTATGTTAGTAATGGCGTGGCACAACGGTTGGGAAGAGAAGACGAAAGTGACAGAAAATAAATTACTCCTCATTGCAACCATACATATACAACGTACTTGCGATGCGGACTGTACTAAGTCTACGATGTCCTTATTCAATTGGGGAGAGCATGGTCTCCGTTATATTGTCGTTTTGCATTCTCCTTTTGGTTGTCAAGAAGCAGGATTTTCTTCTTTTCTTCTCTAATAAAAAACAAATCTTTTTCGCAAGTACACTAAGGATCAAGAATTAAAGTTAACTGGCAAAAGTAATAATAAAAATTATGTTTTGGTGTGAACAGCCTTTATAAGGCCTAAAGCCTAGCATCTTCTACGGTTTATGTTTGCGGACCTATAGTTTTGACATAAATGGAAAGAGCCTACAGCCTTATGACGATTTAGAACGCAAATTTCCTATACTTCTCTTATGTGAGGTAATAATAACGAAATAAGACCAAATTTGTTGTTTGGATTTATTGCATTTAAGAAATCGACATAAGGCCCATTTGACCTTAGGTTAGGTTAGGTTGAGGTGGCTGTTAGCCGAAAGCTAACACACTTAGACCAAAGAGGTCCATTGTGATGCCACTAGGATCGGGAGTATCTACCACTACCCGCTAAAACCATTTGGAGCTTCTAATGAAGCGTGATAGACTTCTAACATCTGAGTTAGCCAAGTCACTGAGTTTATTAAGGAAGAAGGCTCCCAAATAGAGATTTCTTTTATGGGAGAGTGCAGGACATGTGCAGAGGAGATGAAGTGTAGTCTCCTCCTCCTCCTCATCCCTGCAACTTCTGCAGAAGTCGTTAGAATAGACGCCAAGCCTTGATGCGTGCTTGCCTATTAGACAGTGCCCTGTGATGGCACCTATGACAGAGCTAATATGCAGTCGGTTAAGTGAGATCAAACTCAGAGAGCGTCGCAGGTCCAGCTTTGGCCAGATATGCTTGGTCGCTAGACACGTATCACTACCTGTCCACCTGAGGTTTGTACTCTCGACTGCGGCTAGCTTAAGCATGAGTTTACAAGTAGCGATGGGCATACCTAAGAAACCTTTATCAGGTAGAAGAGGTAATGCTGTTCCTTTTTTGGCGAGTTCGTCTGCCCTACAGTTCCCTGGGATGTCTCTGTGCCCTGGCACCCAAAAGAGGTGAAAGTTGAACTGCTCTGCCATCTCCTCAAGAGACGAGCGGCAGTCTATGGCTACGATGGAGTTTGAAGAGACTGAATCCAAGGATTTCAGCGCGGCTTGACTATCCGAGAATATGCGGATGTCCTTAGCGGATATCACGTTTCTCTTCAGCCACGACAAGACTTCCTTAATCGCCATGATTTCCGCCTGGAACACGCTACAATGATCAGGAAGACGGAAAGAGAGACTGATATTAAGTCTTTCTGAGAAAACACCACCTCCGACCCCATCACTAGTTTTTGATCCGTCGGTGTAAAAGTGGATCGAATTATCTTCCATGCAATCAGCCTCCTCCCAGAATGATCTGGAGGGGATAGTGATTTGGAAGTTCTTTTCGAACTGTAGCTGGGGTATAGTGTAGTCGATGTTTCTTGGTAGGGACCCATGGGAGTCCAGAATGATAGAGTGGCCAATATTTGTATTGATCCACTGTGATGTGGCTTTTAAACGGACAGCGGAGCAGGCAGCTGATTGCCTGCTGAAAATATCCAGGGGTGTTAGATGCAGTAATATGTCCAGTGCAGCGGAGGGGGTCGTACGGAGTGCTCCGCAGATACACAGACAAGCTGTGCGTTGCACCTTGCTCAGCTTATCACGGTTTACCGCTTTGTCTAGAGCAGTCCACCAGACAACCACCCCGTATGTCAGGATCGGTCTAACTACCGATACGTATAGCCAGTGTGATATGCGGGGGTGTAGGCCCCACTTATTTCCGATGGCTTTTTTGCAAGAGAAAAGTGCTACTGTAGCTTTCCTTACTCTTTCTTGTACATTGGGTTTCCAGCTTAACTTCTTATCGAATATTAGACCCAGAAATTTAGCTTCGTCGGAAAAGGTTAAGCTTGTACCGTTGATAGAGGGAGGGTTGACCTTACTTCGTTTTCAACTAATCACACAATATGTGACTCTTATATTCCTTTTATATTGATTATTAAATATCAACTTATATCATAGACAAAAAATATCAAATCTAATTTAGAAACATAGGGAAAGGGTACGGTAAACTTGGGCGAACTGTTGGATACCCTATTCCTATTCCCAAAAAAAAGGTGTGGAATATTTTGTTCTACCAAACTCTTATTTTTGATTGTGGAGGCAACAGTAAGCGAATTTTAAAAATCTTTTTATATGAGTATTTTGGGCCGCTAGAGAGTATCTATATATTCCAAATTACAGCTTCCCTTCCCAAACTTTGACTTTTCGATAGAACTGTTATATCAATTGTAGGCGTGTCAGTGGGCGGATTTAAAAAGTCTTAGATTATTTCGGGCCCCTACAGAGTATTCGTTGCAAATTTCAGCTCTCTAGCTCCAGTTTAAACGCATAAATTTTGCCGATGGACGGACACGGTTAGATCGACATTACTATCGATGCTGATCACGAATATGGTATATTAATATATTTAACAAACAATGAGTCAAAATTAATATACCCTTAGAATAGGTTATAAATAACAGGATACTTATTCTATATAATCTTAAAAACTCGGCATCTTTATTAAATTTTATATTTTAGATAAAACAAATTAAAAACTGAATCTAGCTACCCTACTTAATTTATACCAACCATAATTAGGGTTCTGATCCCTATTGCTTTTCGAGCGCCTGGCAGTCGACAACGTGCGCAAGCGCCGCCGAAAGCCGGCTGATGCCTTACTGCCGCACGGACCACAACCACAAGTTGGCGAGAAGAGGAACGGAAGCCAACCCGCTTCTCTATTTATATTTCATTGGGGTCCTTTGCCCCAAAGATTAGATTATTGTCGCTGGCCATCGCCCTTCAACGTTCCTTGGAATAAACTTAATGAGGAAATTGTCAACCCTATTCGACTCAGCCCCATCGTATAGGACCTTGTTGGAATAGTATTATAAATAGTTAGATTCAGGCGCTCAGAACAACCGGAGACATGCCCTTAGACATTGTCTCTCCAAAACCCGAAGCTTTTATATATAATAAGGCGCTATATTGAACCACATTTTACAATGATTGACGATTAAGGACCACGTAGCATATGACCTTCACTGTGCAGTCAAGTTGACTGCTGTCAAACAGTACCAGCAAGAAAGGCATCTATATATCTATCGAAAGATAGATACTGGCCGCGCCAGATACCCAGATATCTAACAACGCTTCTCACCGACAACGGTTTCCCATAAATGGCAAGTTATTTCAATGTAGTTCTGAACAAGATTGTTTCCGTCTTCTGAAAGTTTATCGACTTCACAATATCTCTTAATTTGATCCAAGTTGCAAACGAATGTTAATGTCCTCGATTTTAGGAACAGATTTCTATGCCACCAAATCATCGGCATACGCTACAGCCTATCTGAGTGAATCTACCAGAGCACTGGTGTAAATTTAAACAGGATCGGAGAATTCACAGCCTCTGCTGTACACCGTTTTTAATTTCGAAGATTCTGCTTGACGTCACGTTGCCACATTTGACAAGGAACTTCTTTCCTATAACCATATCATAAATTACATAAAGCAAGGGTTGGTGCACTCCTGCCTGGTCAACTTGTAGAAAAGTCCCTATAACCGTACGGTGTGGAAAGCCTTTTCAAAATCGAACAGAAGTGTGCTCGTGGTTCTTCCATTTATTCCACTGAATTTCGAAAACCAATTATTGATCTTGATCCATTTGAACAGCGCTCGTTTGGTCTAAGCGTGGGTAAAGATCTTGGATTTAACAGGTTAAATGCTGAAAGGTAATAATATTCCTCTGCACTATCATTAATATTTGAGTCCATTAAATATTTTATAAGCGGGTTAGGATGTTCATGTACAGGCTCTAATTTTTTAAAAAAGTAGTTCGGTTTGGTATATCATTAATTGGAAAACCATTTTTTGTTTGGTCTCATAAATTTACCACAACTTAATATTAAGATTCTTTCAAAAATCTGAAGCTCTTCGGCTACAGTGGGTGAAATTGTAAACCAGGTACAAAATCCATAAGTCAAAATTGGTGTCACCAAAGTCTTATACATTAAAATCTTAGTGTTTGGCGATACTTGTGTGGAATTAAGCATTGGCTTAAGTGTTGCTGTGACCATTTTTGCTTTTTTCAACGTTTCTGGGGCATGTATACTCGTATTAAAGCTAAATCTTTTATGGAAGGTAATACCGAGGGGAATATCACTTCCATTTATTTGTACTTTTATAAACTTTCTATCTATGACTGCAAGATAATGTAATTTCCCGCTTGCCACATTTATCAGTGTTCATTTTTAATTTCCTCGTTTTAAGATAAGTTAAAAGAGTTGGTATATTTTCTTTAATCTTATTTAGTGCAACCTGTGGTCTTGTGTCACTTGGTAATATCATAGAGTCATCTGCATTCAGGATAACACTAGGATCATCTTGCATTGTGTTTTGAAAAGGAAAGTCATGAATATAGATATTAAACAGAAGTGGTCCTAGAATTAATCCTTGGGCCTCACCTGAGAGGATTGGGAAACAGTTCGAGTACTCAGAGCCTATGACGACAGGCCTAAATCTATCTCTGAGAAAGCTTTAAATTATAAAGATTAAGTACCTTGGAGAATTAAGCCTAGTTTGCTTACAGAGCAAGCCCTTGCGTCAGGCTGAGTCAACTGTCTTTTCCAGATCTATATCAAAACCTACGGTAAACTTCCTGTTTCTTAGGTTCTCAACAATTTTGTTGTATAGTAGAAATGACGCCTGCTCCGTAGAATGGCCCTTTTTAAGGCCAAACTGCTTATTTGGAATTATTTAAGCCTCCCCGCAAAAGTTATTTAACTTCTCTGTTATAGACCTCTCAAATAAAATTTTCCTATATTGGATACCATGGATATTGGACGAAAGTCTTTTACATACCTTGCCCTCTTTGATTTAGCTATTGGAAATATTTTTCCTTTCTTCCACATTGTGGGAAAATAGCCATTGTTTTTTTTTTTTTTTTTTTTTTTTTTATAATTTGCGTGCGCTAAAGGGATTTCTTTTTTCTGTAGTGACACAGTACCCTTATAATGGTAAAACCACAGCGCTGGCATTTAGTTTGTTGCACAAGTAGCTCCCAGCAATTCATTGCCTATTTTTGGGTGCTACTTACTGAAAGAATAGAAGGATAGGAAAGAAGTTTGGTGCGATGGGAATTTTTTTTCTCAACAGGTGGCGCCTAAATTGCTTTAGGGAGATCAGTTTTTGTTGTGTGTATTTAATTTATAAAAATCATGGCCCTGGTCGGGATCCGAACGCACGACCTGCCAATCACTTTAGTGAATACACTACCATCGTTTAGACAGTGATTGAAGATAGTAGAAGAATGTAATTTGATACATTATCTATGCCTGCTAATTTTTTTTGTTGTTCAGAGCTGCTCTCAGCATGCTGACCGTATTTGGAGATACGGTCAGCATGCTGAGACAGTGACCCCAAGCCGGGGGGTTGCAGTCTGGCAGCATGCCCCCCCCCCCCCCCATATACATTGCACTGTTTATGGGATTAGTTGCGAAATCACAAGTAGATTGCATAAACAGTGCAATGCCTATGGGGGCGCATGCTACCCCCTGCAAACCCTATGCTTGTTGCCACTGTTTGATTTGGAGTAGGTGCGAGGTTCGGTTCTTGAATTATCATAAAATGTTAAGGGACCAAATTCGAAAATTTGGCTTTATGTCACTTTCAGGATTTGGCCTTATGACGCTTTGTGAAAGTGACATAATACCAAATGCTAGAATTTGGCCTTATGTAACTTTCACAAAGCGACATAAGGCCAAATTTCGAGATTTGGGCTTATGACGCTTAGGGTTATGTCACGGCACCGACTCAGGTTATTGCTGGTAAGGGATGTGGATTAGGCTGGAGTGAATATGTACAAAAAAAATTATTTCAAAATTTGTTTGTTCCTGTGTTATTAATTGGTGACCCTATATTAGGACATCATTTATGCAAAAAATCAAGAACCTATGACTTTATCTTCAGGTGGCGCAGACGACTTGAATTTAAAAAAATAAAAACCTAATAATTTAAAAATTCTGCCCTCAAATCGGAGTTATCAGGAACCTATGATTTTACTTTGAGGTGCCGCAAATTACTTGAATTAAAAAGAAATTCAAGGCCTACAATTTAATTCTTCCTTCAATTAAGAGTCATATTTAATATTTTTTTCAAGTAATGTGTTAGAATCGCTGTTTATAAAGTCTAGTTGTGCGTATTAAACTATTTTAATATTTATACTTTTAGCTAAGTTACTCGTTTCACCACTTTCATAAACATTTCTTACAGTAATAAATTCCTTTGTCATTTACTTTTTAAAATGCCTAAAACTCGTAAAAATTTGTTTTTGGTGACCCACAAAAGCTGAATGATAATATGTTGCCAACTTATTTTGATATAATTAAACATTGTTTGTGGATAAGAAATGATTTAATTGCATTAAATAGGTAATGGAAAAGAACCCTCAATCAAGGAGATAAGTGAAATAGTATCTAATGACGTCAAAATATGTGTGATAAAGCTTCACTTCCTACCATCAGTCATCAACAAGTTGTTGCAAGGTTGATTTCGTATTATAATAAGTATAAGAGTACGAAGAAATTACGCAATGAAACAAAAAAGCAGGAGTTTTATCAAGATTCTCTGCAAACGCTGTTTGATATTGCAACTTGTAAATATATTTCAAAAGCATTGTGTCAATGTGAGGCCAAAGTACCCATTGCAGAAGAACCCTTTTTAAAAGATCAACGAAATTCTCGTAAAATATATATTGGATCTGTTGATCAGGTGGCAACCAAGTCGTTACATCGTATAGATTTTAGGAAACGAAAATACCAACAATTTTTGAAAACTACGGCTGATACTCCAAGCACTTCTACTGCTGTTGCAGCTGTGGAATGTTTGTCTCACAGTGCTTCTACTGATACTGAAGTCAATGAATTTTGCCTCTTAAAACCCTGTAAAAAAAAGAAAAAAACTCTGCAAATGAGAAACAAACTACAGAATTTGATACAGTTTCTGATAGAACCGGGGTTTCTGATAGATCGGCAGCTTTCATAGTAAATGCTGCTTTGCTGGATTTAAACGTCATAAGTATTGAAAATTCATCGAAACTAATAGATCGCAGTAAATAGCGACGAGAGGGTCAAAAAGTCCGTCTAGGTTTACAATGTGGAGCTTCAGGTTTTAGAAAACCTATATCCTCACTTTATTTTGACGGCCGTAAGGATAAAACACTATTCATCGCTAATACTGACAATATATCACATCGAAAGACTGTTACTGAAGAACATATCTCACTTATATCGGAGCCAGATTCATAGTATATCGGACATCTTTCATTTGATTCGGGAAAATCAGTTACTATCGAAAGAAGTATAGTTGACTTCCTGGAAAAACATTTTGAATTTCGTACGTCTTTGGTAGCAATTGGGTGTGATGGCACTGCTGTAAATACAGGATATTTTTTTTTTTTTTTTTTAAATAAAACCCTTGCCCAAGGGCAGGCACTTCGACCTGAAAAGATCTTTTGTGCCACAAGGTTGCCTTTACGCCAAACGGATATAAAAACGGCGTCATTGTATTGTTAGAAAAACATTTCGGCCATTCTTTACAATGATGTGTGTGCTTATTAAATGTAAATGAGCTACAGCTTCGTCATCTGTTTGCAAGTCTCGATGGGACCACAACCGGCCTTAATAGTTTTTCCGGAAGCATTTGGAAAATGCTTGAAAAGTGCCTGAACTTCAAAGTGAAGTTTGAAGCAGTATATGCAGAACTTCCGGATGTGGATGCTGACTCTTTAAGCACAGATCAAAAATATTTGCATCAAGAGGTTCAGTTTTGCCCGCTTTAGGTAACAAGGATCCAGGTAAGCTGGCACATTCGCGATGGTTAACTTGTGCAAACATGATTCTTCGGTTATAAGTTGGCACATAAAATCCTTCTTAAAACCTCAAAGAACTTGCCATATTCATTGTGAAAGTCTACGCACCAACCTGGTTTGACATAAAAGCCAAACCATCATGTAAATATGGTCCGATTCACATTTTCAACATGCTTAAAAGATCAATGTACTTGTGGGATGACCTTAAGAATATCGTTATAAGAACTATCCAAAAGAATTCATTCTTCATACACCCAGAAAATTTATTGCTAGCTATGTTGCAAGATGACCAATCACACATAAGGCAACTAGCTCTCCGAAGATTAATAAAGGCAAGACAACTGAAAAAAGGCAGTCAAGTTCGTGAGTTTGAACTACCTAAACTACAAATAGATGAATCTAATTACTACGACTTAATAGACTGGTCGAAGTAGAAAGTAACCGAACCACCGATGAGAGTGAAATACAGCGATACAGAAATATCGAACATGATTTCTTCAAAGGACAATTTAATGTTTTTGCAGAAGTTCCCTTGCCACACACAAGCAGTAGAACGATGCGTTAAGCTTGTTACTGAAGCTTCATTATCTGTTTGTGGACAAGAGGCAAGAGATGGCTACATTAGAGCAAAGATCAAATATAGGCAAGAATTACCTTTTTTTGAAACAAAATCGCAATATTTCAACCGTGCGGAAAATCCAAGAACTTGTGATGGAAACAATTAAACTTGTTTCAGATTCTATTTACTGTTCTGTTATCTATTTGTACCTACAATATATATTTAATAAAAACAAAAAACAAATATTTTAATGCATTTTATTTCGGCCGTTTTGAGATACCTTTTTTCGCTTATACTTCAAAGTTCAAGTCTAGTGCGCCACCTGAAGATGTTGACGTAGAAGACTGAAATTTGGAATTTAAACATTTAAGAACATGGGTCAACAATTTTTAATACAGGAAAAAAAAAATATTGAACAAAAAAAATTTCGCTTCACTCTAATGTGGATATCAGAAAGAAATCAAGAACGGAGGATGATCTGGGAAAAGTAAGACTGTTGGGCGCGATTAGATCTATACCCAAACACGGCTCGTTGTAAAACCAATGATAGATTTGTTTATCATTTTGATTGTGAAGCGTGTCACCCCATTCTGAATGGCGTGCATTGAAATCTTCTAAAAGTAGAACTGCATCAAATGAATTGATAACAGTATAAAGTCCGTCAAGCTCGTTGCGTAATCTTCGGCCGGTATTGGAGGGAATGTAAATGCTTCCTATTAAAATATTTTTGTGTGTTGTAATATTTACAAGGCAAACTGAAAAGATGTCGCTCTGGAAAGGAACTTCGGTGTACTTGTACCTTTGGTCTAAGACAACTGCTGTTCCTCTACCTGAGTAGCCTGGGATAAAGTTAAAGCCATCGAAAGAGGGCTTATGTTTCGAGGATAGCCTTGTTTCCGAAAGGAGACGTATTTGGGGCTTTTGGGTTTTCCGTGTGTTGAACAAATCGACTTCGTTCATATGTCCACCACGTTAACGTATGCAGCGGTCGATACGTCGAACCTAATTTTCGATGACTCTGTCACACATTTCGACCGATATGGCCGCTATTTATCGTTCAATATTGGCTCTGAGCTCTCCTAAAGTCGCCGGGTTGTTGGCACAGACCAATGATTTAATGTAGCCCCATAAAAAAAGTCTAGAGGCGTTAAATCACACGATCTCGGCGGCCAATAGACTGGTCCGTTTCTCGAGATAACACGTTCACCGAAATGAGACTTCAATAAATCGATTGTGGCATCGTCTTGTTGGAAGCACCAGCAATATTTTCCACACTTCGGGCAAAACGTAGGCTCACTGGGACGGCAACATCTAGCAGCAAATATTCTGACTCAAATTTTTTCACTAGACTATAAATTGCGTGTCTACTGGGACGCGAATAACGGCCGAAAATTGGCGTTAAAGTTCTTAAATTTTATTTATTTGTAAACGTTGTTCCTTCGTGAGCATAATGGAAATGTTGATTTTACTGAATATTTTGACATTGACAGTTCGGAAATCGTTTTAAGGGTGCGTTCATACTAAAAGTTGGAAGTTGTCACGTCGCTAATGAAAGATCCTTTATATTATGTAAGAAAAGAATATGACGCACTAGTTTTTACTTGTACACATATTTCCGAAACACCCTGAATACTCAATATATCCGTGAATGCAAGCATAAATATTGAAACAGATGCAATTGAATGCGTCATAAGACATTTAGAGCTTGGGCAAATAATCATGACACAATCGTACGAAGGCTGAGTGTGTATTGAAGCATTTGTTAAGCGGATACGCTTATAGATAATGCGATGGTATATTTGTGTACATTAATACACATTATAAAATAGATCGTGGTGTCGACGGCTAATGGAGACGTGTAGAAAATGCTTAATAAGCATTGCGTGAAGTCAAATGGCTTTTGCTACACAAACTCAATCTCCATTCACCGAAGGAATTTATACTTTATATAAATAAGAGATATTACTCTGCCTTGCAAGACATTTAAAACCATCATCGATTGTAAACATCCTACGATGAACAATCCCATGCCCATGGTTAACCCATGATCGATTGTAAACATCCTGTGATAAACAATCCCATGGTTTCACGACGCCAACAATAATTGTGCTTACGTAAACAGTCCAGAGACTGATCATGTCGCATACGAGATATGATTAATACGTTGCCAATCTGTTGAATTCGCTATCTATTCTTCACCACCATACCCTTTCTTGTGTGTAAGTGTGCACTGAGTGACTGTGTGCACGGTGAGGATCCATTCGTGCTGAGAACTTTTGTCAATCCCCATTTAGCAGTCTAACGGAACGGTTGTTTTTATTAACGGAGCATAACAATTAACGGAACGGAGCATAACACATTAAAATAAATTGTAGCTGGGATTCGTAAAAAAATAAAAAGTATTAAATGAAATAAACTCATCACACCACAGAAATAAAGAAAAGATATATTTTTCATATTCCATTGTAACGGGATGACATGTGGACGACACGTGATTCTAAGGACCTTATTGGTTAAACATTTTGTTCCTTTCAGGTTTAGTTCTTTTATTGCAGAATAGTATTTTTATCTTCAATGTTGTCGCTTTAAAGTACAACAACAAATGTTGTCCTGACATAGGATGTTTGCTCACTTAAACAAACAGTTCAATATCGAATTTTATGTCACTAGAATTTTGTCTATCCTCTGTTGTAATATTATTGTTATTATTTTTTAACATATCCTGCACATGTGTGTGCATTTAACAAGGCGCCTCTGGTGTTAAAACCATAATCCACATTTTGAATATATCGGCATCACACACAAAACAACCAAGTAAGGGTTGGTGAGGGTGGGGTGGGGATGAAGCATCTACTGTATAGGTACATATTGCGACTAATTGTTTGCAGCAGCCTTCAGCCAGAGCGATAGGATGGACTCAGGAATGATTGAATTCAATTCCACAATCCAAATGCATATATTTGAAATTGTTTGCTATATTTCACTTTCTGGCTTCGATACAATTTTCCTGTTTGGACTGTTATTGGGGTGCTACAATTGATTTTTGGCTGCGAGGCATATATATGATTATGTTTGATGAACACATGCCCATGGGATTAAAGGCAACTATGTTTGGATTCTGAGAGACGCATTCAAAATGGTCTGCAAACATGATGTGACAGATAGAATTTCTTTGAGTGTGTATAGGTACAATACCTTGGGACATTGATTTAATTTCCGATTCAGGGAGAAGGTCGTTTGGTAATTTAAGATGTTTCTTTTGAAGAGGCTAATGTAGAATGACAAGTACGGTCGTATGCAGGTAAGAAAAGTAAATATTATGTAAAATTAGGAGGAGTCATTCAGCGACGTTTGTGCGTCATTATACCCTATTCTAAGGGTATATTAATTTTGACGCATAGTTTGTAACATACCTTAATATTGCCCGTAGACCCCTAAAAGTTACTATATTTATGATCAGCATCGATAGTAATGTCGATGTAGCCATGTCCGTCCGTCCGTTCGTCCGTCGGCAAAAATTAGGCCTTTAAACTGGGCCTAGAGAGCTGAAATTTTAACCATATATACTCTCTAGGGTCCCGAAATAATCAAGTTTACGAATTTTTGAAATCCGCCCACAGCCACGCCCACAAACTCAAAAAAACAAAATTTTGGAAAAAATCGAATTTTGAGCTAGAAAGCTGAAATTTTTTATATATGATCTATGACTCCTAAAACTGCTCGGGATATAGAATTTTCAAAATCCGCCCACTGACACGCCCACAAATCAATAAAACAATTTTATTGAAAAACCAAAATTTGAGCTAGGGAGCTGAAATTTATAATATATACTCTCTGGTGGCACTTAAAACAATTTTATTGAAAAACCAAAATTTGAGCTAGGGAGCTGAAATTTATAATATATACTCTCTAGTGGCCCTTAAGCCCACAACTTAAAAAAAAACTTTTTTTGAAAATCAAAAGTTTGAGCTAGGGAGCTGAAATTTATAATATATACTCTCTAGGGGGCCCTTTATGCTCATGTGTAAATATTTTCAAAATCCGCCCACTGACACGCCCACAATTTTTTTTTTTTTTTTTAAAATCAAAGTTTGAGCTAGGGAGCTGAAATTTATAATATATACTCTCTGAGCGATAGGAATAAGAATAGGGTATCCAACAGTTCGCTCAAGCGGACTGTAGCCCGTTCCTATGTTTTTATTATTATTTTGAGTTTAGTTTGGAAAATGGTCTTACAAAAAAAAAATCAAGTGCTTTGGTGAACGTAAACGGGTACGTATGGAAAAGGTAAAGTTCAACTTAACTTACTTACTCATCGGGCTTCCGATCGGATGAGAGTATCTGCCTTTCATCCTCTGCATCCCCGGACACGCTGCTTTGCTTTAAGTTACCGAAAGAACTCGCCCTGGCATCCGCGACTCACAACTTTTAATTTCGTTATTTCTGATCGTCTCTTACCGGGAGCTGTCGATCTGCCGGCCCGGAAGCCACACTGGTACGTGCCGATTAGTGTGTTGCAGAACGGTTTGCGACACACTATGTGTTCATCAGATATTATTAATGCAATATGCCTCGATTGTTCCTTCACGACATATAGGTAAGATGATGCAAGTGAAGCACTTGCTTCTGGCGGCATTTTGGGTGAAAAGCAAGAGAAGCAAGCCGAGTTCAGAGGCAAGAAAAAACTACCATGAAATATTCAACCGCATTCATGAAGTAAGACTCGAATGAAGTCTGGCTCACAAAAAAAATTAAAAAATGCAAAAATTATATAGGAAACAACAGTTAGGTTTTGTTGTCCGATTGGGGTGATTTCGCATTGCTTTGGGTCTTTTTAAATTTGTTTATCCATTTTGCATTCGAATCTAAGTTCATTCCGCCAAAAATATGTTATGTCTAACCGACCTGAAATTCGTCATTTCAGCGAAATTCAACAGCCCGAAATGTTCGT
The DNA here is from genome assembly GCA_949715645.1 of Portevinia maculata. Taxonomy (NCBI): domain Eukaryota; kingdom Metazoa; phylum Arthropoda; class Insecta; order Diptera; family Syrphidae; genus Portevinia; species Portevinia maculata. Next base: position 193,106,845 of record OX454525.1, read on the forward strand.
CACTTTGGCATACATTTTGTAGTATTTTGAACTTTCGGATGTCAGCGAAATGTTGAATTTTGTTTCTGCATTTGGAAGTTTGTCAAACCGAACAAACCAAAACAGCTGTCAAATACACAAATGCTGATAGGCGAATTATAACAGTCGTCAGAATCTATATTTTGAAAACCTTTTTTTTTATAAAAAGTCCTTTTTCCTTTCTTGAAAATGAAGGTCAGGATTAAAGGGACCATAACTCTCCCAGTTTGCTGCCTTTCTACTGGTCCGCCTGTAGGTTTCGCCGATTTGACTTCAATAAATATAGGCAGGCCTCTCGGTTTCGGATTACTTACTGAGGCCAATCAAATGCTGCTGCAGAGATATTCTTCAACCGTCCCTGCACATACTTCCAGCCGGTCATACGAAATTCCTAACGCATGTAGTTAGTTAGTTAGAGAAACTTTATTTGAAAAATAAATTTGAATTTTTTACAATAATTTGATAGTCTTAAGTTTAATATGGTTTGGCCAATGGTTGTCTACCAGAACGCATATAATATTTTGAATTTGATTTGGGGCAAACATTAGACTGACCGATGACAGCACGTGCCGATATGATAGACATGGAAGAAAAGTATCGATTAAAAGTCGACACGGTGAATCGCAATTTGACATATCCTTTTATTATCCTTTTTTTCCATTTCGATATCCCGCGAAATTGCCGAATTTAGTGGATTTTTAATTTTGTTCGTCTAATAATTAAAATAATGAATTTCCAAAATGAATTGCCTGCAAATCGCAATAAATATTGTTCTACTTTATTCTATAACTCGTAAGAATTATTACGATTTATAATCCATTCACAGCGCCATCATTATTTTTTAACCTGTTTTGCATTAGATGCCATTATTTAAATAAAGTACGAAAGGCGCTCTACAAAATGTGTGTTTTTTTACTCTGTATACGCTTATTCACATTTGCATGTAAAACAACTTTAGCGGGTATAACTATCGCTGCTAAGTCCTTAAGCGGATATGGATCAGTTCCTCCAAACACCTTATTCTACGTATTCCGATAACTTTTGTTATCGAATGTCAAAACTTTGACATTTCTAACCTACTGAACTGACATAATACCCCTAAATTTTACTTAGTTATATTTTTAACAAAAATATATATACCATGTGCGAATTTTCTTGCCGTACAGCCTACACGGTGGTATAACTAGATTTTTAATCTGAGTAGTATTTTGGAATTTACCTGGAAGTTAAATTTTTTCAATGTGCACTTGTTTTACTGAAAATGCAAAAAAAATCTTATATTGAAACCCGTGCCATTTCCGAACCGATCGTATCGATCTCAACTTAATATTTTTAAGTTTCAATTTTCCCCCATGTAGGGCAAGTTCAACTATATACATACTCTAGTTTGAATGGAAAAAAAAGCCGAAATGTCAAATGACAGCCAGCATAGTGCTGCCAAGTCACAGTCGATCGTTTTTTTTTCCTCTTTTTATCTAAGCCTGTATATGCTTGAGAAAACGTATCTACTTTAAATGTTGCAGAACAAATCTATATTATGACTGGACTGCAAAAAAAGCTTGAAGCCTCAAGCACAAAATTGAACTTTAACAACGGATTTAAATTACTATTATAATAATTAAGTTTTGCAGATCAACCATCTTTCGTGTGGTTTTTAACATCTACATAATTCCAAATGGCAGACATTATAATCTTTTCCCTAAGCGTATCCAAACTCTTGTCGCTTGTAGCTTGTAGCTTTTTGCTTGTCTCTCAGTGCGTGGTGGGCAGAACAAAAAAAACTCTCAGCGACATCGGAGCTTGTCGTTCATTGAAAAAATATATTTTTGTACAGCCAGACCAAAAAAAAAAGGTTCTATGATACCCCGCGAACCCCCCGCTTGGGGTACTGATGAATTTGAAGTAGCTACGAGATTGGGGTTGTTACTATGTTTCTTATTTGTAAACAAATTGTTGAAAATAGCACCAATGCAAAGTGAAATTATGAAAAGTGAAATAAGGCCGCAAAATGGGTTTCAAAATATAATGTGGTAATAAAAACGAAAAAAGAAAACAGTTCTTGTTATTGTAAAACATGCAAAACCATAATTGATCTCAAATTTGGCCGCTTTTTCAAAGCATCATACGGCCAAGTCAGTTGGCCTTATGTCACGGCACCTCAAGAAGTTTCAGGTTTTCATATTGACAGGAAAAAAAGTTATCATACGATAATATTAAATTTGGCCTACCGAACCAAGTTTCTCATCGTCTTCTTCTACCTAAACGGCGAAGTTATGATCAAGTTTAAGAGACCATAACCTTCCCACTTAACTTCTTCCCTGCTATCATTTCGGACGGACATAACGTCTATGGACATTATGTCACCCCACCACCTATACCACAGCAAAGAAACACTCGCTCATGCGCTCTTTGTAGACTCTGGCTACTCCAGTCGTGCTAGGGAGTCAAACTTTCCAATTCTTTTTCTGGGCGGCTCGCAGCTTCTTGTTAAACAGTCAATCTCTGAATGTGCCTGCAACAAGGAAATGGTCATAGTCAAAGTTTGGCCCTATGAATAGTGAATGGTTTTGCATTAAGGATGCTCGATGCGTGCTCGTGTCGATTAGCACTGGGTCAATTTTCTTTGGTTCCACCATCTGGAGAACACCAGGTGGCTGTATTGGGAACCAAGTGCTAACTACTTTTCACCATATAAAGGGCTGCTGCAAATTTAAATAGTCTTTAAAAGACTTTGTCTGATGTCGTTTTGTAGAGGCTGTGCTTGCCAACTAATCGATGTTTCCCTTGCCGATTTTGTCGTTTAAGTCCAGGAGACCGATCTTGAGATCGTGTGTCGGACATGATCCATAGGCTCCATTCAATATGTCATGGAACTCCTCCTTGACAGAGTTTTCTGCGTTGTCACTAGGGGCGTGTGGACATATATTAGACAGTTGCTGTAAAACGTGTCGTGGTTATGGACTTATCGACCTAAAACGAATGACCTCTGATCGGAGCATGTTTCCGCATTGAATTCGCATCCTATCGTGTGCATTCTTTTTTGATAGCTGTAACACCCTGAATAAGTTGAAAATATTTAGCTCCAATAGCTCCAAATATGTTGGAGTAGTTTATGGAAGGTATCTGTCATGCTGGCCCTTACCGACACAATGGTCCTTATCAAGTGAATTTATTCGTCGTACGTTCTTCTTCTGAGGGGCTTCTTTCGCGATGAAAAGCTTTGAAATAGAAAATATGCATTTTTTTCCAGTGGATACAAAGGTTGTTATTTTACTACTTTACTTACTTACATTACGGACGTTCGACCCGTGAAGAGTCTCTGCTTGAGATAGTGCAGCTTTACATTCTCTGCAATCCTGGTCACACTGCTTCCAGTTGTCTAGTAAATCAAGCGCTATGGTATCCCCGATGGTTCGATTTTTAAAGCGTAGGCTCGGTCTTCCTTGCGTTCTGGAACCTGTGCTTTGAGTCGAGGATTCTCTTGGCTGAAGCATTATTGTCCAATACCCTTTTTTTGGACTTCGTCGATAAGGGGGGAAGAAAAATTCTCTGTCGGATGTGCGAGGAGGGCGAATGGAGGAGAAGATACATTTGTACCACATCTCATCTTGTTACAGCCCATAGAGTTCGCAGTTGTATCTTCTCCTCCATTCGCCCTCCTCGCACACAGGACCGTATATTCGACTTTTCTTTTAAAACAACCCAATATAAGCTCCCCTTTTCTACTTATCGTCCAGCATTCGGCACCCCATAAAGCAGGACTGGTAGGATTAAGGATCAATATCAAAGTTAAACCACGCAAATACAATAAAATAAGATGAATTCTAATAAAAACATAGGGGCGGGCTACAGTCCGCTTGGGCGAACTGTTGGATACCCTATTCTTATTCCTATATCTCATAAGTGGGCGTGACAAAAATTTAAAGGATTTTATCGAAAAAACTAAGCTTTTGTAAATAAAAACGCTCCCTAGCTCAAACTTTGGTTTTTCAATAAAATTGTTTTATTTAATTGTGGGCGTGTCAGTAGGCGGATTTAAAAAAAATTTAAGTATGAGCATAAAGGGCACCTAGAGAGTATATACTATAAATTTCAGCTCCCTAGCTCAAACTTTGGACTTTCAAAAAAAAAAAAAAAAATTGTGGGCGTGTCAGTAGGCGGATTTTGAAAATATTTACACATGAGCATAAAGGGCCCCTAGAGAGTATATATTAAAAATTTCAGCTCCCTAGCTCAAATTTTGGTTTTTCAAAAAAAATATTTTATTTAATTGTGGGCGTGTCAGTGGGCGGATTTTGAAAATTTTATGTCCCAAGCAGTTTTATGGGCCAAAGATCATATATAAAAAATTTCAGCTTTCTAGCTCAAAATTCAAATTTTCCCAAAATTTGTTTTATTTAATTGTGGGCGTGTCAGTGGGCGGATTTTGAAAATTTTATTTCCCAATCAGTTTTATGGGCCATAGATCATATATAAAAAAATTCAGCTCTCTAGCTCAAAATTCGATTTTTTCCAAAATTTTGTTTTTTTGAGTTTGTGGGCGTGTCTGTGGGCGGATTTCAAAAATTCTTAAACTTGATTATTTCGGGACCCTAGAGAGTATATGGTTAAAATTTCAGCTCTCTAGGTCCAGTTTAAAGGCCTAATTTTTGCCGACGGACGGACGGACGGACATGGCTAGATCGACATTACTATCGATGCTGATCATAAATATAGTAACTTTTAGGGGTCTACGGGCAATATTAAGGTATGTTACAAACTATGCGTCAAAATTAATATACCCCTAGAATAGGGTATAAAAAGTAGTTTCGGTAATTTTCAATTTCAAAATAAATGGTATAAAGGAAGATTTCTGGCCTTCAAACAAAAACATAGTATTTAACAGTAAGTACGTATTACCGTTATTTTAAATATTTTTTTTTCATTTTAAGTCGATATTTAGAAAATTTGCACTGTCACCTAAACGGGAGGAAACTGGAACCTCAGCCTCCCATATTGAAAATGTTTTTAAACCCTACGCTATCATTTTGCATCGTAAACTTTATCGTACCTTTCCTGCTCTCCCCGAAAACACAATTAATACCGTTTGTTTCGATTAAAATAAAATATAGTCCAAAGCACACATGTCGTTTCGATTTAAGTTCTAATACAAAAATCAGTAAGACGACTTTTTAAAAGCATGCGTCAAAAAGTCAGCTAACACTATTCCACTAGTCATAGAATTTGTTCATGAATGCAAAATTCAATCAGGAACTAAAATATGAGGTCAGAATATGTTATAACACTTTTTATTTTTAGGAATTTATTTTGAAAATATTTGCATGTTCCTGAAGTTAACGATCTGCTAGTTAGAGGAAAATTTGAAGAAAATAAAACTCTGTTGATTTCTTGTTTATAAATAAAGCATAGCATTGTGTATAATTAAAAACAATTTTTTTTATTCCAAAAATATAAACTTAAAAGGATAGCCTTGAAATGATTGTGAGTTTAATCGATACTGATACTTAAAACACGAGACTATTTTTTTTTTGATTTTTGAAGACAAAACAATGTGCCATCTCTGATTTTTGTAAATTTTTAAAAATATCCCTAAATATACTATTGAAAGTGATGTACCTACACATTGTTTCATTGAACAATTAGTGTTTAATTTTCACACCGAAAGATTACAAAAATGTAAATAGATATTATGTATCTACATAAATCCGAACGTAGCAAATTATTTTTTTTTTTGTGCTTTAAAATATCTTTATTGCTTGTTACGAACTCGTGTACGAATATTTACAAATTGAGATTTGTATATTTTTATAAAGTCGCTTGAGACTAAGGAGGAACAACATCGATGTGCCATGATGCTTCTCCTTCAAAACGAATTAAATATTACAATGTTTACCTACACTAGAAACACGTCGAAGATTCACTTAAGCTTCCAGATTTATCACTTTTGTTCTGGAGAACATTTTCTTAAAAATAAACTTTACTGAAGAAGTGGAATATAATTTCTACACACACGTTTATGCATCGAACGTATATTTACAAATCTCTGAATTGTTTCTAAACAATGTCCTTAGTCTGGATAAAAAGCGTACCTTCAAACTAATTTAGTCCGATTTTTATACTGACATCATTTGTAATGCCCATGTAGGGCAGCTCCCCCAAAATATAGTGATTATCTTTAAGGGGGACGTCATGCCAATTTTAACATTTATGTGAGCCTATCGACACACTTAACATGTTGAAATTGTTCCCGCAAGTGGGAGTGAAAACCTGTGGGTTGAAACGACTGGAGCACACCTGTGTCGGAAAAGGAAGTCAAACAATAGCCCTGTTTCTTGGGAACCTACATATAGTGAAGTGAGGAATTCCCATTAAAATTATCCGCACCAGCCATGTTCTTATATTTGAAAGTAATAAGATGTACGTAATAAAAATAAAAATCTATTATTTTTATTCAACTCAAATGGATAATTATGTGTTATGTGTCGTGTGCGACCTGTGTCCTGACGAGGATTTTGTCGTACAGAATGTTGCCATTTTGTACGTGTCGCTGCTCTCGTTTATGGCAGGATGGTAGGGACCATGGTTGAGATGCGCACGATATTTATTCGCCAGGTGCTTCAGTCTGGGGGGGGTTTAGCATCTAGACACACACAAACTTTATCGTCCAATAAAAAAAGAAAGCAGAGAGATCAAGAAAAAGAGAAAGAAAGAGGAAAGGAAAACCAACCACACACACTTGCTGGGGATTCAGATGGTCGAATCCCTTTCCCTCCCAACCTTTGACGACCACATTCCATACTTATATGGGTCGTCCCACCAACCAATAAGAACACCACACCATTTATGTTTAAGTTACCATTATAAAACTTTAATTATTATTTATAATCAATACTTTTACAGATACAGAGAATTTTAACCTATGTGGGTCATAATTTACAATTTTCCGATAATATAATTACTCTCTTCGAGGAACCGATCTGTAACATGAGTCGTTGTTTGTCCCATATGGGCTCTGTTCACTGATATATATATATAGATAAAAGCACAATTGGGGTCATTAATAGAACTATATTTAACATTCACCGGTATGTACCGTTTCTTACCGTGCTGCATTCCATCGATGATAGATCTATCTTCGCTGGTGCGGTGCTGAAAAGAGAACAAATATTTCCTACACCTAGGCGAGTATCACCTGGCCGCAGGCATGGTTTCACGAAACACTCTAAACCCGAAAAGCAAACATAATATATCTATATATATGCACGTGGAGCATGGACTCTTTTAGATGTACTCGTATATATCAAGCTCAAATTTACACTTTTATAGGTCGGTTGTCCCCTAAAATAATTTTTGGTAACCGAAGATTCAAGTTATAATGCAATTCATTTACATGACTTAATATAAAAGTAAGTACTCTTTAGGTAACTTAATATAAAGGTAAGTAATGTTTATTCAAAAGGTAGGTAAATTGTAAGTATCAAACAAAGTTTCAGGTTAAGTAATTTTAAAAGTAAGGAATTGTAAGTAAATTTAGAGGTAAGTTAATAAGTTATTTTAATGTAAGAATTTTGAATTAAGTAAAAGGTAACATGAGTATTTTTACTAAATTTAATTCGTAAGGGAAATATAATACGAGATAGGTAATTAATTCTAGGGTAGGTATTTGTATTTAGAATTTATCGGCAAGGTAATTAATTTTCAGGTAAGTAAAGGTAATGTTAATTCTATTAAATTTAAAGGTAAGTAAAATTAATTATAAGGTATCTTAAGTTAAAGGTAAGAAAAGTATTTTAATGTATATGTATAGCATGTCTTAAATATAGTATTATAAGCAAAACTCAATCGAGGGTACTTAAATTATTGTTGCACTCTGGAACTGCCTCTGCTACTGCTGCTGCTGGTTCGGTTGGTTGTGGAGGCGGCGTCCGTATGTGTACGAACATGACCAAATATGATATTATTAAATATATATTATGTATATATATATTTATAAGTACGTATAGATGTCTATCTTCTTATTTTCAGAACCAGGCAAGTGAAGTTTTAGTCGTAATTGTAGCTTAGTCACTAATTTATTAGACACTAGTTTTGAGTTTGTGGGTGTGTCTGTGGGCGGATTTCAAAAATTCGTAAACTTGATTATTTCGGGACCCTAGAGAGTATATGGTTAAAATTTCAGCTCTCTAGGTCCAGTTTAAAGGCCTAATTTTTGCCGACGGACGGACGGACGGACGGACGGACATGGCTAGATCGACATTACTATCGATGCTGATCATAAATATAGTAACTTTTAGGGGTCTACGGGCAATATTAAGGTATGTTACAAACTATGCGTCAAAATTAATATACCCCTAGAATAGGGTATAAAGATATGCTCAAGCGTATTCCTTGACGTCTCACAAGCCTTTGATAAGGTGTGGCACGACGGCTTAAAATTTAAATTACGACAAGTTCTTCCCGTATGCCTATATGATATTCTAGAATCATATCTCGGGAATAGACTCTTCCGTGTTAGAAATGGGAACGAATACTCGGAGCTTAAAGAAATTTCGGCCGGCGTACCGCAAGGTAGCGTCCTCGGGCCGCTTCTCTATCTCTTATATACACGCGATATACCAAGAGAAGATGAAACTACCCTTGCTACGTTCACCGACGACACCGTTATCCTTGCAGTAGGTAATACAATTGAAGAAACGACTGCAAAACTACAAATCGCACTGAATAAGGTGAATGAATGGACGAGGGACTGGCGGATCGCCCTCAACGAAACTAAATCTGTTCACGTGAATTTCACGTATAAGAAAACTAATGACTTGCCAATTTTCCTAAACATGTCCCGAATACCCTTTGCAAACGAGGCCAAATACCTGGGAATGACTCTCGACGCAAAGCTAAAATGGAGTTCGCACGTGAAAATGAAACGTAAAGAACTCGATATCAAATATAGAGAAATGTACTGGTTACTCGTAAAACATTCCCAGCTCAGTACCGAGAACAAACTGCTTTTATACAAGCAAGTGCTAAAGCCGGTGTGGACCTACGGTATACAACTTTGGGGTTGTACCAAGAAAACAAATGCCAATATTTTACAAACTTTTCAAAATAAAGTGCTTAGAGAAATTGTACAAGCACCATGGTATATTAGAAACGACGATATCCACAGGGATCTCGGAATTCCTACAATCGAAGCTGAAACTAGAAGCTTCGCGAGAAAGCATAGAAACCGACTAATCGGACATACCAACAATACAGTCCGACAAATCTTGGATGAGAGCAATTTATTGCGCCGACTACAAAGAACGAAACCGTTCGACTTGGCAAGATAAGATTAACCGCGCCTAAATTGCGGAACATGCAGGATCTTTCGTTGGAAAGTAACCTGTCAAAAGTTATTATTTCGTGATAGAAAAATTGCTTGATAAGTTATATCTTAGTTGCAGTATCCATCAATCTATCGAAGGGAGGTGTTTTTAGTCAGTAAAAATCTGACACTACTATGAGCACGCGCTTGCTATTCTCATAGTGTCTTTGGAAGATCTTCACCTACCCTCTTACAAAAAAAAAAAAAAAAAAATTCACAATTATATTTTATATTTCACATTCAACTTAATTCAACCAAAAAAACGTATTTATTATAAATGCTACTTTTAACAACTACATCGATATATAAGGGGTATACAAGCAAAATTAAGGTATGCTACAAACTATGAGTCAAAATTCTATTACCCCTAAAATAGGGAATAAATATAGCAACATTTGGTGTTGACTCCATTTGAAAGGTGACTTCATTTTGTTGTCTAAATCGAATAAGGCCAAACGGGAGTTGTTGAATGGCAAAATAACTAGGAAATGAATCTTCACTGTAGAAAATTGAACGAGCTTTAATGATAGGTGATCCGTTGGTATCACAACACAAGAATTACATAGTCCGCTAAACGCTTTTTAGCGCACAGCATGGACTTTTTTTTACGAGTACAAGTTGTTGGTTCGTTTTAACTGGACATTTGTCTTAGATTAGGTAAACATGCAAAAAGGGTTCGTTAAAAGAGAAAATATAATCTACAATAATACCCATAATTTGTATTAAGCAGATTTGCTTGAAACGATAATTTCTGCATAACTTGAATTGTTAATCCCACGGTTTCCATGTACAAAAACTTTAAATTATCAATAATTTTGCCACCGGTTCCAAAACGCCATGATAAAATGCTGCGCTTACAATAATTCGAGTAGTGATTTGCAGGAGGCCAGGACTAAAGACTTGTACTGGCTATTTACGTCAAATAAACAAATTTATTTTTAAGCGAACATCAATGAATAAATAAATGGAAGGACAATGCATCCTGATTGCAAATTGATTTACTCTCCCAGGAGCAGTCAGTAATATAAATAACTTGTGTATGTGAATAAAAGCAATAATATAAATATTGAAAACTTGAAATCGAAGGACAGGATATGTCCAGTGAATTTCAATCATTAAAAATGGTTTAAGATTACATCTCCACAATTCGATAAAGAACTTGGCATATCAACTCCACAGTCAATTATACGTATAATTAAATTTTATTTATATGAACGAAATTATGATGATGACGGCTACGGTTACAAATTATTATCTTTGAATTTTACTCGTAATTGATGTGCTCGCTGTGTATGAAGTTAATAGAAAGAGCTGCCAGTTGACCGGGGGCTTAATTTATTTGCTGTAATTTATCAGAAAAGTTAAATAGCTACAAATTTATTAATTCGAACGTTGAAACTGTATTCGATATGATTGGGTTTAGATTTTAAGTTTGTTAAATGTTGAAGAATTTGATTCCCATATTTTTTTTATATGAATTAAATATTATAAAATGTATGTAAAATATGAGCTTTTCCCAAATTCTGGGGCTCTCTTCAAACCTTTCAAGCCTGCATGTTTCTGACGAGCTGCTTGAATCTGGTATATACTCCCCGGGCTTGTAGAGAAGTGGAAGTGGTGTTATACGCAAGGCCGGCAAATATTCGCATGTTAGTCCAAAAGACCTCAGACCAATTAGTCTATCATCATTTGTCCGAAAAACACTGGATCTACTGATTGATATCTATCTGCGTACCAACGTAAATACTCAACTTCTGTCTGCGGCTCAACATGCGTGCTGCAAAGGTAAGTCGGTGGAAGCCGCACTTCCTCTTTGGAACGTACTATCGAATACTCCCTTCATCACAACGAGTACCTATGGTTGTTTTCCAAGATATAGAAGGCGCCTTTAACAACGTCAACACATCTGCAATCGCAAATCCACTGACAGAACTGAATGTAGTTAGCTCGCTTGGTAGTTGATCAATCTACTGCGCATAAGTCGGATTATCAACTCAAAACTTGACGAAACATCTGTCAACTACAAGGCAGCTCCCTTTCCGGCCTTCTCTGGAACTTGGTTGTGAATGGACTTCTGATATGCCTGGAATTTGAAGGCTGCCTATGCGGAAGAAGTTGCTATTGCCGTCTCTGGTAAACACCTCAATTCATTAAAGCAACTCCTGCAAAACGCTTCTAACACGCTAACGAGATGGGCTAATCGTTGTGAACTGGGTGTAAGCCTCCACAAAACCGAACTCGTCCTCTTTTCCAGGAACTACAAAATCCCACACATTGACAACCTCCAATGATACAAGCATAACTTTTTCCGACGAAGCTAAATTCTTGGGTTCAATCTTTGATAGGAATTTAAGCTGTAAACCCAATATGAAAAAAAGAGTCAAAAAAGCTACATAAACACTCTTGCAAACAAGTGTCGCTTACTACCCCGCATCACTTTTTTTTTATAATTTGCTTACGCTAAAGGGATTTTTTCTGTTGTTACAGTACCCTTATAGTGCGTAGTACAGCGTAAGCATTTGTGTTTAACAGCAAGCAGCATCTGGCACTATCGTATTTCATTGCATGCTTTTCGGTGCTAGTTACTATTAGAAAGAATAGAGAGATAGGAAAGAAGTGTTTGGGTGCAGTTGTAGGGTTTTTCTCCACGGGTGGTGTCTAAGATGCTTAGGGAGATTACGATATCATGTATTCGATATAAAGTAATGGACTTGGCCGGGATTCGAACGCACGACCTTCCATTCAGTAAGCGAATACACTACTACTGCACCTGTTGCCACCCCGCATCACTCATTGGCTATATGCAGCTTCGGTCGTAAGACCAATTCTTACATATGAGGTGATTGTCCGCTGCACTGCGAACTACTTTCTCCGCAGCACTATACATTCTGCTTCATCTAATACCACTCAACATATTTAGCAGGCGGCAAACAGCTGTCTGTTTCTCTGTCCGCTTAAAAGCTGCTTTGCACTGGGTTAACAAGAATATTGGCCACTCCATCATTCTAGACTCAATTCAGTCTGTACCAAGAAACGTAGACTACACCATACCCCAATTACAATTCGAAAAGAATTTCTAAATCACTATTCTTACCAGATCATTCTGGGAGCACTGTACATTAGCAGAACTATACACTTCCACAACGATGGATCAAACAAGTGATGGGGTAGGTGGAGTCATTTTCTCAGAAAGACTAAATATTAGTCTCTCTTTCCGTTTTCCTAATCGTTGTAACGTGTTCCAGGCGGAAATTATGACAATCAAAGAAGCCTTGTAGTGGGTAAATAGAAATGTGATATCAACTAAGGACATCCGTTTCTTCTCAGATAGTCAAACAGTGATAAAGTCCCTGGACTCAGTATCTTCGAACTCCATCGGAGCCCTAGACTGCCGATCATCTCTGAGGTAGATCGCGGAGCAGTTCAACATTCAACTCTGTTGGGTGCTGAGGCATAGAAATATTTCAGGCTGGCAAAAACATCAACCTAACCTTACATAACCTGACGGTTACCACCAACTGCAAAGCCTGTGGAGAAAGCGAAGACACTGCGGAAAATTGTCTTTGTGATTATCCTGCTTTTGCTCGTATCAGGTGGCTGTGGTGTAAACCTAAGCTTGCCATCATTAAAAGTAGTAGTCCCGCTGGCAGTACAATGGACCAGTATTGAGTCTGAGTGCTCCTGTGTAGAAAGTCTAGAGTGAAAAAAAAAAATACACTTTTGCTAAATATTCTATATGTTACCGAATTTCTGTCTCGTTTTTACCCGTATTAAGAAATGATTCGGTTTTCCTTTCAATTCTATAAATAGCATCTACGAATATTCGAATGTAATGTGACGTTGAGTTGAGTAAAATGTATCATCTCTTTGTCCCTTTTTCTGATATGCTGTGTTACATGTATGTAAACCTAAATAAGTTATTTTGGTATTTTGTCTTCTTGCTGTAATGTTTTGTTTTATTTTTGCTGTTTATTTGTTGATACTCTATTTGTACTTATACTCTGCAGCTGCATGCCTGCGTACCTACGAGCATGCATAACCAAACCAAAATAGAATCAGGAGGATTTAAAAAGCACATGCAATTAACTGTTACTCAATTCGACTACATTCTAATTCATAGGTAATATGAAAGCCATATAAGTAGCTAGTACAGCATGATTACTTTGAATAATCAATTGCCAAAGAATATGCCGACCTTGAGAGTTATCAAAAAGTCAGTACCTGCCTCCCACAGTTGAACACACATAAAATCCGCGCCGCTCACTCTATATGTCACCCAATTGTTGCCTCAATGAAACAAAAGAACCACACACTCACAAACTGCCAGGCTTATAAACAATTCAAAGGGTTCACGATTATTAATCCGAAATTATTCATGAAGAAAACGTGAAAGCACTTCTATGAATGAATACTTCGTAAATATAACCCATTTCGACTGTGTGTTCCTTCCTTTGCTTGCTCGGCACTCCCCAGCAACCATTCCAAACCATCCCCTCATATATCGCAGGCATCATCATCGTCATTGTCCTTGCAAATGGGTGCAAATGAAATTGCCTACAAAGACCCTGATACCACCAATGCAATCGTTCCTTCTTTGTGTCGTCTTTTGCAAGTTGAGGGGGAAATCTTTGAGTTTTTCGCTCTTCTCTTTTCAAGGATAACTTCACTTCAGTTCCTTTAATCATAATAGACCAACCAACAGCCGCCAATTTATATAGATCCAAAAATGAGGTATTTCATGCGCCCCGCAGAGATTTAAAAAAAGGTCGTTTTGCCAAAAGATATGAACTTTGATTGGTATAGTCGCTCTTACTTAAGCACAATATCTTGCAGTACAAATGAATAAGACGAGCAAAGCAGGCGAATGATAATAAATTACCACTTGACCGATGCTTTAATGATCTATTGGGGAGGATTACTTGCCAAAAGTGTTTTCGAACAGTTCAAGTGCATTACTTTGCGAGAAGTCCGTTGAGAAAAAATCTAAAGTCGATTGCCTGGCCGGAGTTGGAAGGTGATTTCATAAAACAATCCACACACTGTGTGTAAGAAATGAAATTTTGCTAAACTTTTCTGCACAAAGTATCTAGCTATTGAGAACGAATAAATTCGGTTCGGAGTTTATGAATCGAGAAATAGAATATAGAACACGGTTCAAGCGTTCAAGGGTAACTGATAAGGTTGTTGGGAACGGTTGCATAGTTCAACGAAACGGAGATACAAATTTCACTTGAATGACTTTTGTTGTGGCTTTCTAAGTGAAAAGTTTCTTGTTGGCGAGTGGATTGGGAAAACAAAGGGTTATTTTGTTATCAAAAAGTTTTGTCTTGAAAAAAAGAAGATTGCTGCATGTTGAACTTGTTGAAGTAAATCAAATTTTCGGAGTTTTTTTTGTTGTTTGTGGGACGTTAATTCCTGTCTGTGGATTTTGCTGTGTGAAATAAAAAGAAATGTTCCAAGTCTTATATCTGAAAATATCCCTACCAGACTTCCATTTGGTTCCTATCAAAATGGGCTAAGTTTTTTCCTGTGTTTTCGCAAATGACAGCGACCTTTCTTCTGCTCCCTTAAGAAATTGTTAATACAGTACACTGGCGATAGCGTGAACTAATAAAAACCAGGTCTGTTCAGACGCCAATGTTAAGGCATTCTATGGAGTACCGGCACTAGTTGTCAAACATTTATTTGATTGTGTTCCAAATGTAAAAAAAACTCTTCTGGAGGGTTAATATACGGTGCCGGGAAATAACTTCACGGGCAATAACTTCACATGGGCAATAACTTCACCAAGAGTGGGAAATAACTTCACTTATTTTTGTGAAGTTATTGCCCACAATAGGTGAGCAATATCTGCACTTTTTTCTGAGAAATAATTTCTCTTGACATTTTATGATAATTCAAGAACCGTAGCTACCTCGCACCTACTCCAAATCAAACAGTGACCCGAAGCAGGTGGTTGCAGGGGGCAACATGCCCCCACATAGGCATTGCACTGTTTCGGAATCTACTTGCGATTTCGCAACTAATCCCATTAACAGTGCAATGCATATATGCAACTGCACTGCTTATGGTCACTGTTTGATTTGGAGTAGGTGGAAGGGTAAATTGTTGAAAACAGTACCAATATAAAGTAAAATAACGCCAAATTGACCTTATTGCGTATGGCCTTATTGCACGGCACCGATATAAATTGGTAAAAATAAATTGTTGTGTTTTGTTATAAATGAAATTATACAAAAACCTCATAAATAACTCCATTTTACTCTTGCTCTTCAGTTATAATAGACAAATTCTCAACTTCACAAAATTTACGGTGGATTAATTCTTCAGTGGGCAATAACACTCGAGGTGAAGTTTTTGCCCGTGAGATCGTATAGCAACAGTCGCTCCAAGATCCAAGTAATTTTTTTATTAAAAATCAATAGTTTTTTTTCACTCTGATTTCCTTCCTTTTTTGTTCCAGTTAAAAAAAAACAAGACCTCATTACAATGCACAGTTTAATTTCCCACATCAATTGCTCAAATATTTCAACCTTCAACACCCTAACCCTAATTAAATCCGGTTAAAGTGCCTATAGCAAAGGCAACACAACATACGATATCTACTCAACTGACCGACAACAAAAATAAAAACTATCAATTAGTGCCTCAGCTCCAGCCGCCAGCTCACAGTTTCCAATATTCCGGTCCAAATACACAGCCACTCACAGTGTTGCCGGAGAGAAATATTATAAGGTAGTACTGCAGCCAAAAATGGGGAGTATTTTGAAAAAATAGTAGTACAAACAATTTTTAGTCTTCAAAAAAAAGTGTGTACACAATTATTTTTGGAACTTTTTTTAAAAATGCTTCATTGATTTCCATTCAATGTATTTACCTAAAAATCTGTTCCGTTTTTTATCTTTTATGAGAAACAGTTGGGAATAAGTTCGTTCTGCTGCTTTGCTGCCGTGCGGAATACTGAACAAAGCACTTTCAAAATCCCTTGTCAGATGGAAAAGTGACAAATATCTCTGACAAGAACTCTGATATTTTTAAAAAGCTTGTGGTAGGTGCATCAACTTCATTATCATCAGAAATCTCAACAGCGTCGGCTCTTTCGGCAGGGGATTCAGGAACCGAATTTGCAGGAACAGCAGCAGACTCATTTGGTTTTTACCAGCAACAGAAGACACATTGACATTGGCTGGTGAACCTTTTTTTGCCTTTACCGATTTTGATTTGGTCGGTGTATCAACTTCAACAGCAAATACTTTTCCAGCATTTGAAAACTCAATCGTTGGCTCTTGTAGCAGGTGATTTTGGTGCTAAATTTTTCGGAACAGCAGCAGACTCATTTGTCTTGGAACATCCAGCAACAAAAGACACATTTACAGCTTTTTCGCCTGTACCTCCTCAAAAGATTACAATTTACTAAATATGTATAATACAAGTTTACTTTGAATTATTCTAACAATAATTTCAATATTTCAAGTAATAATTTAACAATCGTTTTCGTTTTATTGAACTATACATAAAAATTCACGGAGTTCCAACAAAAAAATGACAACAAAATACAATCTCAGGTAACAATGAAATAAATACCGAACTGACAGATGAAAATTGCATGAAAGATGAAACCAACGAAACACAAAAATGAACAAGAAAGAGGGAAATTCCCTTTTTGACTACAATTTGGAAGATAGAAGTGCTGCCAAATTTGCATTAAATTTTAAGTGAATTAAATTATTTAGGTTGACTAAACACACTTAGCTGCCAGTGTAAGATATTTCAGGTCTTAAAAAAAGAAGTACGAGTGTGAAAGGAGGAGAACGGTAGTACGGAGGTGTTGAAAGTAGTACAATACTCCTATGGGAGTACTTTCGGCAACACTGGCCACACATCCCAGTCACATATACCGATATCCTTACTAAACACACATCGATTGTACACAGCTGGAATACTAATACTTCGAAAGCATGAAGCACTAGACCAGGCTGGGTAAAGGCCTTTGCCTTCCCATTCACTTTGAGAGAATAAATTCGATATCTCGTGCACACCGCATCACATTGGTATTCTTGCATAATGGAAGCTTAAAGTACATAGAATAGGAAGCATCCACTTGCACAAGATCAAGGCCTTTTCATTACCCTTAATAAACAATATCATTTGGGGAAAATGAAGATATTAAAAAAAAGAAATGATAGGTAGCTTCGTATCTTAGAACGGATAAAGTAGTGGCGATTCCTGTGTGCTGAACAGTTGAATAAAAATGAACAGCATTGGGTATTGTTCTACTATTGGAATTTTTGCTTAGATTGTTTTTAGTTTCTGTTCAATGACGTTTAGCTGTTTGATGTTGGTGAAACATTGGCGACGTTATTGTAAATTCTCCGAAAGTGAAAATCGTAATTTTCAATAAATTTTAATAATTGAATGTCACAATAAGGGTATCCATGTAATGTCGTGAAAAGGTTGTTAATGTGAAAAATTGACGAAGTGGTAATTGATCAAAGGTCATACAAATTTTGACAGCCTTACGCAGTTTACGACGTTTTCGACGGATATACGACGTTAGATGAATACAAATGAATATTTATCACTTGATTTAGGACACAAAACGCTGCAGCGCAAAACAAGGGGAGCGAGTGAAGAGTATTGAGAGAAGGGAGGAGAAAAGGATCCTGCGTAGAAAGAAAAGGGCCTACGCAGTCTCCCAGCTCAAGGAAATCGAAGAGTCTCGCGATCGAAACAACATCCGGAGATTTTACAAGAAAGCGATGCAGCTGTCTGCTGGCTTTAAGACCGGAATGCAGGCTCTTCAAAACAGCGACGGAAACATAGTCACCGAAGGGCAGGGAATAGTAGATGTATTTATTTATAAGAAGAGAACCCACGTTCCGTCAATGAAGAACAGATTTCACTACCCAGTCTCCAGTATAGAAGAGGTTGCCTCAGCTATAAGAAAGCTAAAGAACAATAAGGCCGCCGGCTCTGATGGTCTACCAGCGGAGCTATTCAAATATAGAGATTATGTTTTGGTAGGGCGCATGCACCAAATCATCAACCAAGTATAGGTGGAAGAAAGCATTCCCGACGACTGGACTATCAGCTATCTTCAAAAAGGCGATTCTATGTTTTGCAAGAACTATCGAGGCATATCCCTGCTTTATGTCGCATATAAGATCCTATCCAACGTACTGTGTGAACTTCCGAAGCCGTTCTGCAACACACTAATCGCACGTACCAGTGTGGCTTCCTGCCTGGCGGATAGATCAAATCTCAGGCAAATCCTGGAAAAGACCAATGAATTTCAAATCGAGACCCACCATCTTTTCATTGACTTTAAAGCCGCATATGATAGCATTCATCATCAGGAGCTCTACGTGGCGATGGCCGAATTCGGGATAATGACAAAACTCATACAGTTGTGTCGCATAACACTTGAAAACACGCGGTGTAATGTGCAATTTGGAAGCAGCTCTTCCGAATTATTCCAAACTTGTACCGGATTTTGGCAAGGAGATGCGCTACCATGTGACTTCTTCAATCTTGTTCTGGAGAAAATAGTGCGAAGGGCAGGTGTCAACACGCAAGGCACTATCTTCAAAAACATCCGTCCAGCTATTGGGGTATGCGGACGATATCGACATCACCGGCCGTTCCCAGAGTGCCGTGTTAGAGGCTTTCACGGCGATTGAAGAAGAGGCGAAATTGGTTGGTCTTGAAGTAAATGACGACAAGACCAAGTACATGTTATCAACAAACAAACAAACATCTGTCGACCTGTACTGTGCAGACATTTTTTCCCATTATTTAGATTTGACCATTACCAACTTATGCCTATACCTGCGACTTTCATATTGCATACTTTCTGGCCCAAATTATTAACATTGATCATTTATTTTTTTTCTCACCTATGCTGCCTCTGAATTCGATTTGAATTTAATTCTGCAGCTTTGTGTGAGTACTCAGAATTTGATAATGGCACCCATCATACTAGCAGAATTGAAATACCAGCTCGACGCTCTGCAAACCCAAGTGCAGGATGAAATGAATTTAATTTGCCACACAATGGTATAGAAAGAAAAACAAGAACAAATATAATTGGCAAAACAATTCTTGGCTGATCAGAGAGTGTCTGCAAAAGCTCCTACGCACGCCCTCTCACATATAGTACATCCCAAGAGGAAATCTCTGCATGAGCATAAAGGAAGGCTGTGGAGACCTCTAAAACTCTACACCCCGGAGTGTGAGTATGAAAAAAAAACGAGAGCGGCAAAGTTACACCTCCACACCATGAAAGTGGCCACGACCTTCGTAAGATTCAAGTGTGCAAGTACCAAGAACAGCCTGGGTGCAGTATGGAGGGCTGAGGGGAAAACTGAATTATGGATCGGTAGGATTAGGGGATTAGCGTAGCGAGTACACAAATATAGGCCATGCGGGATTAATTCGGTACATTGTTATACCCTATTCTAAAAGTATATTAATTTTGACGCATAGTTTGTAACATACCTTAATATAGCCCGTAGACCCCTAAAAGTTACTAAATTTATGATTAGCATCGATAGTAATTTCGATCTAGCCATGTCCGTCCGTCCGTCCGTCTGTCGGCAAAAATTAGGCCTTTAAACTGGGCCTAGAGAGCTGAAATTTAACCATATACCTACACTCTAGGGTCCCGAAATAATCAAGTTTACGAATTTTTGAAATCCGCCCACAGACACGCCCACAAACTCAAAAAAAAACAAAATTTTCGAAAAAATCTAATTTTGAGCTAGAAAGCTGACATTTTTTATATATGATCTATGACTCCTAAAACTGCTCGGGAGATAAAATTTTCAAAATCCGCGTGTCCACAATTAAATACGTAAAACAATTTTATTGCAAAACCAAAATTTGAGCTAGGGAGCTGAAATTTATAATATATACTCTCTAGGAGCCCTTTAAGCTCATGTGTAAATATTTTCAAAATCCGCCTACTGACACGCCCACAATTTAAAATCAACTTTTTTTGAAAATCCAAAGTTTGAGCTAGGAAACTGAAATTTTTAATATATACTCGCGGCCCTTTATGCTCATGTGTTAATTTTTTTTAAATCCGCCTATTAACACGCCCACAGTTAGATAAAACAATTTTATTGAAAAACCAAAGTTTGCGCTCCCTAGCTTTTTTACAAAAGCTTCGTTTTTTTTCGATAAAATCCTTTAAATGTTATAACAAAATATGTAGAGCGTTCTTAACAACTCAACCATACTTAGACTTTTGTCAGCCCCACTTATGAGGGATAGGAATAAGAATAGAGTATCCAACAGTTCGCCCAAGCGGACTGTAGCCCGTCCCTATGTTTTATGAACTAATTATGTTCGCAAACAATTTTTGCTCGAAAACAACTTTTGTTCATAAACAGGGTCCCGATAGGTCCGGCCGAGGCGAGGACTATATAAAGAGTGTTGCGCGTCGGTCAAAGATGATGTCGGAATTTACAAGTGGCCGAGGATGTTGAAAGAGGAAGTTTGGTGAAATAGTTTTAATTGGCAATTGCCGAATAGTTTTAAGATTGAAATAGTTTTAATTGGAAAGAGCCGTATAAATGTAAGATCTAAATAGTGACCAGAGAAAAATAAATAGTGACTAAATTATCTATAACTAGTGCCTAGAACCAAATTAACTCTAAGTAATAAATAAGAATAAAATAAAAATAAACTTAGAATAAATTGTGACTAGAATTGATAACAGATATAAGTAAATCTAGTGCCTACCAACGACTAGATGGGGGACCGTTTGAGAACAACCGCGTGTCGTTGGCCAGTCCCATCTACAGAGTTGAGGTAGATAATAGACATACGTGGTATCACAATGGACCTAAATTGGTCTAAGTGTGTCGGCTTCTGCCGACAGCCACCTTAACCTAACCTAACCTAAATCTTGTGCCTGGAAAAAAAATGTATAATTATAATTAAAAATAGTGAACAAACATAAACAATAAGTGAAACAAAAGTTGGTGCCAAAAGATGTCCTTCCTGCAAATGTACCTCTATTGTAGAAGAAGGACGCCAGCATACGTGTACCACCTGAACCAGAGGCGCAGCAGTACCCAGGGAGGCAACCATAACTTAAGTACCCTAGATAAAGTTTTATTTTGTAGTATTATATTTTAACCATGCTGGTTCCTTTTCAGAATTAGTGCCATTTAAATATAACTACCTTTAATTTTAGACAAATACCAATAACCTATACTTTTAGTAACATTATGAATTACCTTTAAAATTAATATACCTTAAAATACCTTTACTTACCTTTAAAATTGAAATATGTACTTTAAAATAACTTACGGTTAAATTCTATATCTAAATACGTAAAAATATCTTACTTTTAGATTCTAAATACAATTACTTACCTAACAATTGAATTTATCTAAAGTATTTGCGTTAGCTTACTATCAATTTAATAAGTGCTTATTTAACCTTCATGCTACCTGTAAGATCTACTACTTCTTAAATACAACAAAAACACACACAATTATTCTCCTTGTATCAATTTACAAGAAATATATATATATATGCACCCCAAAATCCTAACGGATTGAAGGGCGATCCTCCGAGTAGTACGGCCATAATAAGAACGATCTGTTATCTCTGATCTGATATAGGAACAAAATTTCGCCATTAGTTCTCGTTTCAGATCAACCCCACCCAAAGATAGATCTATCGTCGTTGGAGTTGGTAACAGCAGTAGGCGATTTTAGCTACGGGTAAAGTACCATATCTAGGGTATATATATATATTAAACCATTGATATAAATCCCCTTGATGAAATAAAGAGTAAAATGAATCAAAAAGGATCAGCTATATTAAGCTAATGGAAGTTTTGCATATGATCCACATAAGGGAAAATATTTCTATAACTTGTAAAAATACTAATTATGAGTAGTAATTAAAAATTTTGTAATGGTAACTTAAACAAAAATGGTTTAGTGTTCTTATTGGTTGGTGGGAGGACCCATATAAGTATGGAATGTGGTCGTTAAAGGTTGGGAAGGCAAGGGATTCATCCATCTCAAACCCTATAAAAAAGAAAACGACAAATAAATTACTTTCTGTTGAAATATTAAATAAAATGTTTTAAAAGGTTTTCATTGGAAAAAACAATAAATTTATATGCATTTATAAGGCATGTAAAGCTTAATATGTACTTCATTTTAAGAAATTTACTCTTAAACTACGTTTTCATTCAGGCAAATGAACTGAAATTCGATTTAGATTAACCTCATTTCGAAAAGACGTAAAATGTACAAAATTCGCTGGAAATTACGCTGCAAATGAGTTGAAACAAAACCATGCATTCCAAAATTGAAAACAATAGGGCACTTTGCGAAGATATCTCTTTCTGAAGTGCCGAATCTCTTTCACAAATTAATTGGATGATGTAATTTCAGTAATTTGCAGAAATTGTACATTGTACGCAATGTAATCATTATGATTGTAAGTAAATTGTATATTTAAGTGAAAACAAAAACTGAGGGACAGTAAAAACTATCAAATCATAGGTATACCAAAAACCAAAGGGATTTGTGCAGATTTTGATGCAGCAATTTACAGCCATTTTCACTCTTATTTTTGTATAATTTTCGTATTAATTAATTGTTTTTTTTCATTGTTATTTAGTAGTATAAAATGAATGTATAGAAAATTGTTCAACTTAATTTGTTTCCAAACAAGAATATTTGTTTGCCATAACGACGCGATTCTCACGGTTTCACTTTTATCTTTTTTACACAATTCTATTAGGTATGTTATTAACTTTTTAGTATTCAAAAGTAGTGTTTCGATACTCCTTGTTAATACTGGATTTTTTTTGGTATAACTAGCTTCATTATAAACTTTCTACGAAATATTCCCAATTTTAAAGTATAATTTGCAAAAAACACAAAAATATTAAGTTGCAAGTTAGCGACAAGCCCTGCACTTCGAAAAGGTGTAGATCTGCCGAAAACTCACCCAGGGATCAGCAGCCAAAGAAACAAAGATCCCATCCAGGGCCTCAAAAACGCCCGGAGGCGACCGCGGCCAAACAAGATCCCAAACAAACATGTTCGCTGAGGCAAGTTGGATCAATTACCTCTCCTAAAAACATACCTTGCGAAGGCTCCAATAGAGGACCTAGCAAGGATAAACCTAGGAGCAGGAATCCACATAAAACCCCGGCTAGTCATACAACGGAGCAACCATCAGCATCAGGATTGTCCTATAAGAGTGCACTAACCTAATGCAAGGTTGCCATTATGCATGAAATGCATCCAGAAGAATCCCTCTCAATGCAGCAAATAAGACAGGTCAAACAATGCCTACTTACTGAGGTGGACAAAGCCGACAACAATTGTCCCCTTAAATTTTTTGCCTTCACACCGCGGGATTGATGGCTATCCATCACCTGCCATGACTCAGAGACAAAGCAGTGGCTCATGTCAATGGCAGAGAAAATCAAGCCATGGCCAGAAGCCAAACTCCGTGTAATTCAGGGAAGCGAGAACCCCAAATCTTACACATGCATACTATTCCTCCCGGACGACGAGAAAATGCCCAAGGAAGTAAACCCACTTTTGATAAAGACTCTCATGTATGGTACACAGATGGATCAAAAACAAAAGAAGGAGTTGGAGCAGGAGTATACGGCCCCTGCACCCAAACGTGCCTATACGCTAGTATGGACACTAGCAGCACCGTATTCCAGGCGGAAATCTACGCGATAGAGCTATGCATTCGGGAGAATCTAAACAGGCTTGTTAAAAATAAAAACATCTACATTCTCTCCGACAGCAGAGCGGCCCTACTCGCGATTAACGCCTTTGAAATTACATCAAAACTAGTCTGGGATTGTCTCCAACTCCTACAACTACTGGGCACCACAAATAAAGTTCAATTAATCGGCTAGTCACAGGCTTCCTCACAGGGCATTGCCGTGTTAATAAACACCTGATGACTATGGGCATAACACAGGGCAATACCTGCAGATTATGCAACGAAGACGTTGAAACAGCAGAACACATATTATGTGAATGCAACTGCTTAATCAATACGCGTCATCGCTATCTAGGTAAATTCTACCTTGAAGCAGCAGACATAGCTGCCAGCTCTCCTAAAGAACTAGCCGCCTTCCTAAAAAATTGCGGCATTACGGACGAGCTCTAAATGGAGGATATCACAATAGGCCCACAAGCGGCCGCAGTGATCTGGCTACAGTATACCACCTCCCTCTAATAATCTAAGTTGCATTTCAATTACAGCTTCATAGCGAATATTCGTTGCATATCTACATAATTTGCAGATCTCTATTTAATTTATCATCAAACATTGTTCCTGACGGTTAGATTTTGAATGCGCATATTGCAGTCTTCCTTGTTTGCCTTCGACGTTTTTTTGAAATATGGATAAGTAAGTTGCTTTATGATTTTTATTTATTCGTAGAATGCAAGTTATACCGAAACTATTTTTTTTGTCAAACATTTTTAATACGAAAACCAAATGAATCTGCGCGGACAGAAACACTACCGCCAGCCGCTACAATCCAAACGACCATAGAAGATCCGAAACCATACCAACCCGCTATACCAATTTACCGATTTGATTGTAGTGACTTAACTAGTGAGTACAACGGCAACACCGTCAACGGCAAAATTGTGGAGAGTTGGGTTTTGCACATGAGACCATAGGACAACACTAAAAGGAAAAGAAGGAGGAGAAATTCATCTGGCAGTAGCGGAGTTTTTTATATACGAGTCATGCGAGAAGTCAACGGAAAAATCGTACCAGCTTAAAACAGAAGAATCGCATCAGAGCAAGGCAACAAACAAAACGAAGAATTTTTTAAGCATTCGTCACTTCAGTATCCCACTCCCACGCAAACAGTCGATTTTCCTTGGATTTTACTAAAATATACGTTGGTGAAATTTTGGCATTTTTAATTTTTATTTTCGTTCGTTTTTATTGGTAGGATAACCCTACATGATCATACAATTAATTACGCCGATGTTTTTCTTTTTTTTTCATTTGACAGTGTCGGAATGGCTATTCTAGGAGTTGTTGGCTCCTTTGCCGAGCACTGTGCTGCCCGAAAATCAAATTGCCTCACCCAATTTTAAAGTTTATTTTGCAAAAAACAAAAATATTAAGTTGCATTTTAAGCTTTGCTAAATAATATTTGCATTCAATTACAGCTTCATAGCGAATATTCGTTGCATATCTACATAATTTTCAGATTTCTATTTAATTTATCGTCAAACATTGTTCATGACGGTTAGATTTCAAATGCGCATATTGCAGTCTTGGCTTCGACGATTTTTCTTTTAATATGGATAAGTAAGTTGCTTAACGATTTTTATTTATTCGTAGAACGTAAGTTATACCGAAACAAATTTGTTTGTTAAACATTTTAATAAGAAAACCAAATGAAAGAAAGAAACACTATCACCAGCTACTACAATCAAAATGACCAAAGAAGATCCAAACCAACACCTTCATCTACATCCGCATTAAAAGAAAAATAAGATCATCTTCCCGCAGATAAAATTTAGACTGCATTTTTAAGTGAGGTGACGACTGAATTTATTGGGAAACCGTATAAATCCATATAGGTACTAATATTATAAATGCGAAAGTAACTCTGTCTGTCTGTTTGTCTGTCTCGACTTAACACCAAAACTACTGTACCGAATTAAATGAAATTTGGTACACAGATATTCTTGAGCCTGAGAATGGACATAGGCTACTTTTTACCGCGTGAAAATGCTTCATCCGCTGTCTAGAAGCGGAGATCTAAGCTGATATCTAAGAAAAGGTGTAACTCTCGAATGCTTTCTAGCTCCTAGCTTTGGAATGACTCATCCAAATGAAATAGGATTTCTTTAATATAAAGTTCAATTATGTACAAAGATTTTAAGATATAAATCATCTTTGTAGGTTATGCTGAAGTTGAACAATAAGCATTAAACTATAAATTTTATACAATTCAAAAAAGTAAAATGTTCGATTGAATTAAGATCGTTGGATTTTCCCAGCGTTCAGCGGAGGAAAATTTGTGTGTGTGTGCGGCACAAATCTGTTTCTCTACCTGTACCTTTTGTGCAATGTGCTTTTCCTTTCATTTTTTTATGCACCTTTTGCATTTGTGTTGTTTTTTTATGGCGCATGGCCATGGCATTGAGAAATATAGGGTATGAAATGTAAATGAGATTGAGAGGGAGTCACACTGAGAGTATATCCATATAATGAGAAGGGATACTCTCGACGTTTTCTTTATCAGTTCTTATCAGCAAGTATTTTGTTTTAAATTTG
The DNA here is from genome assembly GCA_949715645.1 of Portevinia maculata. Lineage (NCBI taxonomy): Eukaryota > Metazoa > Arthropoda > Insecta > Diptera > Syrphidae > Portevinia > Portevinia maculata. The sequence goes on from OX454525.1 coordinate 193,133,540, forward strand.
AGAAGTGGCAGACTGGCGAAGCAAGGCGAGCACGGGACAGCTGTTTATGATATTTGATAGATACTTTTCAACTCTTCTTTTACGGAAACGGCTTTCCAAAATCTTCAAATGGGCTCCTCTTTGAAATTGAAAAACGTAAGCACTGGGTGTGAATTGATAGGACTTTCGCTTTGGTTTCCTAAATGCCTCAAAAAGACAAAGTTGCAAGTTGTCAAACAAATGCGCAAACTGAATGAAAATGCTTTTTCAGTGAATTTTCAAACTAGCTCACTTCGAATCTAATGAAAAAAAGTTTAACAAATGGCCGTTATATTTTTAAATCTTACGGCCTGTATTTTTAATTACATTAAAACAAAATATTTTGTTGCTCTGTTTCTCCAAAACCGGTTATTTGGAGCGTTTAAACCGCATCCGTCAGCGTTAACGCAATTAACGGAAAGTACCATCCCATAGAATCCGTCTCCAACTTTGTCAGCCGAAAACACATTGCATTTCAAATGCCTTTTGCCTTACCTATAATTACATAAATACCACTGAATGCTCCAACTACTATAAGTGAAGTACAAATGTTTATTTATCACCTAACTCTCTAACCGAATTGTAAAAAGAAAAACATCCCTACAATTTTAAGCCATTTGAAAGCAATCATCGGTCGAGCTGCAGTCTCGCTGTGGTAAACTGAACTGTCTGTCAAACGGCAATGGCAGGAAGTTCAGAAGTTGTTTCCCTGTTTTATAATGTCTCGGCCAATGTATGTGCCTCTATTAATGTTGTAATACGTGAACTTCATTTCTAGAATGTGTAGGAGTGCATACGTCGATGTTTGAAGGAGTGCATACGTCGACGGACAGAAAAGTAGAAAGTAAACCTACTTTATCCATCGAAGCTCACGAATTCGTTTGGTATGGACTACCTTAACAGGGAATGCATGTACTCTATATTGCTCTCCGTTGAAAACGACTCATCGACGGATCAACGGATTGTATGAGTTGGTCTCTTGAGCCCCGGCACATTTTCCAAATGGGCTGGCCGAAGTTGATGTTCCCAATTATCCGTCAGTTCAAGAGTGTCACTTCACTCTTCAATAAGGATCTGTTCCTTAGAACGCGGATTCTGAGCTAACCCTAGCTAGCTAACCCGCGGACTCGTTGCCTGTAATATCCCGGTGAACAGGCACCCATCCAAGTTCGACCATTTTGTATCTGGCTAGGGATTGCAACGCATCGTAGGAGCACATAACTTTCATTGAATTTATTGGTTGGCGCAAATGTTAATGGCGTGGATTTCTGCCCGGAACAAAGTGGGACACATTGGCATAGGCAGATTCCATTATTGATCCGTCGGTGATCTAGACCAGACTTCTAGGGTCAGTGCCAGAACACCGCTGGCCCAGTAAGCGTTGTTCAATATTTCAACCTCAAATAGTCTTCCTCATATATCCTCCTTCACTATAATACTCCCTCAACGTAGTGTCCGGGATGGAACAAAACATGTTCAGTTTTCGTAATCGAGTCCAGCATTTTCAGATGTCAGACTAGGTCATCTTGTTGTTTTCTGGATTGATGAGGTCATCAAGATTGTCTTCGTTCATACAGCTTCTGCATAAATCATCGGAATACACGCCAAGTCTTGTTCCATATGCAATCTGTCTGCAGAGATCAAACACTTAGATCGTTTCAGACCCAGCTTTGGCAAAATCTGGGTTGTCGATTGATAAGTTGCCTAAGGAACACTTTTCACGTAAAATGTGGTCAGTAAGTCAGAACGGCCCCGGCACGGCATCCAAAACAGGTGAACATTGAACTGCTCGGGCATCTCCTTAAGAGATGATCGGCAGTATAGGGCTACTATGGAAATTATAGAGAATGATTCTGGGGATTTTAGCGCAACTTTACTATCCGAGAACATGTAGATGTCACGATGAGAATATCACGTTTATCTTCAGGTACAATAGGGCTCTTCGTATAACTTTCGCCTCTGAACCAAAGCTATAGCAAAGCCGAAATTCGTCTTCGGCCTGAAAACTTACATTCGGCTGGACTCTGACTGATATGCAACTATGATCTTTTCGAAAACTAGATTTTTTGGATGGCAACGCTCGGTTAAGTTCATTGCAATCAATTCCATCGACACGTCTATAATAAAAAAAATAATACCACAAATTGGTTGAACTAAACACATTACATTCAAGTTACCTTGACCCTCTTAGGAACATGGAATCTTGTCCCAACCTTCAATTTTCATTGGATGGGTTAATACATTTTAAAACTTTTCAAATAAAAGTTTTTTTATCTCTTATCAAAGAAGGGAATTAAATAATATTATTTGTTCATTGCTCTATGTCAGTCAACAAATTTTTCAAAAAACGTAGATCTTGTGGTAAACAAGTTGTTTTCCCTTCAATTTGGTTTTATTAATTTAACATGAATTTGTTTACTACATATATGTACATGTTTGAACACTTTGTGAGACAAAAGATTAAATCTTGTTTATTGTGATTTACAAATACAGTGCTCAAACCTTATCCGAATCTGTATGAAAGCATTTCTTGGAAATAAGTCTAGCGCGGAGGCTTTATTACCATTGCATCCATAAATGGTGAAAATATTGCAGTAGCCTTAGTTGAGCGACGGTGCTAAGCAAAAACAATAAAATCATCGAGTATTGCTTAACAAAAAACTCATTTTTGCACTGAAAACCAAGAAGACTTAAGTACTATTTCGTTCAACAACCGAACACGGGTATGCACTTCATTATACCCTATTGTAAGGGTGCCAATATTCATTTTGACTCATAGTTTCTAACATACCTTAATATTGCCCGTAGACACCTAAAAGTTACTGTATTCGTGATCAGCATGGATTCGTCTGTCCGTCGGCAAAAATTAGGCCTTAAAACTCGAGCGAGAAAGCTAAAATTTGGAACAAATATTATATACCCTCTGGCGGCCCGAAATAATCAAGTGTGAGCATTTTCAAAACCCGCTTACAATATCAAAATAGCAAGTTTATCAAAATATCGACATTTAAGCTAACAATTCATTCAAACAAGTTTTTTGTCATGCCAACTTTTTAGGGTGTTTTTTTTTTAAATGTTTGTTGATTAGAAAAAATATTTCAAAAAACGTACAAAACAGTACTCTATACCAAAATATGCCACGCCCACTTGTTGGGGCGTAGGAATAGGATATCCAACAGTTCGCCCAACCGGACTGTAGCTTTTCCCTATATTTATACCGACCCTATTCTAAGGGTATATTAATTTTGACGCATAGTTTGTAACATACCTTAATATTGCCAGTAGACCCCTAAAAGTTACTATATTTATGATCAGCATCGATAGTAATGTCGATCTAGCCATGTCCGTCCGTCGGCAAAAATTAGGCTTTTAAACTGGGCGCAGAGAGCTAAAATTTTAACCATATACTCTCTAGGGTCCCGAGATAATCAAGTTTACGAATTTTTGAAATCCGCCCACAGACACGCCCACAAACTCAAAAAAACAAAATTTTGGAAAAAATCAAATTTTGAGCTAGAAAGCTGAAATTTTTTTTTTATGATCTATGACTCCTAAAACTGCTCGGGATATAAAATTTTTCAAAATCCGCCCACTGACACGCCCAAAAATAAATAAAACAATTTTATTGAAAAACCAAAATTTGAGCTAGGGAGGTGAAATTTATAATATATACTCTCTATGGGCCCTTCAAGCTCATGTGCAATTTTTTTCAAAATCCGCCTACTGACACGCCCACAATTTAAAAAAAAAAACTTTTTTGAAAATCCAAAGTTTGAGCTAGGGAGCTGAAATTTATGTTATATACTCTCTAGAGGCCCCTTTATGCTCATGTGTAAATATTTGCAAAATCCGCCCACTGACACGCCCACAATTTAAAAAAAACCTTTTTTGAAAATTCAAAGTTTGAGCTAGGAGCGGAAATTTATAATATATACTCTCTAGGGGCCCTTTATGGTCATGTGTTAATTTTTTTTAAATCCGCCTACTGACACGCCCACAATTAAATAAAACAATTTTATTGAAACTCCCAAGTTTGAGCTAGGGAGCGTTTTTTTCGATAAAATCCTTTAAATGTTATATAACAAAATATGTAGAGCGTTCTTACCAATCCAACCATACTTAGACTTTTGTCACGCCCACTTATGAGGGATAGGAATAAGAATAGGGTATCCAACAGTTCGCCCAAGCGGTGTAGCCTGTCCCTATGTTTTTGTTTTCATGTCAAATTTTATTTTAAGGTCAACATAATGGTCTTTCTGTTTGGTGTAGGATCATGGTGCCTTGAAAATGAATCTATTACTGCAAGCGATGCGTGAACAGGCCAACCCATACAATCGGTTGATCCGCCGACGCATCAAACTAACAGCAATAACGAATACCAGCATTCTCTAGGTGGCCCATAACCAACAGATCAGTGAGCATCGACGGATAACGTAGGTTTACTTTCTACTTTTCTTTCAAACATTGAAGTTCATACATTCTAGAATTGAAGTTTACACATAAGGGAATTGATAGAGGCAAATTCATTGGTCGCAACATTGGAAACGTAGAAAAAAAAAGTATTATTGCCGATTGACACAAATTTCAGTGTATGTATCAAATCCCTATGCTAGCAGTACTGTATATAAAGATATACTTAATCAGTGCTTCCGTTTCTACTGCCCTGACAGAAAACTACTAATATTTCGATGAAATAAAGTCCAATATATTGTTGCCATAACATGTTTTACCAAACTCTACTGTTATTTCTTTCTGATCGATTTTTGGGAAATTGTTTATCGTTCCGGAGAAATTAAATATTTTTGTAACTTTTTAGGTGGTTTTATGAAAAAATTGACTTACATATTGATTATATACAAAAAAATAGAAAATCTGATCTTTTAGCGGAAGACATTAAGGATATTCGGGAGCATGATTAACAATTTTATTCTTCGGTATTCTGTGTAGTAAAAAAACAATTTGCGGTAAATAAATTGTTTTTTTTTTAGATCCTGGTTTTTCAGTAGCCTTGATATTAACAGAGCAAACAAATTCTCTAAAGAAAGACTAAGAACGAACAAAATTGAAAGAGGCATCGTAACCTAATGGGGCCAATCCCAGCATTTGATTTTCCTCATCAGGTTGCATTTGTCTGATTCAGGAGTTTATAATATTGCTTTTTGACGGGGTTCATATCATCTCTCCTATAAACCATATTTTACGTAAATTCAAAGTCTTATATTATTTTTAACACATAAACAGTAGCACCGACTGTAGCACCGACTATATGCGGCTAAAGTTGGCAACGAATTTTACGGAACGGTCCGTTAAATGCGCAAACCCTGACTGATGCGTCGACGTAACGGATCAACGGATTGCATCGGTCGGGCCCTTAACACCCAGAGATGTTCTGTAGAAATGATATGAAAAAGAATCTCAAAAATATTTAATTTCTATTTGAATAAGTTTTATAACTAGGTATATCTTCCCAATTATGTTTAAATAAATAGAAACCGAAAAAATTCTATATTCCCCATTAGTCGAACACTAATGTATTGTCCACTAGCCGAACACAAATGTTCCTAATTTCGAATAGATTAAACGTACCAACGTATACTTTTATTAGGACTAAAATAAAAAAAAATATTTCAATACCATCGTGGAATCCGTCGGGGGAACGATCCGCTAATAGTAAACAATTTGCATCGTGCAATCCGTAACGTGAATGAGATTCACTGTATCGTGGAAAACGAACGGATCGAATCTCCCCATGAATTTGACATCCGCAGTTTTCTCATTGCGGATCTGGTTGTTATTTTGTGAACTGTGCTGGAAAATTGACGCGAGTCGTAAAAAATGTAGGTAATAATTTGTTTGTATTTGTTTTCTTATTTCTATGATCTTTCTATATTTTAAAGAAAAAAACTACGAATAGAGAGCAGTTTAAGGCAATAGTATGTGCAATAAATAATCCTGACATTGCTAAAAATAACTCCAAAAGACCGCCAGAGGATATACGGGAATTTTGGAGGAATCTCCAAATTAAATTAAACACTGTAGGTCCTCCGTGTAAGGAGGTTATCGAATGAAAGAAGGTAATTGACACAGAATTTTCTTTTCATCATCTATTACACAAAATGTATTGTTTCAGGTGTGCAGCGACCATAAATCCCACCTGAAAGAAAATGGCCTCAAATCGAAAAGAATGAGAGGCTACAGGTGGTGGACCAGATGTTACTTTACCTTTCATTCCCGAGGAGGAAGAGGTTATAAATTTGGTTCAACTGACTGAGTCAGCTGAAGGAGTAGAAGGGGCAAGGAGTTTTGAAAGATATGAAATCTTAAGTTGCTTCTGGTAGTTCCATAACATTTTCCGCTCTTGCCCTTAACTGAGAACGCCTTTTTCTGTCTAAAGACGATCTCTCATTAAAAAACAATGCAACGCTATCCATTTTCACACAGAACTTATTTTCTTTTCACTGAATTAAATTTTTACAAAACACAAGTTTTTGAAATGAGCTGTCACAATTGAACTTCGTAATCACCAATAGTGGTCGGTTAGGGAGGGTATCCGACGGATCCCACGATAGCATTTTTCTCTTCACGTGAATCGAATAAGTGAAGTGAATCTCAGATCCGACGGATTCCACGATAAGGGTGCATATTTCAGTTATTACGTTGATCTTTTCATTATACCCTACTCTAAGGGTATTACTAATTTTGACTCATAGTTTGTAACATACCTTTATATTGCCGGTAGACCCATAAAAGTTACTATATTTATGATCAGCATCAATAGTAATGTCGATGTAGCCATGTCCGTCCGTCCGTCCGTCCGTCCATCTGTCGGCAAAAAATTGGGCCTTTAAACTGGGCCTAGAGAGCTGAAATTTTAACCATATACTCTCTAGGGGCTCAAAATAATCAAGTTTAAGAATTTTTGAAATCCGCTCACGCCCACAAACTCAAAAAACAAATTTATCGAAAAAATCGAGTTTTGAGCTAGAAAGCTGAGTTTTTAGGGTTCCGTAGTCAAATGGCAAAAAACGGAACCCTTATGGATTCGTCATGTCTGTCTGTCTGTCTGTCTGTCTGTCTGTCCGGGAATGTCACAGCCACTTTTTTCCGAAACTATAAGAACTATACTGTTGAAACTTGGTAAGTAAAGTGGTTTTCAACAGGGACGCTCCAAAAGTAGAGCGACAGGGACAGCAAACGATACCGAATTTCTTGCCGCTCTTTTGACATTTCTCTTCAGTAAGGTTTGCCATTTCATGATGGAGAGATATACGAGCCAACAATTATTAAAATTTACTACCGCAATTCGGAGTCAGTGGCCTCAACGTTAAGAGCGCTACGTCATCGAAAAATCATCTTCAGCGATGAGGCTCATTTCTGGCTGAATGGCTTCGTCAATAAACACAATATGCGGTATTGGTCAGGCAGCAATCCACACGCACTCCATGAGTCATCATTGCATCCCGACAAAATTACGGTTTGGTGTGGTTTATGGGCCGCCGGCGTCATTGGGCCGTACTTCTTCCGTGATGATCAAGACCGGCACGTTACTGTGAATGGGAATCGCTACCGTTCAATGATAACCGAATATTTTTGGCCCCAATTGGTTGATATGGACTTGGAGGACATGTGGTTCCAACAGGACGGCGCCACAAGACACACAGCGAATGCCACAATCAATTTATTTGAAACCAAGTTTGGAAACCGTGTTATCTCACGAAATGGTCCAGTCGCTTGGCCGCCTCGGTCATGCGATTTGACGCCGTTAGACTATTTCCTGTGGGTCTACGTCAAGTCTATGGTCTATGCCAACAAGCCAGCGACGATTGATGGACTTCGTACGAATATCGAACGTGAAATTGCAGCAGTATCGGCCGATTTATGCTTGAAAACCGTCGAAAATTGTGTTCAGCGTCTGGACTTCTTCAAGCGTGCCCGTGGTGGCCATGCAAAAGAAATCGAGTTCCATACATAATGGCATCGAACGTACTTTCACAGGAATAAAGAATTTCCACTTTTGTAGCGCTCTTATTGAAAAACCCTTTAGATGTATTCTGTGAACCGCATTAAGATTTTCACAGAATTTTTTTTTTCATCAAACCCATACGTGTGGCTTATCTATGGATAGGTCTTCAAATTGATATTGAGGTTTCTAATATCATTTTTTTCTAAACTGAATAGTTTGCGCGAGAGACACTTCGAAAGTGGTAAAATGTGTCCCCCCCCCCCCCCCCCCATGTAACTTCTAAAATAAGAGAATGATAAAACAAAAAAAAATATATGATGTACATTACCATGCCAACTTCCACCAAAAATTGGTTTGAACGAGATCTAGTAAGTAGTTTTTTTTTTAATACGTCATAAATCGTAAACCGCCACTTATGTATTATTAAAACATCGATCAAAGTTACAACGAACTACACCTTGGCCGCTTTTTTTATATATGATCTTTGACTCCTAAAACTGCTCAAAGGTTAAAATATATAAAATCCGCAAACTGACACGCCCACAATTAAATATAACAACTTTATTGAACAGTCAAAGTTTGCGCTAGGAAACTGAAATTTATAATATACACTCTCTAGGTGCCCTTTATCCTTATGTTGAAATGTTTTTTAAATCCGCCTACTGACACGCCCACAATTAAATAAAACAATTTTATTGAAAAACCAAAGTTTGAGCGGAAATTTATAATATATACTTTCTAGGGGCCTTTATGCTCATGTGTAAATATTTTAAAAAATCCGCCCACTGAATGCTGCACAAACTTCGTTAATTTTTACTCTCGCAGAAGCTCCAAAATCAGAGAGGGTTTCAAGCAAATCACAATGCAAATCACTGCAATATCTCTGATTATAACTATTCCACTTATCGCCAGCTTTATGAAAATATTCTGCTTGAATGCCATGGACCATAGCACGATAGCCCACAATATTTAAAAAAAAAACTATTTTTGAAAAACCAAAGTTTGAGCTATGGAGCTGAAATTTATAATATAGACTCTCTAGGTGCCCTTTATACTTATGTTTAAATATGGATTAAATCCCTTAAATGTTATATAACAAAATATGTAAAGCGTTCTTAACAATTCAACCATACTTAGACTTATATAACGCCCACTTATGAGGGATACGAATAAGAATAGGGTATCCAACAGTTTTCCTAAGCGGACTGTAGCCCGTCCCTATGTTTTCATTTCCCTTTAAGAAAGACATAAAGGATATAAAATAAATGGAGGTATAAATATATAGGTATATAAATTTATTGTTAGACTGAACTTAAAGAAATTACGAGTATAAACGGCTTTGCTGTAGTCAACCTGGAGTTTAATCAAAAGAATTGGTATATGCCACATTTGCTAAAGGCATTGCAAGTAATTTGTTTATGAAAAGTTTGTGTTTGTGACGCTTTTACCTCAATTTTCAGGCAACTTTTCCCATTTCATTTCTGCTTCTTTGTAGCTATTTTTGAGGCGTTGCATGATGTGGGTCGTGTTTGGAGTAAGTGAGTATAGAATGAGCAAAATTAGCTTAAGGCCATCGGCGGATGAGATATAAACAAATTGGCATCAACTAAATATTTCTCTAACTCAGAGATCCGTTTTCAAATGCACTCCTATTTTGCAACAGCTCTGGCCTTGATTAAGGGATTCGATACTTGTAACGGTTTACTCTTTATGGCGGTTTAAAAAACTGATGTACCATTTCTATCCGGAAGTATTGTTTTTGAAAGGATTATTTTCGTCAACTACATTCGCAGATTTTCGTTTGGCTTTTGGCGGAACCCGCACTTGGCAATGTTAATAAGAAATTCCACAAGCTGTATCTCTTCCCTATTTGAAAGTACAGAGCTATGACCCATTCCTTTGAGCTCATTTCCAACCTTGTCGTGGATTCTGTTATTAGGGGTAGATATTGGTGCACCGAATTTCATAATCGCCTTGCAAAAGCTCAGAGCACAGTTGCGGATCGCTTTTAAAGCAGCCGCTAATATGACTTCGTTGTATTTCTGATACTTGCGCTTCATTTTGCTTAAAATAAGTTATAGACTTTTGAAATTAGGGAAGAAGGTAGGTATCTAGTAACAGTGAAATGACATACTGTTCGGAAAGATAGAGTTTCCTTGATCTCACTTAGAAAAAGGTTTTCAAATACCAACGTTTTTCTTACCATTATTGTTTTAAAAAAGTAAATATCATTCTCATTCGCTCTCCTAGAAATTTCACGATTAAGCGAGAGCAACAACAAGTGGGGTGAGTGCCACCAAGGAGGTTCACACGATCAACTTTACAGCGTGATATGAATATGATATGAATAAAAAATTAAGAGTAAAAAAAGATTAAAAGGTTTGAAATAGAAAATATGAATTAATTTTTTAGTGGGTCTGCGAATAATAATATCAAAAATAATAAGGAAGAGTACGCCAAATTTCAATAAAATCAATTTTATTTGATTCTTCTCCTCACTCATTATTAATATTGATAATTTATTGCTTTTTGCATTTTTATTAGTAGATATTATAAAAAAAACTGATAGTTGCTATTTGATGAAAAACAATGACAATATCTGATGTTGTGAAGTAAATGGATTTCTCAAGAAATTATAAAATGCATATAAGCTATTTGTTCAGTTTTTTTTAACATAAAAACGGCTGGACCGAATTCAATGTTTTTTTTTTCGTATTTTACTTACGCGTCGATTGGGACCATAACGAAATCGATATCATTTTTATACGCGAAGAAAGCTGAACGTACACACACAAGCACACACATAATATCTTCTAAAAAATATTTTAAAAAACATATTGCGAACCTTCAAATTGTATGTTCTAAATCACGATTTTCGTTTTCGGACCAGTAACAATAACTAACCCAGTTATTGGGAAGTTAAAAATTGAAGCAGTTGAACAGTGTTTGGGGTAGAAATTCAAAAAAAGTTGTATGCCTATGTATGTAATAAAAAAATAAACGTGTTCTTATGTTAATCGAAACAGTTTTCAATAATACGTGTAGAATTATATTATCCAATAGAAAACATTAAACGTAATGTTCTCAAATTTTCCTTTACATACATCAACAGTTTTTGTTTTCAGCAAAACCTACATTGATCGCACTCACAGAAACCTCATCACGAACTCAAACTTTGTTAGTTTATATAGGAAACATGCATGGGTACAACTTTGAAGAAGTTTCATCGTCGTCATTGCAATCGTCGTTGTCGCCATCGTCCTCGTCATGATGCGACGCTCGGGCTGCTTACGTAGCATATCTCGCACACACTTACATACAGAGTGCGTTGTGCAAGTTGATCAAACAACTGTAGTTTTAATGTTATTTTTTCAGCTTTGCATGTTTCAGAACGTTGTTGCATGTTATTTTTGCAAGCTTCAGATATATTTAAAGCAGTTGCGACTTCATACTCACTTAACTAATTCGCAGTTTTGACATTCGTTTGTAGAGTGGGCTTAGCTTTTTGATTTGGTATATGCCTATCTGCACGCTCTTATGCTAATTCTTTAAAAAAAAACATCTGATCTTTTCTTGCTGGTGTAGCAATCTGGCTCAGATATATACAGTTGAAACTCGATTATCCGGGATTCGATTAACCGGGACGCTCTATTAACCGTGATGAAAATATTTAACATAAAAAAGTCTTATATCCGTAAAAAACTCTATTATCCCTAAAAAAAACAAAAACATTTTCTTTATCGACAATAAAGACAATTTTTTATTTAAACTCTATTATCCGTAATAAACTCTACTATCCGTAACAAGAGAACAAGACCGAACAAGTTTTTTTCACATCTAAAAACCAACGGAATTTTGTATCTGTTGCATTGCATTTAAAAGACACGCAAGAAGGAGTAACGGGATAATACATTCTTCGGGTTGCGTTTTATTTTGTTTCTTATGTTTGTATGGATTTTGTTCAGTTTTGGTTGGAAAATCTGAAGTTACGCGTCGTGATAATGGCTTCTTCTTTGTTAAGTGAAAATAAAAGATCGCGTAAAGTTTTATCAATTAAGGAAAAATTTGATTTGATTAATGAACATTGTAAAAATAGTGTGCCTGTGAAAATGTTGGCTAAAAGATATAAAATCGGCACCCAAACAGTGTATGATATTCTAAAAAATAAAGACAAGATTTTCAAATTTTTCGCAGACAGCTTCACTATAAAAGGATTGGAGAGGCGCAAAACTCTCAAAAAAGCTGAAAATCCCAAAGTGGACGCAGCAACGTATGAATGGTTTCGACAGGAACGATTTCGAGGAGTTCCAATTTCAGGGCAAATGATAATGGAGAAAGCAAAATTTTTTCATGAAAATCTTAACATAGCCTCTGACTGTGTATACTCTGAAGGATGGCTGGGAAAATTCAAAAACCGCCATGGAATTCATGGATTGAAAGCGATAGGGGAAAAAGAATCTGCTGACTACGAAGCTGCTACGCTTTTTGTAGAAGAATTGTCTGATCTCATTCAAACAGAGAATTTAAGCAATGAGCAAATTTACAATGCTGATGAAACCAGCCTTTTTTGGAAATGTTTGCCCCAAAACACTTTGGCAAGCAACGACGAGCGTTCAGTTGAAGGATATAAGGAATCGAAGGAACGACTCACTGTACTGGTTTGTTCTAATGCTTCAGGAACTCATAAATGCAAGTTGATGGTTATTGGCAAAAGCGCTCGTCCAAGAGCTTTAAAAAATGCTGGAGAGCTTCCAGTTATCTACAAAGCCAACAAGCGGGCTTGGGTAACCCAAAAATTGTTCCTTGATTGGTTTAATAAAAACTTTGTCCCGGAAGTTAAAGAGCACCGGGAAAAAACCATCTTGACAGGAACTCCAAAATTGTATTGCTCTTGGATAATTGGCCAGCCCACCCAGACGTTAATGATTTTAAAGCCGCAAATATACTAGTGAGGTACTTTCCACCAAACTGCACTTCTCTGATCCAGCCAATGGACCAAGGCGCGATTCGAAGACTAAAGTGCTATTATCGCAAAGAGATTATTCGAAAGCTAGTAAGCTCAGAAAACAGGATCAACTTTTTTAAGTCATTTAACATCAAGAATGCTTTATGGGGTGTTGGGTCCTGAAATTTCGTTACCACCGAGGTTTTGAAAAATGTTTGGCACAATTTACTCTGTCCCGAAAATGAGGAAGAAGGTAAGTTTTATCGAAATCAAAAAGTTTTGCATAGTTTTTACATCATCGACATTTCTAAACTTCCTCAGAACAAGATGCCATTGACGAGGTTTCAACAATTATGGAAGTCACAGAGGATTTTGATGTCAATGCAATAAGAAATTGGGTGGACTCAGATGCGAATGCTTCACCATTTGCTGTTTTATCAGAGAACGAAATTATGGAGATGATAAATAACCCTCTTGACAACGAGCCGGAAGTCCTTACTGATGAATCCGATGATGTAGAAATTTCCAATTGTTGATGCGATTAAGGCAAGTTCTACACTTTTGAGCTTTTTAGAAGAGTCGAATTGTCCTGGAATAGCACAACAGGATATAATGCAAGTTCACCGCATTAACGTTAATTTACTCAAAGAAAAAAAAAGAGTAAAATCACAACGGCAAACAACAATACAACAATTTTTTTAACTTTTTTAAAAAAGTTTTTCTTGAAGTTCCTAATAATCAATCTTGTGATTTTGTAATGTATGTACACACAAAAATATATACTGAATGAATTATTAAGTTTTATGAATTAATTTTATGTTTGTTTTCGTTTTTTTTTTAAATAAAAATAAAAAATAAAAAATTAAAATATCAATTTCTGTTTTATTTTATTTGAGAAAAAAAAAAGTTCTATTATCCGAGATTTTCGATTATCCGTGATGGGCTCGGTCCCGACCATCCCGGTTAATCGAGTTTCAACTGTAATACAATTTATAAGCGGCAACTTGTGTACAATCTAAGATGTTAGAAAACAACATTATCGGCCACTGATTAGTTTTCCGCTTACAGGTGAGGACAGTTGTCATGCGATCGAAAGTATCAACGCCTCCTTTCGAAGTATTATTGTCCAAAATGACTGCTAGTTTTTTAGATGCTTCATCAATTTTGTATTCAGATTTGGCTTAAAATTGTAGGTCCCTTCCCTTTCGCACAAGCAAATGGTAGGAGAAGCTAGGTTTTAGGCCCTGTATGGTTAATGCCTAGTATTTATTTATTTGAAAATATACTAAAAAATGTTTCTCTTGTCTGTTTGAAATCCTTATCGACTGGAGTAAAGAATTTATGCAACTGTGGCTTGTTGGATTTCGACTTGTTGCTGTGTTTCGTCTCATCACTCCTAAGGCTAATGGCAC